>JARGXW010000022.1:0-614741 GCA_029204085.1 Mycena sp. CBHHK59/15
CTAGCGATTGGTTTTTATGAAGTTGAAGTCACACCCATCAAAGTTTGGCCGATTTTAACACAAACAAACACGGCGCGGTGAAATCACGACTGCCAGAAGATAATCTTCTCGCCAATCCTCGAGTTCGGTTCTAATCAGATCAGCAAGTTCTTTGTTCATCTCCTTTTACGCCCCCGCTTCAAGCCCGGAATTTTATCCAGCTTGATTTCCTCAACTTCGAACAACCGTGGCTCGCAGTTATCGCAACACCGCATGCCAGGGAGCGGTTGATAGGTGGTATTTTCTGGGAAGTTCAATTGGTCTAGTGGATGTTCAGTAATAAACATAGTGATAGAGTTCGGCCACTTACCTTTCGAATCGTTGTCGAAGAACAAGTCCCAGATTTTTCGCCGGCATTTTGTGGTGCAAGCAAATCGTGATAAAAAATCAGCTTCGCGACTGTTGCATTCCTTCGACTGCTTTTTACGCCGCTTGTGCTTCACCTCACCTTCTCCATCTTCTTCATCGCTGTCCTTCCCCGCCCGAATACCCCCTTCCCCAACCACAACCTCCTCATGCCCAGACGTTAGCTCAATCCCTTGGTCCAGCAAGTGGGCAGCCATGTCTGGCCCCCGATTTTCTGACTCGGCATCATGTGCTGCATCGCCGACTGCAGTGTCGATCTCCTCTTCTGAAACCCTGTTCTTAATCACGCTTTGCGGGACAATCAAGATTGCTTCACCAAGCTTGGAGAAGTCGCGAGCGGCGCGACCTGCACGCTGGACAAGAGAACAGAACGAGGGAGGGAGGCCCCACACCCACTTTCAATTCGGGCGTGACGCGTGATCGTTCCATCGGACAAAACCGATAATTTTTGATAATCAACACCCGGTTTTGGTTGAATTTCTTCCTGGTTTCTAAGTCTGAGCTCCAGAAAAATACGGAGGTCAGGTATGGTCTATATATTGCTTTCTAAGTCTTCCGAATTTCTTGCCGGGGATACCGTCGCGTCCTGCAGCAGAGGCACTGCCAGTCACGGAAAGTCCCGTGGAGAAACTGTCACATACTATATGTCACACTAGTAGGTTTTCCTCCTAGAACCACAGGAACTCGACTCCGGCAAAACATTACAAGTGAATAAGAAGCCTGAGGGAGTACACGGTAATGCACCATGTTTACTAGTTTACTATTGTATACCACGCCTATGTCTAATGTTGAAGTGGGGTTTGGTAGTGTTTGGTTCAGACGGGTCCGCCTTCCTTATTTGTACTCTGTCACATATTTAGTCATGGTGTGACAATGTGACAGGGCTTTTCGCTGGTGCTATCACGGCGGACAATCCGGTGTCACTTTCCGTTTGGCGTGCATCAGTCACCTAGACTGTCACCGCACCTGTCATGTTCCTTTTGATCCTAGCTTTGATTGCCGGTTCCGTTGGTTGTCACACCGGTTGGTTGAATTTCTTCGAGTGGCCTCTGAGCAGACTCGTGACAGATTTGTTTAAATACATTTCTTGATGATTGTTGTTCTAAATTTGAAGACCTTTGATTTGTTGGATATCTAAGAAAGCTTTGAAGTATCTAAGCTAAGTCTCAGGGATAGTCCTGGAGCACTCAGGAAAGGCACCTTGTGGAATTGAGACCGCAGTAGAAGCTCAATCCAAGGTCTGCTGTTGGAATCAGGACTACAAAGGTAGAGCCTGGTCGCAGTACCCAAGTTTGGTTGTTGGAATCGTTCTTCGAGTTCGGTTGCAACTATATGGCACTCCAGTGTGTTTGGGGTCGATCCTGGGAGATTGTGCATTAGTCTAAGAAGTGTTTAGACATTAATTTGAAGTGTCAGTGTACCTTTGTGAATCCAAGTTCTTCATCTGACCTTAATATTGTCCCTTGTAAAATGCTCGAAAAGGTATGTGGGGAGAAAAAATAGGTCGGTAATCGATACGCACTCGATGGTCCAGGCTAAAACTTGTCGCAGGTGATTTCCTGGATGCATTGCATGTATGCCACTAGACCCAGAGCTCTGCGTGTGGCGTGAGCGGAAATATATGGGGTGCAGAACATTGAATAAGTCCAGAAGTTGTATCTTAATTAATTAGGGGCGCTCAATGCTTAGTTCAGTTCAGTTCGGGGGATGTATCTTGATCCGCTACCACCACCACAGCCACCGCGGCGAATCCGCCCACCCCCAGGATCTCCACAAAGCCATCCATGATGTTACACTTCCTAAATCCAAAACTGCCAAAACTTGCTCTGTCCCCATAGATGACTGGAACACCATCCGGGCTCTCGCAGCCTCCCTCCTCCTGAATCCAAGCCTTTCAGCTGACTCAGCCCGCATCTCCTCTCTTTCCACCAAACTCGACGCCCTTGCTTCCAAACTCGACTTCATCTCAACCCAGAACCACAAACAACCCCCACATTTGGCCCCCTCCGAAAATCCTACGCTTCCGTCGCAGCGAAGCACCCTGCCACGTCACTGATCACCCGCATTCCTCGTGACACGTCACGGGAAATCACCCTCACACCGAAAGATCGTCGAACCAAGGCGTTCGCCAACGACACCCACCACGCCATCCAGCAGCAGCTTAACGCGCTCATTTCAGAATCTCGGCTAGCTCACAGCGAGCAGACAATTGAAAATATTCTCTGCACTGGTTGAAATGCCGGTCAACACAAGGCCTTTGACCAGAAAAGACATTCGATTCGGTGTGGTGATGTGAACTGTGTAGATTTCGTCGCCCTTTTTACTAGACCAGCCGTCAAACGAAAGAGTAAGGTGGATAAACTGTGCAAGGAAAACTTTGAGCGGTTTGAGGACGTAGGCAGTTTTCCACAGCAATATGCTTGATGAAGAAGGAGGACTGGTCAGGAACAGCGTAACTCGTTTTTTCTCTCCGATTTTCGCGTTCTCCGTCTCATCCGACTCATATGGCTACCTGTGACTCGAGGCTAACTCCCATACACCCTCGGGCACTCATAGGTGCTCAGTGAGGGGGGGAGCGCAGTCGTAGTCCAGTTTCGCTTATTCGATGAAGAATGGATATTGCCCCGGTAAGACTAGGGCTCGCACATCAATGATGCATCAAATGCTTGGCTTGGGACTCGAATTAATCAAGCGCTATACGGCCACCTGGGGCACTATTGCAGTGCCGGAAAACACTGTAATATATTGCAATATACATCCTGAATCCCCTCCTTCTTTTCCCTTTTTTTCCCTCTCTTTCCAACTTGATTAACGCAGTTTGATGCCGCCCTCAACCGACATAGGACATGAGCCTAGAATTATCCCTGCAAATAAGCTGGTAGTCAGCTCGTAGGAGCTTCCATTCCATACCTGTCATTCCCTCAGACGTGGGAGGAACTTCACTTCCATTCCATATTAATATGGAATGGAAGCTGGACCCGACCCACTTTCAATTCGAAGGGGCGTGACGTGTGATCGTTCCATGGGACAAAACCGATAATTTTTGATAATCAACACGAAAATTAGGTAAATTCAACCTTTTTGGCGGATCCCCGGATACGGTTGCCCTCTGGGGTCAAGTTCTATTTTGATCCAAAATTTTGTTGGGGTCCTGTTGTGACGGCGTGATTATGGTCGCCACGACATCTTGCTGACGTGTGGGTCAGTGATGCCCATATGATGCAACAGGTCGCGTCGTGTCGCTTCGCTGTATGTGGTACGTGTGCCGTGAGATCGGCATGGAAAATAGTGCCTTACCTATCGGAGGATTGCTGACTCATCAGCCATACACCATGCATAAATAGGGGCAGTCAGAGTAGCTGATTCTGGGGTGATTCTGTAGTCTCCCTAGTCAGACCAATATCAAGATTATTTTTTTAAAAGAATTTGAGGTGGAAAAAATAACCTGATATATGGTCTGATTCTACTCGCGCATCCGAAGCCGTAGGTCAGTGTTCCGGATATGGTAACTCCCAAAAGGGAAGTTCCCACGCCAAGTTTTGCTTCGCGTCGCGCGCGTCGTAGCATCTGGCGCGCTTTCGACCTCTACATGGCTCAGCCAAGTCTGTTTACGCGCTGGGCAGTCCCTACTACACCTGGAGCATCCAAACAGCCCTTTTCGGCCCTTAATCTGGGCACTCCGACAGTCCAGCGCAGTCGCACGCCCAAAGGCATCGCGCACACCCTCACCGAGGCAAACTTCTATGGAGAAATCCAATTTGGATCTATTCGAACCCCTGCTACGTCATACTCATTCAACAACTCCGCCTTCATGTGTTTGAAAGTGGTGTCTTGATCAAGGCTTCTCACCCATTGTACGCACTAAAGTAGGATACTATCAGTCGCTGTCGGAAATGTCATTCCCATCGGAGTCAACCATCGCATATCCTGGCGATCTATGGGCAAATCTTTCAGTGAGACATGGCTTGGGTGAGGGACGTAAAAAACAAGGTGGGGTTGTTGAATGGGTTCCGGTGGGGGGTTGAGGATCGACTGCGTCGGCCCCCGTTGCCCCCCGGACCATCACCTCCGCCGCCACCTCCACCGCCTCCGCTAACTCCACCAACAATATCATGGAAAGGGTTGGTTGACGATCTTCGCGGACGTTCGCGTTCTTCCGGCTCCCGAGGGGGAGTCGGAGGCCGACGGTTTCCCCCAGAGGAGATCAGGGTCCGAGGGTGGTCTTCCTCGTCCGATTCTTCATCTATCTGTACCAGGCTATTCCTGCATGATCGGGGTCCACCGGTTTGCGAGATCGAATCGAAGGGATTAGGTGAAGTGGGAATGCGGGTTTGGGAAGGAGTTTTCAGAAACATATGCTGAGAATTGAGGTCAGAACAGCTGTTCTGGCTGAAATGATCAAAAACAGCTCAAAAAAGAAAAAAGAAAATCGGCCGCGCCCTAAGTTCCGCAAAGAGCTGTAATTCATACGTACAGCTTTATCCGGGTATGGAAACCACTCGCTCGCAGCGTCTGCTCCAAAAAGGCGACTATTGAGCTCTTCTGCTGTGATATCAGCCTCAGAGTCGTCTGAGAAGACACGGAGTTTACAGCTCTTTGCGGAACTTAGGGCGCGGCCGATTTTTTTTCCTTTTGAGCTGTTTTTGATCATTTCAGCCAGAACAGCTGTTCTGACCTCAATTCTCGGCGTACGTTTCTGAAAACTATATGAGCAGAATCACATGACAATTCCGCAGGGCATGATGTCCTCAGAATCTTTCCATACCGCCGGTAGTAATTATAATATATTATTTTGCATGTTTTGCGGAGATCATCTCTTGTGTCGTGATTTGAAGGTTGTGTGGGATGTTGTATGGCTCTAAAAACACTTATTTGGATGGTGGAGGGCACATCGTCCTCTTAATTGAGGTATGGCACCCGGAGCGCGTGAACAGTGGACTTGAAGCTGTGAAATATTCCTACAGTCTAGGCCTTATATATCTGTGTGCTCTATCTCCAGCGAGTGAACCAATTGTCAATATTCTGACTTTGAAGTGTTTTCAAGAGATTACACGCTTCAGATCAACTCTGTGCATCCCCGTCCGGCGACGCGACATGTCCCAATGTGATCACAAGCGCGGTCACGTGCCCGGAATCTTTGTGATCGAGTTGTCTCGCGGCAACACAGGCTTGCGAGTACCCTGCATCTTAGCAAGATAAGCTTGTTTTTGTTCCGAATCAGTCTCTTCATTGTATGGTTGGATCTTGACAAGCTCGCGAACGGATTTCGGAATTTGAATGATTCCAGCGCTCTGTTCCGTCTTCTTGTAAAGATTTCCATTGACCCACGCAAGCTGAGCTGGAAGACAATCATGGTGCTCGCCAAGCGTGATCTCTAGCTCTTGGATTTCATTCAGCAGCCAGATACAGTCATGACCTTGAAATTTCCGTCCAGTTGAGTTGAAATATCCGACCTAAAATAAGTCAGAAACAAGAGGGGGGAAAATAGAAGGGGCACATACACGCAGGTTATGGCAGAGAATGAAGTCCAACAAACATGCGATCATATGACGAACTGAAGCTCCATGGGATGGCAGCTTTGAGAGCAGGTGTGTGTGTACAGCACCCTCAACATCGTTTGTTCCACGCTGACAGCGATAAATGGGCAGACCACCTGCTTTCTCGTCAAAGCCAAGGCACGTGTAGAGCTGTACACCAGGAGGATCGGAAACGTAGCCACTCTTAATTAGCTCCAGAATATTCTTGGCAATTTTCCAGGCAGCAGTGTTGAAAAGCGGGAGCCCAGACTTTGCGTCTTTGAGAGGGCCATAGGTCATGAATACCCGATGTACCAGTGGATAAAGCTCCTCTGCAGGAGGAATGGTGCGACGGCAATGACGCCACAGCCATTTGGGATGAAATCGCCGCATGTTCTCCCAAGTGACGTTGTGAGTTTTGAGGTATGCTTCAATGAGTGCTTTATCAATCGGGTGCGGGATAAGCATTGCGTCGCGCAGGGCTTGACAAAAAGCCTGCCGCAATCCATGGGTGCGCGAGATATAAATCATGTGGAAGACGTGGAAGATTAAATCATTTTGATTCTCTACATCTGTAATAAAACCCAGAGGAGAATCCAGTGTATTGGAAGCAGAGAGAGGCGGGGAGAACAGACACAGCATCAGGGACTGTATTTTGCTGCACACGCGCTCGGTCAATGACACTGCGAGCCTGAGATGTGCTCGAAGCAGCAGCGCTGACGGCGGCATCAGCTCTCTGAGATGCTGATTTGGGTATAGGGAGAACAGGGGGTGCTGTCTGAGCGATGTTGCTTCGTGCAGCACTGGGGTGGGAATGGAAGGCTGTCTGTGCGACAACATCGTATTGTGCAGTACCCCGACCCGGGTGGGAATTGATGGGGGTCTGCGGGACGACGTTGTGTGGGGGAGTCCCAATGTGATGGGGGGCCACGGTAGCAGCTGAAACCTGTAAGTATTCACATTAGTACGCTTAAATCAGAGAAAATGAGCACGCACCATATTTGTGAGCTCCTCAACCATCCCAGTGCCGTTGCGCTCTGATTGACCCGGTTGTGCGATCACAGATGGCACCTCGACATCCCCCGAAGCCATGGTGCGTACCGTTTGCGTGGAGGACTCATCCTTCACCTTATTTTAGAGCCTTTTGGCCGTCCGCGTCCGCGTTTTGGTGGCAGATCCGGGGTAGATCCTGGCTCTTCTGGGGTGCCAAGTGGAGTTGGAGGGATGTAGGACACGAATTGGAGTTGAGGCGGCGCCATACGATAGGGAGGGAGCAAGGGAAGGACAGATGAGAGGAAAGATGATGTGCAGCGGCAGAGAGCACAGCTTTGCACAGCTTGGATCAAATCCGAGCCGCATTTGGGATAATTATTAGGTAATACAGATACTGGCAGTATCTACCCACAGCACCAGTAACCGGCCGGTTATATGGCATTCAATGCAAAAGCTTTTTGCAATTTCTGTCTTCTTAAATCGACGACATCGAAAATCTTGACTACAGATCCTGGACACTTCGAGATGGCCATACTGTTTCTGCGCAAGCAAAAGCTTGGCACGAGGCCAAAACTGTAACAGAAAAAGACAAGCTGGCCAAAGAGTCAGGTGTTCGTTGGTCACCAATGCATGATCTTGCCCACTGGGATCCAGTTGACCATGTTATTCTTGGGTTTGTGCACAACTGGCTTGAAGGTGTACTTCAACACCATCTTCGAGTGTTTTTAGGAATTGGCCGTCCCAAGAAAGCAATGACAGATGTGAAGAATCTCGGAACACTTGAGGACGAGGAGGAACAGTTTACAGAGTCTGAGATGCCAGAGTCTGCTAGCGAACTTGAAGATCTGGCTCATGAAGTGGTCGAGAATCAACAACAGCCTCCTCCCATTCATGACTCCGATGACCGTATGAATGTTGATGATGAGAGTGAAGGCTCCTCCACTCCAACTCCATCAACATACTTGGATGTAGCTGATGATGAACCAGATAATGACGAAGAGTTCTTTCATTTCGACTTTACAGGCACTTTCAATTTCTCATCACTACAGCTGGGTAACATTCGGGCTTGTATCCGGGATATTGCACTTCCTACTTGGGTTGCTCGCCCACCAACAAATCTTGGTGAAGCCAAGCATGGAAAGCTGAAGGCCCATGAATATCTTCTTCTCTTTACTGTGGTCTTGCCCCTCATTATCCCAGAACTTTGGTGGGGGGAAGATGAGGTCAACATGAAGTTGCTGGAGAACTTTCATCATCTTGTTGCCTCCACCAATATAATATCATCTTTCTCAACATCGAATACACAGGCCGACCAATTTACAGACCACTACACCAAATATCACTCAGCTCTACCTCAATTATTTCCCATTCCCGAGTTTCATTCTGTGCCAAACCATCACTTTGCCATGCACAATGGACAATTATTGAAATTTTGGGGACCATTGGCTGGACTGAGTGAATTCCCGGGTGAGCGGATGAATGGGATGTTTGGAAAAGTCAAGCACAATCGACGGGTTGGTTCGTAAATTTCATTGATTTCAGAATCAATACTCCTATTGACACTGAATTTTTAACCAGATGATATACCATTAACCATGCTACGGCAGATAGCTCGTCGCGGACGCCTAGAGGCAAAATTCAGTGATGAACAGTCCAAAGATGGACCTACTGGACACCTGGCACAGATTCTTCAGCCTGCTACTGCAGTCCGCACAAAAGCCACTCTGCCATTAACTGAACTTGAAGTTGCTAAAATTTTGGCGAAAGCAAAAGACTTGTCATCAGATGACTATCAGATGCTTTTGCAATACCAGGTTTCAAAGGGACAGCCATGGCGCTCATGTTACCAGTTACCGCACCCCCACGGGTCTCTTGTTCTACCTCCTTGTGCTATGAAACCATCACAGTTCAAACTAGCACTGGTTGAACATTTCAATTTTTTCACCTTCTTTTTCAGTGAAAAATGTCGTTTATTTTTCACACATTTTTCACTGAAAAAGCAGGTGAAAATTTCAAAACATTTTCATCACTTTCTTATTTTATTTCGAATTTTTCACCTTGAATCGAGAAAGTGCTGAAAATGTTTTAAAATTTTCACCTTCTTTTTCAGTGAAAAATGTCTGAAAAATAAACAACATTTTTCACTGAAAAAGAAGGTGAAAAAATTGAAATGCTCAACCAGTGTAGGTGATCAAGGTTTCAGCTGCTACAAATCACACAGAGGAAATAGCAGCATCCGATTCAAGGACCTGTGAATCATATTGTGCTGACAGGGTTCATCGATGAAATATGGGAAATTCCACTTGAAAACCACATGCAGACATTCATCCTGGTTCAGAAACATAAGCTTCTGCCCTCAACGATCCTCAAAAAACTCCATTCCCCACTTTCCCTCAATTTGAGACAACAATTGTGGATCCTGCTGTGTCCAACCGTTTTTGCATTATTGAACCCAGGCACATTCTCACGCATCTAACAGTTTTGAAGCGTCCGAAAGGGACATATTGCATCAATAGTGAAGTCTTGGTTATTTGCTGGTCATTAAATCGTGGACGGCGTAGTTAATTATGTACATATAGAGCTCACTTCTGGAGTCGAGGATTTGTATCAGTTTTTTTATTCCAAAAAAAGTTTTGCTGTTTCTTTCGGGACACAGACCTCCTTTTCTTCGACCACCGCCATTCCTTCCTCCTGGGGGGTTGTAGCGTCAGGGACACTTTCCGTTCTTTATGCACCACGAACGCTTGGGCGACTGAAAGCCAATCAGATCCTGAATGGATCGCAGTATCAGAAAATGATATCGCAAGCGTCAACGTACGGTACGGCGCTCATCATTACTCGTATCTTAAGCAGATGTGGTGATGTGCATTGTACCTGTTTGGGACGGGTCGGGTGGCATAGTGGCGAGAGCGAACACTGAAAGCGACGACGTACACCGCCGTTCGGATCAAACATTTGTACAACATTTCAGATCAAATGTCGTCCTGACATCGGAAAGAGGTGCGTCAGACAAAAACAGTCAAATCTTCAGATGTCCCACTGACAAGTGGACATTGGTGGGACATCGAGATGATATTGTATGAACACACTTCGAAATAGTTTTTAAATTTCTTTACAACTTTATAAATGCTTTTCAAAAATGAAACAAAAACATATTCATTCGCAACTATGTACATGGTGGATGTCACAAGCGACGAAACTACGATAAGAAAGTAGAAGAAAATAGAAAGGAAAAAACCGCGGCGTGTTCAGATTGTATTGCCGCATCCAACTTGAGCCTTGGGGGAAAGAACACCAGGAAATACCCGAGAGAGCAGAGGGTCAAGGAGCTTGAGTCTTGGAGCTTGGCCATGGCAGCTTGAGTCTTGACGGCTTGAGTGACTTGAGTCTTGACGACTTGACACCAGATCCCGATGGACTTGAGATAGACTTGGAGTGGACTGGCGGCTTAGAGTGGGCCAGCCATGGCACGGGAAAGAGAGGCTCTTGAAGGGGATGGTCTTGAAGAAGTGTCTTTGGAGAGGGTGCCATGGTGGTGGGAGGAAAAAAGTGAATGACAGCAAATGACACGATCAACCAAAAGATGGGATCAGCGTCTGATCCGACGGTGGGCACGGACCCTCAATTGATGGCTCCCCACGCTTGCGCGAGAATTTGGCAACTTGGGGGAGATGGACGGAGCATCTGGAGCTGAGTAGCTTGAACATGCATGCTCAATGAATCTATCCGCAGGATGGAAAATATGCAGGTTAAACCCCGGCCTTTGTTTGATGTGCGCGCAAATGTTTTCAGCATCATGCATGTCAACCAGACATCACGGACTGGTCGGACTAATGTCTGTCCGACATATCTCACCGAAATGTCTGCACAATGTTTACTGGACGCCATGGAGATATTACGAGAATTCTCGATTAAACATCAAAAACCAACGTCGGCCAAATAAAATTCTCGATTGGTGGTGTATGATAAGCATCGTCGGCAAGCGGGCCGAAAGATCTGCCCCTGATCACCTGCCACGTCCCACATATCCAAAACTAATATTTACCCTAATAAAATAAAATTACCCGTCACTTATTGTGACACAAGACGGGATCCGGCGATCAGAGTAACAATCATTGTAACATGACAGTGCAAGTGACCACGCAGTGACGCGCGCAGTCACTGATGCTTCCCATATGCAACATGACAGCGGATTATCCGCCGTGAGACAAGGTGACTGATGCACGACAAGCGTAAGTGACACGGGATTGTCCGCCGTGTTTTGAGGGGTTTTTGAGCGGCTGATCGGGGAGCTCGAGAGCGCCCAGTTCTCTGGACCGAAGTTAATCTCTGATGGCAGGAGATCCCCGAAAATAAAATGGGCACGTACGGAAGTTTCCGACAGTGCGAAAAATAGAAGAACACAAACAGTTACACAAACAGTTACAATGTTACAATACGTTACAATTATATATATATCACATAACGCAAGTTGATCGGCGACCTCGAACTTAACCAAGCGCATTGTACCTGTTTGTGCCGCCGAAATTACCCATTCTACGCCTCTGGTGTGCTGCATCCACTGCAAAATTCAATGAGCATAAAACAGTGCTCCTTCCTTTTGGGAGGTCCTCCTATCGGCAGAAAGTCATAGGAGAAAGACGAATCAACAGTCACTCCCCCATTGGTATCACCTCCGAAATCGTGCATTCTAATAGTATTCGTTTGTTTCTTTCGACATCTCTTTATAGAAGGATGCTGCTCGTACCTGGGATATGCTTCAGTCGTGGACAAACCTTGACTTGCGGAAACTCGTTGGATCAGATATTAACTCGCCTACGAACGCCATCTTCATGTCGGCGGATGAGCACTACTCTTTCGGACGTTTCCACTTTTATTTGGATGAGCGAGCGGTATGTCTTCTTCGTCGCAATCATGGTTTCCGAAGCTTACGGTCTCAGTACTTAAACTCCCCAAATAAGTACAGGGCGCAAATGGTCCAGAATGGCAGGACATTCACTAATGGGCAAGATTCGTTGGATGTAGAGTTCAGGGCAAAGGAAGATTCAGGCGTTGAGCCGCCCGACCCGCAGTTTCTCCGAATTCACGCAGCGTTTGCCAAGGTCCTGAACCTTTGTGGTGCTGCAGAGTATTTTGAGAATGTCGAGCGGGATGCCGAAAGTGCCACGACCCTGCGCATGGACGGCACCACAGACTTCGGATCCTTGTTGATGGCCCGATTACCGATTGCGGTCTATTAGTTATTTGCTCAATTCTGCATCTCCTTTTCGCGATCGGCCAACTTTTTGGACCTTTTTCAGTGTCTTTTTGAGTGCTTCTTTGCATGTTTCAAGTATCCTACCTTCCGGAGCGGCAATATCACAAGCATTATCCCATATTGCACGATCAGTTTGTCGTTTGACGATCATGAGGGATTCGGGTATGCAGTTCTCATACCGTTATCGTTTAGCTCTTTTCTGTTCGTTCCTGTCACCCACTTTGATATTATAGACCAGCAGTAGGATAAGAGGGGGAGGAAGTGGTCCGGAGGAAGTGGTCCGGAGGAAGTGGTCCGGGCTCATTTAGGCCTCACTCGTCTCTCCTTTTACGATGATCTGACCTCCCGAGAGATCAATATAGTTGCTCTCACCGATTGTAAACTCCTAGGTGCTCGCTATCGCCTGTCCAATACATCACTACCCCATATCGACATCTCACCAGCGTTGGAGGCCGAAACCCTATCCGTGTTGGTCGCCGTCGATCAATTCATGGACGATTGGGAGCGTGTTTACCGGCAATGATCATTTCTCTGTTGCGGATTCGGATGTAACACGAAGGCTGGTAGGAGAGACCAATCGTCAGAATACGACTCTGGAGCTGCGATGGCGTGCGCAACTTGTGCGAACTCCTCTGGGATGTCATATATTCTCTGCAATATATGGTGGTCTAAATTATACTCTTAATATCGCAACTCACGCCCCTGTTCTGTTTCACCCGCACCCGGGAACGTTCTCTGGGATTGATACACCGCGCAACGGAATTCGCTGTGCCTTCGCTGCGGGCTCAGTTATTCAGGACTGCCCAGCGCCGCGGGGCAGGCCGCGCAGCGTCTGGCCGAGGTCGCATCGCGCACGTACATACCAGACGCGACGATATACAATTTTTGCAATACAATGGTTTTACATTGATTCGAAGTTAGCGCTAGTTAGCGATGATAAAAAGTCTCGTATACGGTGTAAAGCGAATATGAAGATAGATGGCCTGGAACAAGGACAAGGTATAAGTATAAACAGACGCGGGGGAAGGGTAACGACTGTACGCGTATGTGGCAGGTATGTATCGTAGGCTTCTTGAGTGTCAAACGGCGCAAGAGGCTTTGTGTGCCTCGGGTTTGACTCAAACCCGAGGCACACAAAGCCTCTTGCGCCGGCGCAGTGGCACCACGGCATTGAGGGCGCGTCGAGGCATCGACGTATGTGCACGCGCCACGGCCGTCACCCCTGGCGCCGTATCGTACGAGTCGACCCAGCCATTTCCGACGCTCGCCTTCGGCGTTACCGCGCCGCCCGCTCGCACTCCCGCTCGGCGTAGGTGTGAGTGTCGCCACGCTCCCCGACTGCGTGTACGTCGGCATCACCGTCAGCGCCGCGGCCGTGACATTCGAGATCATCGCGGGCGGCCACGTCCCGAAGGACGCGATGGTGGTGGGGCAATAGTGCCCGCTCCTTTGCCGCCCATCTGTCACGCGCCTAAGGCCCCGTTGAAGGGTGCGCTGTCGACGCCGAGTGCGGCGCACGTCCCGACAAAGGTACGCGGGTCTGTCAGCATCCAGCCCCTCCGCGAAACCCCAGCTGGTACGACCAGAAGGGCGAGCTCACAACGCCGCGGCGTTACGGATTTTCTATGTCCAGGAGAAACTGCAAGGGCAAATCGTTAGCGAGAGCGCGGTGGGGAAGGGAGAGGTGGAGGACTCACCAATCCTGCATCGTGCGCACGCCCGCGAGCGCAGACCGCATCAAGCCGGCCTTTACCGTCGCATTCCCCGTCGACGAGTCGAGTCAGAGCGAGCAGTCCCCGCCATAGTGCCAGAGTGCCATTGAAGCCGAGGATGTATAACCCGCAGTCGATGTATCCATTGCTGAAGTCGCCCGCGACCGTCACTCCAAACGCCGTAAGACTAGACAGCAAGGAAAAAGAGACATGTGATTAGTAAGCATCCCAAAGCGGAAAACCCAAAATAGAAGCCCTCCTCCTCGTACCGCAAGAAAAGAGGCAAAAAACCCACCTAGCGTAAATAGGAGGCCGCCAAGTGTTGCACGCTGCGGAATCCAGATACCGCCCGCGGTAGCGGGGCCCGTGCTCGTTGCGATGGGCGCGTCGTTCGGCTGCGGGTCGAAGGCAAAGTACGGGTGCGTGTCGAGGATGGTGCGGTCCGAGGCGGGGAGGAAGCCCGCCTACGCCGCGACGCCGTCGATGCTGATAAGGGCCCGTTTCCCGCGCCGTAGCCCGTTATGCTGGGGATCGAGTTGTGCGCTTCAACGTAACTGGCGAAATGACATCGTGAGTTACCACGGAAGAGGGGAGGAAGGGAGGGAAGGGGGACGCACGAAGATGTGAGCTGGTCCTTCCCGATCGTGCTCGCCGAGCGCTCCGTTCATGATTCTGAACATTGGGATGCCGTCGATGTACTCGGGCTGCGGAATGAATTCGACGACGATGCGGATGCATTACAGTGCGGGCGTGACGCCCATGATGACGTTGAGGACGTTGACTTGTCCGAGAGTCCCAGAGTGGTTGTAGCCTGCGGGGTGTGGAGTTAAGCGTGGGCGGAGATGGAGAGGAAGAGGAAAAGACACACCACTCTGTGAGCCTGGGACAAGTTCATATGTACCCAGTCTCGCAATGCTGTCGAGCTCAATTTCCATCGCGCTGTCCCACTCGGAACGTTCCGGGGATTCCATCGCTTCTTTGAAGTGACGAGGAACTTCACCCGGAGAAATGACATGGGCGAACTCAAATTCGTCCCAAGCCTTCGCAAATGCGGAGTCTTCCGCTGCGATGGGCAAATCCTGTGAACCCGGCGCGTCAGCTCCCCCTAAATCGGAATTTTCTGCCGCTGGGGCAGCCTCAGCTGCGCGCTTTGCAATAAGGCGAGCCGAAGGAGGACAAGGTGGAGGGAGAGGTTTAGGAACACGAGGAGCCCGGGGTTTTGGATTTTGCGGCGCATCTGCTGGTCTCGGATCACCAAATGCGACACTGGAATTCATCAATTCCAAGTCCCAATACAAGCACAATGGGACCGGAGATTTTATCGCAGAAAAACTCGACACTCCAGAAGCACAGAAATTCTTGCGGCGGACTGCTCAAGCAATTGGGGTGCAAGGGCGCGAGAAAAAGAGGAAAATCGTGCAGGCAGAGCATGACACAAGGACAGTGGCAGAACACCGGGCCAACAAACAAAAATCCGACATGAAGAAAGCTGCAGATATCAAGGCCATCAACGATACGGGCAATACCACCCCTGCAAAATGCAGATCACGTGGGGTGTCCGCGCCGGTTGTGCCAAGGTGGTATGGCTCTGCTAAAAATGTATAGCTGCTTTGGCAGAGCTGTTATGCTGTGTAGTATTGCATTTTTGCGCTTTGCAGTGCGCCGCCGTTCGAACCCCGAGGTATGTGTCTTTTTTTCCGGCCATATACTCACGTTCCCGGGCGTTCTCCGGGTTTCAAATCCATCCCATCGTGAAATGATATCATTTCATTATTGCCCTAATTTTTCTGCACCCGGCATGTCGAGCATGCATGCCATCTATGCCTTTCCAGCCCTTATGTCACATTTTTCTGGACTTGTGTTTGAACCCCAGCGGAAAAAATGCGGTGTTGATCCCACGCTTGTGCTTCCTTGTCCTCATTGATATGCAGAGGAATATCTGCTGTGGTGGTGGCAGAAGGCCAAAGTATGGACAACTCTACGACTTGGATTATGTACTCATATCATAGAAAAAAAGTGACATACACTGGGGTTCGAACGGCGGCGCACTGCAAAGCGCAAAAATACAATACTACACAGCATAACAGCTCTGCCAAAGCAGCTATACATTTTTAGCAGAGCCATACCATGTTGGCACAACCGGCGCGGACACCCCACGTGATCTGCATTTTGCAGGGGTGGTATTGCCCGTATCGCCATCAACAAGTGTACACCGATCTTCGATATCTTGCAGTTCACGGACTCCGCGGGGTTGAAGGACATCCACATGCCCCAAATCGACCTCCAGTTGAAATGGCACCGTCTCCGAGAGCTTGAGACCGACAAAAAGACCCAGATTCCGGCACTATCCAAGCTTAACAAGACACAGAAGGCCGAAGTTATAGTGGCCGCTTTGGGACGTTGGTTGCCTCGAGTGGAGAGCGGAGAGGTTCCTCAGCTAGGACATCAAGTTCCCGAACCATTAGAACTCGAGGAAAAAATCGTTGAGCCGGAAGAGGAGGAGGATGATGCAGGTTATGGAGATCAAGATTAATCGGAATTTCTATAGCTGTTTAATCACTAATACATTCTTAGCTACTGTAGATACCTTACTATACATATGGATAATGATTTGGGTGGTTCGGATTGTGTCTGGGTGCATTGTGACCAGCGGGGCGGACGCGACGAGTGGATTTGCCGTCGAAATCAGTCATTTGGCAGGAGGACCAAACATAGATTTAAAGTTTAAATTTATTGTTTTTGATACCGCCTGGATGCGTGGGAAAAAATCAGCCAAGGCCTTGGAGGCGCCCTTGGCCAAGGCCTTACCCTTAACCAAGGCCTTGGAGATCCTGAGACCTCCACCCAAGGCCTTATGGGCGATCACTGCTTGCCACACGTTCAGAGACACTCTTGATGACTTCCGGGGACACAGAGGCAAACTGCGAGGCCACAGACTCAAAATTTGCGTGTTTGACTTTTAAGCTGGTGTGTAAAAGCATCTCATGACGCTGTAGAATATTGAATGCAGTGAATGAAAAGGATGGATGCTCTTGGAATCTCCGGTCCGATAGGTTAACTGCCTCAGGCTTTGCGAGGAATGCAAAATCAGCAAATCTGAACAGACAGTCTTGCTCAGAATTTCAAGGGCTATCCATTGACGGTGGGCCCGATGAATCCCGCTCAAAATCTGATTTTTGGTGGTAATTGCGCAAAATTCGGGAAAGAGGGACGGCTCCCGGGGCCACTCCATAGGTTAGGGCTATCCATTGACGGTGGTCCCGATGAATCCCACTCAAAATCTGATTTTTGGTGGTAAATGCGCAAAATGCGGGACATCCCGACGGTTCTGATGGCCGACCCCGCTTTCCCAAATGTGGCCGTTGCCCAGCTGGAAACTATACACGGCACTGTCGATTTAATCCCTGCCTTGACTCTCTTTCTCCGCACATACTTTCCCCGTTGTACTATCTTGCCTAGCCCCCATGATCGTTTTGCCGTTTACAAACAATTATCGGTCAAGCTCTCTCGGAATCGGTTCCTGGTTGACAAGCCCCGCTTATGCCGCATCCCGGATGCGGCATCAGGCGCGCCAGCCCAGCTATTCTTTCTAAAGGTCGTGCTTCTGGTATGCCGGCACATTTTGACACGGTCCTTGTCGTCGAACACCCGAGCCAGTACAGCTCCTCATCTGGAATCCAAGGTCTGTTTCCCCCTTATCGATCTTGCTTCTGGTGCTTAAATTGCCCTATAGGTTTACGCGTCGCCCACATATTCACACTTCCACCCCAATTTGGCAACTACTCCCACCCCCTCGCGTACATCGCTGGTTCACACCCTTCAACCATCCGGACAAGATAAGTGGCATGTACATCCTTTGTCGATCCACCCACGCCCACCGCCGCAACACTGCCATCGTCTCTGTCGAGCACATTGTGCGGAGTTGTCACTTGATGGGAAAGTGTGGGACTAAAATTTACCGCAGATGGACCACAGACAATGTCATAGACGAGGCCACCCACTTCTATTTTAACCCGTACATATATTTAGATACCTTTTCTCGAGATCAATTAGCTTAAATCATATAAATCACTTGCTCTTTTCATCGAGATGTTGCTTGATTAGGATGACATATTACATAAGTAATCGGTCTTCCGCCGCCGCGCCTGTCCTTGTTGACGTCCTTTGGCCATGTAACTTGTCGTAGCTGCCGAACGAAACTAGGTAGAAAGCATAGCACTATGGTGCAGGGGTACAGGTATATCTTGCACTTTATATTCCCCGTTCACGCCAATGTTGTTCCTTGTAGTTGTCACTTAGAGCTACCGTGCTACTGTAGCGCTATAAACCAGTCAGTCAAATCTACATAAGCTACATCAGCCTATCTTGCTAACTATGTGAGCTGTGTTGGGCTATTTTTTGAATTGTAGCCGACTGGGGAAGTATTTTCTATTCACTTTTTCCTGATGAACTACTGAGGTCATGGGGCGCTGTGCAAGCTTCGGCAATGCTTGGGCCCGGTGATGGCACTACCTCATTGCTCTCCGCAATACCCAAGGAAATGCACTAACTCCTTGGGTATGGCAGAGAGCATCAAGCCTAGGGGAGACAGCATGATTGGCAAGGGAAGTACAGACACGAATGGGAGACATACCAAAAAGAAAGCGGGTCATCGACGGTCTAATTCGGCGAAAAACGAACGACATCCGATCGGGCTTATGCCGTCTCCTACCAAGTCGGACTGATCAAATCATCCGGACACAACCGCACAAAGGGTCAACAGGGGTCAGAGACCTGCTGTGTTGTTGGGTGACCACCACTCCAGGAAGGAATGCATTTATGCAGACCATTGTCTTTTATAGACGGCCAACAACCTGGTAGAGTGGATGATATCCCTGCGCCGGCACAGATTTGGAAGTCTTCTCGACACAAATACATCGGAAGGAGCATCAGGTATTTTCTGTGGATGGTCATCCATGATGGGTACCCACTAGGTGAGTACTGGAGACACTTCCCAGGGGGATTCACAGAACAAGGGACTTGCAAAAAATGCAATGTCCCCGAAAGCATGACACACATTCTAACTGAGTGTGAGGAGAATGGCCAACAGACCATATGGGAGCTCGTGTCCGAGCTCTGGAAACTCAGGACTAACTGAGTGTGAGGAGAATGGCCAACAGACCATATGGGAGCTCGTGTCCGAGCTCTGGAAACTCAGGACTAACACTGAAATGGACCCACCGCTCATAGGGGAAATTATGGCCTGCGGGCTCACAAAAAAAGGAAAGATCCCTGGCAGGACGGACGCAGGCATGACGCGTCTATATAAATTGTTATCTCTAAATCAGCCCACCTCATCTGGCGCCTACGCAATGAACAAGTTATCAATGGCAAGACTCCAGCGACAAACAATGAAATACGGAACCGCTGGCTCCACACACTAAATGTAAGAATCGGAGTCAACTGCCTGATGATAAACAAAGCGAAGTATGGCGCGAAAGCACTAAAGAAATCACTCATGCTTAAGACGTGGTCTGGAATTCTCCACAACGAAGACAGACTCCCAGCCGATTGGACTAGGGAGGCCAGGGTTTTAGTGGGTATCGGTTGAGAGGTGATGATGGGTTGGCCTGCGCGACCTTGAACCCGCGACCGGAGTCCCACACAGGTGTCCTCAGTGGCGTAGCGTGCAAGAATGCATTTCCCTGGGTGGCTGTCAGTGGGGTTGAAAGAACGTGGTTCCCGCCATTTATTAACAAAAGTGTGGTATATAGACACGACTTTGTCGTGTTTCCCAGTGATCCATGTTCACAGTGATGGAAGAGTACTAGCCAGTACTACTCGAAATGCCATCTTGTTCCACATACATACATGTCACCAGCGATGGAGGAGCACAGCTATGGTATATCAAGATTGACGACCTTGACACAGTTTTGTACCTTGTTCGAAGCACCTGGCCATCCTGGCCATCATATTATTATCCGTTATCCGTAATTTACAATCTGATACATGCATAGGCTTCATCGATGAAAACACCTAATAATCCCACATAACCACCCTAGTTAGAGGTGCCATCACCAGTAGAGAGTAACACGACTATTGAATATCACAAATATTCGTGGGTATCTATTCGCGAATGGCGAATATTTGTATTCGTGAATTGATGTGGCTGTGCTATTCGCGCGAATGCGAATATCAGTTTCTGGGAAAGTGGATATTCACGAATATTCGTTGAGTAATCACCACGAAAATGACCCACTCAGAACCAACTCAGAACTAAAGGACTGAGACTTCTGCCTTCTTGCCATACTGCAGTAAACATAGATGGCATGAAATATTTCGTGTTGAACACCTCATCATCCCGAAAGAAACCTGGTGGAGCGTGTCCTCGCCAATGTTGGAATTGCTGGAGACCGGTTGCAGGCTGGAGTAGTGTTGCCGCGACTTGGACTTGGCTGTCCTTAAGTCGACTTCGCTGATGCGACTTGAGTCAAGTTAAGTCGAGTCGGAACTGAGACTTGACTTGACTTGCAAGTCAGTGCAAGTTGACTAGAAGTCACTTGAGTAGACTTAAGTTGGGTCTTGGAACTGAGAATCTGCTAGAACCTCATACTAGCTCTACAGCCAATCTACAGCAGCAGAATGTGCCGCATTTGCAACTGACGATGGCCGTTCGGGTAATTCGATAGTGATGGCTGATCAATCATTCAACCAACGGAACAATCGTGTGTCAATGATGCACAGCTCTGTCTTAACAACAATGGACGACTACATATCGAAATCAATGAGCTCTGGGAGCTCATCCGAATCAACCTCCACAGGCGATGAGAGGTGCCAAGTGTCCCAAGTTGGAATGGATATTTTTTTCCAGCCATTTTATTGCGACTTGTTCAAAAGCTGGGGGATCTGTGAAAAAATTCGGAAAGTGAGGATGCAAACTCTGTAAGAACTCAAGAAGACTATATTGTAAGCTCCTGAACAAATTTTCACCCCTTGGGTCTTTCTGAGCTTGGCAAGTTCGACCATTGGACAAGCGGAATGGCTGAAGTAAATATGTTGAATTTAGCATTGGCATGATGCCAGGGCCACCCAATATATATAGGATGACATTATCAAGATATATTTGAGTCAAAAGAAATTTATTTACATCGGGCCTGCCGTTGCAACTACCTCAGTACCTGCAAGTTGGCGCAAAACCGTTCTCCATCTAGTCACTTGATTGCGCATCAATTCATGCATCGCACTTCAGTCGCGTCGAATGAGGCGCATCGGCCCCAACTCGGCTTCTATTTTCCAATGTACCCATTTGACCTTTCCTTCATTCCATTTAACACCCACCAAGATAGTCATTGTTTTACCTCTGGCACAACTCCGACAGTATGTACATAGTGGCATCTTCCTTGTGCTATGATGGTCTTGGGGAAATTGGATTCCTGATGTGTCTTCCTCGCTCAAATACTGGGTTGTAAGATAAAGCAAGGAAACATGAGCTGTATACCCTCGATTTTAATTCATGTCAAGCTTCGATCATACGAGACATCCCCTGTCGCCGTGGATGCTCGGTCTCGAACCAGGTCCGGTTCTCCAGGCCGCAGCGGATCTGGATCCAATTCTCAGCCCCCATCTAGGCCTCATTCCAGGATCCTGAGCGGCTCTTCTCCTTCTCAGGAGGAACAGTGTCAAAACTCCGCAACCAGCTGTCTGAAGATTCAGCACATGCTACCATGATGGTTGGTCAGTGGGCAGGTGACCCAGATCTCATCGCAGTTGAAGAGTTTGAGACACAACTTGCTGAGGGCTGGTTGCGAAAAAAGAAGAGGAAAGCTGACATTCCAGCAGAAGGGCAAGCAGCATCGAAAGTCATTGTGGTTGTGGACAACAGCGAGTAGTTGTTGTGTAGAATAACACTTGAAATGCATATTATTCGTGAATAGTTCATAAATAACGAGTATTCAAAAGTCGCTGAATGCGAATAGTTGGCATTCACAAATATTCGCGAATATTGCTGACTAATCAACGAATATTCGCACTGGATATTCGTACGAATGCGAATATCACCTGTAGGTTTTCGGCGAATATTCATATTTGTGAATATATATTTGTGTTACTCTCTAATCACCAGCGATATGGCAGCTCTAATCAGGATGCGGCAAGGTCTTGCAGGGCTACCGGCAATAAACCTTGCAATACCTCGCAATAAACCTTTCAATAAACTGAAATAGCTATGGCTGCGGGACTTACGAGTTTTAGTAGGGCATGTGTGACAGTGTGCGCGGGCGGCCCCCTCCCGTCCATTGTCCCGCCGCCCACCGCCGTTGGTGGCCAAATAAAGTGATATTAATTTCTTAGTAAATAGTCAATAAATAGAAAAAAACGGCGGTTCGGGTGCACCTGGACTGCCGCCGAGTGCGCATGTGTGCCGCCCTGCGCGCGCCCTTTTCCCGCTGCCCGCTGCCCGCCGACGCAACACTAATCAGAAAATCGCCCAAAAAACAATTAAAAATAGAGAGAGAAGCAATCACACATGTCACCATCGCCGCCGCCATCAAAGATGCTCCGGCGCTTCGGGATTAGCCGACCCGCGTTCAGGGTCCCGCTCTCCCGCCCTCCCCAGCCGCCTAAAAACATGAAAATAATGGGGTAGATAGAGATTGCATATGTCAACTTATTGCGGTCAAAGCGCTCGGCGCGCGCCCACGTATTTGATGCGCCCGGCCTATCGCGCCTCCCGCCAACCTTTTCACCGCTACCCCACCCCTCCGCCGCCATGCGCCGCGCGCCTCAATCCCCCGTCTGCCCGAACCCCGACGCCGGCGCAATGCACATTACTCGTATTATTACTCGTATCTTAAGCAGGTGCCCTGATTTCGTATGCACCTGTTTATATTCTTCCATTTTTCCCACTCTCTGCCGGAAGCTTCCGTATGTGCATCCCATTACTCATTTTATTTTCGGGGTCCTCCTGCTAACCAGTGCATCAGAAATTAGCTTCGATCCAGGGAACTGGACTCGCCGATCAGCCGCTCAACGACCGTTCAAAAGGAAGCGTCTCCTTCGACCTGTTCCTTTAGTCGGAGCAATTGACCCAGCAGGTTTTTGCGGACACGTGCTGATGCAAAGGGCAGCCTAATTGGGAAGCTCCGGTGCATTTTGGCTCGTAGTATAGCACCATGACGTCCCGGGGACGGTGGACTCTGCCAGACGTGTTAGAACAGAAAACCATTGGCTCTGACACGGGAGATGATTATTTGGGTATCTGGGTCTCTATAAATTAAATTAACTGTGCTTTGATGGTGCAAGTGACCAGGCTCACTATGACATGCCGGTGGTAACTTTTCACTATGAGCATCTTGGTTCAGTTGGATTCGAAGTTTTCGGTATTTTCGCTTCGGTTCACAGAGGCTGTGCGTTCGAGTCCCGGGTTTGCCTTTTGTAAGGCTTCTCGGAGTTTTCGTCCCGGTCCGACCCGTGGCAAGCACCGACCCATTTTGCAGTCTCTCCTGCTACCTCTACCCTAGATAACTCAATTGAAGCAATTCTGAAGACCATCTGCAGGGCTAAAAAGCGCAAATTATGCCGACTAAGCACATTTCAACACCCTAGTTCAGACGGAATTGATACCCCATCGTGTTCAACACCCGCCGCCGATCCTCCTTGTCCCGCTTTTAGCCCAGGTTGTCCCACGGTCGCGCGCAGTCCTTTCGAACCTTTGAATGTCATCCACCATTTCCCCGACATCAGCTCCGATGTCCCGCTTGACGAACCTCGACATCCATAACCTATTTCTGTGTGGGACTTGAGCACGAAGAATAGCAGCAGCTTGTTCAAATTCGGCTGCCCGTTTCAATATATGGTCCCGGTAGCCATCAGTGTTGCAGTTAAGGGTTAAGGCCCAGTGAAAAACCCGTATTGGGAGATCGAGGCAGAGATTGGGAGATAGAATGAATCTATTTGCATTGATATCCTGCCAAAAAACTTAGCATACATCTATTTTTTCGATAGAGATGTCATCGTATCGACGCAAATCAATTGGAACTATTTGCCCCGATTTCTATCGATTCGAATGTGCGGTGATTAGGGCAGCGAAAAAGAGGTGGTTAGATTCACATCAATAGATATCGATACACGTCGAATGCATATCCATGTGGGCAGAAAGTGGGAGATCGATTCAGTTACATAAGAACATATATAACCATCTACGCTGCCTTCCCCCACCCCGCCAGCAACCCGCCCCTATATCTGAATCCAATGAGAGGCGGGAGAGCAAATGTGCCTAACTTGCGGCCTGTGAAGAAAAGTCGGTCATGGAACAGAAGCTACGTCAACTGAATTACCTTGGTTTTCGCAGCGCCCGCATCGGCAGATGCTTGAATCCATTGCTACAAGAAATATTATTGATTAGTATCGGGCAGAGATGTCTAAGCAAGATCGAACCTCTGCCTCCGATGTGTTTTCGATGCTGTCCCAGTACACCCTGTACTGAGATGTTAGCCCGCCCGGATTCCTTTGACACCAGTCTATTAAACATAGGTTCCTGACCATTGAGAGGTTAGAGCGAACGAGCAGAGAAAAAAAGGACCTCACCTCGGTGTTTTTGATGGGCCAGGTGTCGCCTTTTTTTCTTTTGTGGGTTTGGCGGCTGCGCGCGGTGCTCTCGTTCGCGCTTTGGAAGTATGAGGAGGTGCCTCGGGTACGAGTCCGCCTGCCCCTTCTGTCGTTCCGAGTCCGCCAGCGCCGTGGACATCTGTATGGTCTTCTATAACCTGGGCCACAGGTGGTACCGCGGGGGCAGCCTCCGCCGAATTTGGAGCTGCGGATGTTGTCGTAGCCGGTGTTGTGTTATTGAGAGCTGTTGTCGCCAGCACGGGCATCGTTGCCGCCAGAACGGGTGTCGTTGCCGCCAGAACAGGTGTCGTAGGCACCGGCAGACCCGAAAGCCTAAATACACAGTCAGGAATGTCCATATAAACGGCAATAAGCTAACAGTGGATTAATAATCTGCGACAAATTTGAGTACACGTTGGTGAATAGTGTGAATACATACTTTCAGCTGGGCCGGGGCTGCAGCAGCAGTAGCAGGTTGAGCGTCTTCTTTTGTGTGCGACGTGATGCCGACATCAACCTGCAAAGATTGTTTCGGTTAGCCCATACAGGAAATTCAGAAAAAAACTTACATTATCGATAGGCACCTCCCGATTATTTTCCTCCGGCGCTGCCTATGCAGGATAATAAGTGTGGAAGATGCTGATAAAACTAGTGGGATACATACGGGGGCCACGTTGGTATCGACCTTTGTGCGCTTGTTGGAAGAGCTGCTGTCGTGATGGCTCCGTTTGGCAGATTTAGACTTGAAACCATCACTGGTGCCGTCTTCTGACTTGATAACACGGTTATTAGAGCTGAAATAGCCCGTGTGCCAGGAAGAATACATCTTCGTTGCCATATACTGCACCTTCCAATCGTCAGCGCAGAGACCCATCTCCGGGAACTTCTCGCAGATCTCCGCACTGAAACTGCGCTGTAAGTCAATACCACCTCTGTTCCACGATGCAGGAGCTAGTCCACGGTCAGCGAGCCGATTAAACAACTTGATGGCGAGCTGCCGGATCGAAGTAGCACGAAACCCATCGATGACATTACCCTGAGCGTCCGTCACGTAGAGCATCGTGACATTGATACCCTGCGCAGCACGGCTGGATCCACGAGGTTTGCGCTCATCTGTGTTAGATTCACCCTTCTTGAGGTCCTCGTGGGTCTTCCAGTCATGGCGGAACCAGAATCCGGCCAATGGATAATCTGATTGTTTGGCGGCAGGCATGGCGGGCTGCAACGGTACGAATCCAAGAGCTGGGAGGGTGGTGGATATTGGCAGAGTGTTGGTGTTAGGCAGAGGACCAGCAGGAGCTTGGAGAAGCGCGGGAACGGCCCTCACAAGGGAATTGTACGCGTTTCTGCCATTCAAGATATCAGCGGTATGTTTTTATATGTGAACGAAAGGGGGACACACTTGAGGGTCCGATTTTCCGTCGTCAAAACAAGGTTGTCTCGCTTCAAGGAACTGCACTGCCGGCACTGCTCGACGTCGGGCAGATTTGGGCGTGGCATCGGGGCTGAGAGCGATGATGACCTTGAATTGTTGAAGCGAAAGGGGTGGGGGGAGAACGCCTCTACGGGGGAGCTCCAGTCCTCTGAGGATCCGCTGAACAATTGGGATCCAGAATGGGAGGCATCACGATTCGGAAGATATTTATTTAGGTAGAGAGCAGGCGAGCTAGGGAACGAAGTCAAGATATCCAACCCAGGAGTAGTGGACCTACTCGAGTACTGGTAGCTGTCCTCCACGGATATGTCGTCCATGGTGGAGGGAGGAAACAATCGGACGACGTGAAAAAAAGAAAAAGATTGATTACGATCACATGACCACAATACTATCCGTATCGTTCTGCTCGTACTATCCATATGGTCAATAAATATGCCAAGTGCGCGACATTCGTCTTGTCCCCCGTATGTTTCATTCCCATTCATTCCACCGAGATTAAAACTAGCATCAAAAAGTAAATCAATCCTCTTGCACTAGAGGTTGTTCGATGCCCATCATCTCCATGAGTTTTAGGCCAGGCTTTTCCATTAAATACCACCGGTCGACCTCAGACCCGTCTTGAACCGATTTGGCATACTGTTGGTCCGGCGCGAGCATGACCACTGACTTAATTGATTTGACATCGATGACCCGGACATCGGTATTTCGAAGGTGTTTCATGGTCACATACGTCTTTGACGAGCCTTCGTAAAGTGCCTGGTGATGCTCGCCATAGAATGAAACCATGGCAAGAGGCTTCCGGATGGCGCCAACCTTGAACATCAAATAAAAATGCACCTCTGCAAATCGTGTCTTCCCGTCGCACTCTATCTAAGCAGGTGTCAGCAAAAGCAACTAGAAGGCAAAGTTATTATCCACCTTGACATTCCGTGCGCTTCTCAGCTTCTCTATCGGCTTCAATTTTTCCTTCCAAGCTGATCGAGCAATCTGTCCATTTGGCAAACGTACTCGGGACCATCTGGTGACAACCGGAACCCACCCATCCGTGACTGGTTGGCCAGCGGCAGCCAAACATGCTTTAAGTGCTTTTGCCTCGAAATCGTCAACACCCCGAGCTGCACTGTCCATGGCAGTGAGGAGAATGTAACCACCACCGAGATCTTGAGATCCCCGAGGAAGTGGATTCTCGGGTGGTTCCAGATCCGGTATCATTGCCTTCAAGGCATTTACTTGACAGCGGCGAAGTGCCCGCTGAGAGAGATTAGTAAATGCATTAGAGTGTTGCTTGATCTCTTCGCCTAGATTTCCGATGGTCCGCTCTAGGGCCCACTGCGAATAAATGATCCCGGGTCCAACACGGACCGTCTCAAATGGCATGTGAGAGGGAGTATGGATGCTGGGTCGCACAAAATGAAGACGATCTGCCCGGCGCTGACAATACAGTGATTCGAACTCATCAGAAAATTGGGTTAGCAGTTCATTTGCCTCTCGAAGCTCTGCAGGAGTGATTTCTTCTTGCATTAAAATGCGATTACCACGGACACATTTGCAATAATGACGCCAATATGGTTCAGGCAGAATGCCATGAAGAAGCGCAGGACCAAGCCCATAGAAATAGAGCAAAAACTCCCAAGCTTTGTAGCCACTGGATATTTTTTCGGCGGGATTTCGAGGTGGACGATCAAAAGATCCGGGGATGTATGGTGTGGCATCGGCGACCATTTTTCCGTGTTCCTTCCAAACAGCCGCCTTCAAAACAGCCCAATCCCAAAGATCTTTGCTGTCGCTCTTGTCACATTCAAATAGACCGCGCCACAAAGGAATGAAGAGGTCGGGAAGGTTTAGGGAGGGAAGATGCATGATGTCGAGCGCGAAGCAGCCCGGAACACCCAGAATATGTTTCTCGGGAAAGCCGCTGAAGATAGTCGGCTTGGAGATCCCCGTTTCTAATCGACGCTTCTCATACTGGGTCTTGTTTGGTGAATCAATGACATATTGGAGATTCACCTGATATCGCTGAGAGGCTTCTGCAGAGGTAAAGGTTCGTAGAAGGTCATTGAGACTGACATCTGGATGATTACAACCCTCCTGGTCATATGCAGTCGGGATGAAGCGAGCAGGATAATAGTGTGTGCCGCCAGGCTTTGGCGTCCCTTCAGTTGGCAGTATACCCGACATGCTAGCTTTCCATGGTGGCCGACACAGCCATTTATTGCTGCCATTCCAGGGCCATCTGCTGTTCCCAGAGCAATGAACGGCCTGGATGTGAATACACGATCAAGAGAAGCATCCCACACACAAAGACCCTCTTTTTGGAGAGCGGCAACATGATGGAATCCGGGAAAGAGAAAGCTATCCGCATTCTTTGGCTTACCGGGTCCCCCGATTATACCGCCAGGAAGAATGTACTTCTTTTTGTATCGCATTCCCGGCTCATGGTCCAGGATGATCCAAATATATATCCAACATTCTGATGTCTTGTTTCGGTACAGCTGAGCCCCGTCGATTGAAAATACCAGGATCATGTCGTCGGGCAATATACGGCCGTCATCCACGGCAGTAAGATAATCGCTGCCGTCAAAGAAGTCGACATATGGAGATGTTCGAACACCGTGGTTTTTCGCAAGCTCCTCCATGATTTTGGAGGTACAGCGCTGACGATATTTCATGCTATTTGCACCGTCAGCTGTTCTCCATAGAGCCTGTAACTGGGGGGCCAGTGGGAATGTAGAAAATTGCCTCTGAGGTATTTTCACTTCCGGAGAATGCCCAGACTGATAGCGAGACTGTCCGCAGTGGGGACAGTGTTCAAGCTGCGAGAATGGGCCTGTATAACCGATGCAACTATTAATGCACATGTCATGCTCAAGAGCCACCACACCAGTAAGGTCAGAGACAAGACGCTTGACTTTGTAATAAGTCAGGATTTTGTATTTCGGGTTTCTGCGGAGGATAGCTGTTCGAACGGAGGAGTACGAGGCTTCGGAAGCGTTCCCAATGGCAAGGAAAATATCAATGGAAAGCCGATCATCTGGATCTTCGACATTGAGTATCTCAGTGGCGGGGTTACGAATTTGGCGAAGGAGGTCGGGGTCCAATCGCTCACTGGAGCTGTCCAAAGATGCAGCTTGGAGAGCCGCAATAAACTTGAGAGAAATGTTAATATCCTCAATCACTGATGTCCGTGTTTCGGGTAAATCCTGTGGGAGGCCCGGGGGGGTTGGGGGAGGTGGCGGTGGTTGGATAGGCACTCGTGGCTGCTCCGAATGTTCGATGTCATCAAGACACCCAGGATCTGCAGCAACCTGTGGACCCGGAGGCAAGTCGGTCTGTACTGGTGGTGTGAGGACTAACGGCTCTGAAGGTGGCTTAACAAAAAATCAGGCCATGTGTTTCGTCCATGGTGAAGAATTTAAACTCACAGTGTCCTGATTATCTGAAGATGGTTCTGGAAGGCGGTTGCGTCTTCGCTTTTCAAGGTTGTGACCAGCTCCCGAAACTCGACGCTTTAAGCCACCGGAGGGATTTAAAGCGGCCATCGAAGAGCTTGGGCCAGCTTCAATTTGCGGAGTAGCCGAAGCAAGGAACTGTGTAAATGCAGCACCAGGCGTGGCAAAATCGGTGTCGTTTCTCCGATGTAATGACCTTGTAGAGTATGCGACAGCCCGGCCTTCTCCGTCTGGGCCCCCGCATTTCTTCCTGCATTTGCAGATGACCTTCCCATCCGCTCGTGGAACAGAGATATTGTCGGCGGTAGACATCGCTTGCAAGACTACTAGAATGACGTCAGGACTCTGGAGTCTGGAAAGTGTCGGTAGAGAATTCTTGGACTTGCAACTGCCAAGTAGAGAGCGCGGCAAAATGAATATATTTAAATCGACGAGGCTCGAAACACCACGAAGTAAAGAGAACCGCAATCTGTCCTGGGCAATCGTGTGACGGTAGATATATCGTTATGATTTCCCACTATCCCTATCGATCAGTCGCATTTGGCTCTTTGTGGCTCGATCTCCCAATACGGGTTTTTCACTGGGGTTAAGGCCTTAACATCTTAAGCCCTTAAGTTAAGACTAAGGGTAGCCCTTAACAACGGCTTGAAAACATGTAAAGCCCTTATTAAGGCTTAATGTGGCAGTGTCAGACCGGCACGATGGTCCGATCATCATCGCTCGGCTACATTTTTTTCACACGCCTACCGTCAACGGCAATCACGGCGGGCAATTGCCTGTCATGTTCCGTGGGAGACCGGTCAGTCATCGGCCGCGTCACCGCGCGGTCACTGGCGCTGTCATGTTCTTTTTGATGCTTATTTGATCGCCGGTAGGCGTTGTTTTCGCAAAGCTTTGCTGCATTTATGACAAGAAAAAAATGCAAAAAGATGCAAAAAATACACCTGTGCAACACAGCAGAAGATTCAGATATCACACATACTATTCTTTGATGCCAGGTACTATGGAACGGTCAGGACTCGCTCGCGGCGGTTGAAGAGAGCAGAAAATGATCCGAGCGGCATGTTGATGGGAGATCACTGCCGTGTATAAGCCGAGCCGCAGACCTGCGCTCAGACTTCAATTTTCCCTGCGTGAAATCCATCCTCAGAAGCCCGGAGCGTCCGGCCGGACTTCTTGAGAGAACCAATTGTTCTATTACAGGATATATAATCTATACCTACAGAGAATGGGTTTGAAAATCCGTTACCGGTCCATCAAATAGAGTGATTTCCAACGCTACCCACACACTTGGCCCAATACTGCATCTTAAATTAAAGAAGAAAAGCTGAAGCCCGCTGTGTATACAGGTAGTCTCACGAGACTTTTAGTGCTTTCCTTTCGTAATGTATCGACGTTCCAGGATGAAAGTTGCAGAAGTAACAAACATGTGACAGGTTCCCCACGGCGACCTCCTGCAACCCTTCAACGGCGGAATCTGGAAATTAGAGGGCGAAAACTCGGAAGATGAGCTCACGTATATATTAACACACACTCTAGGTGACTCCCTGATTTTTTCTGGGCCTCGGGAGTGAGAAGGACAAACAGAGTGTGAAATATTCAACCAAAATTTCTTGTCACAGGCAGACTTTCCCGGCGATCAAAACAAGCATCAAAAAGAACATGACAGCGCTGGTGACTGCGCGGTGACACGGCCGATGACTGACCGGTCTCCCACGGAACATGACAGGCAATTGCCCGCCGTGAATGGCCCCAGCGTCGGGACCTTTCTGGGCTTACTTCCACTCGAGCGACAACAAACCCAATGGGGCGCATTATAGAGCGACCCGCTGGTGCTGTATCAACGCGCGACGCCCCAATGAAGACTTACCCTCCACTGTTTCAGTGCCTGCAGCGCCGCGCCTGCGTCCTGGTTTCCTGTGACTCTCGCAAATCTGGCGGTATCGCGCCCAATCGGGAAGCCGGCTCTTCGGCCTCGGGTGGTGTCGGAAGAAGCACTGTACACGGAGCTCCTTGGAGCCGAGCACAGCAAAGAGGAACCTGACTCAGGGGCTCTGGAGGGTTCTGGTGATGACTTCAAAGAGTAAACTACGTCTTGACCATTTTGGGAATTAAGGCTTAACTTGACCCTTAAGAACACACCCTTAATAAACCCTTAATATATCTTAAGGCCTTAGCTTCAGGACGGACCCTTATTAAGGCCCTTAACTGCAACACTGGTAGCCATCCCCCTGAGGAGGAATCACTAAATGGGTCAAAAATGAATGTAGCACTTGCCTCTTCCTCGCCATCGCTGTCATGCATGTCAAAAGCTGGGAAGAAGTGACGTTGGATCTTGTAGGCATCATCAGAGCTCGAGTTTGCATCAAAATCTTGACTCGATGATCGTGCGCGCTTTCCGAGGAGGCTGGAAGAGCTGAAATCAAACGAGTCTTGACTGCCCGCAAAGCATGCCAAAAACATAGTTGATGCTTCGCATCGGGATACTCGGCCAGGAAAGCATTGATCTCCGACCAGTCCTTGTCCGTCAGCGTAATAAGCGCTCGGACCTTCCAAACCGTTCGAAAATGTCGCAGGAGTTGACCAAGAAATTTTTCTTTGGCCCCGGCGGTGCTCTCGGGTGTCGACTGAACCAGTAGGTAACCCAGTGGCATTCCGGAGCCGTAAACTTCGCCGAGCAGGGCGTAGACCTCGTAGCGTGAGCCATTGGTGTTCCCTGAATAGGTCCGAATGTTTAATCAGTAAAATGTGGATACATATGGACAACACTTACATGCTGAGTCCAAAGATAGTTCACGGACACGGCCACCAACTTCCCGCAATAATTGTGGGAGAGCGAACGCGATTGCAGTGAACCCTGGCTGAGGGGTTAGAGGTTTCCCGCCCGAAGCTGGCTCAGCAGAAAATTCTTGCAGAAGAATATTTGCAGATTTGAGTTCATCGGGGTCTCGTTTCCACGCCATTCCGTTAGTGTCAGCCCACATCGCGTAGATGGATCGACGGCTGAATGAAGGCTCAGGATGGGTCTTCAGGATTTCATCCCAAAGCTATAACAAAGCACTTCAGTTGAATTGTACAGTGATTCGATTTTAGGACCTACCTGTCCCGGGGTTAATTTAGGGTTGTTCCGAACGAACTCAACGACGTCGGAGGGAACATCGATGGACCAATACGGAACATGATCATCCCGATGCCCTATTTTGACCAGAGCAATCTCTTCATAGTCGTGGATTGTTATATGAAGCCATCCGTGACATTCGAACGTGTTCATAGTCAATTTATCTCGATTTTTCACTCCCGTTGCCTGGGATTTTTTGGGAGCGTGCTGGCGGGTTTTGTTTTGCGCACAGTGATACATGAAGCGCGTAGATGGCGAGCGCTTATGATCATACTTGCTGTGGTATCTGTTGCAAAGAGATGAGTGTAAAATAAATAAATAATACATTGTTACATACGTAAAGCGGTACTTCATTCGGTTCCAAATACGCGTCGCGAGCTCATTGGCCTTCTCTTTACACGAACCCGAGATGGATGAAGTGTCGACGCGTGCTGTCAGATCAAGATTGTCATCCTGTTGCGTGAGGGCATCAAGGAAATTGCGAGCGGAAGAACCGCCAAGTCCATGCCATCGTCGGACTGTTCCTCGGCATCTTCAGGAGCGATGTTTTCCTTTTCAGCAGCTTTCTTCCCCTGTGCTGCTTCGCCTGCCTTGCGCTGACACACTAGGCAGGTTTTGGCGCGTACTGGCTCCCCATCGGCATCTTTTACACGGAACTCGGCCTCAGTCTTCTGCGCTTTACACTTCGAGCAATAGAAGCGCTCGGCGTCAGGCATCTCGGCTTGCTGTTTTAGTCGCGTTGACGTGGGAAGGAAGGTGATGAAAAAGACGCGACGAGACCGTGTTATGTGGTGATATTATGTCAGGACTACATTGGGGATATCACCCATCAGATCAGCACGTGTCCGCAAAAATCTGTGGGTCAATAGCGGCTAGTGAGTTAAGGTCTCCCGGACCCTCCCTACCCTATAAACCCTAACCCTAATGGCTTATGTAATTCGCCTAAAGCGGTAATTCCCATCAGTTCTTACGCGCGCAACTCAATGTTCATTGCGATCGTCTCCCTTGTGCTAATACTCGCAGATTCGGGTGGTTAAATACGATCCAGCGCATTTAATGATGCTACTACGGAGTGTGCTAAGAGGTGCGATTCTTTTTTCGACTCCTGCGACCACGAGTGTTTGCACGACACTCATCGTCGCAGAACCACTCCGTAGGAGGAGCTGTCTTTAAGCCGACACAGCACAAATGAAACTTGAACTCTATGTGAGTAAAATCACTGCCTAAGGATGATATGGACAGCACCTTGGAACCGCAAGCAGGTCCGGCACATCCCACCATCTCGCTGCTGTCAGTTTCCTCACACTCTGGGTCAGCGCAAGTTTCTGCCTCAGGCTCCGAGTCTTCTTCTTTATCAGATAAAACAACAATCTTGCGCTTTACCGGTTTTCGAGTGCTCCTGCGTGATGCGCTCGTGCCATCCGTAAGCATGGGTGGATTATCCGTGTTGCCGGTTGTGTCGGGATCGAGGACAGCATCAGCCGTGCTACTAGTCGTGGCGGAGAGGGTCTTATATGATGTTGGAAGGGCCACTGCTTTCGCTGTTCTGCGAGGCTGGGGCTAGGTCGCATTGACACCCCGTTCAGGATTAATATTTAGCAACATTGTGTCTGTCCTCGCCACAGGCTGTGAATCGAATGGCGTCTGCGATGCATATGCCGAGCCGCCATTACCACTGTCATCTGTGAGTGACGATATGCGTCGGAGATCTACATCACTGTCGTCGCTGTTGGGGTCGGGGGGCAGGGAAGAATTGGAGGCTGTTATTCGCAGGTCCTATGCAGTCTGCGGCAGAACAGCGTGGATTCAGCAAGCCGAGGCCCTGTAACCGTTTGAATAGGTGCTTGGTATCAAAGTGCGGTGGGTTGCTGTTCGACATCTTGTGTCAAGACGTACTGGCTATCCATCTGTCCTCCTAGACGCATCTCGGCACTCCGCATCTCATTATTTAGTCTGCCCTCCGATTTCTTTCTCTCTATTTCTTCAATTGGAGCCTCGTACCAAATTTACTTCCAATGTAGTTGCACCGGTGACTTGGTCAGTAGCTGTTAGGGATGGGCACGGGTCCGGGTCCGGGTACAAATCAGTTGACCCGGACCCCAACCCGTAAAACCCGAACCCGAACCCGCGGGTTTACGGGTTGCTCACGGGTCGTCGGCAAGCCCTGCCGACCGTGATCTGGGTTTCGGCATCGCCTACCGACAAGGTTCCGATGTCAGGCACGTCCAGGGACAGTGTTTTTAAGTGAGAAAATTAATCTTGCGTGCAAATTTAGACCTCATACACATTTTTGCACAAGCAAAACTTACTCTATTCATGGTTTCACAGTGAATTTGGCCTATGTGTCTCATACCCGAGGGCAACCCGCGGGTTTCGGGTCTGGAATACCATCAACCCGTGACCCGTACCCGCTCGACCCGACCCGCAAACCCGCCGGGTTTACCCGAACCCGTGCCCTTCCCTAGTAGCTGTTAAACAGCCACCAATCTGCAGGCCTACTTTAATCCCTGCAGCACAAGTTGCGCTTACACAGATTCCGGACAGTCAGGTATTTCCTCCACAAAAATGGAATTCGCAATTTATTAATAAAATCCTTGACTATCTTAATGCGCAGTCCCCGAAGCACGGCGACTCTCGGAAGCAAGCAACCCGAAGCGTCAGCAGTATGCACCCCTCACACCACGAGGTGTTGTGTCCGGCTAAATCGACTCTCAACCTACAAATCTCGGAACTCGCCAAGACAGATCTTATGGTATTAGCAGAAGAATCGCGCAGTCAGGTATGCAAAGACGGCTTCGTGTCAAAACTAGCTAACGAGTCCCAGCACCCATATAAGGAGGAAAGCGCTACGGAATGGATTAACCGAGCAGTCAGAGACCTATACGACGAATCGGTGCCTGCCTCCGCAGCAAAGACACACTTTCAGGATGCATTTCTAAAAGAGCAGTCTGGAATGTGGCCGAAGCCCCCACCCGATAGTGCTTGGGCCCCATTAAATCACCCACAGGCTGATTGCGATCACTGCAACCTTCAGCAAACCCACTTAGCTAGTTTTTGCCCTTCTCGACTTGCCGATAGCTCGCGCATTCACCCGCTTGTATCCACTTGTAATGCCTTTACACCCCGTAATCTTCCACCACACTTGCCGCTACTACAGGAGGACTCCAAGTCTCTGCTTCCGAGACCCACATATCCACTCATTTCCAAACTTGACAAATCGGTTCTGACTTCCCTCTCGGAACGCCCTGTACCTCCGATTCCGCAATATACGACTTGTATGGTGGCGGACGGAACTTCATGACAAGCCGGAGTTCCCACCGAATTGCTTCTAGATTGCAGATTCAGCATCAGAATGATCTACTTTAGTGGTGAAATTTTCGTTTCAGAGGAAACGGAGGTGGGCTGAGCGTGGGAAAAAAAAAACGCGAAATCTTCGGCCAGAAAACGAAAAAAATTAGAGTCGAAACAGGGATGTTCGTACACTATAGAGTTCCCAACTTCGACTTTTTCTTCCACTCTGCAATCACCACATCCAATTCGCGCCGCTGAACCCCACGGTGCGAGCGGTACTTCTTCACAGGCCCCGTGAAGCTCCAGCCAAGGGTTGTCCGGGTAAAACTTTCAATTTTGGCCTCAAAAAGCTTATGTTTTGCGCAGTTTCTGGCCTGAAAAAGCTTATATCGGACAAGGGTCTTGGAGTGCCGAGATGCCGATGCTTACATCCACACAATTGTACCAAATTTTCGGCACCTCCCGGAGCCTTCCGCCATCCAAAATCTCAAAAAGTCGCCTCAAAAAGCTTAATTCCGGACAAGGGTTCGCGGATTTTGGCCTCGAAAAGCTTATATCCGGACAAGGAAATCCCCAAATTTCGCTCTCAAACAGCTTATTTTCCGGACAACCCTTGGCTGGAGCTTCACGGGGCCTTTCTTCACTGCAAACTCGGCCACTGGTCCCGTCGCGCCGAGGCGGCGCGTAGTGCAGCACAGCCACCGGACCGGTGATCCGCAATCAAAAACGCGAAATCACCCCGAGAAAAACATGAAATGTACTTTCTCAAGTTCTACTCCGACAGGATGATAGGGGGGTCTATTGCGGCCCTAATTCCACGTTTGCGGAATACTGGGTTGAAACCTCAAGGAGTAGTTACATTTACCAAATCGGGACTGAAACTTGTCACGAAGTTCCGTCCGCCACCATACTACACTCTCCTCTAAGGTCGGGAGTGATACTGATACAACTGTCACAGAAGCTCTACATCCTTCCAACCCCTTCTCGACCTGCCAGTGCAGCACCAACTGACCTCAAAGTGAATCAGAGCAGTCAATAAACTCGGATGGATGTTGCTTCGCAAAGGAACAAGGTTTTAACAAACCAACCATTAGGAAAAACCACATCATAATCTACCCCGAATTTCACAAAACTTCGCCTAAGCTGACACCGCATCATACGATTAGGTGAAACTTGCCGAAACTTCGCCTAATTTTGGGAAATTAGACATGGTTCCGCGAGATTATGCTGGGTCAGTATAATTGGGGGAAAGTTTCGGATAATTAGCTCGGGAGGATTTTCCTGATGGAGGTGGTAGTGTTTTGTCTGGAATCTCGACATCGCTTCCGGAATGGCCCGGAATTGACGGGCATGCACAAGCTCAAAGAGCTGAACCCCGAGATGTGAGATCGCGCTAATGTTATGGTGCTCGTTGATGGCCCCGTGCTTTCCATACTTACCACCACCTTTCGAGTACATCGCGACAACTGCTCATGGGATCAGCCGGAGGCGGCGGCGGCATTAGCGAGCCTGCCGCTCCACTGTGGTACCTACGCCTCGGGTTTGCTCATGCTCCTTCAGGATCTCATGGAATTGCCGAAGGATCTGACGACGAGTGGATTCCGGGGACTCCTTCTGAGCATCGGACCGGGGAGTTTGAGAGGTTCTGCAGCATGTGGCTGCCTGACGTGTCTGGTGTAAGCGGCGTTGGGATATGAGAGGCTTGAAGTCCAAGTCGGCAATTGATGTCTCGGGGCCAATACCAAACGGTTTTGATGTCTCGTTGTTGAGCTGCAAAGGGGGTAGGACCGGGGTGGTAAATGAAGTCCCCTTTATGTCGCATTTAGCCAGCTTAATACAGGATCAGGGTGGCTGTACGCGTACTTGTGCGTCACCAGAGCCCGGCAGAACGACAGGAATGAGAATACAACGTTGCGTAAGTAAATTGTCCGTGATATAGCCTCGAGCTAACCACATCGTCCGAACGCCAATTGACCAGGATGTGCGCAAAGACGGAATAGGGAGATGCGGAGCCCCCGAACAACGCTGCCGAGAGGATGACCAATCCTCTGGCGAGTCAATCCCCGGCGCACATGTGGGCTTTGCAGAGTTTAAAAAGGTTTCGGACAGACAGACACACCACCCGGATACGTTGCCTTCTTTGTTTATTACGCGATGTAGTACTTGTGCATTCAAGTTCCAGGATGTATTTTGTAGTCTTCTATGAAACTCTACATGTTCTTGTCCTACCAGAAAGGACACCCCGAGCCACCCTCGATGCTTCCCTTCTTTATTGCATTATCGTAAGCGCTCTTCATGAACAGAAACCCTACGACTCCTCAAGGAAATGAAGGCAAATCGATGCCGGAATCGACATCAGAATCGACGCCGATTCTGAAATTTGACTTCCCCTAATAGTTTCCACCGCAGGTATTCGACATCAACTGCCCCAACCTTTTCTGAAGGAGTTAACCCCTCCCTCACCATTCACACTGATTCCCACCCACCCCTGCCTGTTGCTGGCGACAAACGAAAACTCGTGTCTTTCCCGCGTGAAATGCAGGTGCCTGCCGGCGAAGATGAAGTGCGGGCGAGTCCAGTTCAGAGCGCCGACCATGCCGCAAATTTCGACTCTCGGAGGGGGATAGCACTGGGATGGGCACGAGAGCTGCGATGTAGTTTAATTATCGCATCCTCCTTGACGAATCTTTGACGCAGCTTGCTTGAGGGGATGAAAGTGACAAAGGTTTGAAGGTCGGCTTTATGCGGAGGAAATTGACCAAGTATCAACTTGTGACGTGTATTACATTTCAGGGGGACTGATGTATCAGTCCCCGCTAAAGTCCCAGATGCAATGTTATAATAAACAGGTCGCCCAGCACCGAGTATGGTCTTGAATTCGCGATCCTCGACGATGGCAAGCGGGCGGTTGTTCTCTGCTACCCAACGAACAATATGTGCGCTGAAAGATTGAATAGGTTAGTGAAATCGAACGATAAGAAGAGGAAGTAACGTACCGCAGCTCCGCCGGTGTAAGGGTGCGATCACTGGGCACTGCGGGGCGCTCGTCCGGGCGTGCAAACGCTGCATGGATACTGCCATCCTTCGGCTGCGCGTCAGAACCCTTCATCCTCGCCCTCGTATCTTAAGACTCCCAGCCCCCGCTGCCGAAGTCGAAGAGGACGACGAGATGGACGAACACATGCCACACGTCTCCCCGTCCTGCGTCGTCCGCGCCCCCGCGTGACGACATCGCGGGTGGAGACGCGCGGGACGACATCGCGCCTCGTGCGGTGGCGAGTCGACGGCGTGGGACCGGAGCGTGCCGGCCAAGCGTCCGCTGCTGGGTGGTTCACTGACTCGCGTGTTAGACTGTGGAGGAGCGGCGGATGAGAATCGTGATTAAGTTCATTCCTCGGCAATCACATCAAAATTCCCATAAAAGGCAGTCCGGCGAATGCCGGAGATAAAATTTTGGGATCGTCATCCATTTCGGACAGACGCATCCATCATCCCCTTTGTCCTCTTTATTCTAGTGTCCACGGCTTTGATGGCACACAATATCTTTGAATCCTCTACTTACACTGCTCTCGAAAGCTGGATTTAAGCACATTAAGGTCTTTTCTATACATAGCCTCAAATATTTTCAGAGTTTTTGGAGCTGGAACGTAGAAGATATACAGTGGCGATGGAAAGTTCTGCATGCGGTCGTTTGGCCTCGTTTCCGGGGCAAATGACCGTTGAGCAATTTCATGAGTATCCATGGTGTTTAACCCATATCTTACTGGTTTCATTCAATCTGGCTAAATTTATTTATTTCCGGTTTTCTGAAAAACCGACTCTGTGGTTTCACACGGTATTGGAAAATGGTGAACATAGGATGAAAGTACTCGAAAAATGGACCCTGGCCTGGGGACATGTTATTCGGTATACATACATCCATTGGGCCTATGGCTCACAATTCCCGTAGGCTCGTGTCCAGCCGTTATAGTGCGGAAGTATTGACGAGCAAGCAGGTAATACTTACTATAACGGCTGGCGGCACTTACTGTACGGAAGTGTAGGTAGGCGACGGTCACGGTCACGGAGGACCCGTCGCGTCGCGGCGGGTCACGGTCACGACGGCCGCCGTCGTTAAATTTCAGTGTTGGAACTTAAGGGGTTAATAAGGGTAAAAATTCTTGTCAAGGCCTTAGGCCTTAATTTACCCTTAATATTAAGGGTTTATTAAGGGCTTAACTTAAGGGTGGCTGTGTTTTTTGGCAATTTTTTTCCATGCAGAAAAAGCCCAGAATATAGCACCTTCTTGTGCTTTTATAGTCCCAATGACTCCCATATCCTTTTGTGATGTCTCATCACTGTCTTGAACCCCCAATCTTCATTTTTTAGCCCAATGGAAAGGCGGTCATTTACCAAACTCAGAAGACAACATCATCTGAGTTGAAATCACCCTGAGGTTCAAAACAGTCATCTCCCTTTTTTGGTTGTCCTGAACTGAAGTGATAATGTCCAGTGCTACAGCAGTAGATTTGTAGCAGCCATGGACAAAAATGCCATCATTAAGGCCTAATTAAGGCCTAAGAACATCCAGGAGTTTTGTTAAGGGTTAATATTAAGGGCTTATTAACCCTTAACTTAACTTAAGGCTTAACCCTTAAGTCCAACACTGTCGTTAATAGGATACCGTGACAATGAAAAAAATTGTAAAATTCCCAAAAGAAATCACCACCTCGCGAGACGGCCCTTTAACGAGGGATTTTTCATGTGTCATTTACGTGTCAAAGGTGAAAGGGAGTCAAAGAAATACACCATTTTATTTTATAGGACAGCATACAATTGATAGCTGAGGAGAGAACGGCTGTTACACTAATAGTAAGCCTCTTCCGCATTCCGAAAGCTTCAGGGAAGTAGCAATGAACGCAAGCGCGAATTTGGCTCACCATCTTGTTCCCCGGGCCTTCAACAAATTAAACATGAGGCACAGGAGCTTGAAACGAGACTAACCCTAGCACCAAATAATTATGATTGAGAATGAAGAACAATTGTGGAAGATACAATACGCACTCACCGCTCGTGGTAAGTTGAGCGCTTCGCCCCATAAATGTGCTGGGAAACTGCAATGAAGCTGACGTTAGATCCACAAATGAAACGTTGACAATTTGGGCAAGAGCAAGGCGTCCATTGCAGCGAATTCCCGGCCAGACCACGGGCCAACCCGAGAGGTTTGTGTGATTTTGTCAAGAAACCCAGAACGACCAGAGAGATCTGAGCAATAATTTGAGGACACATGGAGAGAAGGCAACCCAGGCAGACGGCGCCCTCACAGCGGAGAAATTGACGCATTGACAGCAAATGCCAAATGTTGATCCACCCAAACGAGGGACAATGAGTAAGGATAAATCAAGCGCGCTGTGTTCATGGCAAATTCAATGGCAGGTAATTTTGCAACCCAATCGGGCAGCAGCAACTCGGAGTGCGAACATTAGGGATCTTCAAACCTCAGATTTCGACCTCATTTCGACTTCATTTCGATTTCTCATTTCGAGCCAGTGTGACACGGCAACTTCCGAAATTCTCATTTCGCAATCACGATCAGAGTTGAAATTTCATTTCGGAAGGCTTTTTTCCCCCGCTCATCATATGTTGGGTGCCGTCCGCTGCATCCTGCCCATCGTTCGCCACATTGAGCTCGTGCATTCTGCCTCCTAGACCAATCAGTGTGGAGCACTTTGAGCCATCCACTATGTCTATTACTCAGTAGACATGCCCTGTGGTTAGTTTGGTTGTAACCATTTTACCCGTGCCAAATTTTGAAGGGTGGGAATGGCGGCGGGAAGAGGCGCGCTGCAAGCGCATGGCATCGGACGTTTGGCCGAACAGAGCTGCCAAAATCAAAACATCAGTTTCAGAATAGTCACATCAGGTCACAGTAGACAAGGCCGAAATGAAAATCGAAATGAAGTCGAAATGAGGTCGAAATCTGAGGTTTGAAGATCCCTATTGCGCAGGTGCGTTCCCGCGAGGGCCATGCGTCGTGTCCACGCGGGGTAAACAGAATGTCGGTGTTGACAGCACACTGGAACCCGAGGAAAAGTCAGCAACAAGATTGGAGTTTGAGCGGGATAACTATAAGTAAGTAGGACGCACCTTGACCTGATTCATCAATCTACCCTGAATTCCTCTAGGCTTCGGGGCGCGCGAGCATTGGTCAACTCAAACCTGTTAGCCGAGCGACCCCTAGGGCGCGTTTTCCAAACCATGGTGGAAGAATTCGCAGCACAACTGGATAATTCGAACAATCCCGGATCAACACACCCTAGTATGGGCGTTCCAGTTGACGTTGGTTTCATACAAGAAATGAGGGCGGTTGAGCAATGTTCGTCACAACTTTTTTGATTGATTGAAAATCACGTATTATGTAGGGATCGACTGCCTAACAATTACGGAGCGCCTTGAATCTGTCGACTTCTTGCTTGAACACGGTCGGGACCCCGAGACATATTTTTTCACGTGCCTTCTGCATGTGGACGGAGACCAGCGAAGGGTAGAAGTTGCTGCCCAGTTTCTACTTGCCCAGCAGCTCGCGCATGCGCGCATCCTTGCTGCCAATCATATGTATTTGGTGAAGCACGGTTGTACTTCACCCGCGAATGAATTGTGACGACTTAATTTTTTTGTGGTCGTTGGCGAAACCGGTATGGTGCCTCTCACTTCAGGGTCAAGAAGGGGCGAAGGAAAGAAGGAAATGGGAATCTGCGATGAGGCTGGAAAATGTCGCATGATGGGATTACAACAGGATAGGAATGCTCCCCCACAGCCGAAGCGTGGATATAGAGCTACCTCGATGTGCTGGACCCGAAGTGGCTTGAGGATAAAACAAACCCAGTCATCGGACTGATTCTCTCAACACTGATGGCGTCAAACGATAATCAAATCTCGATTAAATTAATTCTGCTTACTGTAAACATCGACACTTTGCTTGTCATCCGCATGAATCTCAACCCTGGAGGGAAACAAGCACACATGTGCAATGGTTGGTGGATGGATGGCAGTGTTCGCAAGGTCCAGAAGATGGATTATGCTGCAGATCATCCAGGATTTCCAGGCGAGCCAAAGGGGATGAACACAATTCTAGAAGAATGTGGCCTTTGGCCCTCGGGAAGATTCGTGAAGGAGTGCAAGAAAGGGCTGCACACCGCGGCCCGTGATTGCGGCTGTTGGAAGTGCAGCCTGACTTTCTCGAGCAACGGTCAATGGTGGCAGAAAAAATCGAAGCAGCAGGTCATCTACTTATCTTCTGCTCCAAATATCACTGCGAGTTGAACTTTATCGAGTTCTTCTGGGGTGCCGTCAAGAAATACCTCTGTGACCACTGTGACTACAGTTACGAGGGGTTGAAAACAAACATGCCCAATCCAGTCTTTTAAGCCAACGGCGGGCAGTCCAGACTGAAATTGAATGTTTCGTTACCCCTGCCTCATCAAGCTTCTCCTGAATTTCAGGTGAAGCCACAAAGTCCACCAGAGTTTGCGCCGTAAAGTTTCCGTCCTTCGCCGCAACAGATTGCAAGTGGAGCTTGATAGAATCCGCAAAATCTTCGTCATTCAGAATCGAAGAATGGTGCTGGCCGTAACGATGAAGTGGGAGCTTCTTTGTGGCCAGATACGCATGGATCCAGTCTCGGATACATCGCGCACGGTACGGTCCATGGCCTTGCGCCTTCGCCACAATCATTGATGCTTGTCGCCAGGTGTACGACAGCTGCGAGTCGAGATACAAGTTGATGGCCCCAGTCATTGATGTGAGGCGGGCGCGGAAGAACACGTCAAGAGTTTTATCCTTACTCTTCACCGTGAGGAAGGCAACGGCACGACGAAGAGCAGGAAAGTCTTGATAATTGAGCTGATTCAAAGCTCGGTCTGTCGCACTCTCGGGACTGGGATCAGAAGGTGGGCTGCCTCCAGCGGCCTCCAAAAGCTCCTTCAAACGAACATGGGCCAGGTTTACTGGGTCAAGAAACGGTTCCGGCGTCTGAAAATGTCGTGAAATCCATGTCTGCCCAAAAGGGAAATTAAGTAAAGTGCTCACGTTGTGCTCGTCCTCTGCTTCTGAAGAATCTGAAGCGTCGAATCCTGCTGATGTCTCGGCATCGCCGTCGTTCTCGGATTCGGCCCCCGACTCAGCACCCGACTCGTCCAATGTTGCCTTGGAAATCGGCGCAGAAGAACTCTCGCTGTCACCGCCGCTGTCCGGCAACTCATTCCCAGCATCCACCTTTTTCTTCTGCATCTCCTTCATCCACTGAAATACATTCAAGAAGCCCTTCTCCTTGAGATCCTTGGCCTGCTGAGAGTGCCTTCGTTTCGTCCTCGGCGCATTTTCGAAGTAATGTTTGGGCCGCTTGCGGCTCTGCTCCCGTGCCCGTTCTGCAATTTGAGCGGCGGCTTGCGCATCACAGAGAAGGGTTGAGAATGCCTCCAGCTCCACGTCGTCAGAGATTTCCGGAGAAGCAATAACCTCTTCACCCAGATCCAGTTCGCCCTCTGCATCCAATTCCTGACATTCGATGTCTGGAAGCTCGTTGCCGAGATCGAAGTCCCAACCGCTGTCATTGTCGCCGTTGCTGGCATTGGTGCATGGGGAAAGGTCGTGTAAATGGGAACATCCGTGGGGACATTGGTCATGCGTCAAATCCGCGGCAGAAGAGTGCGGCGCCGGTGCGGCGAGATCACCCTCATCAGGGACTTCTTCGAGTGTCACTTTACGCGACTGAGTGGCCTTTCGCGCGTTATTCTGGCGGGCCTTCTTGCTGGTTAAGATGTGGGGCATGTTTGACGCGTCTAGTGTGCTCTGGAACGCGCAGAAATTGGCTGGGGAGGGCGGAGAAAAAAGATGCCGTACAGTCACGTGGTGGCTGTGCTCGAGTTGAAAACAACAGTAGCATTTGGTGACAGGCAACCGGCGGGGATCAAATGTCCGTTTGCACTTGTTTGCCCCACCTGCCAAGCGGCTGATTTCGATGGCAAATCCACCTTTCGCTTCTACCACACTCGGTGGAGTTTCATTATGGCCAATTCAAGTCCCCGAAATCGTTCTGTGTATGCATATAAAGGTATTTACAGTAATTATATGTTTTTAAATGATTAGAAAGACCTCGAAATTATGAATTAATCTCTGTCTCCATAACCTGCGTCGTCGTCCTCTTCGTCTGCGTCTACAACAATCTTGTCTTCCTCCACTGGCTGAGCAATTTGAAGACCCATTAGAGGGACCTCTCCAGCATCAACCCGACGCATCCAGCGCCCCACGGCCACTATAACGACCTTGGCTTTCTCGTGTTTCTTGAGCTTGGATAGGGGCGGGATTTCGGTCTTCTTGTCCATTTCTAGCTCCCGGAGTCGATGCCATTTGAGCTGGAGGTCGAGTTGGGGCACGAGGATCTCCTTTAACATCCCAGGATCCGTGAACCGAGAGACGTCGAAGATCGGGACACATTTGTTGATCTCCGCTATTTCGGCAGCCTTCTTTAGGTCGGCTTTCGTGAGAGCTTTGAGTCCGTTGGGAACAATTCTCTAGAGACGTCTCCAGAGACAAATTTGATGCCCGCGATGTCTCCAGAGACAAAATTGATGGGTTGATGAAAACGAGAGACGTGATGGGAAACTGTCGACAAACTGATGCGCGACACGCGTATGCATAGATTTGAGCTGGTTCATACCGCGAGACACGTCATACCATGAAGAAACCTCCCTGGACCTTTCAAATGAGTATAGAAGAGATTTCTACTGGCCTATGCCTTTATCCAGGACTCAATTCTCTCAATTTTCACGGTCTGACTCAGTTCTTGCGCATGGTTTGCTTGGCTAGGCCGACTATTGAGTTTCAGCAAATAGACAAACAGCGGCCTCCCTCAGCACTTCCTCTTGGAATGCTAGAGATGTTGGCTGCCTCCCTTCAAGTCTCGAACACACCCCTGGTGGAGACTTGCTGGGCTGCATTCAAAGAAGTTGTTTGGGCTCACCCACTGGTTTCACCAACAGACGACGAAATAATGCAGCGCAACAAGGCAGCACTCAGCCATGGTACCTCTAAGTTTCTATCAACATATACATCTATACTTGGTAGCTAAGATTGCGGACTTCACACAGCCTTTGATCACATATGCCCACCCGTCCGGGTCTGCCAAATGCCCGACTGCCTGAACCAACGGGATTCAGATGATATCATGACACTGATGGAACCTCTCACTCGGCCACTCTGCTGCATGAGCAATAAGAGAAGTAAAGACTGTGTATTGCATTTATTTGGTCAGTACCTACAAATGTGAATGTTGTACTGAACTCGTATCAACGGTAGCCTATGCGATGTAATTATTTGAAGGCTGTGGACTGTGTGTGGACGTAACATTTTGAATACAGAGAAGATACCACTTGCTGTATGTAGATACCTTTCTGGGCATCGGGAGGCAATGGCCCGAACAAGAAATGAGCTAGCTCAGGCTGAGTTGATTGTGAATTGACGACATCGATACGGCGTCAGATAGGCGCCATGTCTCTCGGTAAATGCCGTGTCTCCAGAGAATTTTGATGGACCGTGAAGTCATCATTTTTCTCTGGAGACGTCTCTAGAGACAGTCTCTCCCAGCGGATTCGAACTCCTGGCTTTCGTTTTCTTCGCCCGGTGCTCGGCTACTGTCCGTTTATCAAATTGCGTAGACCCCCGGTGCTTGTTCGCGATCGCACAACCCGCATGGCTGGATGGCTGAAATTCTGTCCGTACCACAAGAGCACGACAAGTTCGATGATTGTGCGCAAATCATTGATCGTGTCCCAGATGTTCTTTTCGAGGTGTGAATATGCGAGAGACATCTTGCGATCACGTATAAACTGCATTAGATCGCGATAGACGGGGAGATTCACAATAATTTCGGCTGAGGCTTCGGAAAAACATTGATAGCGTGTATTGCTTGTGCCGGGGAATCGAATGGAATAACCGATGTGCTCGTGGGCGCAAAAATAGACACCGTGGCTGTCCTGCTGGCCCTTCTTGTCGTTAAGGAGCAAGCCCATTAGCTCGCAGAGCTTTACGCCGCCTCGGGAGGAAACCTTTTCAGCTCGTTCTTTTGCTACGGCCGATCCTGATTGAGCTGCAGCGTCATTGTCTTTATTCATGAGAATTGTCGGCTGCTGAAAGCCATTCTTGAGCCATGCAGCCATCATGAATTCGACGCCCACTGAGGTAGCAATAAATTGACCAACTTTATACACAGACAAACAAAATTCACCTCTGTGCGCATTAAGATCTTTATGCATGAAACAGCCACCACCAGCAAAGAAATCGACCTCGGCGCGTTCCTCACTTGACAACTTCTCAAATTCTGCTTGGCCATATTTTTGACACACCTCCACGTGAAGCATAGAGTTATGGCGATCGCGTTCTTCAGCTGGGAGAGCATCCCACGCTTCCATTCCGCCCGCCGCCTGGATTTTGGCGTCATTGACTTCGTAGATGACATCTAGGATTTCCGGCATACTGAGGCACAACAATACGCGTTCACCACGAATCTCACGGTCCATACGCTTCTTCATCTCGAGAAAAAGTGCACGCAGCTTCTTCTGGTCGGCGGCATGGTCTGTCATCATGCCAGTAATTTTGATGAAAAAGCTGCGGAAGTCCTCGGGATACGCACGCCCGAGGGGACTGGCATTATATGCCGTGTACATCTCCTCGATGAGTGCTAGCCATCCGGCCATTTGTTCTTCGCTCGTGTGGTTCGGGGCCTGCGTAAGGCCGAGTGCGAGAAGTTTCTGTTTGACAGTTATGAATCGCGACTCGTAGTTGAGATGTTTATGGCTGGTGCCGTCCCCGCTGGCAGTAAAATCTGTTAATGTATATGTTCAGAGGTGCAACTTAAAGAAATTCCAAGGTACGAACGGTCGGCATTCTTCACGGCATGAACAATTTGCAAGTGCGCGGAAACCCCCCTTCGAGAACGATCCGACCTGCGCTTCGAGGGCTGATATCGTCGAAGATTTGGATGTTGAGTCCCTTTGCGACGGCATGGATTATCTTCCCGACACTTTCCAAAGGTGCGCCCAACGAAACAATATCCCGCACACACGCACGGATTTCCTTTGAAATGATCCCATCGTCTTTCAATGACTGGGTCGAGCACTTGGCAACACCTGTCTCGACTCGGCCGTCCAGCCGAGAAACCTTCTTCGACAGTGCCTGCTTTTTACGTGTCAACTCGTTATTCCTCCCACGAAGTTCCATCTCGTTCTTCCTCCGCTCTATCAGCTCCGCTGACAGGTCATTGAGCTGCCGTTGTAGCGATGCCGCAAACTGAGACGACGTGTTTCGAAGCCCGCGGAGTTCTTCCTGAAGATCCTCGACGCGTTTTTCCACGTCTGCTATGCTGTCCGCGGCCCGATACATCTTGCGCGTAAGATTCCGATACTTCTTCTCGTAAGTGTCACTCCGCTGCTGTAATGCCAGAAACGCGTCGGCAGATGGTTTGAATGGGCTAGAAGTCCGCGTATATGGGCTAGTGGGGACGCTGGAAGACATTGGGGACGCGTCCGACGTGGGGAGGTTCTCCTTGTCGTGAAATTGGGTACGCGACTTGGGATACGTAACGCGTGTAGTCGAGCCAAATTGGTTGCCAGTTTGAGCAGAGGACACGCTCTCAATCTTACATAGAGCGCCGGCTGTCAAGCTCCTGAAATGTGCCGCAACTTCTTGCTGAGTCATATCTGAGTGATTGTCGACGAAGGCAAAGACTGTCATCCAGTCATACAGCGTGAGACGTTGTCGGCGCGTATCCTTGGGTGGTTTAGCGGAGGTTCGGGGAGCATCTTTGGGAGGTTTAGGCTTCCAGACACCCCGTGTATACGGCACAGTGGGAAGGCCCCGAGGTTTGCGAGTTTTGGGCTCGGGAGACATGAGGAAAATTTTCGTTTGATGTTTGGTTTGTCTGGTGATTGCAAACATCACGTCCGGGACAGCGATGCCGAGTCTTCCCGAGCAGTCCTGACCCGTGATCGCGTTCAATTCGCCAAAATGGCTTGCTGGAAGCCCGGTCTGATCGAAATTCGAACCAAAAAAATGCATAATGACCCTCCCAAACCTTATGCAATATGCGTTATGACAAAATTGCATAAAATCCCTTCCCACCGAGTCGGTGGACACCAAAAGTGTATGCATTATGACAATTATGCATTATGACCTAATGCATTGTGACAAATGCAACTGTAGTCGGTCGTAGCTCTTAGCATTGTCGATATCCAGAGTGGGATCCATAAACATGCGCAGTATGGTCTTCTTGTGGGATTTCTTCCGCTCATCTCCATCAAGATTGATCCAGATAGAATGGGGGTCCAGGTTAGATGCCAACTCCGCATCGCGTGCGGCTTTTTCCACGACAAGAGCTTCCTCTGCAGGCTCTACCTTCAGATTCAGATGTTGAAGTGTGGGACTTCCAGCATTGTCATTTGTGTTGTTGTGTTTCATGGACACTTAGTTTAGACATGTGAAACACCAGTATCCTGATGGATCTGATGGTTTCCATGGTGTCTGATTGTAGTATCCAGTTTACCAATGTCCTTGAGGAATAAATTGAGGTTGTGGCAGGGAGTCAGAGTAAGTAATAGTGAACCATATAAATGCGCGCCTAAGGAGACGGGCGCAGCGCGGGCTGTCCGTATGTCCATCCTGTGTCGCACCAGAGGTTGAGGCGCAGTTCGGGTTTGATATCCAACACTAACCAGCCGAGCCCGTGCCGAAGGACGGCAGTGGACGGCAAGGCGCGGCACACGCATCACTTTCGTTAGGCGTTCACGCCCCTATTGATGATCAATAGGCGTTCAATACCATCATCAATAGGTGTTCGGCACCGTCAATAGGCGTTCACAAACGCCTATGCTACTAAAGTTGTCGTGCCTCCGTTCGGCGTTCGAACGTGTTTGGACGCGTCCAGCTAAAACTCGGGATGCCTGAACGCTGAACCGGACCTGCGGTTCAAGTTCAGCTATTCTCTGAACCTTGATCCTGAACCTCGCGTTCAGTTCGGTTCGGTTCAGATTCGAACCGATGTTTGAACCGAACCTTGCCACCACTACCGCGAACATGGCTTCAGTGACGAAGAACTGGGATTTTGCGGCGGAGAGCGTTAACTTACGCTCCCGGCACCTGGTGAACAAAACCCACAAGTCAGCTATTGAATCGTCGAAGTTGTCTGCTGCCATGCCGCCGTCATCGACGAATAGCTCGAAGAGACTACCGATGATGTCCCCGAGTTCTGTGGCGGTCATATTGCCGAATGTCGACGGTGCGCCGGTGAGCTCAAACGGCATCCTCTGATGACCGAAGTACCCGCGGCCCTCCACGTAAAAGTAGACTCGGATGTACGGCTGGTCTTCCTCGTGTATAGCATGCGTAGAAGCCCGAGGCAAAGTCGAATGTGTGCACCCAGCGGTGCCCGCTGGGGCGCTGTTGCTTCGGGTGTATGTCGCCTTGTGGGACCGGGGCGACTTTGGTTACGTCGTTAAGGGCTTTGAAGCTCTGGCAAACGCGCCACTTCTGCTCTGTGGGCGCGTCAGACGTTTCCGGTATGCTGGGGGTACCTTCGAATTCCGTGTGGAATGCGGTCTCGAAACCGCTCGCAACGCACTGGTCGTCTACGCGACGCTGCAGCTCCTCGATCATCAGTCCCTCTCCGCTGTGGGCTTTCTGCGTGAGTGTTGTGGAACCACAGCATTTGACGTCTGCTGGGTTGATGGGGCGGATTATGCCAGCGTCGAGCATCTTGTCAATGACCTTGTTGAAGAAGGTGCATTGTGGGGGACTGAGCGGTCACTGGTTAATCTTCGTCTTAAAGGTAGCGCCTGCAGGTACGTCGAGTCGATGCTCCGCGCCTGGGATTGCGTGGACCCCGCTCATTGACAGGCCAAAGACGTCCATGAACTCGTCGAGGAGGGCGTCAACTTGTTGCTGCTCGTCTGGCATGAGGTCCTTGCTGACATTGATGCGCCGCTTGACCTCCGCCATCCTGTGAGAGTCACGCGGATTTGTCTTCCACGTGAATAGAGCCCGCGGACTCTGGTTGTTCAACGCCAGGATCGTCGCGAAGGTCGCCAGCGGCGTCGTCGAGGTGCCAAATGTCTGCCCAGTCCTGTGCCGGCTCGCCGAGGTTGGGTACTCCATCACGAAGGTGGCACCGTGCGGTAAGCGGCTGTCAATGTGTTCGTCAATACACGGCTTCTTCTTCCGTTTCCAAGCTGGCTGTACTCCCCTGTTCGCAAATCCCCTCCAGAGTGGTGTGCGCGTGGAGTCGTAGACTCTGCCAGGTCTTCCTCATGTGTCTTCGTGCGGAATCACTTTGGCCATTTCCCGGTCTGGGTCTCAGGTTTGTATGCGTGTCGTGGTTTTCTGCGGCCGAGGGTGTCAGTGATGTCGTGCACGCTCGCGCGCCAGAGGCGGAAACCGGCAGTTCCCATCCTGGATCAACAATGCCGGTGGCGGCTTAACTGACGCCGCTCCTGTCCTTGGTGATTTTATAATCCACTCGCAACCTTGTCCTCGACTCTCAGCTCTTGTATTTCCCTGGTACGGATCTTCTCGAGCGCACGGTCGACGGTGTCCCAGTACCCGGTGCTCGTGTCTTTGATGAAATGCTTGCGCTGTGATCACGAAGTTTAATCAGTATGCAGTCGAGGAAACAGTGAACGGCTTGCCATGAAAGCGACCTGGGCACAGAGAAGGACATTTACCTCGCACTACGTGTTCTCGACGATGAGTGTCGTCAGGTCAAAGATGTTCTTTTGCTGAGCGTTTGGCGCAAGTGTCTTGTCTTTCCGGTTCAACTCCGGATGATCGTAGGAGTGCTGGGTACATAAACTATGTTCATGCACAGGCACTCGACTCTGAACACAGACAAAGGCACTCCCCCCATTGAACAAATGTCCCACATAACGAGGAAATCTTCCCGGAAATTTCTTCGTATACTTCCACTTTCGCCAGCGATTCCACTGCAATCACTCTTCCCCGCAGCAAAAGCTTGCGCTATCGACCTTTTACAAAAACTATTGGTAGGGATGGGCACGGGTCCGGGTCCGGGTATGAAACAGTCAACCCGGACCCGAACCCGGAAAACCCGGACCCAAACCCGCGGGTCTACGGGTTGTCCACGGGTCGTCGGAATTGATCGGATCATGCCTGCCGAAGCTTGCCGGCACAGTTTAACACCTTCAAAACTGAAATATGCTCACTAATTGAGGTTTTTAAATGCATCGGGTGCTTAACAAAACTTTGGAGTACCTCTCATAGCTGTGAGCCATGTCAAACTGCCTTGAAATGACCTAAATTGCACAATAAATTCAATGTTCGCAGACCCGTGGTGTACCCAAAGGGTTTCGGGTCTACTAAAATTGGAACCCGTACCCGTACCCGGGCCGACCCGACCCGGAAACCCGGCGGGTTGACCCGTACCCGTGCTCAACACTAACTATTGGTATACTAACATTCACCCTTGCGTCTCCCAGGAATGTTTGCTGAAGACAGTCAGACCTTCGATCCCACGAAACGGCTCAGTGCGACCGAGTGTATAACGCACCCATATCTAGAACTATATGTAAGGTGACACTCGTACGCTTTGCGCTATTGGTACTTTAACGTCTCTCAGCACGACCCGGAAGATGAACCGGACTGTCCTCCACCCGATCCATCGTACTTGGAGTTTGATGTGGATGGTAAAGGATACCGTGTTGTGCGGAACGTACGTGTCAGACTGATCACCGCTATATTCAGGGAAGCATGAAGAGACAGTCTTGAAGGGTAGGTTCAGATCGCTGCTGCACTGAGCAATTTCTCAAAGCCTCATTTTTTCAGGACTACTTTACGAAGAGGTCATGTCCTTTGTCTCCGCAATCTGAAAGGCAGTATTAGGGGGGTTGCACAACAGGGGCCGAGCCCAGGAACATGGGACCAATTGCCCGAGCGCTTTTACGAGCCCCCCCCCCTCACCTTCGGCACTTGCCCTACCGCCTGATCCTCCGCTGGATCGGCTCCCCCCCGCCCGTCGACCTTCTACCATCGGTCACCGCCTTGGCGGCTGTGCAGAATGAGGAGACCGTCGAGCGCCGCCACGTCACAGCAGGATGGAGGAAGGAGAGTCATCGAGCGCATCGCGGCGGTAGCGGTCCAGTGTCCACAGACGGAGGAGGAAGAAGGCATTAGATAGTAGGTGGATGTAGCGGGCCACGAGAAGGGGAGGCGAGGAGTAGGAGGGAAGCAAGAAGTGGCAGAGAGAAGAAGGCAATTGAAAGTCCGACACATTCGACAATCGACGTCAACGGACTTGACGCAGCGCGGTGTCCTCAATGAAAAACATTTGGGTTTCAAAAAAGAATTCACCGTTTTTCAGCTATCCAGACAACTTTTCGAAAAGACTCAGAATCAGTATAGATTCCAGCAGATGCCAGCATCTGGAGTCGATCGCAGCCGATCGCAGCAAACACCACCAGAACCTGTTCTCACTGAGCCTAAAGAGTTGTAGGAAGAGAATTTTTGTTGGGTGCGGGTGGCTGTACGTTCCCGCAATTTTGCGGGAACGATTTTAACAAGAGATTATTATTGTTTTACTTGGGGCGGTGGCTGTACGTCCCCTCAATTTTGCGGGAACGATTTTCACAAGTGATTTTTTTTTACTTGGGGCAGTGGCTGTACGTCCCCGCAATTTTGCGGGAACGATTTTCACAAGTGAATTTTTTTTGACGGGACGGCTGTGCGTGGTGGCTGTACGTCCCCGCAATTTTGCGGGAACGGATTTGTACAAGGGATTTTTTTGGCGGGGCGGGTGGCTGTGGGTGGTGGCTATGAAATTTTTGTAATGAGTGTCGAGCTGGGAGGCGGAATGGTCCTAGGCGCTCTGGACGGACTTTATATTGTTGAGGCATAATAGAAGGGTCGCTTGTCCCGCGCAGTACCTCACATGTGCTCTTATGTGCTCCGGTAATACTTATTCCGCGCCGGTTGGTGTGATGTTTGTCGATGAACTCTACTGGCCGCTCGCCGGCCCAGGCATGTGGAGCCATACTCTATCATCACATTGACAGGTCACCGATGCCACGAGGCCCTCCCTCCATCCCGTCCACGTCTCCCCCGCCAGTCGAGTGACATGGACAAAATGGCTCGCAAGCGAAGAGGGAAACTAGCTACAGTACCTCTGCCCCTCCACCACAACTCGTCGGCTAATATATAGAATTGGCAGCCCCGCTCGCCCACGAGTGGCCCGATAGTATTGGGCCGATACAGACTCGGATTCGTCACCGCTGCATCCTGTGGTATCCGAGTGCGATCAGTATGTATTCTGCACCCTCGGCAAGTATATCCCACTGAACTATTGTCTCGCCAAGGGGTGAGCAAGAAACCTACCCTTAAGCGTCTGGCACGGCGCGGGGGAGTCAAGCGCATCTCGGGGTTGGTGTACAAAGATTGCCAAGGGGTTCTGGGTGTGTTGATGAGGGATACAATGTGGTATGCCTCCAAATCTTCCTTGACTCCCTGTGTTGATCCCTCTGGAATTGGGAAGAACTACGGTCACCCCTGAGGATGTTGCGAGCCCGTTGAGGCGCTCAGGACGGACATTTAACTGTATTGTTGAGGCATTCAGTGGTCTAGAACCGATTTCTCGAGCCTGCACCGGCGAAATGAATGTGCGCAAGAGTATGACGATGATTCCCCAGGCAGGCAACGGAAGAACGGCAAGGCGGAAATATTTTTGGGCCACGGGCTGGGGAACGACCCACGGCGGAGTCCTTTTAAGCTCTCGCTTTGCGTGCGCCTGAAGTCTTCCTCTGGTCGGACGTCGGCCCAGGGCTTGATATCTGGGCTGTCGGGTGTCTCGTTGGTTTTTTCAGCCCTTCCTTTACAGCTCTTTGCGGAACTTAGGGCGCGGCCGATTTTTTTTTCCTTTTTGAGCTGTTTTTGATCATTTCAGCCAGAACAGCTGTTCTGACCTCAATTCTCAGCGTATGTTTCTGAAAACTATATGAGCAGAATCACACGACAATTCCTCAGGGCATGACGTCCTCAGAATCTTTCCATACCGCCGGTAGTAATTATGATATATTATTTTGTGTGTTTTGCGGAGATCATCTCCTGTGTCGTGATTAGAAGGTTGTGTGGGATGTTGTATGGCTCTAAAAACACTTATTTGGATGGCGGAGGGCACATCGTCCTCGTAATTGAGGTATGGCACCCGGAGCGCGTGAAAAGTGGACTTTAAGCTGTGAAATATTCCTACAGTCTAGGCCTTATATATCTGTGTGCCCTATCCTCCAGCGAGTGAACCAATTGTCAATATTCTGACTTTGAAGTGTTTTCGAGAGATTACACGCCTCAGATCAGCTCTGTGAATCCCTGTCCGGCGACGCGACACGTCCCAATGTGATCACAAGCGCGGTCACGTGCCTGGAATCGTTGTGATCGAGTTGTCTCGCGGTGCTGTACAGGGAGTACAAGAGAAAATCCGAGCCATGGGACTCCTCCAGGACACTCAATAGAATGATAATGGGTAGTTTCTCAGCTCATTCAATCATAGATCACACAAATACACAGAGCCTGCGCTGTACCTATATTCTGCTTGTTCAAGTCCACTGTTCACGTGCTCCGGGTGCCATGCCTCAATTACGAGGACGGTGTGCCCTCCGACATCTAAATAATTGTTTTTAGAGCCATACAACATCCCACACAACCTTCAAATCACGACACAAGAGATGATCTCCGCAAAACATGCAAAATAATATATTATAATTACTACCGGCGGTATGGAAAGATTCTGAGGACATCATGCCCTGAGGAATTGTCGTGTGATTCTGCTCATATAGCTTTCAGAAACGTACGCTGAGAATTGAGGTCAGAACAGCTGTTCTGGCTGAAATGATCAAAAGCAGCTCAAAAAGGAAAAAAAATCGGCCGCGCCCTAAGTTCCGCAAAGAGCTGTAAACATGCTGATGCTTGCCCATTTATTTAGACTTTTGAGCTTCTCGTCGGTCGCTGGTTGTTCAACCCTGAGCAAGACAAGGAATTGACCGTCGAGGATGATCACCTCGCGAAAATGATGTAACTGACAGGCGAAGATGGACTTCAGAAATTTCCACAGTCCATGCTCGACCGCGCAAAGCGTAGGGAGCTGTATTTCTCTGACGATGTTCCATGACCTCACTCGGACCACGAATCCAAGTAATCTTCTGCAGGTAACTTGTTGAAAATAAAAGAAGATGATCTCGTCCCGGCCAGTCTGGAGACGGCCATGGGGAACTGCAAGATTTCCGACTTGTCGCTGGACGTTATAGACAAGGCGGCGCATTTTATGCGAGCCTGTCTCCGGCTTGACTATACAGAGCGGGCGACGGCCAAAGACCGCCAGAATCATCCTTTCCTTTCCATGTAATTCACAACCCAAAGAATTCATTCAAACACGAATAGGCACTTTGTAGATGTGTTCAGCATCCATTGCAGAGCTCGCACTATTTTATAATGGCACTGAGCGACGAGGCGAGGACTACACAGGTTCCCGTGCTGAGTTTCTTGACGGCGCTAAGCATTTCTGTACAAATAAAAGTGCTTGCTCGACATATCGAAGGCCGCCCTTGCTATCGGCCTTCCTTACCGCATCCAGAATGAAGCCTTACATCTCTCCCTTGAGGAGATTCGAGCTCAATAAATGAACTCTAATTTTCATGGACCCGCCGCACCTCTCAGGAAATCCAGACAGTGCCTTCGATAACACGCGGTGTCAATGCATTATATCAAACAAGTGCATTCGCGATTGCGCAAGGAAAATGCCATGTCGGCACTGCATCGTCTGTCTCGCCTTGGCGTTGTCAAGACCGCTGTTGTGGTCATCTGCAAAAACAAATCGATTGAATTGGGTGTTGACCACAGCGGGGGTCCAACTGGAGGACATTTTATTCTTTTTGCGTCCCACATCCGGGTTCTAATGTATAGGGGTGTGGGTTAAGACAGAGTCGACTGTACGTCCTCCTGGTCCAGGAATGTACATAGCAAGAGAAAAAAATATCTAAGACACAACAAACAGAGGGGCTACATACCTTCACGCAAAGACATCGGCACTTCGAAACATTAGTACCACATATGGACTGGCCCCGGCACTTTCTTGTGCCACCCAGCGTAGGGGATACCAAGATTCATCTCGAATGGAAGCCTCAAGGGAATCATTTCAAGGAGAATGGTCAGAGGGTGGGCCCCGGCAAGGGAATTACTCCAACCCAACACATATGGAATGCGCCGTCCGCCAGCCATACTACACCTTTAGAACATATCCGAGAATTATAGTCATTCGGGCACTTTACAGCTCTTTGCAGAACTTAGGGCGCGGACATTTTTTCTTCCTTTTTAAGACTTTTTTGATCCCCTGGACCAGAACAGCTGTTCTGGACTCAGTTCTGGTCGGTTTCCCTCAAGAGTATGACCAAACGATCCGCACCGTAAATACGGAGGGCATGGCACCTTACGATTTTTTTGGGATGGCTACAATGAATACCTGGGGCAAATTCGTGATTTTTGAGGCATTTGAGCGCAGGACAGCTGTAGCTTTGAATTGTGATGTCCTATGGGCCTAGATTTTTGATAGCATGTGTTTGGGGGTATTTCTGAGGGCACTGTGTCCTCATATTGGTAGAATTCGCGCTGGGCTGTCCACTGTGGCTGGTAGAATCTCACCCATGTTTCCCCTTTCAATATTTCATCCACTATAATGATTCCTGTGTCTTTTGACATCTAGATTGAAGTTATAGCACACAGGATGAGTATACAGACTGCTTAGAACATCAAAATCGAGTGCTAACATGGGAAATCGCGGGACGCGACGCGTCTCTGATGGATCACGTGCCGCCATCAAGCAAGGCAATTCAGGTCATTGCTGGTCCAATCTGAGAACTGCACCTTCGAAAGTCCTTTTCATTTCCCTACCATCTTTCGTATCCTTGGTCCTTAACGCCCGCGGAGCAAAATACCTTGCTGTTTCGGGAGATCGACTGCCAGTGGCAAATTTATCTTGCGCTCAGTCATCTTGATTCTCTCGGGTTACCGTTACAGCCCACCCAATCGGTGACTCACGGGCAGCGTGTAACACTCATCCAGGCTTGCAAGCCTGTGGCGGAAGGCTCAATTGTTGGTCACCATCCGGGCTACCTCGACACGATTATGGATGAGCACGGACTCACAAAGCGAATTAATGTGAGCGCGTCACGTTCTCTCATTGAGATTTCGAAGGTTGGTTCTCTTCAACTCCTTGTGTTGATATTTCTTACGGCGTCCCGTAGGTTCTAGTTCCAGGCTCACTTCACAAATTGCACAATCAAACACTCGAATGGATCTTTGCGCATGGCGGACAAGCGGTTGTAAGCACCTCACAGCTTATTTCTCGCGGCGAAACCGCTCCAGTGCCGGCTCGCATTGTTTCCCGTGTATTTTCTGTGCCCGCTCCGCCCGACAACTCCCAACATATCCCAGAGTTTACCCCTTCAATTTCTCCTTCCATCGAGTTCGAAAATTTGACCGAGAAGGACATGGAGGATACATTCGCATGCGAGGATTCAGACCAAGATGACGATGATTTTGACTTTGACTTTGATGAAGACACCGAGTTCGAGGGCAATCCGGTATTTAACACTGCTTCCAGGTGTTACATTTTTAACAGTTTAACCAGGACAACGAGATGCCTGGAATTGATAGCAGCTTTTTCAACAATACATTCTTTGATGACAGCGTCAACGAGGTGCGCAACATGGTGTTATTTTCGATCCAGATTCATTATATATTATAGGATACTTCCGTGGCTGCACTGATGGAAGGCATCGAGCGTACCTTTACCCTCATGCAGCAGTCGGAGAAGCTTCCCAGTCGTGTTCTCGATGACGCGTTCCATTACATGGACCGACTGCTCCGCCTCTTGTCAAAAAAACATTCGGCATTCAAAGCATTTGCCCACGACTTCAGCGAGGCCATCTTTGTCCGGGATCATTCGGACGAATGTGCTGTCCGACCTGTCATCGAGAAGAACGGAGGTGACTGGGAGTATTACAAGCGCGCAAAGTCTTCGACTCTTAACCGCCGTATCCGCCGCTATATTCCGGAACGCACCGTGCTATTGGGCCGACTCGATAAATTGTTCAACGCATACCAGGACATCCAGTGCTCAACGAAGAAAAGCAACGGCCCCTTCTTCTCAGATGAAGCCAAAGAAATGGTCCAACATCTCCTTCAAACCGCGCGAGAGGGGTACCTCTCGGATCCTCCTGGTATCCCCCTTTACTATCTAATGGGAAAGGACCGTGATGGGCTCAACGTCTACCGCACCGTGCGAGGAACGAACTCGCTCGAGGGTGGATTCCATATGGTCGTTCGTCGCATTTTTGGCTCCCTGCGAGCTTCTCCAGAATTGGCAGAGTGCATTTTAATTAACTGGATTTTGCGTCGAAACATGAGGGTATTCTGTTCATTTTTTTCGATCCTGTTCAGTCTTCTGACGCTTGCCAGGTCGGGTTTCATAACCGCACGGGCAAAAAGTATCGCGGCCATTATGCACTTTGGATCAGGGACGAGATCGTCGAACTTGCTATTGAAGTCGGCTGCAAGCCCTCCTTCCCTCTTCCCCGTGTGCTCCCGACTCGGATCGCCACTTCCGAAACCATTGGCATCCTCCCTATCGCCAAATCACTTGCTGAAAATCTCAAAATCACTACACTTCCTCGCCCACACATCACTGGTCTACCTCACCATCGTGATACACCAGTGCATGTCATGACGCGCCTCTGTACCAAGTCCATAAACCGGTACCGCTACCTCCAACTTCGTCAGCGGACTCTTGCGGCGGTGGTTCCAGTGCATACGCACCAGGAATACATCACTTTCAAGGCACATATTAACCACGCAAAATTCAGAAAGGGTGCCAAGGTTTATCCACCCCACGAGCACTGGAAGAACATCGACTTCCTCAAGCTTGCACAATTTTGGAACGAACTCGTGGACGCCCAATCACGCTCAGTAACCGACTCCAACCTCCGAATTTACTACAAACTACCTCAACAACTTGAAGCGCACCATAAAAAGACCATTCTCTGGAAATCGGAACGTTCCACACTGTCCACCGGTATCAATTTCACTGCGCGGAAGCCGCTTCTCGACATTCTCAATTCGGACGATAATTATACTAATGCTCTACCTGCGATTCCGTTACCCGAAGCTGTTCCCGACGGCGAAGTGGACCTCTCTATTGCAGGTTTGACTCGTCTTCTTTTCTTCCAAAATCTGCGCTGATTTTATCTGTCGCAGGCGACAATGTTCCAACTTCTTTCAATCCGATGGCCGAGGAAGAAGATGGAGAAGATGTTGGTGACTCCCAGATCCCTGAATTGGAATCTGGCGAGTCGTCCATGCAGAGCGATGAGGTAAACGAGACTGCGGAGTCAATGTTGCCCTCTGTGCAATTTACTCCACAGCCGGCCCCACAGCCTGCGCAGTTGGCTGCACCTCAATTCATCCGGCCTGTCGTCGTGCAACAGACATTGCTGCCTGGTGCCTCCACACCTACACCAGGTCCTGCAACTCAGAAGGCAAAAGTAACGAGACGCTGTGCCCTGTGTGTGGAGGCTGTTTGTCCGAAGCGGCACAACTATCGGGGTTCGGGCGGCAAAAAGTGGTGTATATGCGGGCATCCCCCTTTGAAGAAGAACCGGGCACGCGAGAGGGAGGAACGCACTTTGCAACGGGAGAATGCAGCGCAGACCCGCGGAAGCTGATCGTGTTCACGCTAGTAGTTTCAGAGCAATTTATTTACTTCATATTGTACCTGGTTTTGAAGCTCAGACGGCGAACTAAGCGGGCGGGAGCGAGTGCGATAGAAAAGCGGTGCCTTCCATACAAGTACAGAAATAGAGAGCACCAGAGAGCGCAGAAATCGAGAAGCGACGAGACAGCGCTTGTTGCGGCAACAGCGGGCTGAAACAGGCGCCCGCTGACAACACAAACATCTTGAATTTGATTGGCTGAGACTTAGGCCATCCGGGCCGGTGGCACTTAGTACTTGAATTCTCGGAACAATCCACGCGGAGCCGAGATTCAAGTTAATTCAAGTTTTGTGATTTGTCTAGGGCAGACTACGGGACGGTTGGGACTCCGATTTCGCGGTCAGGTGAGCTCTTTGATTTTCTGATACTCCCTCCCTTTTTCTCTCATTTTTCGCTTTTTTTGCAACTTGAAAAACTTGAATTTCACGTTCTCTCCCCAGACATAGTACATAAGCCCCAGTCCGTCCCAATAGCGGGGTACGTCCGTCGTCTACGCCATCCACGCGAAGATCGGGCTTCCGATTGTCGTATTTCTTTAGCCCGTCGAAATTCTCCTCGTTATCTGTGGCGCGGGTCCCCTGGAAGATATATCAAAGTTGTTAGATCAGGTCCTACATCGAGGGTGGAAGGTCCAAGCGATAGCTACGCCCTCTGCGCTGGATATTGGACTTGACGTCCGGGCTGTGGAGCTGAAAACAGGTCGTCCGGTGGTGACGTCGGCTGCCATTCGTTGTACCGCGAATCCCGATGCCATAATGGTAGCACCCGCTACCGCAAACACATTAGCTAAACTGGCCCTTGGAATCCGCGACACATATGCAGCTGCAGTGCTAGCCCAGGCGGTGGCTGCACGAATCCCCATGGTGATTTTGCCTTCTATTAAAAAAGTGGACTTGGACAACCAAGTTTTGCCGACGCACATCAAGAATCTGCGTCTTGACGGCGTTCACGTCCTCATCAGTGGGCCTAATGGTGTTCAGCCCACCAACGCCAGTAGCAAGGATGGCCCGTTACCGCCGTTTCCTTGGCATCTTGCGGTGTCGGCAATGGCTGTCTGTATTGATGTCAGTGAGCATCCTCACAATGTATCCATCAAGGGGTTAATATTTTTGTAAAGCCAGCAGAAGCGAAAATTCATCCTTATGGAAGATCGAAGCTATTCAAGAGATTTGTTGTGCCAATCTCTCTGGCCATCTTGACGACTGCAATCATTGTTGCGCGGTCTCGAAAGCGAGGATAAAGTGGGGGATCGTGATTTGTATATTCTGTTTACTCCTTCCTCCTGTCTTCTGTTTGGCCAGGGTAGAAATCGACTGAATGAACAGTATCAAGCGAAGCTCTTACATACTACAACTCTACTCTAATCGCCCCGGCTTATAGAGCGATGATCATGAGTGTGGGATTAATCCGTGATTGAGCCTAAAGCCGTAATCCGACCACGATTCATGCCATAATCGCAATCCTTGTGGTAGGTAGGTAGGTAGGTAGGTAGGTATCATTACATGGCACGGTCCGAATAACGAACGCCGGTCCCAGGAATTATCCCGGGCCATTATCCCGGCTAGGGATGGACACGGGTACGGGTTCGGGTATAAATCAGTCAACCCGGACCCGAACCCGGAAAACCCGAACCCGAACCCGCGGGTCCACGGGTCGTCCACGGGTTGTCCGAATTGATCGGATCATGCTGGCCGAAGCCTGCCGAGAAGGTTCAACAGCTTCAAAACATGAAATATTTTCACTAATTGAGGTTTTTAAATGCATTGGGTGCTTAACGAAAGCTTGGGAGTACCATTGATTGCTGGTAGCCATGTCCAGCTGCCTTAAAATAGGTTAAATTCAATAATAAAATCAATATTCGCAGACCCGCGGTGTACCCGTGGGTTTCGGGTCCACTAAAATTGAAACCCGTATGCAGACTAAATTTCATTATCCCAAACGCTCCAAAAAAATAAAATAAAATAAAAATAAAAATAAAAATTACCCGTACCCCTGTTAGAGGAATATTCTGGATGCTATAGAGGAACTCGGCCTCAGTCTTCTGCGCTTTACACTTCGAGCAATAGAAGCGCTCGGCGTCAGGCATCTCGGCTTGCTGTTTTAGTCGCGTTGACGTGGGAAGGAAGGTGATGAAAAAGACGCGACGAGACCGTGACAACAACAACAACAACAACAACAACAACCACCACGCCCCACGCCCCGCGCCCGTATCTTCTCACTCTGGCCTCCTCCTGCCCTAAAAATTGGACCTCATTCTCCCTGAAGACTCCTTATTCATTAAATCCACTCAAGAAAAATTTTCACCGACGCGTTCTCCTTCCAGGCGCCGACCTTTGACACGCCAATTTGATGGACGTCTCGCCTCGGAAGAAGCCTGCTTTTTCCCCTCGAAAAGCCAACAGAACCTCCACACCCGAGGATGACGACTACGGGGACAACTTCGGCGCCGTCAATGCACCTCTAGGTGTCTCCCTTTTGCTGCGGAGCGTCTACACCACCGGCGTTGCCATCACGACCACTAGTGCCGTCGCCCTCGCTCAGCAGACTATCGACAGGCTTCTTTCGGCCAATTCGGATTTGCCCTCGGTCATCCTATGCCCGTTCTCCACCTTCAAGCCTTCGACCTCCTGCTACCTTCGCATCGCTCCTGATCCGGACGACCTGGACGCCACCCCTCGCTTCGACCTCCTCGAAATCTGGCTCGATGTCCTCCGCAAGGACAAACGTGAGTGGGAGATCGTTTGGCAGCCGCTGTCGGAGGGGAAGGATAAAAGGATGATGTTTAGGATTGGCGAAGCGGGTTTTAAGAAGGAAAAGGGAGATAAGTCGTCGTGCCCTGCTCTCGAGAAAGTTAAGACGGCTCTCACAGCCCGCGGGATACTCGTCACGGATTCGTACTCCCTCCCCACTGGTTCTTACATCGGACTCGCCAATCACCGTCATGTCGACGACATCCTTGCCGCCGGTGCCATATCCGCCCCTGCCCTCTCGCCTAACCCAATCCCCGTGATGCGATGCCGCCAGATTGAGATCGAGCACTGCTTCGAACTCGTCGTGTCCGGCCTCTCTGAGGGAGAAGGTGTGCAGTCTTCGCTGTGCCGCTGGCTTACTCGCAATTTCCGCGACGCCGTGACGAAGGATTCCTTCTTTGTGGACGCCCGTGTTGACAGCTACGAGCGGGATTGCCTTGTCTTCTACATGTCTGACTGGGCTTCGACGACACGCGTCCTCACGGCCGGCGAGAAGCTCGTGTCGGAGTTCAAAGGCGACTCCCCCTCGATCCACCGCCCCCAGCTTCTACTGGCCTTTAACAACAACGGCGTGTGGCGACCCAAATCGTTGTCTCAAACGTTCCAGGATGGCGCTAGCTCTGTCAATAATGCGATCGCGTCCCTTCGCGCTGAGGTTCACGAGCTGAAACGCGACACCCGCGCTCAGTTTGAGTCTAACCAGCTTGCCATCTCCGCGGTTGCGAAGTCGGTCTCTACGCTCCACTCCACTGTCGACTCGCTTCACACTCGCCTATCCAATCATGCTTCTGCCTTCCTAATTCAATCGGCTGAGCAGGCGACTCGCGCTCAACTGGTGCAGGTGCAGATGATCATGGCGCAGCATCAGAACACGATGAAGTTTGGGAGCGCCGAACATCATGCCGAGGCGAAAGCTGAGTATAATCGCTTATACGAGGATCAAAGGGCGCTGACGAAAACCTTGTCAAAGAGTGCTGGCCAAGCTGTCGCGGTGCTGGGTGGTACTCTCGGCTCGTCGATCGCCCCTCCCATCACTCCTCCTGGAATCGAGATCCATTCTCGCTCGACGTCGCCGTCTGAAAACGCGCACAAAAGGCGCAAATCATCCAACGTTAGGGATGACGACTCGCTGATGACGGACAAACCTGCCGTCGTTTCCGTGCGTGTTTTCCTCCCGTTGAAAACCCCCATTCTAATCGCGGCTCGGGATGCCTCTTCAGAACAATCGTTGAAGTGCGCTGAAATGAAGCGGGTTTCGTCGCTTGTCTTTCCCTTAAGGGTTTTTCATGGTGTATTGAGCTTTGCGGGTGTTGATGTGTCGCCGAGATGTGATGAACGAGTGCTACCGAGTCGCAAAAAATCTGTTTATTCTTTAGATACGCAATACAAACCCCCTCCCCTCCTGCTTATTATCTTAATCCTTCTCTCCGTCGCAAACTTTGCCCTCGCTGCTGGTCTTCGAGCTAACTCCGGCTTCTCATCATATGCCCTCAACATGAATGGACTCGGCGGACCGGGGAAGATCAGCCATGTCAATTCGGTGATATCCCAAAGAAATCCACATTGCTTTGTGATCACCGAGACAAAGACCAACGAAAAGCTGAGTTCCAAATTACCTCGTGAATACAATATCTTCGAGGAAGATGCCATTCCTCTGTCCCATGGGAAAGGGCACAAGTGGGGTGTCGCAGTCGGTATCCGCAAAGATGTGCAGATCTCCCAGCACATTCAGATCAATAAGGCATCCCTGAAGGGGAGAGTCCTTGCGATTGACGTGATTTTGCCCACCGACTCCGGTCGTGGATTTGTGCATAGGGCGATTGGTGTCTATGCGCCGTGGGACCCGGGGATAAGCAACGTGGATCCAAATGCTCGTGAGTTTTGGGGAGACCTTACGAGTTTCTGCAACGAGACTCCGACCTCCTGGAGCATAACTGGTGATCTCAACGCCACAGTTTCCTCCTCGGAAAGAGCGGCAGACAAAAGTGACGCGCGGGCTCAATTTCTTCGCTTCTTGAAGGACGCCAATGCGCATGACCTCTGGTCGGATGTGCCGGACCGTAACAGACAGACGTGCTGGACAAGCAAAGCGCGCGGGTCGGGAGGCGGAGGCAACATTATTGATCGCATAGTGTCCTCTAAGTCGCAACTCGTTGACTCCGAAATCAGCGTCGCGGACAGATACACTGATTTCGTGCCCTCAACAGACCATCGTGCCGTCGTTGGGAAACTGGTTTACGCACCACCTTCTAGCGCTTATGGAAATTACACGGTCTTCCCGGAGGCTGTCCAAGTCTTCAATCAGCCGCGTATTAGGTTCCCGTTCAAGTCCGAAAAGCACCTCTTCGAGGTTTTCAAGAACGCCGTGGACGAAAGGATCAAAGCTGAGGCCGTACACTTTTCCCCAGTTACTGATGACTTTTCTTTCACCCTGAGGTATGACGCACTTTCAAAAATCATACTCCCTTGCGCAGAGGAAATCTTTGGGCGGACCTCGCGATACAAGAAGTGCCATTTAGTGACTTCTCCGAAAATCCAGGCAATGGTAGCGTCCATGCGATCCTTGGGTGGTGCCATTCGTCACGTCAAAAGCGGATTCAAGGCTGCGATTGCCTTCAAGTCTCTGAATACCTTGAAGCACTACGAAGCTGAGTACTCTCTGGCATCTGTTTCTGCTTCGGTGAATTTCTGCGGGTACTTGGGATCTGTGCGACGTCAATTGCACAAGGACCTGTATGCGGAAAAGATGGCGGAAATATTCTCCCGTGCTAAGCTGCAGGATCGCAATCGAATGATTGCAGCTCTTCGCGGCGGCTCAACGAAAAAGTTGGTTGCAGCTGGGAATTTCGTTCCTCTGCCGACATCCATCAGCGCTTGTGACGAACCAGACAAGCTGCTTTCGGATCCTGAGGAGGTTATGGAGGAGACTCGACAGTATTTTTCTAAACTGTACGGACGTCTGCCTCCGGTTTCAGTCCCGAAGCCATGGATGGATACACCATCGGTTGTCGCTGTCAGAGACCGCGTTAAGGCAGACCCTTTCCGCTGGCCGAGGCCCGCATCTATTTTCCAATTCCGTGCGCTTTTACGGAGAGGAAACCAGAAACCTTCTCCCGGGCCAGACTCATGGGAGAAGTGGCTCGTGAAAGCTTTGTCTGATTTCGCGCTTGCCCTGGTTCTTGACTTGCATAATTATGTGGTCATGAACTCTCGTTTCCCTGGGGACCTAAAAGACATGTGGATCACCATGTTTCATAAGCGTGGTCTCTTAACAGATCTAACAAATTGGAGAGGTCTCTTTCTCTCCAATTTTCTGGCAAATTCTCCGATCTCGTGGCTGACGACAGAGTTGACAGCCTATTCATCGAGAATGGGAATTGTTCCTGAGACACAGGTCGCGGTAGAACAGGGTGTTCAAACGAGGGACCTGATGAGCTTCTTGGCGGCCATCCAGACCTGGTCCGAACGACATAAACAAACGGTGTACGCCCTCAAGCGAGACCAGATGAAAGGTTTCGACTATCTGGCCCCAGAGGGATTCTACGATGCGGTGTTGGCCTACGGACTACCCAAATCGATAATAGAATTGGACCGAGCGGCTCAAGAGGACACCAAGTGTCGAATTCGGACATACTACGGGCCTACGTCTCCAATCGTCGTCAGTGGAGTCACAAAGCAAGGCGGGCCGGCATCTCCATTGAAGGCGATATACACGACAAGTCTTGGCCATCGCTACCTAGACGACATCGCGGCTCAGGATGTCGACAGCCTGATCATTACAACCTCGAATGCACTCGCAGCTGACCCGCATCAGCGAGACGACACATTACAGGTCGCGCTGTCCATGGCCGAAGCCACCGACGACTCTTTTCTCTTTGCTAAGTCCCTCCGTGCCTCTCAGAAATTCTGTCTTCATATGGAACGATTTCAGTTCGCGTACGGCTGGCTCACACAGTGGCGGAAGACCTTCGCGTACATACTTAATGACCAGGACCCGAACCCTCCTGCTCGGCTGTCCTTTCCATCAGTTACGATCGAGCCAGGGGTCGACCCGTGGACAGTGAAGAATTATGAGATCCCAGTCATTCGTACAGGCCTTGATTTTCTCAACGCGAAAGTCGATGACCCAGGTGTGCGCTTCACCGAGCTCAAACATATCATTGATGCATTCACCTTCCCCAGACTGACTGGGAGACTCCCGATAACGCTTCTGCGCAAGATGGTGGCTCAGAACATCGTGTCCAGATGTCGCGCGTTACTGTCCCTTCAACCAATCAAACAGGCTGATGCAGAGGCGCTCGACGTCAGGATCTCTTCGAAGATACATGGGATCTTAGGCATGCCGTTCTCCCCTAGTTCTAAGATTCTGACGCTCCCAGTTTCCCTCCATGGACTCGGATTCCCGTCCATCGCTAGAATTAATGCCGGAATAGCTGTCGACGGTCTCGCTCGCGACCTCAACCACCATATAGCGGCGTACCGAACCATGGCGAGAATCACACTCGCAGAATGGACATGCGACATCAACGGTTGTGTTTATCCACTAGACGGCGACGGCCTTCTGAAGGGTTTCACTCACCATTATAAGAAAATTCCCGCAGCATGGATTACGGCGCAGGCCGTGATGTCTTCGATGGAAAACCGTCTCTCGTTGCGAATGACGGACCAGCACGATTTATTGATCGGTGCCGTTTCAATTTCGCATGTTGTCGCACTGTGCAATCACCATAACCCAGGTAGAGCTGATAATCCGGACGGCAACACCTTGCGGACAATACGGGCCAAGAATATTCGGAAATTAGCAGATCTGGGTTATTGGCGAAATGGTGACACCGGCGGGCTCATCTTTGAAGTAGATTGGTCTGCGCGAAGACTTGGAAAGTGGACGCCGGCCCAGAAGACCAATTGGCTTAAGGTTGTTGGCACCCTGCAATCAATGTGCGCAGAGTGGCTCTTCGACGGGCCCCAGGACCTGCTCGCATCGCGCAAGGACCGGCAGCATTGGGCTGAAGAGAGGATCCGTGTGCTGGTCCCTTCCAGCGCTCTACGGCCATCCCCGACGGCGCGCGGACATCAGGTGTGGGGAACTGACGGTTCTATGATCCCTGCTTCGGCGTCGCTATGCGAGAGCCGCACTGTGACTGCTGCCGTCACTGGACCCTCGACGCTTGTTGTGCAGCTCAACGGTCGTAATCTATCAATCCTTCACGGAGAACTGATGGGCCATATTTTAGCTCTCGTGCTCAGGAGCAACGCCGACCCAACTGTCATCCCCACCTTGTACTCCGATCACCAAAACTCGGTGGAGCTCATAGAGGACATTCAAACTTGCGTTAGCCAAGACTCAAGACTGCGGGGCATGAATGGAAGATCATACTACCGTTGGATCCTTGCCTTGGCTCGAGAACGACGCGTTAACATGTTGTACACCCGAGGACATTCCGCTGAGTTGACGCTTCCCTCTCAATTAAATAGAGAGGCTGATCATTATGCCTCTGGGTCACAACGATTTCCCGAGCTCGTTCCCTTCGCACCCACGCCAACATTCACCATGGACGCGTACACACTTCACACCAAAGCGGATGGATGGGTCGAGTCGAATACGCGGAATTTCGTCGATTTCTTCCTCGCAAAGGAAGCCGCGGAGAGACTCGCACATGGAAACAAGTTGCGGATGTTGACCTCGATCCACGACAATATGCCTCCCCCGGATTATCCCTACACAAGGGCACTATCTGCACATTCCGCCGTCATTCAGCTCTACACCCGATCGGGACAACTTCCGACAGCCGAGGTCTTGGAATCCAGATCCAAACTACCCTCGTGCATGTGTAGACTGGGCTGCAACGCAGTGGAAAGCGTCCATCACATCTTTGTGGATTGCGTGGAATTCGAAGAGTGGCGGTGTGCTGCGGGAGAAGAAGTCTGCTTGCGGACGGAGCGGAAATTGGTTGAAGCTGGCTTATCGAGAGACGAGGACCAACGTGCAATCTTGAACTCAGCTAAGTCTCTCTTCGTTGATGATGCTACCGTTTGGCCCCTCAAAATCTCACAGTATTACTTGGGCCGGATCCCGCACATCAGCGACCATATTAGCCGCGAAATGGTTCCGGACACCGCGAAAAGACGGAAACTAGCGAGCCATCTGTCCGCGGATTGGCATACAAGCGCAATTCGCCTGGCGGGGAGGATTTTCGGGAGCATCCAGCGGACGATGGCTGCGCGCGCGGCATCGTGAACAATCATTCATACATCCCACCACCCACTGTCGTTCTTCCTCTTGCCGTTCAAGCGGCATTTACGACCATAACGACTTCACGACTCTTACGATATTTTCACATCTCATTTGGGTTCGTCGAGGTACCTGTACCTAAGCATTACTTGCGTAGACGAATATCACATTGTTAAATTGTTAAACCGTGTTATGTGGTGATATTATGTCAGGACTACATTGGGGATATCACCCATCAGATCAGCACGTGTCCGCAAAACCTGCTGGGTCAATAGCGGCTACAGTGCCCGTCACCACTTCTCCAGCACGTGCTCCTCGGGCCGAGGAAATTTTTGTGAATTATTTGTCATTTTTCTAGCCAGGAAACTGGCCAAAAGAATGTGTTTCGCACAAAGATCTCATTTTTTCCCACGGTGTTTCACTTTTCCGGGGCTCGGCGATTTTTTTTGTGTGTACCTAAGTGGGGCTCTTGTCAAACAAGACCAACGGCCTCCATCACGTCAGACGTCGTGTCCTTCCTAAGTGCTTGCAGTGAAATTCTTCGGTATCTCGGTGACTTTCTTGCAGGGTGGGTTTAAACTTGCGCCAAGCTGCATATGCAGTAAAGGAGTTCAAGTCTCATCGCCGGATCCCAGCGAACGTACACGAGCACGTCGGCATCGTCGAGCGCGCGTCCAGGCCCTAAAAATCCTAACCCTAATCCGTCCCAAAAAGGAAATTACCTTACGTAATAGGGTTACGTTTCATTTTTGTCGGGGTCGAAAAACAAAATTTTGTTCAATCGTTCTGGGAAGCACACCATAGCTTCTTTAGCATCTCTTATGGTGTTCTGAGGTGTTTTTAATGTGACTCTTCATTCGGGCAAAATGTAGTTACAACTTCTATATTTGGGATCGATCACTGCCAAATCCGGAACCGTGATGTGGTGACGGGCACTGTAGTGGCTTGTCTCGGGCCAAGGGGGAGTGTCTTCAGGCCATCGGTCGCTGGTCCTCGTCTGCGTCGAAGTGTAGCATTCAACAAAGGATTCGCAAACAAGATTACTACAATTTGGAGATCCGGTTGTCCTGGCCGTTCATCGTCGGCCTTTCCAGGTGCTTCCACATGACGTGTCCCCACATTTTGCACCGTTATTTATTCCTTCGCGCAGAGTCCGACAATTCCACTGCAAGCTCCGTTGTTTGCACTTGCACTCTCTCAGCGCCCGCGCTCTCGCCCGTCAAATTCACGGCTTGTTACATGTGTTCGCACCGCGGGACAGCGCTCGACAAAATATATTGAGTCTTGAGGAATTTTGGGGAAGTGTAAAAATATTTCCTGGAGGAGAAAAATTCTCCGGGGTGCAGTGCTTGGTTCGTGTTCGTGCTTCAATCTTAACTCTGCGTTGACGTTGCTGGTCATTAACAGGTTTTTATATGATCATATGGCTATTTTACTGCTATTTGCGGAACTTAGGGCGCGGATCAATTTTTTTCAAAAAATGATGATTTCAGTATAACACTGCTCAATTCTTAGTCTTTTCTCTTGATTCCAACACCATTTTACTTGTATACAATGCCCCCACCTGCATGTACCCATGGATGAATACTGATTATATAATCCAAACCAAATATGGAAATCAGGATCATTTTGTGTGCAAAGAATCTTTGGATCGCTTCGAGCATCTGCAGAGCTAGCTGAATGCATTTTAATCAATTGGATTCTACGCCGAAACACAAGGGTATGTATAACTGATTTCCACTTGATGATTTTCTACAGGTCGGCTATCATAACCGCACTGGGAAAAAATATGTTGGACACTATGATCTCTGGCTCCGAGATGAGATTGTTGAACTTGCAGTCGCTGTTGGGACCAAACAATCATTTCCTTTGCCCCGGGTCCTCTCTACTCGCATTGCAACATCCGAAACAATCGGAATACTCCCCATCTCAATGTCCCTCGCACAGAAGTACAATATAACCACACTACCTCGACCCCGCATTACTGGTGTACCTCATCATCGGGATGTCCCTGTCCACATGCTAACTCGTCTTTCGACAAAACCTACAAACCAATACCAGTACCTCCAGTGGCGGCAGCGTACTCTGTATGCTGTGCTACCGGTTCACACCCACAAGGAATATCTCACTTTCAAAGCAAACATTGACCTGCCAAGTTTCCGAAAGCACAAAACAAATAATGTTCCTCCTCATGAGCATTGGAAGGAAATTAACTTCGAAGAGTTTACCAAGTACTGGAACAACCTAGTTGATGCCCAAGACCGCACCATTACAGACTCTAACCAACACCTTTATTACAAACTACCATTGCAGTTGGAGACCCATCACAAGAAGGTCCGGCGAGGATAGTGAACATCGACCTTGCGAAAAAAATCCGCAATCTCTGGATAGGGGTTCAATGCACCCATCTCAGGTGGATCGCTCGAAGGCATTCCACCGAGGGCAGAGGTGGATGCAAGGTGGTTACCTCTGGGCAACGGAGACGGGGTAACCGCAGTGGACAGCTGTCCGGACATGGTCGAATTGAATGGGTAAGCTGGGCGCGCAACGACAGCATCTCTGGGGTGGCCAGGTAGGCTGACTTTCAACCTATGATAGTTACTTTATTCTTTCCACCCAGGACCGCAACAGCTTCGAATACGAGGCTTTTTCCGTAGCTGGTTCCCGCCAGAAAGATGGAATCATATCCGCGTAGAATCCGGATAATCAAGTAGATTTGCCAGTCGTCTGGCACGTAGTGAAGCTTAAGCTTGTCGATGACCATTGCCCGTGTCGCCTCGACACTGTATTTCCACTCCTTGATACCCTGGAGGCGCGTCGAGCGCGTATGTTTGCGCTTTCGCGGAGTCCCGGCTGAGTGCGGTGCAGCAGATGAAAAGGGGCGACGGCCCGGCCTGCGAGGCGTCTGGGGCGTAGGCGTCGGTGTGCTGGACATGTTTGGGGCTGGGGGAATGGTATACGGAGGTGTGCGGATGGAGGATGAAGCAGGAGAGACGCGACAGGTCTTGAAAAGAACAAGAAAAAAAAATCAGACACGGTTTGTTCATCCAACCGTTTGAACGAAGCTTTCTGATTTGTGTGCATAGGCCTTACGAAAGGTAAGGAATCGTATCTACAGCTACTCGTAAGCGATCGAGAGCCGGTCCCATTGTCCTGATTTCTGACGTTTGACGTGCCTAGCCAAAGACGTGCATCTTTGGAAAAAACACGTCTTTGGCGTCTTTGGCATCCTGGCCAAGACGCCAAAGACGTCAAAGACGAACCTGTTGTTTTACTGATGTAATAGCCACAATTCGTTCGACGCACTCCCATCCTGAGACACTTTGTGGTTATAGTATTCTTTCGCCGCAATCCTGTCACCGATACTGTGGAACCACTTCCTGGCTGATTTAGTGATGATGTCTGACAAAGACAACATATTTTTCGTCACAGTCTGTATCTCCCTACTTGCACAGGCAAACAGCATTTCAAAGTTCTCTTCTCTCTATATCCACTCGCAATCTCCAAGTCAAAACAGTCACGTTGGAGAACGGGTGTGAGCGCAACTCAATCTCAATCCCGATCAACATGATCAAAACCATGAAGTTGATCTTTGGGGAAATTGTGCAGCCACTCCCTGTCTTCATTCTTGACGCCGCTACTCTGGGGGTTGAAATGGAAGAGAAATATGCCAGGTTACCTTCAGAACGGGCATACAGAATATTCTCTCAAACTCACTTAAGCCAAGGCACGAACGGCGCCCTACGGCGGACATCGAATGATAGTGATTGAAGACATGACTCGTCGGTTGGCACCACAAGAACTTAAAAAGAACTTTATATAGCTGACACCCGGCACATGGATGCGAGATTTCTCCCGATGGCGAGGACGTCCATGCCAGACAGCTCAGCAAAGTTTGAAAGCAGTTCCTCCGACAGATGCTCAATTTCCATTCTTGTTCCGTCACCGCGTTGCTCTTCACGGAAATTGGGATGATTCCTCTTCGAGTTTGACACCTCCTTACTGTCCTGAACCACCTAATCTGTCCCCTCGGTCTCGAGAAACAGGAATACGCTCGTGCAGTTCTCGCTAGTTCACGAGAACTCGGTGCAAAACGCCAAATTTCTGAGCCACGGATTTGATTAAGGCTGCTTCAAGACTTCCATTCCGCTGCCCCGTGCTTGTCCTGACAGACAACTTCAATCGAAGGCGTCGAGGACCACAGCAAAACGGTGGAAAAGTTCACAAAGGAATGGTTACAGGAGTCAGTGGACCTGAATGACACGCTCTACTTGCTTCATGGACTACTGGAACCTCAGAAGAACAAATATCTTGTACAGATCACTTCAAAATTTGGCACCGGTGAACACAGACTCGGAGAGGCATTGACCTCCTAATATTGTTTGCTCACCGGTTACCAATTGAAGTTCGCTATGTGGATCATGTACATCAGCCGTGCCTAGGTCGGAATGACTTTGCAGGTTCTAAAGTTGGAAAGTTGAAACCCCGGAACACGCGTTAATTAATTGTAACCTCTGTTGCATTAGTTCAACCATTTCTGATCAACTTTTTCCACACTGCTAACTACCTCGCAGGTCTCATGGTCCAACTCTTGAATACGGAGTTTCCGAAAGCCATGATCTATCCCCGACCCAGCATCGTGCTCGTGAAAATCTGCATACACTGTCCTGGATTTGTCTTATGTGGTCCCGGTCTTCCGTGCCTGAGCTTGTTTCGAGGTTTTCATTTTCCACTCATTGCTTCTCTGTTTATCCTTCAGTTCTACCGCGGCGGGTCGAAAGATAGCGTCCGTGAGCTCGGCTACGGGGTGATGGAGGAGTCCAGGAACCATAGTGTATATTAGTGCCATGTACACTTCGATACTTCCTGGGCCCCGGCGTTCCTCAGCGGGACTGTGCCGTGTAATCCTACCTACCTACCTACCTACCAGAGACAAATTTAATGCCTGTGATGTCTCCAGAGACAAAATTGATGGGTTGATGAAAACGAGAGACAATGATGAAACCGTACGCAAACTGATGCGCGACGCGGGTATGCGGAGATTTGAGCTGGTTCGTACTGCGAGGCGTGCTGTGAAGAAACCCCTGTGGACCTTTCAAATGAGTATAGAAGGAATTTCTGCACCTATATCCAGGACTCAATTATCTCAATTTTTCACGGTCTAATGCAGTTCTTGCGCATGGCTCGCTCGGCTAGGCCAACTATCAAGTTTCAGCGAGTAGACAAATGGCAGCCTTCCTTAGCACTTCCTCTTGGATTACTAGAGATGTTGGTTGCCTCCCTTCAAGTCTCTAACACACACCTGGTGGAGACTTGCTGGTCTGCATTCAAAGAAGTTGTTTGGGATCACCCACTGGTTCCACAGACAACGAAATAATGCAGTACAACAAGGCAGCACTCAGCCATGGTACCTGTAAGCTTCTGTCGGCATATACATCTATACTTGGTAGCTAAAATTGCGTGGACTTCAAAGCCTTTCATTACATATGCCCACCCATCCGGGTCTGCCAAATGCCTGACTGCCTGAACCAACGGGATTCAGACGATATCGTGACATTGATGGAACCTCTCGGTGGGCCACTCTGCTGCATGAGCAACAAGAGAAGTTGCATTTATTTGGTCAGAACCTACGAATGTGAATGTTGTACTGAACTCGTATCAATGGTAGCCTATGTGATGTAATTAATTGGAAAGGCTGCGGACTGTGTGTGGATGTAACACTTTGAATACAGAGAAGATACCACTTACTCTAGGTACTAAGGTAGATCCCTTTCTGGGCATTGGGAGGCAGGGACGGAAGAAGAAATGAGCTAGACAAGCCAGCTCAGGGTGAGTCGAATGGTGAATTGACGACATTGATTACCGCGTCAGATAGCGCCATGTCTCTCGGTAAATGCCATGTCTCCAGAGAATTTTGATGGACCATGGATTCATCATTTTTCTCTGGAGACGTCTCTAGAGACAGTCTCTCCCAGCGGATTCGAACTCCTGGAGCGCGCGGAATTCAAGCGGGAGAATTTTTTGTGTGGCGAATCCGCACCTTACCCCGCCCCGGCCCCTTATCTGTCCCGCGCAACGCCCACCCGTCTCGCGGCCCATGTGCCCAAAGCTCGAGCCGGGCGGGCCATCATGCCCACTGGGACACGCACTCCGCCGAGATGCTTGCAGACTGCAGTGCACCTTCAAAAACGTGGTGTGGCAGTTCGGCGGACATCGAGGAGCTAGCGTGCGGCGGAGAAGACAAGGTCGTGGGCGCCCATTTGACGTCTCCGCTCCGTGCCCGCGTCTGTGTCCTCGCACGTGCCTTTCCCCATCCCCCGACACGCGCGGTCGTTGCTGGCGCTGATGCGCGGGGGACGGGTGCTGCCTGTGATGCGCGAGTGGGTGCGAGGCGCGCGCGCGGATGGTGCAGACAGTCACTAATACTGGAATTGGGTGCTAGGACGTGGAGTGGTCGCGGTGGGGATGGCGGAACCGATGGTCGTCCGCCGGACGACCATCGGCCTCGGGATACATATTAACGTCGACAAGTATCCGGCCGTTGTCCCCTTGCTCACCATGACTGCGCAAAGGTGGGTAGGATGCAGCCGAGCGCAGCGGGGGGCGGGAACGGGAGTGCGTATTACGGTAGACTCGTAACCAGTCCCTACGTTGAGTAACAGACAGTATAAGTGCAATACAATTTATTTGAGACAAAACGGACCAAAATTGAGTGAGAAAAAAAAAATGCGTCCTGGGTTACTCGAACGTAGGGACTGGGAGAACTTAGTAGTAATAGTACGGGTGACACTCAAGGCCATCAACGGCCATCGCTCGGCGTTCTATATATATACGTTTTCGTTTTCGTTTCTCGTATATACTCCTGATTTCTCGATGACCCAACTCACATCACTTCCAGAGTCGGATGAATCAACGCTGAAAGAGTCGGCCTGGCAAACTCATTGAAAAAAATATTGTTGGAAGACCGGCACATCAAATCCAAGAATGGATATGATGACACTGCCCTGGCGGCTATGGTGTGGGTCACCTAGCTGCCGCTATCCAATGCTCGAGATTGGACATCATTTTCCGGCCCGAGTTTTACCTATATTGCTTATCCCTCTTGCAAAGTGCTCCTTTTGACCTTTTGAACAAATCTGCAAGACCGATTACGAAGACTGTGTGTTCGCATCAGACGACACAGCATTGACAGCGACAGATCAATTTGGTTGGCAGATTCAGGAGCTACTTCTGATGTATGCAAGAATAGAGAATTTTTCTCAGCTTATTCTGCTTGCAAGGGAACGATCACTGGGCAGAGTCTGGGCTCGGAGGACAGAAAGTTCTGTCTCCCGGAAAAGGAACTATTCAGTTGGATTGCAATTTTCCACGATAGGTGTCTAATAGGTGAGAATCGGAAGTTCTTGGCAACTAAATTTTGCGCGACAACTCCTCAGGATGATTCCTATTTTCCATAGAAATAAGAGTTGAGTTGCGATTCGGGCATCTCAGCGATCGGTCTTTCGCCTGAGTTGGGAACTGCCTGTTCAAGTCGGAATTTTGATTCATTTCAAAAATATGTACTGTAAATATCAAGGCTCTAAGCGATGTGAGACTGCTGTGGTTATTCCGATGGCACCAGGAAACAGCGCATTGAGAATTTCGAAGTATTCTGCCACTTGCTCATGGTCCACTGCACTTACAGTTGGATGGCTCATAATGCATAAGGTCGGTTCCCTGCCAAATTGAGCAGGATTTGACCCAAGTCTATGCATTATGACCATTTATGCATTATGACCTTGCTTGTACAGTGGTAAAATGCATTTTGGTGGATCCAAAATCCGATGTGTTATGAGAAAATTTGGCAGGTATGCATTATGAGCTTATGCATTATGAGCCATCCAACTGTATATCTACGCTGACCTTTGTTCGAAGCCGGCAGCACCATAAAGAAAGAACAAAGCTCCAGCTCGGTAGAATTTCCTCCCTGAAGCAACGGTTCCATCTGAACGACGCCCCCGGTGTCAAAGATCCCGGATCTGGGGGAGAGAATGGGTCGGAAGCAAAACAATAAAATGAGTTCGGTGCGCACTGGATAAGAGATTTAACTAGCCCGTTTACAACTCCGTTCTGTACATTGTTCAATACATTCATCCGAGCCAAAATATGAACGCATGCTGATGATCCCAGCTCCCCACCTCCGGCTCGATTTTGATTGTGTAGCCGGAGCTCGCCATCCAAGAATTTCCTGTTGCCGGCGCTGTTCTTTTGATCAGTCAAGAACACCACTCTCGACCACATATCCTGCTCGTCCGAACACGAACCCTCCGACGTCAGAGCCAAATTTCGTGTTTGTATTTACTTCGCCGCTGGAATGGGTGATCGGGCTGGAACAGAATGTGTTAGCGCATTGGAATCAGTGATGGTGGGATAGACCTGCTGCGATAGTATCTGCGCTACATTCAAGTTGTCCGAGCGCCATGAATAGTCTATAGACGCATTGTTGCAAGCTCAGGAACGCGATTGAGGGCGCCGGCGATGGTGAGATGGTGGTAAAGGAAGAACAAAATTCCCGCACCTCTGTTCCATCAACCCAGCACATGATCAAACAAGGCAAGTGACGAGCATTCACCAGAAAGCGGTGGAGGTGACGAGCTTTCCCAGAATTTCCTCCATCTGACGAACTTTCCCATTTTCCGATCAAACTCACGAACTTTCGCACTCTTAAGCGAAGTAACGAAGTGACGAAGGTGGGTACGACTCTCATCAAGTTTAATATTCAAAGTTATCGTCCCCTGCAAAAGTGAGCGCGATGGAAGGTGATGAAGGGTTTGAACTCTGAACTCAGGCCTGTTGGTCCCCGCTGAATCGTGTGAGCTGTGTTTTGTCCGACGATATGATAATCGGACAAAGGGTCGATTCTATTGGTAGCAGCTCCTGCGTCGATCTAGGTAAGCATTGAGTCTGTACCTGGCCTTTGTCTGACGAAAATACCTGGATTTTCCACCACCAGTCCGCTGTCCACATCTCGCTATACTCGCGATTCGCTCCATCTCCGTTTTCAGATCTGTCCTTGAAGATGCGACGCGGTGCATAGCCTTGTTTTGTGAATGCCGGGTTACCCAGCAGCTCTTTAATGCATTTAATCGGATCCCTGTGTCACATCTCGACGATCTCCTTCCTTTTTAACCCGTCCGTATCAAGCTCATTGCCCTCAAACTCAAATGGGGAGCAGAACCACTGAGGGCCCTCGGGGAGCGCATCAACATGTTTGAGAAATGCGCAGTTATTGTGGAATGAAGGTTTAATGCCCTCCCGAACCTTTGCAAGGTGGAGATGTGTGAGCGCAGGTACAGATGTACTTATTTGAAGGTGCGTACCGCTTTGAGCTTCAGATAATCGTCCGTCTTGGCCTGACTGAGACCCAAGGTCATTAACCATCGGGCCATCTCCCATTCATCCTTACTCTCAAAGGGATACCATGGCTCCTGTTCTGATCCCTTCTGGTCCTGGCGAAGTTTCTCAAACTGGGTTTGACACTTCTCGAGAATTGCGCCGGCCTCAAATTCCTGCGGGAACTCCTGCTCCCAGCGTTCATCCTCATCCTCAACCTCCTCTACGGTCGCTCGGGGACGCTTGGTCCGAACTGGAATCTCGGGAACTGGGGCCCCCGCAGCGTCATTAATTGGACTCAGAGGATCGGCCATGAGATCGTCTGCATCTCCCGGGTCCTCTTCCATTCCCTAGAATGTCCCCTGGTGCTCGAGGTCATCGCCGCGACCAGCAGCGGATATCGACTCATTGTCCGACTCCGAGTCATCAGAACTCGAATCGGCATTCAAGTACTGCGCATTTTGTTTCTGATGGCAAGTTTTGGATTGTTGAAGGTGCGAGCGCAATCCTTGCCGTGTCGGGAGCCGTACAGAGCAGTGTTCACAGGGAAATGCTTCAGGCATGTTTTCTCGCAGGGATGTAGTGGGTGGCGACTTAGTATTTTCAGAGATCCAATTTCAGTCGGCTCCGACGCCGACCCCGTGCGGAACACCGCGACTCGTGCGCTTTACCAACCAAATAAACAGAGTCACACCTTGTTGATTTAACAATTTAACAATGTGATATTCGTCTACGTATTTAATACTTAGGTACAGGTACCTCGACGAACCCAAGTGAAAAGAGTTTATGAAAGAAAAGGTGCCTATGCTAATCCGGTCGGTCAGAACGGAGTTAGAAAAGGCGCATAATCGGACGGATTAAACCGGCCAGTGCCCGTGATATCCGGGTGTTTCCGTGCAGTTGATCCCATTACATAATCCGTCGACCGAAAAACCCCAAGACGAGGTGGCGGGCGCAAAAGTGACGGCGCCGGCAGTCTGCGGACTCGTAGAGGTGTCCAATAGAAGAGTAGGTGAATGGGAACAATGCGATGTTGTTTGTGAGCGTCGGAAAGGCAGCATGAGCTGGATGCGCGGTATTAAGTGCAGATGAGGATGATCAAAGTGGCAAATGTGAGGGGCGAATTGGGCAATTGGGCAAGGGGCAAAGGGCAGGGGGCAATGGGGCGACCATGTGGAACAAGGCGATGAACTATCGTCCCTGCAGACTGCCTGAGGCTCAGCAGGAACGGAACGAAAAAACCGGGGTGGTGGTGGTAGCGGGTTGATCACACACGCCTCTTCCTTTTTCCCCATCATGCCAGCCCATCGTGTCCCTGCCTCAGATTCTGAGTCAGAATCTTCAGAAGATGAGCAACCACGGCCGCCTCTCACTACTAAAGTAGCACCTCGCCGTGGTCGAGATGTGTCGCCAGAGGAAGGTTCCCCTCTTCCACCACGCACCCGCAAGGCTTCGGTGAAGCAATCTACGAAGGGTGAGCATGCTACTCCCTTTGAATCGTCCTGACTCCTTGACACCACAGAGAAGGAAAACCTGGTCTCGCTTGAGAAGCAGCTGGCCAAGCTCAAGAAGCAGCTCGGCATGCAAAAGAAGAAGTCGAAGTCATATCCAGGTATTACACCGAGCTCTTCATGTATCAATCTAACCCCCTTTCTCTCTCAGCCACTATCGACGTTAATGAAGATGATGGCCCTGAAAGCGAAGAACGCCCGTCAGGGGATGAAGACGATGGGGCTGTGTCCTTCTCATCAGCGGTACATCCATTTACATCTGCCAAACATAGACCTGGTCACTCACCTTTCTCCAGATCAAGCCGCTGGGGCGGCTCCCCCTGCCGGCCCCTCGTCCGACGACAGTGCTGCGCAAAATTAAAAAGTCTACCATGCCCAAGACCGCTGCGCACGTGTTCCGCGGCCTCCCTGAACCACCTGCGGAGCAGCGCGCTCTCGATGCGCAACCAGGTCTGCCCCCTTCTCCTGCTAAAGATGGCGACGATTACGACATGTACGACGACCAGCCCCCCGTTTCACCGCTGCATACCTCTCCACTATCGCGCAGCTCTTCCCCCTTGGATCCTCAGATAGTCGCGGTCGTACAGCCGCTGCCATCGTCACCTCGAAGCGGCCTCGCCCCACTACCACTTCATCACCGCCGCCCACGAAGCGCCTCAAACTCGCAGCGCAGGAGGCAAAATTCGCTGAAGGGTATACACCGGTTGCTGGGGTTAAGCCAAAAGCCTCTGACTACACTCCCATCCCTCAAGCCCTCATCCTCCGTGCCTGTGCAGATTACTCTGCACGCATACTGACTGTCGATGCGTTCCCTGGGGTTGCGGTCCAGGTGAGGTGGGCTAAGGAGACATTTAAGGGCACATGCCACGGAGCTAAGGAGCGCTACATTCTCACCGACCGCATGGCTAAGATTGTATGTCCTAATGTGTCCATTCCTTCATTTCTGATATGTACATGCTAGATTATGGCCCGAGGCTCGCAGGCTCGTGGTAAGATGCTTGATGCTTATCGCTCGCTGTTCGCCAGTCATTACGGCTTCGAACGCAGTTCAGCAACGAAAAACATCAAGGCCAACAAGCTGAAGGTTGAGAAACACCTCGAGAAGGCGGCGTTCCATTACAAGGTATATGTCTCGTCATCATTCGTGTTTATTGCTCACATGGTGAAATAAATGTTCAGTAGCTTGCGCGTGCCTACGCTGCCCCGTACAACATCAAGCCCGAGAATCTGTACAACGTCGATGAGAAGGGCTTCATGTTGGGGTTTCATCCCGTGAGCATGTCGTTTTATTCAGGCGGTCCGAGTTGGATCGAAATATGGGGACACACCCAAATGGGCCGACAGTCCCGCAGGGTATTTAGCTCTGTACGATGTAGCCTCAGAAAACTTAAACATTTTGCAGATGGAAACCGTTAAACTATCACTGTAATTGATTGTATCTACGCTGACGGGACTGTGCTTTCCCCGTTTATCGTCATGAAAGGCCAGCGACCATCATATTCTTGGGTCAAAGATTCAGAGTTGGAAAAGGCATGGATTGCGGCTTCACCAAACGGTTGGACGGACAATGAACTGGGTGTCAACTGGGCCGAAAACATTTTTTGAGCCGGAAACCCGGGAAGAGTAACGTCAATTTCATACTCACACCTGTCCGGAGAACCGACAAGAATAACACATATCTCGTCTCTGACTGTGAACAACGGAGGCGGCATGGCAGCCATAAATGAATGCGAGTCCTGAGGTAAAATACAGATAGTGTTGAGCACGGGTACGGGTCAACCCGCCGGGTTTCCGGGTCGGGTCGGCCCGGGTACGGGTTCGGGTTCCAATTTTAGTAGACCCGAAACCCTTCGGGTACACCACGGGTCTGCAAACATTGAATTTATTGTGCAATTCAAGTCATTTCAAGGCAGTTTGACATGGCTCACAGCTATGAGAGGTACTCCAAAGTTTTGTTAAGCACCCGATGCATTTAAAAACCTCAATTAGTGAGCATATTTCAGTTTTGAAGGTGTTAAACTGTGTCGGCAAGCTTCGGCAGGCATGATCCGATCAATTCCGACGACCCGTGGACAACCCGTAGACCCGCGGGTTTGGGTCCGGGTTTTCCGGGTCCGGGTCCGGGTTGACTGTTTCATACCCGGACCCGGACCCGTGCCCATCCCTAAATACAGACATTTCCGCGAGCAGCCATTTGGCCAGAAGGGCCGATCGATAGTTTGTACATGCATCTTGTTGCTCGGGCACGCGCAATGCACTGTTCTTCCAGGAATGTCAAACAACCAAGTACTTCCGGAACATCACCGATCCAAAGTCCGTTGGCATAACTGCGAACCGGAATTGAGCGAAAGGAATTCTTGACTACAGCCGAAACACACAGATGGCAAAGAACATATGTATTATCAAGGATAGATGCTGGCCTGAAACACTGGATTTGCGGTTGGCGGCAAACATCGCGCAGTACTTGGACAGCTTCTTGAAGAAGAGAAATATCCAAAGAGTCCACCGATTTCATTTTAACTTCATTCGCAGCCTCTAGTTTACCGCAGAACGAGCATTCATACCGTTTCAATGACTCGTTGTTGGTCGAATCACACCATTCATGGACAATTTGGTCTTTCTCGCTCTGAGACAGCATAATTGGGAAAACAAGACCAGCTGCAGATGTCTCGAAGGACACGCGCGGAACCTTGTCAGCATTTCCAAGTGCGGAGGTTGCTTTCCTTTTCTTAGACTTGGCCCGAATATCGAGAATCATTGTACACCGTCGAACTTCAGCAAGTCCCGGGAGCTGTCACTATTCCCCACATTTAGCGCAATTATCACCAAAAATCAGATTTTCATAAAATTGGATTCCAATGAATATAAATACAGTTGCTAACCGGGAAGAGCAACAGTCAGAATGTTTGGCAAATATTGCAGCAAGGACAAACTCAAATGACTTCATCCAAGTTGTGGATTAGATCCCCCTGATACATAATCCATGCCACAATTTTACATTCAGGTGCCAGGACCTTTCACCGTTGAGAACAAAGCCAATACTTTCACCCAAACACGTAGAAGAGCAACAGCTCTTAATTAAGGCTAACTTAGGGCCTGTTCGGATCATCCTGAAATTCAGGATCAGTCATCGCTCTTAACCCTTAATATTAAGGGCCTCTTAACCCTTAATTATTATTAACCCTTAGCTTCCTTCTCCATCCTGCGCTTAACATCCTATCCGGCACGCACACCTATCCCAATGCCGGTTTTCTACTTCTCTCAACTTTTATGTCATACTTGTACTACACACAAAAAAAAGATCCACCGGTTTAGGACTCCTCAGCGAATTGCACCTTACGCTGAGGTGGAGCTTAAATCGTAGGTGAGTCGGTATGCGTTGCTTTTTCATCCGGAGGCTTACCTAAACATTCCCAGCAGGAAGGGTCGTTTTCCGTGGCATCTGCATGTCCGGTGTTGAGATCTTTGATTTTCCAGCTAATATAAAGGTGTGAAACTTGAGTATGGTACGGATCGTCTGGGATGGAACCTAGGGTTTCGGAGACAGGCGTTTGAGCAAGAGTGGCTACCCTCTTTCATCGCGAGGGAGTGAAGACGTTTTTTATTTTCACAGTTGCGCTGGACCGGGGTAAGAAACGGTTTGCACCATCGGCAGACGAATCACTGACGAAATCGACACCTTTGAGCAGCATGTGTCCACAACGGTGCTTTATGAAAGACTGTGTTTTGTAGCACATCGCATTAAGTTAAGAATCGCTATACCCAACGAATGAGAGCTTAAGTACTTCCTGAGACGGGTCTATTTTATACTGGGCGTTAGGCGATAGTATGTAACAATCTGGGTCCCACGTCAAGCAGGCTTCATTCTGTTTTTGCGGCTTCCTCCCTGACAAGCTGCAAACGGGACAAACACTACCCGCGCAGGGCAAGATCCGAGCTTTTATGTTACCTACATATCATATAATATAAACTTCTTTGGTCAGAATTCTCAACTTCCTCCGACAATTTCGGATGGGGAGGTCCGGTTGTAACGTGCATCATGGTCAGCCAAGTGTCGATTGGACTCAATTTCAAATTATAAATTTCAGAGTATCAGTGGGCATGTCGAGGAGGTTTAAACTTTTCAAGGAAAGAGAGCGCTCTGCGTCCTGAGGCCTGGAGCGCCGTTTCATAAGCTTGATAACGAGCAATAAGCCCAAGCCATGAAGAGGCAAATATGTATGTAGAATTCCCTTTCATATTAACTCATATTGTGGCCAATTGGCAATCGACGATCAGAGCCAAATTTGGAGCCGAAAGTGGTTCTGCCCCAAGCCGCCGGTGCCGACCCAGGGTCCGGCGGCTTCTATTCCCACATTTCGGGAATACACGCCCTAACTTATGTACTAATAACTTTTTAAATTACACGCCGGCCATGACCGATGAATCGGTTTATCCATGAAGAGAAAGAAATCGGAGGGCATGGCTGGTAGGTAGGTAGGTAGGTAGGTTTACACGGCCGGTCCACTCATGAACGCCGGTTTGCTGGAATCGGGACTATCCGGGGCCCTGTCAGTGTACCGCTTCCGCGGGCTCACGTAAATTTGTGGGAACGCCGCAGAGGTTCTCCCATTGTATGGTTGCAGCCAAGACTTCATGACAAGCCGTAATTTTGACCCAGGACCTTCTAGATTCAGGATTAGGCACGAAAGTAGGTATAGTTTGTAGGTAGAATTTTCGTTTCAGAAAAATTGGAGCGTGGGAAAAAAAAACGCAAAATCTGGAGCGAAAATTTCGAAATTCAGTGTACCTATTTAGCCTTCTGCTTGCCCTTGCACTTGATCAGCACCACCCCTCGTAGCATTGCCTCTGCCTTGGCCTTCCACTCTGCCGTTGCATCAACCAATTCATTTGCACGCACTCCGCGGTGCGACCGGTATTTCTTGACGGCAAACTCGGTGATCGGTCCTGTGGCACCCAGGCGATAGACACTGGCATAGTGATGTGCATGTCGATAGAACCGGCGGATGGTTGGGAGGGGGCAGAGTCGAAGTCCTTCATTAACAAGGTCCTTGTCTTTTTGCCAAGTTCCGTTAGAACACTCCCGGAACCACCGCTTCACCCAAGCCCAGAAATATTCGATAGGATTCATCTCAGGGTGGTGTTTCCGCTTCTGCAGATTACCACCAGCAGAGTTTCCCTCATCCCCGCTGTCCGCCGCTGGCTGGACTGGCTGCTTCGAATCTTTCCCACCCTTCAGCCGTTTCGCCTGCTTCTTCGCCGCATCCGAGGCATGGGGACAGCCAATCAAATGGGCAATCATCGCAGGCTTGTCGCGGCTATTGACAGATGTGAGATGGACAGATTGAACACAGCAGTGGATAGGTATATAAACCTCTCGCACTCGTCCCTTGCCCTCAGTCTTTCATCCCACATAGCGGGAGACTGAGGGTGAGTTCCTTACTTACTTACTTGTCTTATCCTTACTTACTTATCCTGTAGTACTGCGCCTTCCGCGCATTTACAGGTATTTAATATATAGTCTTTCATCCCACATAGCGGGAGACTGAGGTACTGCGCCTTCCGTGCATATACAGACTTTGACAGGTTATGGGCCCCGGAGCATTGCTTCTCTAGGACAGACCTCAAAGAATCAAGACTCATGGCTTGCTCCCTCGGAGCTAGAAGCATCCCGAGCATCGCCTCGCATCATTCCATCATTCCATCACCCGATCCAATATCACCTCGGACGTCTCACACTATGTCAACAACAGATATTGCGGACTTTACCGCACTCTTGGGTGCAGATGACTGGCCTATGTTTTGTGTCATCACTCAAGGGGAGTTACGCCAAGCAGGCTTGTTCACACTACTAGAGGATGTCATCAAGGCTCTTACTGCCGCACATGCTCTGCACATTGCTGCTGCCAACACCCCCTTGCCTGGTTCTCCCGCTCCTGCTGGTGTGGCCTTCAAGGACACTCCAGCGGAGCGCAACAGCCGTGCTCTAGGAGTTTTGCAGAAATATCTCTCTGCTGAACTAAGGGAGAAGCGACCCCGTGCAAGGGAGAATTTACGAAGTCATTCAAACTCCGCAGATCCGCTTGATCGGATGCTCCAGGCCCGTGCGCATGAATGGCGTGATTTGATGGCAACAGTTGGTTGCTCTCTTCGTCTCTTCGTCTCTTTCTCCCACCACCCTCTACCTTCCTGCCTGCCTCCATCCTCTGCATCCTTTCCCTCTCTCTCCCCCATCATGTTTCTTCTGCGCTGTGTCGCAATCCAGCCGTCTGTGGCTATTCTCCCGTTCCGCGCTGCGCCGCATGATACCGCCGTCTGTGGCATCCTCTCCGCGCTGCGTCGCACGATATCGCCGTCTGTGGCCTCTTCCGAAACTGACCTCCCCACCTGACAGTTCTGTCTCAATGTACTCCCAAAATCCTGGACCATTCCGCTTGCATGGGCACACATTGGTGAGCCCCACCATCATTTTATATCTTTCTGACTCCCGGTTTTGTCCTCGCAGATTTTCCGAGTAACACGAAATCACACCCTAAAGTACGTCTTTCTGCACCAATTCCGCACCCTCTTGCACTGGCATCCCAAGTCTGACACAGTGTAGCAAGGCTCCCTCGTGTTCGTCCTGGCTTCCGACCCCGCCGTCCCACTACTCTCATCCTCGCGCCGGTTCAGGGCCGCGCATCGCTTCCCATCCCCCCTCCCCAGTGCCGACAATGCCCCATGCCACACCCATCGTATCCCCTCCGCCCCGCCCCGCAGGATGGTGTCGGTTCATGTGTTTGTGATGACGGTGTGATGTGTGACCTGTGTAGCAGTGGTGTGTTGGGTGGGTGCACTGGACGTCGGGCAAGGTACCATCCCCCATATTGTATTACCATAGATCTCTATCTGAATGTCATCTATATACCATTCAATATACATCTTTATTCTTCTCATGAGGTCTTTCAATGAGTCTTTTGATGTCTTTAGGCACAGTTTACCCAAGCCGTAGTGCGTCTTGGATGTCTTTCCCAAGACGGATGTCTTATCTAAGACTTTTGAACCCAGTTAGCCCAAGATGCGCATCTTGGGAAAAATTGTGTCTTAGGCGTCTTTGGTGTCTTGGCCAAGACACCAAAGACACCAAAGACAAACGTGTAGTTTTACTGATGTGGAACTACACATGGCGGGGACGCCAGCTCGCGCGTGCACCAGTGCAAGCGGCCGACGGTGGGAGAGGTACGCCCCCCTCTCCTCTCTTTGTATGGTAGTCATCATGCCTCGTCAGGCCGAACGTGACGCACAAGATGCGTGAACTACGCGCGTTCGTCGATAGGTGGGTCTTCATTTTACCTTGATAAGTTCTGACCGCTAACGCTCTACCGCAGTCCGCCGCCCGCATACACGCACCGAGGACGAAATTCCCCGCGCGCTCGCTGACGCGGACGCAAGTCTAAGGGCGGGGGGGATGGTGGGGAGTGTGGTGGTACATCGGCGGGCTAGGCTGTTGGAGGGATGCGAGGTGTGCATTCTCGGTGAGAGACGTATGACGATAAGATAAGATCTAGATAAGATGCTAATAGATCGTACGAAATTTGCGTGAAATACCAGTGATACGTCTCCAGTTGGAACACGCACAACTGAAAAGCTGGGCTGTACCTGCACTGGAGCACATTACATTCACGAATTCAATTCTCCGTCGGAGCTGTCTGTTCATGATCATTCGGGGACGAAATAATCTGCGAGCCCTTAGATAATCAATTCCACACCTTCGACAGCGTTCCAGGCAGCTCACCGCATCTCACGCAGACCGCCTTTTAGCTCTCTACACGAATCCAACCAAAAAAACCACATAATGCAACCAGCGATCCAACCAACCGTTGTCACGCAAAAATTCAACTTCCTTCACCCCTTCTCAACCAGTAGCGTTACGTGCGTATGCATTTACTGTCTTTTGTAGTGACACTGATCATAGCCAGGCTAAGCCAGTTTCTGGAAGCAATGCATCTGCCTTCATGACATTGGTTGGTAGTGATAAGAGGCTCCAACCGTGAGAGAAAGGGAGCTTCCATTCCCGCTTCCTTTAGGTAAGGATCTTATAGCGCCTGAATTTCACGACTTGCAGACCATCACATTTTCGTCATCTCTTTTCTCGTAAGCTCCTTTGTTCCCCGCCACAAAATTGAATCCCTTGTCATTCGGGTTGAGTCAATCTACAGTCGAACTTGTCTTAACCCATACCCCCTGGTGGACAGGTCAAAGTATGGGTTATCACGGTCTATGGGTTTCGACAGGGTGAAAAAAATTGCTCTAAAAATAAAATAAAATCAAAAAATATTCCTAGCTAACTTTAGCACTGAAATAGTGGCAGGTTTTGACCATGCCTTGATAGTGCCATAACAACATCCAACATCTTTCTTCCTTTCACCCCATCTTTTACCCACGGCCGTCGTCTGGGCGATAGTATTCGGGATACCCGTTTTTATCGGTGGTGGTCTGATCACGAAAACACTTGGGAAAACGCTTCGTGCAACGCCCATCCTCCATGCAAGGAGACCGAGGGTTTGCCGCGCCACATGGCCCGTGAACCATGCATTTCTTGATTGTCGCAAAAAGCAAAGGCTGTGTGTCGGGTTCAGGCCACCGAGCCCAGATGCAGAGTCGATGTCTTCCGGAGTCAGGAGCTTTTCGCCAGTTGCCAAAAAGATGAGGATGTGGATATGAGGAAGCCCACGCTTTTGAAACTCGATTGTATACACATAAGCTACCACCCGCCCAAATATACCCTTCTTGTGGATGTCGTCGATGATCGCTTTTTTTTGAGCTGAAAAACCCGCGCGACCAGATCAAGTCGATCGGCAGGTGTTTGGCCTGGAAGGAGCTCGCGAGTGATTTCTGGCCAGTCGGGATTGGTTGTGACGATGATGAAAAGGTCGACAGAGCGATAGTAGCGAGCAATGGCCATCGAGTCTTGAAACCGCTGGCCCATATGCCGCGGGCCGCCAATATAGCTTGACGGCATGGCCGATATCGTTCAGATCAAGGTTATCGTCAGCGGCGTGGAGAGCATCCTCAAGACCGTTATACAGAGACGCTCAGAGCAGTGGTTCCTGTTCCTTGTCTCTAGAAATCGTATCAATCCCGATTGCATCAAGGACTAGCACCTGAGTTACCTCGACCGCTTATTGGTCCCCTTTTGTGCGGGTTTCTTTGGCTGTGAAGACGGTGGAGGTGGAGATGAAGATGCGAGCAGCATGCTCAGACCCGGTCTATACTCTCTGCTACTGCAACCTTTGAAGACACAACACTCGCCGCGGCCACTCCGATCCCGAGTCGGTCCACAACCAATCCACGTAAGTATATGCCCACCCGCGGTGTACTTCAGCGTCAAATATCTCATTCTCATGTTAACATTTCTGATCTTTCAGCCCCAATCATGTGCATGACTTTCCTCCCCTGTCATGTGTTCTGAATAACCTGGATGACAGATACAGGTATTCAGATACCTGGACGCACCTCGTCTAGATCAGCTAATCAAGCTCAGTATGCACCCTTTCGATTCGGGTTGTGGATCTGTAGGTCTTACCTTTCCTTTGCCCTTTTCTACTTCTGCTTCTGTTTTTCTTTTTCTTTTTCTTGGTTTGTTCCAACGCAGTCCTCCATCCTTTAGTTCCACTCTCACTTCCCAGCAACTTCAAGCGTTTGATCAAAATCCATTTCTCAGCGGCCGGCTCCTCCTGTCTGGGGAGCTTGGTAGGCACTTATAGCTCTTCTGCTTACAGCTATTGGCAGTACCGAAGGCGCGGTTGAAAAATTTCTGGTTTCTGATGTTTTCAATGAATTACCCATAACTCGGTCAGTTCTTCACGGATTTGGATGAAACCATGCCAGATAATTCGTGCTAATTCATGCGGAATTAGTGATAGAGAGAAACCTGTGAAAATATCTCATATTGACACCCACCATCTTCCTTTGTTGATCTACCACCTGTCACCGAGCCGCAGGTTGTGCACAATGACAGGGGAGATGAGGATGATGATTCTGGTGCCCATCGTGCACCCCCTGCACCAACTCCCAATCCAACTCCGCCTCCTTCCCCTCCGCATTCTCCAGCTCATTCACCTCCACAATCTCGGCCAAATACGCCTACACCACCTCCACAACCTCCACTTGCAGATCCCACACCTCCTGCATCTCCTATTGGAATTGCTGCACGTCACCGCTTCCACAGACAAAAGACTGAGCACAGGCCTGCGGGGGAGTGGTGGAAGACTGCTGTAGCACCTCCCGCTGATTCCTCAAATTCCGAGAGTAAGGTTCACCAGGGGTAGAGGTAGAGGTACAAATGCCCTGACCTCTACCCTTACCTCCGAAACCCCTGACCTCTGGGGAGGTATACCTCTACCTTACCTCATCAAGCTGGGTTTTACTTTGCAGAGCAAGGCACATGCCCTTGGAACTTCGTGGCCGACTGGAACCATCTTCCCTTCTCGCGAGTAGAGTGGATGCTTCAACTGCTTACCAATTGGTTGGTCTCGAAGTATGGGTGGGTATCGCGCTGACCATTACTCGACCAGTTATGTGTCAGGTGCCTTTCTATGTCGCGGCAGATATCAACCAACCCCCGCCGTAAATTCACGAGCTCAGAAGCGCAAGCCTTCTCACTTCGTTTCTGAGCACCTAACAGAGGACGATCCCAGTGCTGCAATGGATGCGTGCAATAGCGGTGTCAAACTTCATCATACCTTGCCCTCTTCAATCCGTGCAAGTCGGGATAGTATTGCTGGGATGATCAAGTCGTCAATCTGAGGCGCAGTGGTTTTTTGAATGTTCCATCATGATGGTCATAAATTCCTACGTCACAATCATTGGCGTTGTATTCGCCACGGTGTGGGCAGAAGCAAATGCCTGGGCCTTACACGAAGGTGCCGCAGGTGTGCCCTTCCGTGCTCGAACTTCCTGCACAACCACTGACGAAGAGGTGGTAATATTAGAGTATCGTAATTTGTCTCAGAGCCATTCCTAAGATGGATATTAATTGAGATGTTTCTGGAAACAAGTCTGATACTGGAGGATATACAAAGCTCGGACTGCAGGTACATTCGGGAACCCGGCACATTTCCGCTGATGTGCCGTTCATGATATCAAAGGCATGGCGCGCATGGGCGCTGCGAAGAGGGAGGAGGCGTGGTGTGGCGGCGCGGAGACAGATGGGGACACGAGAGGGGTGTAGTCATTAGTAACTACATGTACGCATGATAGTGCTAATGTTGAGATTTTTCAAATTTATTTTTATGGGCCCAGAGCCTGCGCGCACTCAAATTGACTCAAATTGAATTGAAGAGACAGCTTCACTGTTGCTGGTCCAAGTCGGATCTCAGTGAAGTTCATTGTTACCCAAAAATCCAGTTGTTTGTATATTGGCTGGACTATGAAATGTTTACAAAATAGCTACTCTTAGATCTCGTACCCACTTCAAAGCTCCATCCTTCCAGTCGCCGCGGACAACAGCCCGAATGCTTCCTTCGATATCTTGAGCTGCTTGAGGTAAGCAGGTGACTTTGCTTTGAGCCGTTCGCGGTTGTAGAGGCTCTTGGGAAGGCCACACGGGGCTTTGGAACTCCCGGCGACGCCACTTTTGATTCTCGAACTGGGGGTGGGGCCTCGTTGGTGTTGCTTGAACATGGCCATTTGGGCATCCACAAAACGCAAGTACTCGACGACGAGGGGCTCGCGCCAGATGCAAAGCTTCACCATGTAAATGATGACTTTGGCGTCGTCTACCTGTTTGATTTTATGGATCTTGTTGATGTCGAAATGGTCGCAGATCTGGAGTTCCTTGAAAACCTCCTTGTTTGCATGGAAGTAGGCCCATGCTTCATCCATTTTGGCCAACGATTCGTCACAATGAGTCTCAAAATGGGCATAGTAGATGAAGTCATTAACGCCGCGGATTGCGCGTTGAACACCCGGTTCTGTCGCATTTGCCAGAACACCAAGGAAGACCTTCTCCATATTTTTATGCTCCGCTCCGGTCCACTGAGTAGTAGGGGAGATCCCTTTTTTGAAATGGCGCAAGGTTGGGTGAGGGGTCATTTCACGAAAACGGCGATCGATTTCGAGCCCTTCGCCAGACATCGCAGCGCTCGACCAACTGACAATGTGATCACCGAACACACCGTTATGGAGCTCGTGCAGGAGGTCGGGAGTTATACAGGAGAATATATCACAATGGGGGAAGTCGGCCCAGAATGGGTTGATAGGACGTAAGTTTTGGGTTTTAAATTCGGGTGGATGTGCGCCCTTGGACTGCTCCGAAAGGACGTGCAGAGTTTCAACCGGATCGCGCATGGGAAAGTTGCCCAGATCTCTGCGTTCCTTGGGACTAACGAGACAGCGTGGGCAGTCTCGCGACAGCAGACAATGAGGCATTGCTCCGGATAGTCGGCGATGTAAGCGGACAAGATTGGGTACATCATTCGCACGAAGCCATCAGCGCATTCCATCCGCACACCGTCCTTGCCCGCCGTCTTCAGAGACTCCAGCATGACCCGCATACAGTCATGGAAGAGCTGGTGAGTCACCGCGGACCTGTTGGCCTTTGTGAAGATCTCTAGCTTCGTTACAGGGATATAGCCGAGTAGTACTGTCGCACGCGAAGATGGGGTGCGACGTGTCTCTTTGTCGATGTTCCCGATGGTGAGGTACACCGGCCAGGCCTGTTGGTCCCCGCTGAATCGTGTGAGCTGTGTTTTGCCCGACGATATGATAATCGGACAAAGGGTCGATCCTATTGGTAGCAGTTCCTGCGTCGATCTAGGTAAGCATTGAGTCTGTACCTGGCCTTTGTCTGACGAAAATACCTGGATTTTCCACCACCAGTCCGCTGTCTACATCTCGCTATACTCGCGATTCGCTCCATCTCCGTTTTCAGATCTGTCCTTGAAGATGCGACGCGGTGCATAGCCTTGTTTTGTGAATGCCGGGTTACCCAGCAGCTCTTTAATGCATTTAATCGGATCCCTGTGTCACATCTCGACGATCTCCTTCCTTTTTAACCCGTCCGTATCAAGCTCATTGCCCTCAAACTCAAATGGGGAGCAGAACCACTGAGGGCCCTCGGGGAGCGCATCAACATGTTTGAGAAATGCGCAGTTATTGTGGAATGAAGGTTTAATGCCCTCCCGAACCTTTGCAAGGTGGAGATGTGTGAGCGCAGGTACAGATGTACTTATTTGAAGGTGCGTACCGCTTTGAGCTTCAGATAATCGTCCGTCTTGGCCTGACTGAGACCCAAGGTCATTAACCATCGGGCCATCTCCCATTCATCCTTACTCTCAAAGGGATACCATGGCTCCTGTTCTGACAGGCGTATATGGGGTTTTGATACATCAAGACATCGCTAAGATTCGTACGGCAATGATATAAGAATCAGCCAGATGAGGTCACAGCACTGATATATCAGCTTAGCGGTCCACCCTATTTGGGTTGGGCCGCCCCGCGCATTCGCCCGCCAGCACCCCACATTTGAGCGCCCGTCCTGGTCCGTGCGCGAGGGCGCTCCGCCTCACTAAATATGGATGTGTTTACCGTTGTTATTATACCAGTCCTTCGCTCCTACCACTTGTTTCCCCACCCGCCCGTTCCCTGCCGCCGGCGCAGCCCCCCGCACACCTAGCCCGTCGTCGCCCTCTGCCTGTGCCCTGCCGTCACCGCTCCCCACCACTTCCGCCCGCCCCGCACGCGCGCGGCCTTGCCGCCGCCCCTGCCTTTCCTACGCCCTGCCCCGCTGCCCGCGCGCGCCTCGCCGCTGCCCGCGCGCGCCTTGCCGTCGCCGCCCGCTCTGCCCCTGCCGTCGCCGCACCCCAACATCTCCGCCCTGCCGTTGCCAACCCGCACGCCGCCCTGCTGCCGTCCCCGCCTTTCGTGTACCCTGCCGCCACCGCTGCCCGCACGCGCCGCCCTCCCTGCCTGTGCCCCGCTGTCACCGTCCCGCAGCGCCCGCGCGCTCGCCCTTGCCACCCTGCATGTGCCGTTGCCGCACCCCAGTATCCCCGCCCTGCCGTTGCCGCCCCGCACGCCGCCCTGCTGCCGTCGCCGCCTTTCCTGTGCCCTGCCACCGCCGCCGCCTTTCCTGTGCCCTGCCACCGCCGCCGCCCGCACGCGCCGTGCCGTCGCCGCCCTCCCGTCTCCGTCCCGCTGTCGCTGCCCCCAGCGCCCGCGCACTCGTCCTTGCCACCCCGCACGGCCTGCACACCACCCTGCTTCCGCCCCGCCTTTCCTCCACCCTGCCGCTGCCACCGCCCCGCACGCGCCTTTCCGACGCCGCCATCCCTGCCTGCGCCCCGATGTCACCGCCCTGCAGCGCCCACGTGCTCGCCCTTGCCGCCCCGCACGGCCCACAGACCACCCTGCTTCCGCCCCGCCTTTCCTCCACCCTGCCGCTGCCACCGCCCTGCACGCGCCGTGCCTTCGCCGCCCTCCCGTCTCCGTCCCGCTGTCGCTGCCCCCAGCGCCCGCGCACTCGTCCTCGCCACCCCGCACGGCCTGCACACCACCCTGCTTCCGCCCCGCCTTTCCTCCACCCTGCCGCTGCCACCACCGTTTGCTCCCTCGCTCACAAACTCGCCGTCTGTGTATTTACAAGTATTTTTTATGTATTTTTTATGTATGTCTTTCGCAATTGGTGTCTTATGTGCCTTCTGGTATTGCGAATCTCGTAGGACGTATTCCCTTTTTCCCTTTACTTCCCTTAGCACTTTTTCTGTCCTTACGCGAAGTCCTTATGATACATTGTGTTCCCCTAATCTGATGTATCGTGTTCCCCTAATCTGATGTATCGCGTTCCCCTAGTGAGATACTTCAGTTTGGTAATGTGCCGCTTCCACCGTCGCACAGTCGATTACACGCCTTCCAATGTATTAGAGTCTTCGATCAATACAAGTAAGTAGCTATTGCTGGTTGAGCAGCAAGTAAAGAGGCCGCTGGTTGAGCAGCGAGCCGTATTCCAGTGGAATGGAGGGCGGACTCGCCCGTCCCCGTTGAGGAGGAGGTTCAAGATCATCAAGTAGATTAAGCCCTGCCTCATATTTCAGCCACGAATGCGAGAAAATAAAAACTTGGCTTACTTCCTCGTGGTCGCTGCCACCTTTGCCGATTGCTTCTGCCTTTGCAGCAGCAAAGCCTCCGACTTCGCATGCTTATTCTGAGCCATCTCAGCGCGCGTCAGTTTCTTCTGCCGCTGAATGGTCGTTCCATCAGGAAGCGCGCGCGCTTTCACTGCACGGCTTGGGCGAGCGGCGGGGACTACCACTAGCTCCGATTCGCCATCTGGATTGCGGAGGTTTGGCACCAACTTCGCGGCCTTGACGGCCTGCGCCTGACGCTTGTTGTCGGCCGCGATCGCTGCGCGATTGTTGTTCGTAGTGGTGAAGATGAGGGTGTTGGGGTCAATAGGGGTATTGGTGGTCTCACCCAGTACAGTGGTCGCGGTCGTGGCGGCGGCGGCGGATCCCGAATCCGTTGCGGACTTCTTCCATGCTGTCTTCTTGGGGTTGGCCATCGGCTTGCCTGGCTTACGTCCAGCAGCAGGCTTCGCAATCGGTGGCATTAGCGATGTTGGAGGTTTTGCCATCGGCCGCGACTGAGGGTACGCTGGGGCAGCCTGCGGAACTGACTGCATACCACAGGGGCTACATTGGTGAGGCAACAGATGTGGGTACGGCGGGCGCATTCGCGGAGATGACAGGGGGGGCAATCAGGGATAGTGCTGGCGCATTCGTGGAGACGACAGGCGCTGCGTTGGCGGAGGCGACAGACACCGCGTTGGTGGAGACGACAGGCAACATGTTTGTGAACCCAACCAGAGGCGCTGCGTGCATCGAGGCCGTGGAGGTGCCTAGCCAGACGAATGGAGTTGCACCTGTGTTCTGGAAGAGGGCCGAGGATGGTGTATATGGGCTGGGCACAACTGCAGGCGCCAAGGGTGCCGCCGTATTCTTCCTGAAGGCATCGAATAGGAATGGCATACGGGATGGGCTAGAAGACGAGGAGCACGATGGGCTAGATTCCGTGAGAACTGGGAAGTTGAAGCCACCGACGTGGTGTGTGCGTGTCTGAGTGGGAGTTGCTGATGCCGCACCCTTGAAAGCCGGTTGCGGGCAAGGACGTTGTGGAGCAGATGCGGTAGGGCTTGGCGTGGTCAGCAGGAAGGGGTCAATCGCATATGTGGCCCCCCCAGGCAGGCCACCGCGCTCAATCATTGCTGCCATGGCAGCAGTGCCCGGGCTAGTCGGCGGGGGCATTCCCTCTGGCCAGCATGTATTGCGGGCTGAGGCGAGAGGTGAAGGGTCGACATCCATATGATGGAAAGACGTGTTGCCAGATGAGAATAAAGTTTCGTCGCTGTCGGAGGTGTTTGTATCGAAGATGTCGCGGGGGGAGTCGAGGGCTGGCATGACAGCTGGAGTAGGGACTGGGATCGTTGCGGAGTCGGAAGAGTCTGTGGGTGTAGAAGCTGCTGGCGTCACTGCTGCTGGTGTAGCTTCAGCGGCCTTCTTGCCCTTAGGTTTGTTCATGCGCTTGGGTTTCTTCAGTTTCGGAGCGGGCTGGCTCTCCTGCTGCTCGACTACCACAGGGAGGTTGGGGCAGCGGAATAGGGTCGTTCTCGTCAAAGGCAACGTCCTCGTCTAACACAACGTCTTCGTCTATATCAACGCCCGCGTCGTCTGGAGTCGACACTGCACGGGCACGGCGCACAGCCAGCGCTGAAGTCTTGGTTAGTGATGTTCCAAGAAACGATCCCACCGAGTAACTTACGGAACACACGCTTCAGCCACTGTTGAAATGGAATCCCCACAGACTCCTCGAATGAGGCATGTGCAGCCTGGAAGTCGTTACCCGCAGGGGAAACACCTTCACAGATGCTGAAGGCTAGGTAAGCTAACAAGCGCACACAGTCCAAATGCGTACTCACATCTTCATGCTCAAGGCGCCACCAAGTCTTGGGTTTGGTCCTCCAACGATGGTGAAACCTTTCCATCCTGCCTTATGACTGACAAGCTCGTGGACTCTGTGGAAAACCTCCCCGGTCTCATCGATTGCTCTGTAATATGATTAAATATATGGTATAGCACTCAGTTGGTGAAATATGCAAGACATACAATTGATACTCGGCAGGAGTTGGTTCATCTTCTGGCACCGACTGCTCGTTCAGCGGCTGAGTTTTTCCTTCTCTGCGATCGCCTCGCACGCCTCCCTCTCTGCCGTTGGAGCCTCAGCCCACATCGCCCTGATAACCCTCGTCCGCAATCGCATCCTCTGTGACTTCGACTCTCGGACACGCTCCTGGTGGCTCTCCAAGCTCTCACTGACCCAGTCGTCTATGCCCATAGTCTTCGACACCTGCTCCTCGTTCAAGCCGTCGAACCCAGCCTCAGTCAACGCCTCACGGATCGGCTCCTTGTTTCGTTTTTGGAAGATTTCGATTGGTTGGTGTCGGCGGAAGCGCGTAGGCTTAAGCTGAAAAAGGGCATGCGATAGAGATGTCTGGGATCTGCGTTGAATGGCACCAACGTCCGCCATCCTTGACCGTCGATGTCGAAACCAGTTTTCGATTTGCTAGGGACATATGAAGTATTGTCAGAAAAAAACCTGTCTCTCGGAGAGAAGATATACGCGCCGGACGCGTCACATACTTTCTTTTGCTTGGTCATCGCGTCCCCGAGTACTTGCAGTTGCGCGTCGGTTAAGACAGGTGAGTCCTCGAGCTCAGTGGGAATAGGAAGACCTAGTTTCGCATGCATGGGGAATTTTGAAAACCAAGCCTCAAACACCGGGGCCAGAACTTGAACAATTTTTAGCAGCCTGTCGGGCGACATAGTCGGGAAGCTGTAAGTTGAGCCATACTGTCTCGTCGGTGTTCGCCCAGGAAGGAGGAGCCATGGAGGAATTGGTCGGTGGCAAAAATGTTAAGGTAAAATTGTCAGACGTCCTCCTGATATATCAATGCCCGCTGATCACCTTATTATTATTATTCATTTTTTAGCCATTCTTTCAGCCGTTTCATCCAAATCCGCACCCAATATCTCGCCACGCACCTCATCCATGCAGCTGTATGACCTAGTGAATTTTACTGGGCTTGAAACCCGATTTGGCTCGATCGCAAGTCCCAAATGGGATTTCCCAAGTAAGACCTCCTGGTTCGAAAACTTATTCTAATCAGCAACCGCTTTCACCATCAGATACTTCCATCAGATGCCTTGGCAGCGCATGCACCCATCCCATGTGGTAAATATGGTCCGACTATCCAGGGACCCAAGTTCCGACCTTCCAGATAAAATAGTGCTTCCCCGGCTTGGTGTTATCTCCAACCCTCAATCTACGCACTTTACTACCCACAATGACTACCCTCTCCCTTGCCACGACGAACGCCTCCAACCCTCAGGGAGAGTTGGAGACGCTGGTTGCCCAAGTGGCTGCTTTGACTGCGATGTCTCTCGACATGACGCAGGTTTGCATCGACGTGCAAAGTAAATCATCGCTTCTTCCCCGATGGTCTCCCAACTAACTTGTCTTATAGCCCAGGTCCCTTCTATCGCCCTGTCCAAGAGGTCGATGGAGATCACCAAGATGTGCCTCGCGGTACAAAGTGAGTACGATCCTTGTTTTTCGGGCACCATATCTCATTTTCTTTTAGCCCAGATCCCTCTCGTTGTTGCCTCTCAAGTTGCGGCTGCCACTGCGGCTGCTCTGGGGCCTGGTAGGTGGTTTTATTTCATGCATTGCTCAGCGCTCTCATCTCTCCTCCCTTAGCCCCCACTTTTGTTCAGGGGATGCCCAGGACTCCGGACCAGGTTGATGCTGCCCACCCGCCTGGAACTAACGACGATCAGGCCTGGCATGTCGTTTGCATTGGGCGAGAGCCTGGTCTCTATGCCAGCGTGTGAGTCATAACCTGCGATTAGTTATCTTCTAATCACGCATTCTTTCAGGGCGGAAGCTGACGCTCAAGTGTCGGGTGTGCCCAATCAATTCCGCCAGAAGAAGGCCAGCAGAGTGGAGGCATTGGCATTCTACCGCCTCAAGTACACGGACCGCAAGGTCGAGAAGTGGACACAGGTGCCTGCAGCGCCGACGGCCGCTATCCCGACTTCTCCTGTGGCCACCACGTCGACCAGTGCAGCACCGGGTGCTGTTGCACGTGGTTCTCACCCTCACCACCACTAGTCTGTACGCATCTTTTTTTTTTTTTAACGCCGCTTAGTTGACTTGTTTTCAGTCACACACATGTCGAAGTTCAAATCGATTGGGCGTAGTCTTCTGTAGTTACTACCAATAAATTTTGTTGCTGCACAGATGGAGTTTAGTATCAGATACGAGAAGATCAACTAGGCAAGAGCAGTATGGGGGTATCACGCAAACTCTAAACCACTATGCGAGTATCACAATCTGTATCATTACACATTGATTAGCGGTTTCGAACACATTGACTCCCAAAGATAAATTAAGGAAAATGGGGGTATCACACTCTAAAATATTACGGGAGTATTGGCACATATCATTATTGATTAGCGGTCCGTTTTGAGCGAGTTCTAGCAGCACATGTGAAAGACCAACGTCCTTCCTACCTTTGCTGCCTCCAAATGGTGATGCGCCACCTCTGAATTAGACATATCTTCTCATGTGACAGACGAACACCGCCTGGCATGCTTCGCTGACCCCACCGAGCAGCATCATCAGATGTTGGCTGCGACAATTTACCCGAGTTAAGCGCAGCTATGCAGGCTTGTGCAGCTTCCACGCGCGATAAGGGACCCACGGCTGCAATGACCCGTGGAACCCTGGCCAAGGGATCTGGGCCACTGCCCACTGTGTCGGATCCGGAAAGGAGGGCAGTGCCAGCGTTGGCGGCAAGGGCTGCAACAGCCTCAGGCGTGCGGGGCAGAGCCTGAGGAATACCACTAGAACTCGTAGCACAAATATGTCAATATATATTGCGGCATGGCAATTTTATGTAGAAAAGTACTCACTTGTCGGAACTCAACAGCATTGCGCGTTCCAGGACTAAATCCTGCGACATGCACCTCGCAGGCTCAGCGAGAGCAGCAAGGGTAGTGAGGGCTTGACTCGCAACCCACTCGTCAGAAGTCGGAGATGCACGGGTCCCTCGGACAGCCTCAGCCTCAGATGTTGGGTCCAGCACATCTGCATTTAAATTCGTCGTTGAGATTGAGCTCTCAGCGCTCAGTGCACGTAGATTGGCAGGCGACAAGTCATGGTTGGTGTTGTAGTTGTCCGAGACTGTATCAACATCCATGGTGGGATGGACGGACTTGTCCCTTGGCGTTTCTGCAATGTCTGCAGTGTTCTCGTCCGCATTGTCCGAATCTGAGTCCTCAACAGTCTGAAGAAGCTTTGGAGGATCCCACTGGCGTTTCTTGAGTTTCTCCGCTGCTCTAATGTAGCATCAGGTAGTTGAAGCATTTCAGATCGAGTTTTTTTAACATACCGTTTTTCTGCAACCTGTACTCGTCGTTTCTCTCGAATTTCTGGATTTCTTGAGGGTATTTCTATTAGAAAACAATAGTAAGGACAATACCGGAGAATTTTACCGTGCATAATGTGCGGCCTGTGCCTTGCGGTGATTCGCAGCTTGTTCCTCCTTTGTTCGTCTGTGGAAGTGGGCTCGTGAGTGGATTACATTCAGGAACATATACAATATATTATCTACCGAGGTCGGTACCCTTTGGAGGGATCAGGGCTTTTCCTCCGAGAAGTTTTGCGTTTTGACATGGACGTAAGTGTAAGTGATGTACTGTGTTTGTTGAAGTCAATGAACTGGTGTGGTGCAACCGGGTTTCCTCGTAGTCACAACCCTTGGGACCCGTATATTTTCGGAATTGGTTAGATACTGTGAGCTCCTTTCTAATGTTAGATGAGTAATTAAAAAAATATTGCGAGGTGTTATCATCGAGGTTTCATGTTCCTGATTTTGAGACGCCCTCATTCTACCAAATTTTGGGTGTCAAAACATTTGGCTAGTAATATTAAGTAGAAAAGTTGAAGCAGACTAATATTTTCGTAAGCAGTGTGCTGCGAGAAATGAAAAAGAGAGTTCCTGACCAAAACACTCACTTCGGAAAGCCATCCAATCATTTAGGTCTATACACAGATCCGATGCTTTGCTGATAATTCAAAAGAGTTCTGTCTCTTCATTTTAATGATACTTGTCTTTGACGTGCTGAACGAGACGACTCACCATGTTCCCGATGCTCTGTGTGATGGTGTCACAGGTGTGACGCTTTGTCTTAATGCTGTGGCATGTGGCACCGTACGAGAAGCTTATTTCCTTCTCTTTTCACACGACGCCCACTACACACAAACGGTGAGCTACCCCCTTCCCCAGCATCGTCTGTGCCACCCTGCATGAAACGCTGCCGCAGAACTGTGCGCTGGGTCTTACCACAGGCCCTATGGTGGTGCTACGGCGGCGTTTCATGCGGGGTGGCGCAGACGATGGTGCTGCTCAAGCCTGTCTCATCCTGTGCCATGAACCATGCTGAAAATCCTGGCAGGTATACAACTATAGCTCAGCCACAGGCCATGGCGCGTCAGACGTGTAGCGGAACGCGGTTTTCGCCCTATGTGCTCGACTCCATCCACACGCATACACGCGCCTTTGAACTCATCGACAGCAGGGCCGCTATTGAAGCGGTCCTGGAGGATGTGCTTGAGGCAGCCAATCGCCCTGCTGCTCGAGAGGAGGATGAGGCTGGGCATATTGCTGATGATGAGGACAGCGATGAACGTGAGGATGATTTCGACGTAATCTCCCTTCCACTCACTCCGTTATCCAGCGCACCATCGTCGTCGCTGTGATCTCCACCTCGCTCTCGCTCTGCCTCCCTGTCCACCGACCTCGTCGATGATTCACGTCCGACGGCTCAGTCCGGCACGTCGTCTCCCACGCGGTCTTTCCCCTCGCATTCATACCTGACCACTCTGCACGTTACGGACGCCGACTCCGACATGCCAGCCCTGGTCGACGATATCGAGAGGTTTCGGTGAAATGGCCGAGCTGCTCTAAGTCGCCACGCAAGGCGCCAACGCGCTGTTCCACACACACCACTTGAATGTCGTCCCAACCTCCAGCGCTCTCAACAGCACCGTGAACCATCCCCTCACCCGCTCGGTATTGACAAGGGCGATTTTCAACCCTCAAGTGGGGGGGGGGGCGTGGATGGGGAAGCGTACCGTCTGTTCACTCTCCCAGAGTTACGAGCAATGAGCTATAAGGTAATTCGTTGGAATGGGAGGTATGTACTCCCCCCTCCAGTCGCTTTGCTTTCTCAGTGCTCATTATGCTTCAGAGATCCCAAACGCGGGGCCATATAGTGGCTATTTGGATTGGTCGGCCTGAGGACCCCGACTGGGACGCAGTGGAAATGCATCACGCACGCCGAAAGGGGCGACGCCAGGTGTATTCAAGTCCACTCACCCACCGCACTGCCAGGAAAGGTTCTACGTCTTGGCAGATGGTGTCTCATTCGGTGGCGGGCAAAAGGTCTAGATTTTAGCGTAACTATAGCTTGTGTCGCTGACTTATGTGTATGCCATTACATTCAATGCCACAGAGGCCCGGTGACCTTGTACATACTTACTCATCTGGAACGTCGTCTGCTTCGACGTTTATTAGTGAACAAGAGCATCCGTCGGCTAGCGAGTTTCCAATCAAGTGCGTATCGCTCCCAATGCGTATGTGACACATCTCGGATGTCTATCAGGTGCTTTCGCCACCTATGCTCCAAAGTTTTACCAATACTGCTGTGTCATCCTCAAAGTTTTATTTGAGCGAGAGCCTGGCCTAGTTCACAACTTTTCCAATTCCATTTCCCTGCTGTAACATTCAACATCGGTCCTTCCACGGTTACCTTCGACCACGCCGACTGTCTCAATCTGGGCAACGGATTGTGTGGAATCACATGTGGTGGCGACTTTGATCACACGGCAGGTGGCCACATATATTTCAAACAGCTAAAACTTGTGATCGAGTTTCCAAGCGACTCCTCCATATTGATGCCTTCTGGCTGCGTCGACCACGGCAATACCCCCCTCCAACCAGGGGAGACGCGAACTTCAATGACCCAGTATGCAGCTGGCGGTCTTTTTCGATGGGTGGCATATGATTTCAGTCTGCGAAATTGTTGCTGTCGCAGGTGGGAGGGAAGCAACTCCGAGATGGGATTGATGGTGTTCCTGGGTCGCGATGGGAGCGGGCATTGAGCCCGTTCTCGAAGCATGATGAGCTTGAAGCTGATCAGGTGGCTACCGCCTCGCAACTTGTCGTAGATATTTTTCTCCAGAGACATCCCGATAAAATACAAATAAATTTGCCCCTTTTGTTCATTGATTCGTGTACCATAAGACCACATGTTACTACACGAGGACGACGAGCAGATGCAAGCTGTGCTGACCGAAATGGAAATTCCAGATGGTGCGCATCACAAACTGATCAACTTCATCGCGTCCCTCATGGGGATGGAGAATATTGATGTCCTGAATAAAAGGGTGTAGGCTTCAGTCTGGACAACAGCTGCAATGTCAGGCAAGAAAAAGACGGGTCCAAAGACCAAGAGGGTCATGAGCGACCTCGAGGAGAAAGAACTCAAGCGGCGTATGTATCACACTCCTGTTGCGCGTAAATTCAATGGCTGACCTACATACCAGAGATAATTGCCCACATGCCCAGGACAGTGGAGCATGAGCGCTATCTGCACAAATATATCCTTATCCGAACTTCGCGTGGACGACCGCCCGAATATAAACCCGGGGATTTTTACAAGCGCAAGATGGCGGAATTCAGGGCGAGGAAAGTGCGTATGGATACACTTATGCGCTTGCGCCAGTCGTCGCGTGCGCGATTGCGAGGAGGGCTGAAAGTCTTGTCAAACGGTCGGATCATACTTAAGCCGGGTTTGTGAAGTGATGGAGGCTATGCACAACTTTGACCGTGTTTTGCTACTACTTGCGCACCAAATGCATCTTGGAGACCCGCCACGCATGAGTCCTGCCTTTCCAATGCAGATCTCCTTTGACTTATGGAAGGTTCTGTTCTACCGGCCACTGTGGTTACAAAGCGACGTGTTCGGCAAATTTCGTTGTTTGCAATTCTTCTTGGCAGGCACTGCATTCACCTTCGGCGTCATTTACAGGGTATGCGGGCTCATTCGGCAATACTCTCGAGCCACTAAACACGCGCTGATGGAGTTCAAACCATGTGCTGATGCATTTTCCGTTGTCTATGAGTCCTGAAACTTTCACCTGTGGTGGACACGCACTTCTTGCTTTTTTTATGAGCCACGGCAGACGCCCTCTTGGGGCGACAACAGTGAGGAGAAAGCGAAGAGCATCAGGTATCCCCCTCCAGAAGCTGTTGGTTATGCTTTAATATTTTCCATAAAGATCAACTCCAGAACACGCCCCCAGTAATTTCTATCGGCGGGCGGGGGACCATCATCGTTGTCTTCTTCGAGAGGCGAGCCAATTCGGAGGGTTTCGGGATACGTCGACATTGATGCGCACCTAACAGCCCAAGAACATCAGAATCTCGTATCAGAAGATCAGAAACAAGGGGTTACGGATAGTACGCACAGGTAGCATTGAAGTACGATTTGACAAGAGGTCAAGCCGTGATTAGATAGCATCAATATTTGATGTGTAACAACGGCAAACATTGTTCTTCGAGGCGCGTGGTCGGAGATCGCGTTATCCGACACACTCATCAACATATGTAAGGGACCTCCCCCCCCAAATGCGGTAAACACAGCATTTCTGCTTGTGTCGCGCCACTCAACAACTTGAAAGCCGCGCGCGCGTCGACACTCTTCCACTGTAGTAGGGCCTCTTCTGGCCCTGCTGCAGTGTCTACAACTCCACCAACACCAAATCAACACAACTCCCCCCCTTTCCGCACAGTGAACGCGTCTCGAGCAGCCGACAGCGCTGTAAATAATGCACATACGGTATCATATTCTGGCCAGCCCAACTATGCTCGCGAAGATGCTGGCCGGCTTTCTCCCTCTCCCTTTGGCCCAGCAACCTCTAGGTCATTCATTAATTCAGAGAATGCCGTACATCTTTCTACATTTACTGTTGATACCGCAACTCTAAGATGCCCGAAATGCGACAAAAACAAAATCCCCCGCTTGATTCTAAAGATATCGGCCACGGGATCCAGCAGTACAGCTAGAACAGTCTCGCTAGTTAGCCAAGATGTATTTCAGTAGCTCAGACTGACTTGGATTGAGTCTACCAACTGCTCAACCTTTCCGGGTGTGATGACACTATTCTGCTGATGAAAATTCCAAAAGGAGTGAGAGCACGTGCTTTATTACGGCTGTTGACCAGTGTGGCAGATCAACGATCTCCGACCTCTTGCGCGTCCTAGCCTCAGGTACTTCATACATCCAGCATGCCTGCTTCTCCCCCCTGAACTCGTCTCTACCTACCTCTTCCAACCCGCTGTTTATGGCTAAACGCAAGCACACGACGCACTACGACCTTGCGCCAGACTCTGAGGACGAAGAAGAGCTGTCGCAAAATCACCATGCACCGTTGACGTTGGATAGCCAGATCATTTTGGAGAAGACGTCCACTGCAAGGGATGGGAAGCGGCATCATACAGCTAGGATGCTCGATGTCCCCTCCTCGCCGGCCAAAGGGGGACGGTCTGCCAACAGACGACTCAGACGTGACGAGCCACCAGAGCCAGGACCGCATTTCGACCTGTTCGAATCGCAGGCTGACGACAGCACATCCGACAGTGGGAGCTCTGGTTCGGACGACGATGATGGCGACGACGGAGGAGGGCGCGATCTGCGCGAGTCAGTATGTGAAACATGGTTATTCCTTTGATCGAGCTGATGAATCGTAGGACGACCCATTGCATCAGTGGGCCGCCCAATTTGTGGAGGTCTTTTTGGACGAGATGTTGCGCATGCAGGGTCGCGGAGATCATTGTTCTTACTCTGTGTGTCCCGTCTGCGCTGTCAATAAAGCAGAGTACCGCTGTATCGACTGCATGGGGGGGGGGTGAGCTGGTATGCAAGGCATGCCTTCTGAAGCGCCATGAGCAGAACCCGCTCCATCGTGTCAAGGTAAATATGTTTTATAGCTATCGCGACCTGTTACTAACAATAAGTAGTTTTGGACGGGTGACTTGTTTGAACCGAGGACGCTGAAGAAGCTTGGTCTTCGTATCCAGTTGGGTCACTGGCATGGTCGTGACCGTAGATGTCCTGTCCCGCTCAAAGCCGCCGGTGACACATTTGTCATCATTGACGTGCACGGCATTCACAAAGTCGGTTTGGACTACTGTGGCTGCGGTGCCGGGGGATCGCCAATCACTCAGCTCATGCGGGCTGAGCTGTTCCCCGCTACGACCACTAAACCACGGACGGCTGCCACATTCAGAGTGCTGAAAAAGTACCACCTGCAGTCCTTTGAGTCGAAATGTTCCGCGTACGAGTTCTACGAGGGCCTTTCACGGGAGACGAATAACACGGGCCTAAAGGCTCCCAAGGTATGGCTCTGAGTTAGCAGAAGAATTGTAAACTCACTCATGTATCAGACGCGTTACCATGAATTCTTGCGGATGACGAGGGAGTGGCGGCACTTGAAAATGTTGCAGCGCGCTGGGCGGGCTCATGATCCCCTTGGGCCGAAGGCAACAAAACCGGGTGAATGTGCACTGCTATGCCCAGCATGCCCTCACCCAGGCAAAAACCTTCCACCGGATTGGAAGGACGTCCCTGAAGAGAGGAAGTAAGTCAATGAGATATAATTCACACGCTCCATCTAACTGTCTGCGGAACAGGTTTCTGTATGCATTGTTTCTTGCAATGGACGCAAACTTTCGCCTAAAGCGGAAGGACGTCTCGAGTGAGGAGAAGGATCCTGGCCTCGGCCCAGGTTGGGCGTTCTACTGTGAAGTCAAGGCGTACATGGAGCACCTCGCCAAACACTGGAATGAGCCACAAGAGGTGCGCATAAGTTTTATTAGGATTTTCTTTTGTTGAGAAAGAACAGCGGAGCCATTGTGTAGCCCATGACGCTGTGGATAAGCCTGACAAGGAAGCACGCGGGACTGCATCATCTGGCATCGGCGCCGTCGACTGCGCCCGTCATAACATGAAGCGGCCCTGTGCTGTTGGGGACCTTCAGTTGGGGGAACGGTATGTGCACCCAGATTTGGAACGGTGAGTTGCGGCTGATTTGTTTACAGATATATTAACATGGATTATATGTTCTTTGTTAGCCTAGTCGGCACCGAGTTGGAACGTTTCTACGTATCATACGACATCGCGTGCCAGTGGCACATCAACATCTGGAAGCGTATGGAGAAATACAACCCCCAGATCCGGTTTCACCATGGCGGGAAGTTTATTACATTCCTCGTCCCTAAATTCCACCTCCCCGCGCACATCGAGGCCTGCAACCTGCTATTCTCTTTCAATCTGACTCGCGACGTCGGGCAGACCGATGGCAAGCACCGGAGCGTGGCTGGGCTAACGCGAATCCGCTGGCCACCAGTACCAAGGAGATGGGCCCGGGGTCGAGGCGTGATACACTCGACGACCACTTCAACGACTTAAATCATAAAAAGATTATCGGTCTCGGTAAGCATACTTTTGGAAGGAAATAGGAGATACTCACCATGCACCAGGACGTACCATGCTGCACAAAACCGAGAACGCCGTACCGCAAATGGTCGGGACAAGGATTGCGCTGGATGACATGTTGGAGTCATTGCCAGCAGATGCTGTCGAGGAGTGGACTGCGATGGCGGTGGCATGGGAGATGGACGCAACCAACCCGAACCCCTTCGAGACGCTTCGAAAGGATCAGCACCTCGCGCAGGTGCGACGGGAAGTGGCGGAGGAGGCAGCAGCGCGCGAGTCGGCAGGGACCGAGGATGCAGGAGCGGTGCGTGCTGACATGCATGTTACCGAGATGATCTCGATGGGGATACAGCTCGAAGAGCAGCAGTGAGTTGGGCGCAATTTCCTTCGTTATCTGTGCTGATGTCAAGCCCGCATTAATTAGACGACAGCTGGGTTTTGACGTAGCTGCAACGGGTCTCCACCCCACTGCTGATCAACGAAGAACGATGGTGGAGCGAACCAGCAAAGTGCGGCGCAAAATCACGGCTTGGATGGAGGTGCAAACCCAATTCTTCCCGCACGTTGCTCGGCTCCGTGAGCTGGAGGATATTGCTCGGATGCGCGCGGCCGAGATGCAGGTCGTCCCTGGGATCAAGGTGCAGGAGATGGCGTTATGGATGCCATCTGCGATGATGAAGTTGCCCCGGCTGAACGCAGACGAGGTCCACTGCAAGAACGACGTCTTGGATATCGAGTATCGCCTGCGAGTTGGCCAGGCACACGAGGCATTGCACGAAATCCGTCGGCAGCTGCTGGTACGGACGCACCTTTACAAGCAGAAGGACACAAACGCAAGAGGTGTGCGGGCGAATATGCGCTCGCAGTCGAAGATCGAGGCGCTTAATGACAGGATACGGCGGGCCGTCGCACAGTATCGTGCCGCGCGTCGTGCGCTCGTGGTGCTCGGGCGCGTATTGGAGAGGGCGGGCTGGCAGACAACACTGAAGCCATTGGAGGAAGACGACGTGAGGGGGATGCCGCGTGCGAGGTTTTCGGACCCTGAGAGACAGAAGGGGAAGGGGAAGGGTCGTAGGATGCAGAAGCGAAAGAAGGTCGCCGAGCGGGGCCTCTCCTGGATATGGATAGTCCAGGGTGCAGCACCTGTGGAGGGGGAATCACCCGCCATGAATGAAGGTTAGAGCATCCTCTTGACGCTGGTTTTAGGATTGACCTCTTCCACAGCGCTTCGTATTGAATGGGCGAAGGCCCGGGCGAGGTCCATGCGCTGGCGGGAGGAGGTCGATCTCCTCGAGGAAGAGATGAGGTGTATTCTCCAGTTCCTGACGTGGCGCTCGGAGTGGTGGGAGACCCAGATCGATGCGCGACGACACTTGGTGGATGATGTGCAGCATGAGGGTGACCGGGCATATGCACTTCGGCAGGCAGTGTTCCAGAGGGCCCTTGGTGAGGATTTTGCAGAGAGGTGGAAGGCTCTGCCAGCACTGATATCGAAGGGGAGGGTGGGCGAGACGGCGGTCGATGATGGCGAGGCGGTTGGGCACGGCAACACGGGAGACGAAGCGGTGGGAGGCGAGAGCGGCGGGGAGGATGAGCCAGTTCCCGAAACGTCGACCAGGGCCGTCGACCCGAGCTATCTAGATTGAATCCGCACCACGTGGCGATGTACTCGTACTGACTCACGGACAACAATACAGTGTATTTCTTGGTGTATTACATATTTTTTTTGTGTATTTTATGTACCTTTTTGAGCTCATCGTCGCCGACGACGTCGAGCAATGCTTGACGTCGTCATCTAAATGCGGATGATCCAACAATGGTTTTGGCAAACAGGAGCATACATGTGCTCATTGTGCTGTACGACGGCGACACCCTACGCTAGTGGCGTGCCGGGTGTCTACTGCATTTGGACGAACCTCTAAACTGAAGCATCAAAACCGAAACCTGATGAGGCTGTTTATTATAACATTGCATCTGGGACTTTAGCGGGGACTGATACATCAGTCCCCCAGACTGTGGTGATCCGATGCACTGCGTGAATGGCAGACGGCAGCCAGAGGCGTCAGGGGTGGATGCACTTTCAGGAACACAAAGAGTGGTAAGTATTAATAATACCCCTGCCCTATTTGCACTGGCCTCAAATTTCTACAGCTAACCCGAGTCAAATTTTTGTTACGCCCGAAGTGGTCAGTGTCTGATGTGACCCAAACACCCGGAATCATAATTCTATGATGTGATGCAGATCGCAAGCGAACCTTATCGTAACCTGTCTTATCTTATCGCGATTTGCTAGTTTGAAACACAGCAGTCCTCCTCGAACCTCCGAGTCGAATGCAAGGGCCCGCGCTCGACTCCCAAAGGCCAAGCCGTGTGCTACGACTTCCCCTAACGAACCCGTGTCAAGTTCTGTTGTTGGGCGAGTTTGACGCGACGCGTCATGCGTCTAGATGGAGATCGGAAGTTGCCGGGCTTGGTGATATACAGTAGCACAGCCTTTGTGTACCTTACCCGTTTGCCAACGCTCGTCTCAGTGCTCTCTGCAGCCAAGGCCTCTTTCTCTGAGTTCAACAGCCAGCCATCGCTTAGTACACCTAACGGGCGCCGGCACCTTAACCGGGCCCGACACCTTAACCGGGTAGTGACAGCAGGAACTAGTTTCCCACCTACGGATTCTGACAACCCGCGCCACCCACCGCCATACGGCAGCAGTGCTAACCGCCCGTCTTCCGCAACGTCGGAAGCGCTACGCCTTCTGCACAGAGAGGGGGACCTCCCCTCGTCGAGTCCCGCTTACCCCGCCCACGGCTCTGGTCCTGCACGTGGGATGGTGGCGGGTAGCGTAGCGCGCGGTTCGCGGCGCCGGGGTTAGAGAGCCTCTGGAATGCATGGGTAAGCTTTTCGGTCCACCTCGAGTCCACGCCCGCCCTCACCCACGGCTGGCTCGACGCACTGCGAGCCGGCGTGTGCGCCCCGCAGACACCTTCCTCCACGACCGTCCCGAGCCAACACACAACTGCAGAGTCGCGCATGGCCCATGGGCTCACGCATCTGTCGTTCTCGCACCCACACACTGAGAAGCTCTGGCGCAACCCTGTGTGCATTGGAGTAGGACGAATGCAAAGAGCAGGATTGTGATGTGTCGTGCCCAAAATTCCGCATTTCCCTACTGAGCAGCAGAGACCGCGGGCCTCCACGACGCCCCGCCTCGACTTGACACCTCCGAGGGCCGATGCGTGCGAGACCAAGCCAAGCCCGAGTCCCCCCGCCTCCACCCTGGCGCGCGCGCGCCCTTGTCTGCTCGCGTCCGACTGCTACGCGCGCGTACTCTGCAGCGAGGAAGCGGACGGTCCCGGGTGGCTAAGATCGCGATGTTCTCCGTGATCGCGCCCCTTGTCGCGCTGCTGAATATGCAGACAGTGCACGAGGGAAGCGAGTGAATTGATGCTTCGCGGGCAAATGCAGATGTTCTGCAGTGTTGTGCGCCGCTGCGGTGAGCGTCTGGAATTCATCTTCGTTGCTACATACGGCACGTAGGTACTACTATTAATACCACTCTTTGTGGCGTTCGTGCCTCGCTTCCGCCCCTGACAATCCATCTGCCATTCACGTCACCGATACATGTATCCTGATTACTACGAATCGCGGCAGGTAATCGGGCGGGCGGTGCGCGGCGGACTTGTCAAACGCTAAGGGACTGCCGTGTGCAGGGAATAGGCGCCCTGCGCCGCGGGCGTGGGCGTGCGGTTCGCTGAGGTCGGCGCGAGGCGGAGTCGCGGCGTGCAACGTTGTAGCCCTGGCCGCTCAGGCTTGTCGACCTCCTGTTGTGCTGCAACAGGCTCCGCTCGGGTGTGTGTATGATTGGAGTTGTGGGGGTTTATAACATTCATGGGCGGAGAAACGTCGGGTGGGTAGGTGTAGCTTTATGTAACTACCTATACTTGTGTGTCTTTGGTAAACACATTGTTACAGCTGTTTCCGAAAAGCTTGACACTAGAGCGTATTTGCACCGCCCATTTTCTTTTCGCCATCACTCGTAGTTTTTAACCGACCCAAATGATTGATGTGATTTTGATGTGATTCCGGTGTGACACTTGAGTGACTGGATCCGTGTGCCGAGCTAAGTGAAATGGCGCAACTCCGTCAGCAGATTCAACAAGTGACAGCTATCCGGGACGCCGAACAGGGGCATTTTTTTTGAACGAGCTAACCAGGAGCGCGATAAATATCGCGAGGATGCCCGGAAATGGGTGGCCCAGGCAGACAAGGCCGTGTATTTACTTCGGCAGGTCCAGGGCAATATTGAAAATGTGCTGGGGGACTTGGAAGGAGGTATATACAAGACTTATATAGACCTATTAAGTAATACCAAGTTCGTACCCTCTGAATGAGCCTACGGGCAGGCATGGGACGCGACGATCTTAGCCGAGTCACGCCTGCCATATCCGGTTGCATCAAATTTCTGACATGCCACATCAAATTTTTGCCAAGAAAGTCGTTTTGGGGGGTGCAAATACGCTCTACTCGCGAATTTTTTTTGCTCTCAACCAACTTTTGATGGAGGGCTAAGGATTACTGCTTTGGGCTAGCCGAGCGTAGCCGAGCTACGCCAAGCCGAGACCACAAATGCGAACTTGCAGTCAACTATACAATCCAGATGTTTTCTTGCCCAGGCTTCATACACAAAACATCTTCTGTAAGTGTTCTGACCACTTTTTAGGCAAGCAGAATATTTTGAGGACAAGTTTTGAGGTAGGCAGCGAGAGCATTGCCGACGGCAAACGCAGCACATGACTGATCGGAATCCCAAACCAGGTAATCCTTAGCACTCGATCAAAAGTTGGTTGCGAGCAAAAAAAAATTGCGAGTGTCAAGCTTTTCGGAAACAGCTGTAAATGTCGGCCATGCGAATTACTCAAGGCACAGCAGTGGCATCGGCTGCCAAGAACGATCTCGGCGCCGACTTTCAGGTGGATGAAGGTTCACCCACTATCCCAGTATTCCAGAAGGACAGCCCTGACATCCTGGTATATCTGTACAAGAGGGGATTCGAATTTCAGCTCAAAATTGGCGACACAACTCGCCGCCGAAGCTCCAGCCGCCAGGGGACCGTATTCTTCGGATTGCACTCATTTCTGCCGTTCTGGGACTCCCGGTCAATGCTGCGCTCCAAGGTATGCATCTAGATTCTTACTCACCTGCCAACCAGGAGTCTTAACACGAATTACGCGGATCGGCACCGGATTAAGGTATTCGCGGGCTGTTCGTGCTAGTGGCTGGTCCTCCAGATCATTTGGCGAACGTGGCCCAGCGATGAGATGATTGTCAGATTGACGCCGGTCCGTGTCGTTGGTCTCCCTTCAAAGTAGCGCAATACATCTAGGGTTGGGTCAGATATGTTGATGAACAGTTTCTGCCACGCTCGATAATGCCAGAGTGCTGGGGAAATCCCGTTTATTAGTCATTGAGGTGAGGCGAAAAGGGGCAAACAGAAAGTCCTTCAAGGTTTGTAGAAACTCGAGCATCTCAGTGAAGGGCGAATTCCATCCTTGCCTGAATCCGGAATGAAGAGAATAGAGTGTAGTCCCCACAGAGCAAGTTTCATGGATCCCGAAGAAAGCCCGAGGAAATCTTCCGCAGAGTGCTTGCGGAATCCGCACGGTCTGGGATCGCAAAGTATGCGCCCAGAATACAAACAATCTGCGCAGGTGCAATCGCCAATTTTCCCGCATTAGCGGGCCCGTGGAGCCACAGGACGCTGGGGCTGTCGGTCGTCATCACCGGACTCCAGTCTGCCCAGCACGGTGATACGTGTACCGGGAGTACTCAGTACGCGTCCCAACCCCGCAGCTGATCTCCGTAACATTCTTCCCAACATATTAGCGAGCAACCGGCGTTCATAGGGCCTAGGAATACGACACACGTAGTGGTTCGCAAACGGAACACGGATTGGAGAAGAAGCAGTGGGGGTAGAGAGTCCCGGGCTGGCGGTGTTCCGCATTAGTCACCATTTGAATCGGAGCTTGAAGTTCATGATTACTTTCTCGCTTTCTCCTCGCTCACGTCAAACGCAACGGTCTGCTCATGCGCTCATGCCCACGCTCCACTCCAACCCGACCTCTAGTTAACCTCTGACCGGAAGATGCCCCCCCCCCCCCCCCTCGCCGGCTTGACCCCGCTACGCGCTGTCCATCTGCAGTAGTGCAAATCGGCCGTCTCGCTGAGCACTTTAGCCACATCGGATGCTCAACCGAGAGGGATATTTCCGCCCGTTGCCGCCATGTGCGTGGAATAATCGATGAGCACTGAGCACTGACTGGCGGTCCAGGGCAGACGTCGGCGGGCGCGCTAATAGTAGCACTTGGGGAACTTCTGCATTGCATGGATAAGCCGGCTGGTACGCATTGACTCCATGCCCACCATAACCTATGCCTGGATTGAAGAGCACCGTCTCATCTCGCTCACGCAAATATACTGCTTGGGTCTTCAACTGTGGCTCTCGCCCGCCCAATTCCACCGCACTGAGCATCGCTCGCATCACCCGTATCGTGCCTGATGTGTGCCACGTCGCAGCCCGCACGCGCCGTCTACCATCTCGCGGCACGCAGCTGCAGAGGCGCACACGCCCCACACATCTACTCCTCCGTCGCCACGCGCTCAGCATTTCGTCTTGGGAGAAAGCTCACGAGCATGGGGCTCGAGTGGGGGATGCAAATGCAGGTGCGTCTGCCGTCCGCTTTCTCGTTTCCCGGCTGAGCAACTCACTGCAGATTGTGGACCCTCCCCGCCTTCCGCCACGACATCCCGCACCTCGACTTGAGGTCCCACCCTTTCCCACGCCCGCATCCGACTATGAACGTGCGTTGCCCATATCACACAAAATGAGCCACAACGCCTCCCAATTGTGTACCGGCCGCGCCGAGCAGTCGGCCCCCACCCCACCCGCCTCGTCCTTGCATCTGGCCCGCGCACGCAGGTGACCAACGGTCTCCCACGTCCTGCCTAGTCGCAACGAGTGTAATCGCGCCGACTGTGCGAGTGCGAGTCGGGCGGGACGGACGCCGCGCAAGCGGAGCGCAGCGCTGATGCGCGTGAGCCCAAGTCCGACGCCTCCGATCGTGTGCGGCACACCGCACCCCGGCGCGTTCGACTGCACGCCTCCGACGGACTCGGCAGGCGGAGGGCGGGCAGACTCGCCCCCTGTGTCGGGGCACGCGTACGACCGATCTACCCACGTCCCGATTAAAAAGCATCGCGGGGTATGCGTTTAGTCCATCTATCCCATCTACCTCGTCGCATCAAACAGAGGGTGAAAAAGAATTGCAATTGATGATGGTTCATATAGGGAAGCAAAAATATGCGATAGTTGTCATTCTTTAGCTCGGTGCGCCGCTTCGACTTTGTACTCCTGCGGACTCAGCCGGGGCGCTCCGTTGGCCCACCAAGGCGGTGCGAATCGCTCCCACAATAACGCCGCCGCATCCTCAGCTGCCAGGCTGGTGAGTTTCCAGCCGCAAACTCGACATGCAACGCGTGCAGCTGTTTGTGTTGTCTCAACTAGCGCGAGAGGTCAGCAACGCAGTACTGAATTCCTCCGTATCCTTACCTGGAGATCACGTTGGAGTGCATGGATTTTCGATGTGCAGAGCCAGATTGCCAGCGAATGGCCCATGAAAAATCCGCGGCATTCACTCCACCAGGCCATCCCGGGCGGATGGGTGAGCCGCAGAGTGCGAATGCGGAGCCTGGCAGCTTCGTCTTGGATGTTGTGTTGGCCCTGATGAGGTAAGTGAAGGCGCCTAATACTAGTAGCGACGACATACTCAAGCATGTGCGTGGCAAGGTCGTTTTCGGCTTCCGGGTGGTTTAAACCGTGGGTTTCGCATGTATTGTAATAGTGGTCCTCCACTTCATGTAGACATTTGTCGAGGACGACGATCATGCGAGCCGGTAGGGCGTATCGGGCGACGAGGATGGTGTAGGTAAGCAGTGACGCGACGATTATTACATATGGAGTGAAGATATTGGAAAGGGAGGAAGACAAGAGGCAGTCCAGGGACAAGAGGGTCTCGCGGGGGCTGTCAGACATGTGGGTAAGCCGCTGAATGGAGTGGTGCAAGATAAATGAAGGAGAAGCCACTTCATATAGGGTCTCAACCCCATCTGCCACCGACACTGGTATCGAGGCGATCAGAAATTAGCAAAGTGACCTGTTATTCCCTCCGAAGCGCCAAGTTACCGGCTCAAGAATCACTCGCAGATACTATATTTGGTTCTTTTCTTCTCTGTGCGCTTCTTAGCACTCAGTTGCACAGAACTTTAGGTTGGGAACCTGATTACTACTTACTCGGAACTGAGTTGGAAGAAAGTTACTGATAGAATGAACGTCAAGCGACGATTATGATGGCGCCGGAGCTTGTCGCGGTACGGATGCAAATCTTGACCGATCCGGAGGCGGCAAAAATCAGATCGAACTTGACTGAATGTCACGACTGTTCACATGGCCAGTGTAATGGTCCGGCAGGGTCGGTCCCTCAGGCTCCTGAGTATGGGCAGGCAATAAGCAGGAGGATCGTAAGCAAATTCCGCCTGCAGCAAAAGTCATAGATTACCGGACCGAGTCCCCAACTCCGGAAGTAACAGATCGTCTTGACAGCTGTCAGGATTTCAGGAGGTCTGTGTAACCCCATCTGAGAGCTAGTGAACCAATAGGGAACCCTACGATGTCTTGCCGCCTGATCCAGCATCGATCAAATATATAATGCGACGCCTGATGCCAATTTAAATCTTGAGATTCAAGTTATCCCCATTTCATGGCACAATGGCAAGAAGAAGCCTTCTCCACCGAGAGGGGTACTTCCACTCGTTGCCGCCATGCGCGTGGGATGATCGATGAACACTGAGTACTGAGTGGCGGTCTGGGGCAGATATCGGCGGGCACGCTATTAGTGGCACTCGGGGAACTTCTGATTGCGTGGATAAGTCGTCTAGTATGAATTGACTCCATGCCCACCATCTCCCACTCCGGGTTGACGACTCTCACTGCGCGCGCCTCGTCTCGCGCAAATTATACTCGCTGCCAGGCTTCCCACTGCCCGCCAAATTCCACAGCGCCGAGATCTGCTCGCGCATCACCCGTCTCGCGCCCGATGCGTGCGCCGCAGCTCACACACGCCGTCCGCCATCCTGGAACCCATGCGACACCCAGCTGCAGAGGCGTACATGCCCCACACACCCGCTGCTCCGTCGCCCACGTGCTGAACATTTCGTCTTGGGAGAAAGCTCGCGAGCATCGGGGTCGAGTGGGGGGATGCAAAAATCGAGATGCAGGTGCGTGTGCCTTTCCGCTCCCGCGTTTTCCGGCTCAGTAACCTGCTGCAGATCACGGGCCTCCCCAACTTCCACCGCGGCATCCCCGTCCACCTCGATTTGACGCCCCTTGCCCACGCCCGCGTCAATCCATTGCATCCACTGTGAACGTGTGCTTCCCGTCTCGCACAAAACGAGCCGCCAGCTCCCCAATGCGTGCAGCAGTCAAGCGCTCTTACCGGCATCGTCCGAGTACGTCCCACGCACAAAGGCTCCACTGCCGTCGCATACGCACTGCTGCTTAGCCGTATCCAGTGTAAGTGCACGGGCAATGCTCGAGTGGGATGTAGGGGGCGCGGTTGCGACGGGTGACGCGCGGAGTTGAGCGCGGATCGCAGGAATCGTGCGCACTCCACGCCACCTGGAGAGTTCGCCTGCCCGCCTTTGCAGGCGCGGACTCGGCACGGGAGGAATCACGCGACTCGTACTCAGCCCGTCTCGGTGTCAGAGCGCCACTGCCGATATGCATACATCCCGGTTCTAACGCATCGCGGGGTGTGCGTACTTGACGGTACTCGCACTGTCAAACGCCAAGGGTCCGCGGAGGACGAGAGGACAGGCGCCGTGCGCGGCGGCTGTAATCGAGGTCGCGCGGAGTCGCGGTCGTGCGCGTTGTAGCCCGCTGCTTGCCTACCTCCGGAGCGAGACGAATTGTGTTAATTTCTGCGCTGTGAACCAGGAGCGACATCGCAGATGGCCGCGTCGTTGTGCCGCCGCCCATTCTCCCCGGGTGTGCGTGTGGTTGAAGGTGCGCCGCGGCGGGCCCAGGCCGGTTCGGGGGCAGAGTCGGTGGTACGAGTCTGCCTCTCCTCGCCCCAACAACTGGAAACCAGCGCAATTCTGTTATTAAATAATAGTTCCTCGCTCGACACACCGTATATATCGTAGCACTACGTCGATCGGTTCCAAAATCACTTTCAGAGTGCGTCTGGTCCATGTTTACATTCCCTTTGTCTCGTCTCTCTCCCTGCGGAGACGAAGTCGCCAGGGGTGGTCAAAGGAATCTTCGGATCGACGAAATGCTGATGTGCGTTATCCACCAGCATCCCGCATGAAAAACCGTCCTGCTGACGCCCGATCGGAAGGCCTTTCAGCGAAAACTTTGCTACGGTGTGCTGGCCCATCCACCAACGGCAAGCGGCCGGTAATGATTCGGGAATATGTGTCCCAAAGGAGTCGCCAGAGTGAATCGCGCAGTAACCCTACAAAGTTTGTTTAAACAATTGGCGTCTCAACGTAAAACCCTGTTCAAGCAATGATTTACTTAATCCTGGTTCAAACCGGGTTGAAAACATGAAGCAAAAGGAACACCCATGATGGGATTCGAACACACACCAGTTGAGTACACAATTCATAAGCATTGAAGTAAGATCCAACTGAGCTATGGGACTACTACCAAATGGGTGCACAAATGCATTGAAGAACATAAAACAGGCAAGGTTACTCTTTCAAAGTACAAGTCCATCGCACCTTGAGCAGCCGTGATATTTAAGCAGTTCAAGGTCACTTCAGAAGCTCTCACATGCTAACTCCCTTCAATGCATTCAAAGCATCCAAAATTGCAAGGGGACATCAGTTTGTCTTTCATCTGTAGTCAGTAACTCAAGCATCAAGTCGTTGAATTTCCTTGTCTGTTACGGGGGTTGCATACAGAAAGGCACTGAAGTATTGGAAGTACTTTGCCATGTTCTCTTTCGATACATACTATGGTTACATGGTATTGAAAAGAATTCAGTGCACAGTTCGGAAGCAATACAACGACACTTGTTGAGATTTAAAACAGCCATTCTTGTTTTCAAATCAGAGATGAGTAGGGCTGTAATACTCCACCCCTTTGCATCGGTTGCATGGTGTACTGGTTATTGATATCTCCCTTCCATTTGTGGAGAAACCAGGAGGTCCGAAGTTCAACTCCCCTGGGTGCCTCAAATTCTTACATTTGTCCCATTGAACAGTATTTAATCAGTGTTTGAACATTCTTTAAACCCTCTTTGATCCCATTTTGATCCAAACACTGATTAAACCCCGTTTTTCAATCCCAAGGTTTAAACCCCTCATCCTAATGTTCTCCTCGGTGATGAACACCATTAAATAAATCATTGTTAAACAGGGTTTTACGTTGAGACGCAAATTGTTTAAACAAACTTTGTAGGGTTTTATAATCGCGGGTGTGGGATGTGATAGGTCGAAGATGAGAGCCGTCCAATGGCGCTCGTCGGCAATGTCCTCCAGATGGACGTCGGTAATCAAGACAGCTTGATTTCGTACCAAGTCGTCTCCGACATCACGAAGCCATTGAAAACGCCGATCCTTACGGTAGGCATCAGTCCCAGCCATGCCATGCGCCTCGAGGATCTTTGCCGAGAGGGCGACACCCTGGATGCGGATTTTTGCTGCTGTCTCGGGGTCGCTATTGACTCTGTGACGCAGAAGCTCGAGCATGTCGTTCTGTGGAGATCCTGTCAACCAGTGTGGTCTAAGGAAGTGCCAGAGAGTATGGAAAGGCTCCGAGTCGGACAGACCCTGGGGCTTCCGCCAGCCCCATGGAGTCATGCAAGCATGAGGGTAGCCTCCTCGACAAGTGCTGCTCATTCTGGAATCTTCCTGGTAAGCTTCTTTTGGTGCGCCAGCCATTCTTGACATTTCACCCAGCGCACCCGCACATCTAGCTTGATGTCCAGCAGTGCATTCCAATACGTCAAGACCCAGAATGGGAAATGCGTTTTGACACAAGTACTGAGGTGACTGTACATGACAGATTGATATCCATCTAACCAAGCTTGACGACTGCACTCGACAAGCTTGCGAACGACCTTCGCTTCCGGGGTGGGAAGATGCCGCAGTCGAAGAACCGTGACTGCTGTCTTGTCCATATCTGGCACCGTCATGCTGAAATATTGGGCTGGCTGTGATATGCCGTCCAGGGAGGCCTGGAGCGGTAGGGAGAATTCCAGCATTTTTGCGATGGAAAGGAACGGCGATGGAAGAAGCTCATATTCAAGTTGTTGGGGAATGGTGAATTCAGCCTTGGCCATTTTGCGGACCATCGGTGGGGCAGATGCCCACACCTTTCCTTGTCCAATCCAATCGGATTTTTGGAGTAGATTTTCTGCACTCATCTGTGGTGGAATGAGAGAGAGAGATGGGGTTTTGATTCATTTTATTTTTTCGTCCATACTAGTATTATTGGGAGTAGCCTCCGTGACGGTGCGACCGTCCCCGATTTCTGCCAAGCTTTGATAGTCTGTGAGGTCTACGCATTCGGCTATACAGCCAACTCAACAGTTGGCAGGTAAGCGAAAGTAAGTCAGGCAAAATAAGTGCGGAAGCGCGCGGGCACGGCGGCGTGCAATATTTGTGCTGGTCAAGTGAGCTTGTTGCCTGGTTTCCATCAACTTCCTCACCCCATATGTCTCTTTGGACGGCTTTCAGACAAATGAACATCTAGTAAGTAAGTGACAGCCCAGGTCGCGATTTGAACACCTGGTAAAATGAACATGTACGGTGACGTGTGACATGGGCTGAACATGTAGTCGGAATAGTACAGTACTTAGGAAGGTTTTTATTTCAATGTACTGGGTCCCGTGCCGGGAAAACGCGAAAAAGAATACGAAAAAGGAAAGAATGAGAGAGAGTTTGAAGAATTCCAGGAAACCTCGCATGAAATGTATACACAGACTACAGAATGAGATTTTGGATGCCGCGTTAACCACCATTAGTCGGGAAAGTGCATTTCCTCCCTCCATCCACCCCTCTACATCTCTTGGTGTGTTTGCATTTTCTGCACGGAACGGTGCAGACAACCTTCCAATTCGAGATGTCACTATTTCCGGGACACTCCGGCTTGCTGCATCGACGCGCATGAGTGCATACCACGCTGTCGGTCACCCTCTGCAACGACACGACGGCGGGCACGTTTGTGTGATTTCTCTGTCCTACATCTGTTGTCAGGCCGCCGATAGAAGATTCAACATTTAGTTCTTACAATCCTGCCACATTCTCGAGTTCTGACTGATGGTGTGTTTCTTCGAGTTCTGGACCAGCGAAGCTATGAACGATTGAAGTAAGACATTAAATTTTGCAAGCCAGCTGAAATATTACTTGTGACTCAGAGGTTGCTCAAGATTTGGGGTGATCTGAGGACCGGGTGGGATTGGCGCGGCAGATACTTCTCGGGTTTGGATTGGCTGCCTGTTCAACTGTTGTGGAGCTGCGGATGTGGATGCAAAGCTCGAATTTCCCTCGGTGATGGTGATAATTCGTTGTGTTTGCAATGGTTCACCGGGGGCCGGGTGGGATGGAGTAATATGAGGTCGAGAAACAGCAAGTTCGACAGAGATTGAACTTGGCAAAGAAGGATCATCGGGAGAAGTTTCGATAACCCCACGTTGAGGTTGTGAAGTTGACGCGACCCCAATGAGAGACGCGGGAAAGGGGGCATTGGATGACTGGAATATTTCGCCTGTTTGGCATACCAGATCCATTTTGGCCTCGATGAGCTCCTGTGAGGCCCGAGAATTGTTTGTTTTGTCCCAGGACTTGGAGTACGCGGCGAGGACATCCGCCGTAACATAAAAACGAGTTTTCCCATCGGCCGTGCCATTCCATGCCTTAGCAAACCGAACAAAGTTGATTTTGCGCTTGCTGTTTGCGCTCGCCTCAGCCACAAAGTCGCCTATTTTCGAGAAGAAATATTTCCGACCCTCTGGAGTAGTCGGTGGAAGTATCGGGAGGGCAAGACCCTGACGGCGGCGAAGCCAATCATTGTTACTGTTCAGTTTCAATTTTTTGGCATTGTTTTCGTCGTAGGGCTCCATGTCGACTTGGGCGCGGAGGGATTCTGTTAACAGTTCAAATTTGTGCTCCATAATTTAATGGACAATAGAAGCGAGTTTACCTGGAAATGGACACACTCCCACTGGTTGAACATTTCAAAATTTTCACCTTCTTTTTCAGTGAAAAATGTCGTTTATTTTTCACACATTTTTCACTGAAAAAGCAGGTGAAAATTTCAAAACATTTTCATCACTTTCTTATTTTATTTCGAATTTTTCACCTTGAATTGAGAAAGTGCTGAAAAAGTTTTAAAATTTTCACCTTCTTTTTCAGTGAAAAATGTCTGAAAAATAAACAACATTTTTCACTGAAAAAGAAGGTGAAAAAATTGAAATGCTCAACCAGTGTCCGAATTTTTCCGTTGTACGCTCGTATAAATCACCGTTGATCCAGTCAGCATAGGAATCAGCACCGTCAACAATATCGGAAAGATAGTTCAATAAAAATGAAGTGCGGTTGATGAGGGCTAGATGATGATGGTAGTCCCAATTGACACCAAATTCATGTTTTGCCATGGCCTGTGAAGACGACGGATAAATGGAAAAAGTCGGAGTTGGATTGAATCTCCACCTGGAGGTTGTAGTGTGTTCGATGGTCGGCCAACGAGTTGACGGTGAGACGAGGAGCAGCTATTCAAAAGGAGAAATGAATAAATTTCGGATGGACCGAAGGGTTGAACATACCGTGAAGTGCACCAAACTTGCGATAAATGTCGCTATGCGGGCCACCTTCGAGATCGTTGGTGCCCCGGCGACTTTCGTACAAGTTAAGTCCATATTTATCCACCCCTGCCTTGTCATACACCGTGACACCTGGTATATCGGACAGGTATCCCTCCCGTGCTAACTCAAGCACTGCATTGGCTTTCTGCCAAGCCGTCTTGTTGAAAAGCGGTTGACCCGACTCGGCATCACACGCATTTCCAAATACATTGAAGACGTGTTGGATTGCGGGCACAAGAACACTGGGAGGCGGCACATAACGAGGGGTGTGCCGTTTTATCCAGCGCGGATTTCGCAGGAGCATAACATCAAATCCTATCTTGAAAACCTCGCGACATTTTGCGTCAACTTGGGCCCGGATAGCTGGGTCCCAGCGCATCATATGGTCCCTGAGAGTGCGAAGGAATACGGCTCGTAAGCAATGAGAAGATGAGAGAGGGATCATATGAAAGGTGTGAAAAATATCTTTCTTGATCCGGGTGTAACAGTCCTGAGCTTCCTTGGGCGAATCTAAAATTTTCTCCAGCATATTGAAAAGACCGTGGCCAAGGGGAGAGGAATCAAATTCGTCTTCGGCAGTATCTGAAATTATGAAATAAACATTTCGGTAACTGAAAGGAGGAAATCTCAAACCCGCTTGCTGATCATGAGCTTGAGCATGAGATTCGAGCATTTCAGTCCATAACAATTCATCCGCACAACTCTCTGTGTCTGCAAGATTATTGTCGGCCCCTTCTTCAACGTCGTTTTCATCGGCATCGGCATCAGCCGTCCCGATGTCCCGGGCAACAGGCTGTGATACCGTAAATTGTGAACTCGGAGTGTGGATTGTATTTTCCTGAAAGGCATGATGAGATATGAAGGAGATACGGTGCGAAAGCATACCGCGACAGACTGAGAACGTCGATCAAATTGAAGGAGGGTGATGGGGCTAACGAGTTGAAAGGTAGGAGAGCCGGATTGGGAACAAATCTGTGAAAGGGTGAGTGCACCAGCTTTCGTCTTGGTCCTTGCTCCAGAGGAGGAAGGGACATGCAAGATTGCCGCAGATGGAATGAGAACTTTGTCGATGTCAATGAGCACACGAGTATTCCTCTGAGTCTTGACTCGGATACCGGCAAATGAAGGGGTCTGAATTGCGGAGATCTGACCGTACGCAGCAACTTCACCGCCTTCTCGTGTCAGCAGCGCTATTCGAGTTCCTGGTGCGGTGTCATACTGGACGCAATCCAAGGGAGCCGTCTCCGCAATCTTCTCAAAAACAAGTCGACTCCATCACCGGCAACATCGAAGTCGTCGACGCCATTAACAAGTCGCTGGGGCTGAGCGTGGACGACCCCGAGTACGTGAAGTACGTCAAGACCATCTCCGGAGACCAGTTGACCATCGCGCGGCAGCGCTCCATTCTCAATGTACGTCTCGGCCACGAGAGTGGTCCTCATGCATGGCGCCATATTGTCCTGATGCCCGGTCTTTTTCACGCGAAGAGTGCGGACTGCCACGGCTTGCTCGAGACTCATTTCGGGAAGCCGAACGCGGGGACGCGCAGTCCAGGGAGCTTGGGATTCCACAACACAGTGCTCGACAGGCTGCCAGTCACGCTTACCTCCCTGCCCCCATTCCGCAACTGCCGTGAAAATCATTATGGTCTCGCTCTAAGCGCGCGTCCTCCGCTGCCTCCTCCTCGTCTCCGGAAAGGACTCTCTCGACGCATACACCTCCTCTGTCAACTCCTGGACCACCATCGTCGACCACGCCAAGGCCATCTACACCGGCTACGCCGACCCTGACCGCGTCCAAGAACTTCGCGAGCAGCGCATTCCGGACGAGCGCCGGCGCGACGCCGACGCGACGGCCGCCAATAAGGGCAAGAAACCCGATGGTTCCCTTCCTCACATCAAGAAGGGGGATATGGTATTCGAGAACACAATTCTTTTCATGCGCGATGCCCTGCTAACTCGCGAGTTCATGGATGCGGTAAAGGCAGGGGATTCCGGCCGCATCGTCAACATTCTTCGCCTCTGGGCCTTCTCGTACCGGGGCAGCGGCCGCACAAAGTATGCGCATGAGATGCTGCACTTGTTGCACAACCTCATTTAAGGTAGCCCTTTACACCTGTCCATCCCGCGCTCATTCCGCACGCAGGCACGTTGTTCTTCAAAATTGGCTTCTCAATCCAACTGGCAAACCTAATAGCTTCGTCGAGATCGACCTTGTACAGGAGCATTTGAATTTTTGGATCAAAGTGCGTGATTATTCTTTCGCGCGCAGACAACAACTGACCTGCATCCCACAGAAAATCTACAAGGTGGACGGGGACGGTCATTCTTGGGACTGGCTAGCCATGATCTCCCCCTGCGTCGACATCCTACGCACTCTCGCGACCCGCATTCACACCTATCTCGGTGCGCGTCAAGGCTCGAAGCACACCATTCCCAATTTGGACGAAGATATTGCCGCCCTCATGGACAGCCTCGACGAGCATGACATGTACACGCTGCAGCCCGGCCGCGTTCTGGACGACGACGAACAGCCCGTGCCCGACATCCTGTCCGTCGGCATGGCCGCACTCACCCACGGCGCATCGATAACCCCGCTCGCCGAATTTAATCAGCAATTCGAGATCCTCCGCGCGCGCCGTCGCCTAATGCCAGTCGCCGACCTCCTACCTCTCATGACGGCTGATCCCGCGGCTGCCCCCATCGACATCGAGCTTCCTGACGTTGCTGCACCCACCCCCGGCGATGACGACGACATCCCTGGCCTTGTGGACACTCCCGACAGCGACGACGACGAACCCGAGCAGGAGGAGGATGAGTTATTTGTAGCCTCTCCCACGCTGACTCGCTTCAATGCGGATGATGTGGTGTTGGACATGGACATTGACGATGTCATCATCATTACTCAAGCAGTCCTAAGTACTGAGATTTCGACCGTCAATACTGCTACTGAGAATCGCCAACCCCGTAACGTGCGGCTGGGTAGGAGACTGGGAAAGGGAGGCATTGTGTATTACAGTGTAAGCGCTTGACGTTATTATCAGATCTTAGATCGGGTCAAGTTTTTACCGGACCGCTAGCCCACCACAGCCGCAACTTCCATTTACTGTCGATGATTGTTGTCGGGCTGATCTCGGGCTCCAGACCTTTCCGTCAGCTCTGATGCCCTCTCTAAAGCCCAAGGCGCTCACATACAAGGGTGCGGTACACACTTGACCCGATCTAAGATCTACAACAACTACGTGTAGAGTTAGTGGTTCGGGTTGCGTGCGAGGTTGGGCGTACGTGCGGCGTCTCGTTATAGCCCGGTGCTTGTTTACTACGACAGGTAATACGGCTGACGCCAATTGGCATGTGCGAATTGTTCCGATTTCCGCGTTGTCAGTGCGTTCAGTTTGTTCAGCTGCACCCCATCAAGTGCAGACTGTCACGACGTGGGATTGAAACCAATATTTGATTCAAACTGAGCTTACCATGTGTCTAACCTTTTCAATTCATGTCAAACACTGATACCGCATCTTCTTGGCCAGAGCATCAACTCAGGATGTCCATTTGACTCACACAAATATTTCTCGATGGGCCAAGTTGAAGGGGCTTGATGAATTTCACGAGCCACAAAATGTTGGCCACCTGAAAAAATTCAAAGAGTTGGAAAGGAAGGTCACTATTAGTATCCAAAGCAAGAAAATCACTTCCAGTAGCTTAAATGCAACCAAAGAGAGGGAAAATGGGTGAAATTACATACATTTGGAGGTCACATGCGCTTACGTAGATTGGGTAGACCTTAATCCACTTTTCTGGCCGATTCTTTTTGTGGGTATCTCTTGCTCTACTGGCAATGTAACATAGACTAGAGACCGAAATGATGGCAAATCGCAGAAAGACGTGTGCTTACCTGTTATATAGGATAATTCTATTCAGCAACCCCTTTTACGTAGCAAAAGTCTGATAAGATAACGAATCAAATAATCACCGAGACCGTTCTGGCGCATTTCCTCGCCCCAGAGCTTGCTTTTTGTATGGCGCTCACATTAGATTTGACTCTAAGGTCATGGAGCGGACACCGAGATTTTTCTCGGCTTTTTTTGGACATTTTTCGGCGATTTTTGGTGGACTTGGCACGAAAATTCAGTATAAGTGAGCCTTATAGGGAAATTTAGCTTTTAAAAAATGCAGAAAAAACAGCAATCACAAGGGTTAAGATTTGGAAATTTCCCCCAAATTTTATTTGAGGAAAACTATTTATTTGCAGGACTTGTGGTCTCCCGAACAATTTTGCTGAATGGCTGCAACCCCCCGTGCTTTCGACACGGGGTTGCTGAATAGAATTATCCTGTTAGGTATCTCAGATCGAGTCAAGTTTGTACCATACCCTTGATGGCATCAGAGCCGAACCCCGTAAAGATCTGGAGCCCGAGATTATAGTACATAGATTGTCAAGCGTTTTAGCTCCGTTGAGTTGTCACTAACAGCAAACGGAAGTTGTGGCTGTGGTGGGCTTATATACAAGGGTCCGGTAAAAACTTGACCCGATCTAAGATCAGATATTAACATCAGGGGCTTACACAACGTATACATATTATATGACTTTCTTGCACTGGTCTGTCCTTCTGCTTTATATTTGGATGAAGACATTCCGAAACTCTTATCCCAACCACCCACAAGTCCATGTCTGACAGCGCTCGCGACACCCTCTTGTCCCTCTTGCCTTCCTCCCTTTCCAACATCTTCATTCCATATGTGATAATCGTCGCGCCGTTGCTCACCTGTGCCATCCTCGTTGTTCGATATGCCCTGCCAACGGGCATGATCATTGTCCTCGACAAATGCCTCCGTGAAGTGGAGGATCTGTACTACGATACCTGTGAAACCCAGAGTTCCAACCTCCTGGAAGCCGAAAACAATATTGCCGCACGCTTGCTTGAGTACGTCGTTGTTACTACTATTAGGCGCCTTCACTTACCTCATTGTGGCCAACACAGCATCCAAAACGAAGCGGCCAGCCTCCGTATTCGAACTCTGCGTCTCACCCATGCGCCCGGGATGGCCTGGTGGTGTGAATGCTGCGGATTTTTCATGGGCCATTCACTCGCAATCTGGCTGTGCACAACGAAAATCCACGCACTCCAACGTGATCTCCAGGTAAGGATATGGTGAATTAAACCTTAATTTTCTGATCCCTCGTGCTAGCTGAGACAACACAAGCAGCTGCAGGGGTTGCATGCCGAGTTCGCAGCTGGAAACTCGCCGACATGGCAGCTGAGAATGCGGCAACACTATTGTTCGAACTAAAATGATTCCCCCTCTCTCGGTGGGCCTTTGTAGCACGCCGGTTGGGCCCGTAGGAGAACACAGTCGAAGCCGGAGGGAGGCCCATGCGCACCGATGTAAAGGATAAGCACCAGACCCCAATTAGAACTTCTGTTGTCCCGTCATTGTTCGTTCAGGCTCTTGATAGTAAAAAACAGTGCATTCGGATATGTGCGCGGTATGTTTGGTGAGAAACAGGAATCAGCGCTGTGCTTTATCTCCATGCGAGTATTACGTTGTAGATCGCTGGTGTGAGGCTCTCATTTAAAGTCTATGGGGGAAGAGCGGGCAAGTCGCTTGATAGGCGCCATAGATTTCGGTTGTCTTCCATGAGGCTCTGATTAACCCCGCAAGCATGACCCGCGCTGTTAAGCGGTTACTGTCTTACTGATGGTCAGGGAAACTGGCTGTCGGGAGAATTGCGAGGACTCGTAATAGACCTAAATGCCTGGGCCCTGGAAAGCCCATGATCGGCGAATTTGTAAGGATTAGAGGCGCTGATTTTGGGTGAATTTGTAACCATTGACCCAGGCCTTCCCAAAAATTTCGAAAAATGTAAGGATTTACGGACCTGGCCCAAATTTGTAAGGATTCACATCCCGGGCTTCAAAAAAGCCCTAGAATTGTCGGAAAAGTCATGAAAAATTGCCCCGTGATCAATTACAGGGGCTTTAAATTGTCTAAATACTTAGATTTGGTTAAATAAGCATTTCGTTAATCCCGACAGTTGTGTCTTGCACCTCGGCATCCAGCTGCGCTGCCTTCTTACGGGATTTTGACAGCTTCACTGCGGCGTCGAAACTTGGTAACCCTTCGTCGAGCTCTTCAAAGAGGTGCACATTCGCTGATGTCAATTCCAACCCGCTGGTATTTGCCTTTGGGGAGCCAGACAGCCGACAGAGGAATGTGAATGAGGGAAGAAAGCGGAATTGCGTCATCTGTAATCTTGCAGTTGCCTCCGGAATTGGCCGAAACTGGCGACCATAGGAATGCTCGAAGACCTGAACACTCAGGTACGAGACGCGGGCACATTAAAAATTTTTATCTTGAGTAATTTGTAATTCTGCGGAGGCTCAGCGGAGGTTGCCTCAAGATGGAAATTTTCGATGGGGCATCTTGCAGGTCTCGCTAGTAGTACATGCCTCCTCCGCAATTGGCCGTAAGTACCTTCGATGCACATGGGAGTAATATGATGGTGCCAAGGATCGTTGTCGTATTATACAGCCTTCGTAGATCTGTGTTATTGGCTTCTTGAAGCACGATTCCCGCCGTAGAGGGATTGACAGCAGGCCAGATCGATTGAGACAGAGAGGCAGTCTGCCTTGCCAGTGGATACATAGATCAAACACACTCTGAAAGTGGTTTTAGGGACCGCATGGATACGTCTTCATCACTCGATACATAAATATATATCATTTATCATTCACCGGGTTGCGTGCATTGGTTTCGGCTGTTTAGGGCGAGGGGAACGCAAAAAAAAAATGAGATCATGTCATTCACCTCGGCCTCCTGTGCACTTCGAGTCTGCGCACAGTCCGATCCCGCAGCACAGTCCGAGTCTGACCACGCCCAATGGCAGCTCTTCACGCACATCTGCCGCCCACCGGCGCCCCGTTGCCCGAAGTAGAAAGAAGGCACCGGGCTATAACGAGACACTGCACGTGGCGCCCAATCTCGCACGCACCGACTACCATCCAACCAACCAGCTAGGCAGCCGCGCCCGGTGCCCGTCCCCTCGTCCTATGCGGACCCTCGGCGTTGACAGCTCGGGGGCCTCCGGATGAGCAATGGGTTGTATCTATATATGGGTCGTCGTGCACCGTCACAGGGGTCTGACTGGCGAGTCGCGCTCCGCCTGTAGAGTCCGCCGTCGGACGCGGGCAGGCGAGCAGGGTGGGCTGCACATGTGACACGATTCGAGTCGGGCCTAGGCTCGCGCACATCAGCGCCAGCGCTCAACTCCGCGCGTCGCCCGCCGGCTCCCGCAGGCGACTGCATGACATGCCTAGAGATGAGGCGCGGTCCCGTGTGGCAGGGGCTAGAAAAGCGGAGGTAAACACAGCTGGAATCCCACAACAAAAAGTCGCTGTGCTCTTGTCAATGCGGATCGCTAGGAGGCGTCACTCCACTATCCAGGGAACGCACGCGGCTAATCTGGATACGAGCAGAGCACGATATGTACGTCATGACGGCGATAAACCGGCGTACACACGTGATGTGCAGACCGTCGATGGTGACCTTGCTGGGGCGGAGGAGATGGTGAGACTATCGGTGAGGAGCACGATCGTCAATGTGAACACCGAAAAGGCGTACCTAAGGAGATCGGTATGCATGTCAAGACATACTTAGTTCACCCACGGAGGAGTAGACGAGGAACACTGGGAAGAGTGGTATTGCCTATCTGCTTTATAATATGAGCCCGGGGAGGGATAAATAGAAACAGGAAGGGCACCTCTGTGGCCCGCAACGCTGTACAGAACATCGGCACCGCGAAGCATCTATGCGTCTACGGTCTGCGTATTCAGCAGCGCGACGACGACCGCGATCGCAAAGAACCTGGTGAGCTTTTCGTCACACGGAGTCGCGCGGGATCCAGCCCGAGCTGCACTCACGCCGACACGGGTCTGAGCACTGTGGGGAGTCGCCCCCAATTGCTCCCGTGCGCCGAGTGCGCGCGCAGGCGGTCGCGCCAGGATGGGCTGCACAGCACGAGTTGACGCAGGCGGACTCGAGTTTGACGTGGCGTGCGCGCATCAGGTGGCCATGAATGGGACGTCGTGGTGCAGGTCGGGACGTGCGATCTGGTGTGCCCAGCCGGGAAACATGGAGGGGCACGCACCTACATCTCGCTTTTTGCAGTCCTACTCCCAGTTCAGCTTCATGCTGACGGGCTTGCCCGAGACGGAGTCCTTGGCGTGTAGAGTGTGCATGGGACATGCGCGCCTCTGCAGCGGCGCGGCGCTTCGATCGGTTTGCCACGGCGTATCGTGAGGAGGACGGCGCGTGCGGGACGCGAGACGGTCGAATAATGGCTGGACCTGGGCGCGGTCACACTGGGCGCAGTGCGGGCGGCACGCGGCTGGAATGCCTAGCAAGTGATCTGTGATACGGACGGCACGCAATCGGCGCCGGCGCCGAACATGCGCGAGCCTCGAGGCATGGAGTTGGGGCGGACGGACTGGAAAACTTATTGATGCATAAAAGAAGCTGGCGCAGCCCAATGAACGGCGCGTTCGCCGACGTCCGGGCAACCCTGCCACTCAATAAGTCATCCAACGGGCATGCCAGCGAGAGTGCGGTGGAGTCGGGGTCGTGCGCGGGTAAGGGGGTCCGGGGACCACTAAGGATTCAGCGAGCAAAAGTACCCTCTCTGCGGAGAAGGCGGAGCGTCATTTGGTGCAGTTTTCTGGAGAGGGAGAGGAGGCGGGTCGAGCGTTTGGAGTAGAGAGCAGGCATGGGCAGTAGGCCACAGGCAGCGCAGATTGACAGTGTTCGCCTTTAAGGCCTTAAATCGAGGTTTGAGGATGCTTAAGGCCTTAATTAAGGGTAGGGCTTAAATTTAAGGGCATTTTTAAGGGCTTAAATAAAATTTCCCACGCCCCTAGGCACGGCGAAAGCGCCAGCTAACTACCCCATATACTCGTCCTCCGACCCGATCTCAACGGCCCCATCATCCGGAATCTCGTCCTCATCTGCCTCTGCCAATGCCTGCATCAAAACCTCCTCCTCTTCCATCACCTGTGCCGACGGTTTGCGTTGACGAGGTTTCTCCGCCTCCCCAAATAGCACCAGAAGCGTCATGTTATATCCGTGCATCTCGGAGTACCTCGGAACTCCGATCGGACTTCCTTCGGAATTTCCGAGGGGGACTTCTATCCATCGCAAGGGACATTACGCGATGAGGAATTACCAAGCGGAATCCTTTACTCATAATCCCTTACTTCACTCTCGGAGTTTATCCGGACATCCACTTATTGTCCACGGAGAAATACTTACTCATCGTTCACAAGATGTCTTGACGACTTATTGTCCACGGACTTATACTTACAAATCCTTCACAGGATTGTCTTGACGACTTATTGTCCACGGACTAATACTTACTAATCTTTCACACCTTATTGTACTTCACTAAACAATTAGCTTACTAAGTATTTAAGCTAAGTAGTTTAGCCTCTGTTCTTCAGTTTGATAATTGTATACGTTATTGCGTTCTCCCTTCCCAACGCAACCTGAGTCGGATTCCGACCTATCGGATATTCCGTGCCTCCTCCGGCCCTCCTGCATCCTCACTCGTCCTCCCGTTATTATCTCTGGACTTGTCTCTCCTTGGTCGCAAGCCGGGTAGTCGCACACTCTTGTTTGTAGTGCTTGCGAGAACGACCTTCTGACCCTTCGGAACTCCGTGACTAACTCCGACATATTTCCTTCGGACTTTCTCGGCAATTCCGATCCCCTCGGCTCAGCACTTAACAGTATTATCAAACTCAACTATCTGGGCTTGCATGGCTGATCAGTTTAACCCCTACAATCCCGCATCCATCGTGCCAGGCACGCCTGGCGCATCCCAATCTCTTGCTGGCAATAATCTTCTCCAACGGCGTGTTGATCGTGACCGCCGGCAATCCCGACTTCTATCCAATATTCCTATTACTCCCATTGCCGCTCGATCGTCAGAAATCCCTCTGACTTTCCAGCCCATTCCTTACCCCACCATGAATCCACGTCCAGCTTCTTACCCAGTTGGAGGAGTACCATCGGAGGCTCCGCGTCGTGCTCCTAATCCATTTACAACTCCGCTTCCTCCTTCGGAAGATCCGATAGCTGAAGAAACCGATGAACTGGAACCACCTATCGAAGAAGAGGAAGTTATTGATGAGGAGACAAGATTTGGTCGACAAATTCTGGCCAATATCGGAGATCTCACGGAGGTACTTCGGAGTTTGAAAGGTCCTCAGTCTGGATCTAAGAGCTCTCGCTCTAACCTTCGGAACCCCGATACCTTCGATGGTTCTGATCCTCAGAAACTCCGACCATTCCTCGCTCAGTGCTATCTGCACTTTGCTGAACGTGACCAGGATTTCACCACGGACGACGACAAAATCATTTATCTTATGTCGTACCTCCGAGGCACCGCCCTAGATTGGTTTGAACCCCAGCTCTTCGATCCCGACCCAAACACTGTTCCAGTCTGGGACAGCAATTTTCCTCAGTTCCTTCAAGAGCTGCAGGACAATTTTGGGCCGCACGATCCTGTCGGAGATGCCGAGGACCAGCTTCGGAATCTCCGAATGAAATCCACGGACCGTATCACCACTTACACCGTCGAATTCAATAAGCTTTCAGCTTATACTGGTTGGGGAATGACCGCCCTTCGTTTCCAATACTACGAAGGATTGCCAAGGAGGATTAAGGATCCCCTTGTCAATATGGAGTATCCGAATACTCTTATCGGACTCCGGGCTGCGGCTCAACGGGTTGATACTCGCTATTGGAAGCGAGAATCTGAGAAGAAACGCGAGCAGACCGGTACTCACGGAAATCCCGAGTCTTCTTCGGCTTCCGCCTCTTCCAACCAGAAGGGTGGTAATACGAAGAAAGCATTTAAACCTCAGCAATCTTCCACTCCTACCGCTTCGCAGTCTTCGGGAACTCCGAGAACTCCGAAGCCTTATGCCGACAAACTGGATAAGAGTGGACAGCTCAAGGATACTGAGAGGGAGCGTCGCAAGAAGTTCAACCTCTGCATGTATTGCGGAGGCAGCGGTCATTCCGCTGCGGAGTGTAACAAAAAGAGACCCAACGCCGCAGGCAGGGCCTCTAAGCGGAAACTCCGAAGAACTCCGACACTGCTACCACGGAGTCAAAAAAATAGTCAGCAGCTCTGAAACCTCCGCGCACGATCAGAGCTGTGTTGACTCTAGTGTGCTTCCTGAGGTCTTCCTCAACGCGTCCTCTCTTTCATCTAATGCCTTATACCTCGACCTTTATGCTGCACCTTCGGACTCGCTCGGAGATTCCTTCGGAAACTCCGAAGTTTATGCATCTACAAAATTTACGATTCCTTCATCCCTCGCTGCGAGGTTCATTATCCGCCTTCGGACTCTTGTCGATTCCGGATCTTCACATTGTTTCATATCTCCTAATATTTGTGAAATGAATGGTTTTGTTCCTTACTCGATACCTCCGATAAGGCTCCGATACCTCGACGGCACCTCCTCCATAATAAATCGGCAAATCCGCCTTCCAATTCTATTCCCTACTGGAGATGTCCAAATATTGGAATTCTACGTCACCCATCTGGATGCCCCTAGTGACCTGGTTCTTGGATTCAACTGGCTCCACCGCTTCAATCCGTTGATTGACTGGTCGGCAGGCCTAATATCTTTCCGTTCCTCCGACACCACCGGGGTATCAATGTCGACTCCTCAGACTATACAGTCTAATTCTGTTCCGGTTAATTCCTCTTCGGAAGGACCTTCGGAAACTCCGACTCCGAAGCCCATCTCGGAATCTCCGACGTCGTCTCTCAGTTCTGATCCTTCTATGGATATTCCTTCCCCTTCGGCTTCTCCGAAGCCATCCGGTACTCCGCCTCCTTCGGCTTCTCCGAAGCCATTTGGTTCTCCTCCCCACATATCCCTGGTTTCGGCTGCTGCCTACTCTGCTATTATCGGGCAGAAAGGCACCACTCAATATACACTTCGCACATGTCCTAGAAGCGACATATCTGGTCATTCAACTTCCTTGGACGGAGATCTTACGGATATTCCGACCGAGTATCAAGACTTCGCCGACGTTTTCTCGGAGTCTGAAGCCTACAATCTACCTCCACATCGCGAATACGACCTCCGAATTGACACCGAGGAGGGTGAAATACCACCTATTGGTCATATATATTCTCTATCGCAAGCTGAACTATCCGCACTCCGAGAATTCATCGATAAGAATTTAAAGGCCAACTTCATCTATCCCTCGAAATCAACTCACGGAGCTCCGATACTTTTCGCGAAGAAAAAGGATGGCTCTCTTCGGCTCTGCGTCGACTACCGAGGTCTTAACCGAATCACTAAGAAAGACCGATATCCGCTTCCATTAATTTCGGACTTGCTAGATGCTCCGAGCAAGGCTCGCATCTATACAAAACTCGATCTCGACATGCTTATCACCTTCTCCGAATTAAAGAAGGCGACGAGCCCAAAACTGCTTTTCGTACTCGCTATGGGTCTTATGACTGGAGAGTGGTTCCGGAAGGCCTCACTAATGCCCCTGCGGCATTTCAACGCTTTCTCAATACCATCTTCTCGGACCTCCTTGACGTCTGCGTCGTAGTCTACTTGGATGACATCCTCGTATACTCCGAAGACGAGTCGAAACATACCGAGCATGTCCGAGAAGTACTTCGGAGACTCCGAGCATCCGGACTTTTTTGCAAACTCCCGAAATGCGAATTCAGCGTCACCACTTGTGAATACCTTGGATATATTCTCTCCCCCGACGGCTTCCGAATGGCCCCCGAGAAAATCGCTGCAGTTGCTCAATGGCCTACTCCACGAAAAGTGAAGGATGTTCAATCCTTCCTAGGCTTTTGCAACTTCTATCGGCGTTTTATCTGGAACTATTCGGATATTACTATCCCACTCACTCGGCTTACCCGATCTAGCGTGAAATGGAACTGGTCCGAAAACTGTCAATCAGCCTTTGACGGTCTGAAGACTGCTTTCTCGGAAGCTCCGATACTTCACCATTGGGTTCCCGATCGTCAAATTACAGTGGAAGCGGACGCCTCTGACTATGCTATCGCCGCTATTCTTTCAATTATTGGCGACGACGGCGACATTCATCCTGTGGCATTCCGAAGCCGCACACTCGGACCTTCCGAAGTCAACTACGACATCCACGATAAAGAGCTACTTGCGATTTTTGACGCCTTTAAACATTGGCGGCATTACCTTGAAGGCTCGGCAACTCCGGTGGACGTCGTTACTGATCACAAGAACTTGGAGTACTTTGCCACTACTAAAGTGCTTACTCGTCGACAAGTTCGGTGGTCCGAGTACCTTTGCCGTTTCAATATGGTTATTCGTTTCCGCCCGGGCAGGCTCGGCGGAAAACCCGACGCCTTAACTAGACGATGGGACGTCTACCCTAAAGAGGGGGATAAGGGCTATGGCCAAGTCAACCCTCACAATTTTCGTCCCGTTTTCACTCAAGATCAGCTTTCGGCGTCGCTTCGGGCCACTTATCTCGAGGACGTTTGTCTTCAAGCTACGGTTGTTATGGATGTTGACAAGCTTCATTCGGACATCCGAAGCCACCTCCGAGATGATCCTTCGGCCTTACTCGGAATTACCGCGGCAACTTCTGGCAACTCCCCTCGTTGGACTATTGACGACACTGGCCTACTTCGCCATGACGAGCGCATCTATGTTCCTCTCCTTATCGGAAATTCCGAGGAACTCCGAGTTCGGGTTCTTCAACACTGTCATGATCACATCCTAGCTGGTCATTTCGGTCAGAACCGCACTCTTCAGCTCGTTCGACGCGAATATACTTGGCCGGAGGTCCGAACCTTTGTCCGAACGTATTGCCAATCTTGTGTCTTGTGCAAGCGCAACAAGCGGCCTCGACACAAACCTTATGGGTTACTCCAGCCCTTACCTGTTCCACTTCGCCCTTGGCATTCTATCTCCATGGACTTCATCGAGGAACTTCCGAATTCCAACGGTTACAACAGCATTCTAGTCATCATAGATCGTGCTTCAAAACAAGGAATTTTTATTCCTTGCGACACAAAAATAACCTCTTCGGACCTCGCTCGGCTTTTCCTTATTCATGTCTTTTCTAAGCATGGAGTCCCTTCGCACGTCACTTCGGATCGGGGATCCGAATTCGTTTCTGCGTTCTTTCGGTCCTTGGGTCAACTCTTGAGTATGGAATTGCATTTCACTTCGGGGTATCACCCGGAGGCCGACGGACAAACCGAACGTGCCAACCAGACTTTGGAGCAATATATTCGCATGTACACTTCCTATCAACAAGACGACTGGGATCGTCTTCTTCCTCTGGCCGAGTTCGCTTACAACAATGCTCCGAATGCTTCTACTGGAGTTACACCATTTTTCGCGAACAAGGGATACCATCCTTCCTTAACTATTCATCCGGAACGTGATGTGGCCAACACTTACGCTAAGGATTTCGCTGTCGACCTTCACGGACTTCACGAGTTTCTCCGAGAGCAAATTACGGTTGCTCAGAAGAGATACAAGGCCACTGCTGATACTCGTCGAAACCCTTCACCAGAATTCAAAATCGGTGATCAAGTCTTTGTTTCCGCAAAGCACATTCGGACAACCCGACCAACTCCGAAGTTTTCCGAACAGACTCTAGGTCCCTACGAAATTATCGCCCATCCTAGTTCCAATTCTTATACACTTCGGCTTCCGAAGCAACTCCGAGGCATTCATCCGGTCTTTCACGTTTCTCAACTTGAACCGCACACTCCGAACCCTTTTCCCAGCCGCATCGAGGAACCTCCAGGTGCAGTTGAAGTGGTGAACGGAGATGAGCACTTCGAGATCAAAGAAATTGTTGACTCAAAGCTCGATCGGAGATACCGAGTGAAACTCCGATACTTGGTTGAATGGCTTGGTTATGAAGAAACCGATGAACAGTTCTCTTGGATGGGAGCTGACGACGTTCATGCCGATGAACTTGTCGAAAGCTTTCATAAACGCTATCCCGGAAAGCCAGGTCCTGATTATTAATCGGACTTCCTTCGGCAATTCCGAATTTTCAGATCATCACAAAAAACTTTCAAAATTACAAGCGATACTATTTTACATCTATGTACTTTTCGACTTTTTCTTCGGCTTCTCCGACTCTTCCTCTTCCGACTCCGAGACCTCGAGCTCCATGCTCGGGTCGAACGCGGATATCCACCCTATGAGAAGCTCGTTCTGCTTCTCCAACCTCCTCACCCGCCTTCTCAACTCCGTGTTCTCGTCCACGACCGCCTTTCGGAATTCCCGAGCCCTTTCGACGTCTTCATTCGCCGTCGTGGTGAAATTTTTGAACAGCTTGTATAGCTGCTCAACGTCTTCATCGAGCTCGTCGACCTTGGTGTCCGTTGGCTCGGACACCCTCGGGACTTCCGCGGCCGCCCGAATCCGCTCTCCAAGGTCGCATCGGACCTTTTGCGTCGCGCATTGGACGCAGGAGACTCCTCGAGGCCCTTGTGGCCTATTGCACGGGAGACCGTGCTTGGTGCATTTCTTGCATCCTAGGGATTAGTCAGCACGGAGAATCTCGGATATGCCGAAGAGTTACGGATGACGGAGTTGCTGCCGCTTGCTTCGGACATCGGATATGGCGTTCCGAAGGGGTGAAAATTGAAAATTTTCACCGCTCGGAGTTTCCTATATACATATTCTGGGTCGAGCACGTGACATCTCGTGACGTCCCGGAAAAGTTCCAAGCCTCTTGAGGGCAATCGGCCTTGAGAGGGGGATACTGTTATATCCGTGCATCTCGGAGTACCTCGGAACTCCGATCGGACTTCCTTCGGAATTTCCGAGGGGGACTTCTATCCATCGCAAGGGACATTACGCGATGAGGAATTACCAAGCGGAATCCTTTACTCATAATCCCTTACTTCACTCTCGGAGTTTATCCGGACATCCACTTATTGTCCACGGAGAAATACTTACTCATCGTTCACAAGATGTCTTGACGACTTATTGTCCACGGACTTATACTTACAAATCCTTCACAGGATTGTCTTGACGACTTATTGTCCACGGACTAATACTTACTAATCTTTCACACCTTATTGTACTTCACTAAACAATTAGCTTACTAAGTATTTAAGCTAAGTAGTTTAGCCTCTGTTCTTCAGTTTGATAATTGTATACGTTATTGCGTTCTCCCTTCCCAACGCAACCTGAGTCGGATTCCGACCTATCGGATATTCCGTGCCTCCTCCGGCCCTCCTGCATCCTCACTCGTCCTCCCGTTATTATCTCTGGACTTGTCTCTCCTTGGTCGCAAGCCGGGTAGTCGCACACTCTTGTTTGTAGTGCTTGCGAGAACGACCTTCTGACCCTTCGGAACTCCGTGACTAACTCCGACATATTTCCTTCGGACTTTCTCGGCAATTCCGATCCCCTCGGCTCAGCACTTAACACGTCATCGGCTTCCATGCGGGCAGACGGCCAGGAATTCGGGACGGAATGCCCCCGTCTTCTTCGTCACGGACCGAATCCTCAGCCGTTTCCTCCCGCTCAGCAGCCTTTGCATCCCCGATCCACTTTGCCATTTGAGTTCTCCATCCCTGGATACGAGTGCCCGCCCGCGCTGATCGGGATCTTCATCATCTTGGTCTTCAAGGAGATCGCGATATCGAGGAACACTTAGCAGGGTCGCAGTTGATTTGTGGTTCTTTCGCTTCTGGCGTGGCTTCACAAGGCCTTGTTTTTGATGTTCAGCGCGAATGTCGGCGTGAATCTGGACATGTTGAGTACTATTACTTTGAACGGAATATAGACCCACCTTTGTCCGCTTCTCTGTTTTATCCAGGCCGAGCCGGTTACGATGGTCTTTTTGCTCAACTTTGGTCCTCGAGAAAGTGCGCTCACAGCCGGCTTGATTAGCAACAATGTTGAGAATTACGATTGCGAATTCGGCAAGTTCGGCGAGATGCTTGGAATCTTTCAGTGCGTCCCAGACCTGGATTGGGTTGGTATTTTCCTGTAGTCGTTGAGGTGTGATGAACCTCCGATTCGTGACAAAACGAACAACTTACATAGGTGCGCTCCCAATCTTCTGCATCAAAATCAGCGAAATCACCCGTTCCGGACAGGTATTGCATGAACGCCTGTGAGAGTGTGTTCTCTTTGGCTGCCTTTTCGTCTGCTGTGTCTGGGTTATCGGGGCGGCCTTTCATCCGAAGGTATAGCTATCAATTCGAAAGTCAGCGCAGATGAGAACATCGAGCAGGAACGCACTGCGATCAAAAAACCACGGCATTTGAGTTGATTCAAATTCGCATTGGGTCCGAAGCAGGAAAGCTTCTCAAACGGGTTGAGGATCAATGCGAGCAGGAAGACCAGCTGGTCGCAGTCCTTCCAGCGTTTTTCGAGGCGTGCGAGCATTGATTTTCGGACACCGATCTCCGGATGGTCGGCAAAGCGTAGGAATATACCCGCGATTGTGAGTAGAACCTGGTCGAGACGAGTCGAGTCCTTCTGGTTAATATTCGTGCCCAAACAAATTGGCTCGAGATCGCCGAGGACAGTCTCAAGACCGTTCCAGAACGACACATCCTGGATGAGCGCACACATTTTTTCAGCATCCTCCTTCAGTCGTGCACCCTCGGTTGAGGTTGCGGCACCGACTTCGGCCGCAATAACAGCCGTCCGGTTCTGAAGGACGGTAAATCGCGGAGGCCTGCAATCTGTACTGCGTTGCTCAACGGGAAGGGGAGGGCAGACGCACCTGTATTTGCATCCCCCACTCGAGCCTCGTGCTCGCGAGCTTTCTCCCAAGACGAAATGCTGAGCGCGTGGCGACGGAGCAGTAGATGTGTGAGGTGTGCGCCTCTGCAGCTGCGTGTCGCATGGGCTGCCGCCGGATGGCGGACGGCGTGTGCGGTCTGCGGCGCGTGCATTGGGCGCAATACGGGTGATGTGCGAGCAGATCTCGGTGCGGTGGAATTGGGCGGGCGGCACAGTTAGGAATAGCAGTATTTTTGCGTGAGCGAGACAAGACGGCGCGCAGTCAGAGTAGTCAATCCGGGCGTGGGCGAGGGTGGGCTAGGGGTCGAAGCGCACTAGACAGCTTATCCATGCGGTCCAGAAGTTCCCCCGTCGCCATGAACAGCGCGCCCGCCGACATCTGCCCCGGACAAGTGCTCTGTGCTCAGGATGGGTGATTTGCACCACAACAGATGGACGATGCGTATCGGGGTCAAGCCGGTGGGTGGCACATCGTCCGGTCGGAGGCTAGCTGAAGGTCGGGTTGGAGTCGAGCACGGGCATGAGCGCATGAGCAGCAGGCCGTTGCGTTTGACGTGAGTGAGACGAAAGCGAGAAAGGAATCATGAACTTCAAGCTCCGATTCAAATCGTGACCGACGGAACACCGCTGGCCCGTGACTCTCTACCCAATCTCTGCCTCTTCTCTAATCCGTGTTCCGTTTGCGAATTACTACGCGTGTCGTATGGCCTAGGCCTATGAGCGCCGGTTGCTCGCTAATAAATTGGGAAGAAGGTTACGGAGATCAGTTGCGGGGTTGGGGCGCGTACTCCCCGGGCCAGTAACGCATCGCCGTGCTGGGCAGACTGGAGTCCAGTGGTGGCGACCGACATCCCCAACGTTCTGTGGCTCCACGGGCCCGCTGGTGCGTGAAAATCGGCCATTACATCTGCCCTGATCGTTTGTGTTCTGGGTGTAGACGGTGCGATCCCAGACCCAGCGGATATCCGCAAGCACTCTGTGGAAGGTTTGCTCGGGCTTTCTTCGGGATCCGTGAAACTTGCTCTCTGGGGACTAAACTCTATTCTCTTCCTTGCAGATTCAGACGATGATGGAATTCGCTTCACTAACATGCTCGAGTTTCTACTACTCTTGAAGGACTTTCGGGCCTGGCATTATCGAACATCGGCTGTTGATCAGCATATTTGACCCGACCCCAGACGTATTACGTTACTTTCCGTGGAGTCAACGACACGGACCGGCGTCAATCTGACAATCATCTCATCGTTGGACGACGTTCGCCAAAAGATCCGGGAGAACAGCTACTTGCAAAAGCGACGCAGCTCATGGAACAGTCCGCGAATGCTTCAGTCCGGTTCCGATCCTCGTAATTCGAACTCCTGGTTTGCAGGTGAATAGGAATATACATACCTTGGACGGTATACGGGATGGGTCGACACCGAATGACCCGTCACATATACGGCCGTAGCCGTATATGGTACGGTCCGCAGCCTTATTGGAGCGCAGCATTGACCAGGCCGAACGCTGAACTTGAACTTCGGTTCGGTTCAGCAATTTCTCTGAACCTGAACCTGAACACCAGGTTCAGGTTCGGTTCAGCGTTCGAACCTGAACTGAACCCTAAAATATCTTTCCGATGTAAGACACCCATTTCTGACTGTCAAACTGTGCAACTTATCTTCACAAACCTATTATGAATCATTGCCTGCATAAAATGTCATTGACACTGGTTGAACATTTCAAAATTTTCACCTTCTGTTTCAGTGAAAAATGTCGTTTATTTTTCACACATTTTTCACTGAAAAAGCAGGTGAAAATTTCAAAACATTTTCATCACTTTCTTGTTTTATTTCGAATTTTTCACCTTGAATTGAGAAAGTGCTGAAAAAGTTTTAAAATTTTCACCTTCTTTTTCAGTGAAAAATGTCGGAAAAATTACCAACATTTTTCACTGAAAAAGAAGGTGAAAAAATTGAAATGTTCAACCAGTGTGAGCAGAAGAGTACGACATTTCTTTCATATTCATCGACATATGTGACATCTGTGACTGACCGTAATTCACCTCCGTTTGACGCAGAAATGGATACATTGCCTCCCAGCCACAGCCACAACAGTCGGACTCATGAACAGTTCATACCCTGAGTATAATCTGCACCAAAATACAATGGAATACTCTCGAAAGTGCTCAAAAACTGGATGTTGAAGTAGGCCTGGTGTTCGGGGTTCGAACACGTTCGGGAAATCAGCCTGAACCCTGCACTGGTTGAACATTTCAAATTTTTCACCTTCTTTTTCAGTGAAAAATGTCGTTTATTTTTCACACATTTTTCACTGAAAAAGCAGGTGAAAATTTCAAAACATTTTCATCACTTTCTTATTTTATTTCGAATTTTTCACCTTGAATCAAGAAAGTGCTGAAAATGTTTTAAAATTTTCACCTTCTTTTTCAGTGAAAAATGTCTGAAAAATAAACAACATTTGTCACTGAAAAAGAAGGTGAAAAAATTGAAATGCTCAACCAGTGCTGAACCTGAACCTCAGGTTTGGCTTAACGAATTGCTGAACCTTGAACCTGAACCTGGTGTTCAGTTCAGTTCAGTTCAGGTTCGAACCGAAAGGTCGAACCGGACTTTCCCATCACTATTTAAGAAAGGTACCAGCAAACATTTGGGCCCCATTATCTGCCAAAACTCGATCGCGAGTGTTCCGGTGATTTCTACGTGGAGCATTGGCAAAGTAAGGTGTCACATGTCATTTCACCGTGTGGCTGTGCGACGGATAATTCCGACCCATTTGCAATTTTAGCCGGTCATGTGATGCACAGCCTTTCCCTCCTCCGACACTTTAACGACGCGCCGATCATTGGCGTCACTTCTCATTCACAGAACCCCGGTTTATCAGTCCAAATGCCTGATCCCAATCCCGACAAATTTTGGAAAAAAATTGTGTTTCGCCTGTGCCAAATCCCGACATTTTGGGCCAAAATTGAGCTCAGGCCTGGTCCAAATCCAGACAAGATCGCGGCAGCGGGAGAAATTTTTCGAAAATAGCCCATGCGGGGCAAAAAAATTGTGAATGCCGACAAATTTGGTCCAATTTAGCCTCTAGGCCTGTTCCAATCCCAACAAATTCATCTCCTTCGGGAACAGGCCTTTGGTGAGATACCTTCGTTCACCTGCGGATGACGTCAAGGTACCAACTGTCATGGAAAAAATGTGCCTGACCCGCATGTATACTGTATTTTTTCGTTCAATTCAACAGCCACGCGTCACACGGGTGCCTGTTGATTTGGAATTTTGGTTCTGTGTCACGCGTTGCGGAGGCGGTTGTCGGATCGGTCCAGTGTTGTACCGATAAAGGGTTTCCTATGAACACATGGAACCCTTCTCATCATGGCATGCCACCGTAACCGCCAAGAGGTTGTTATCGCATACAGACGCAGCTGCCCCCACACCTAAAAGGGGTGAATGCTGAACACACACGGGTATAATACAAGCTTATATAGTAGAGTGGGTTGTAGCACAACGAACCGAATACACAGTGCCCTCTGCGCCCACATCACATTGTGCAGCCAGGTGTCTTTCAGGAGGTCAACAAGGCCAGGCTACAATGGTCGGGACGCTGCAACTCTCCCTCACCCGACCGACCGACCGACCGAAAGACCACGCTCACCCTGCACGGCGCCTATCCCAAATCCCTCGTCGTCTAGCCGTGCACCCCCCACACAAGTGCCTGTAGACACGTGTGCGCAATCAATATGAATGTATATTGGAGGCACAGTGACGTGAACGGCTGGTGGGTGTCAGGGGTGCAAGCAAGACCATCAGGGACGCCAAGTGGTATTAATAATACGTAAGGCTGTATGAGTCCAAGTAGCAACGAAGATGAATGCTGGAAGTGCACCCCGGTGGTGCATCTGACAATGTGGCACGGGTACTCATGCTGCGCACCACGCCAAGTTCGGTCCAGACTCCAAAGCACGTCCGTGTTGGGGGCTGTCCCGGGTTCCATCTAGTGATGGGAAAGTTCGGTTCAGTTCAGGTTCGGGGCACTTTTTCCCGAACGTTGAACCTGAACCGATGGTCCGGTTCGGAGAACCGCTGAACCTCGAACCTGAATGCAGGTTCAGGTTCAGTTCGGCGATCGAACGTGTTCGAACCTGAAATAATTCTCCATCCCAGGAGGGAGCAAATTTGGGGCGGGCAAAACCCGTGTGGGTGCGGGTGTCGATCATAGAGTAATTTGGAAGAGCTTGTCGTCATTTATGGCTGCCCAGGAGCCCAACAACGACACCTAGGGAATATTGTGGTGTGACTCGAGAGTGACAGATGGTGACATACTTTGACAGAAATCTCCATACACGTCCCCAATCCGCAGCCAAAACGAAAAGAAGCATCAAATTTTGAGAAGCGGCAACATTCCAACAGGTTTTGGATCATAAAAGAGATAAAGGCTTCCGAAAAGCAGCTGCACTGGGGTATTTCAGGTTCGGGGTTGGAACCTGTTCAGCAAAATGGCTCCTAGCCTGAATGCTGAACCGAACTTCGCGTTCAGGTTCAGTGATTTGCTGAATGCTGAACCTGAACTCGGTGGATCGGAAATGACATCCCTTATACCACACCATGGCCTTTAGTCCTTGAAAAAATTAATGCAGACCTCATGCGTTGGCAAGCAACAAACCCTTCTCTAGAAGGGAAGCGCCACATCATCAGTATGGTGATTGGAGGTCGAACACAATATCTCACCAGAGTCCAAGGAATGCCGAAAGACATTGAGGACACACTTGAAAAATTGATACACTCCTTCCTATGGGACGGAAAAACAGCCAGAGTTTCACTGGAAGAAATGATCCTACCAGTCAATCGAGGAGGCAAAGCAATTTTGGACATCGCCTCTCATAACAAAGCCATTGATCTTTGGAATCTTCAATGCTACCTTGTGCAAGGAGAGGATCGAGCACTGTGGTGCTATTTTGTTGACTACATACTCCGAAAATACTTGGAGACTAGCTACATAAACATTAGGCCCGGTCAAATCATGAACATTTTTGTGAATGATATACATTTCCCGATACCTAGATCAAACAAATTTCCTGATGACCTCAAGCGCATGATCTCTGCAGCTCAGGAATTCAACCTGAAATTTACAGCACTCTCGATTGACCGTGAAGTGCAACTCGACATGCCGATATGGAAACACCCTGCTGTATGGGATCCAACTTACAGAAATGCCTGCCTTCGTGGTACTGCAACCTGCCTCCGAAATATTCACGGAGTTCGCACGCTTCGGGATGCATTGCCAATTGCAAACAGAAAAACTATGGTGCCTAGGCGGCCACACACTATAAGCCCTAGTGGCATTGGACGGAAAAATTGTGGATGTCCACCTTGTAATAGGGATCGAAATGAACTTGGTTGCGAACACCCAGGCAAATGCATTGACACTGCGCAGATATTGATAGACTGTATTATGCCAAAGTGGAATCCACTCGCTCCTATGACTGACCTTTGCGATGATATCAAACTGACAGCAGTGGAATTGGATGCAAATCTGCGACAAGTTGAAATTGATGAACCAATGACCTATGATCCGAACTTCAGAGTGTCTAGTGCCGAAAATGGCTTCCGCATCTTTGCTGGGGATGATTCAATGCATGAGATTGCTGCAAGATGACAAGGCCAACTTGAACCACCCCTGAATTTAACAACCGCTTTTGTGCATATCAAGGTCATGCGGGCTGGTCAGTATGACCCTCAAATTATGGCAAGATTCAAAATTGTTTCAGATGACTTTGAGGAAGACACAACTGTACATCTCACATTTGACAACCCAACGATAAAAATGAACTTTAAATCCGGAATATTGGGAGCTGCACTCTCCTTGTTCCAGAAAATTCCAAATAATGCCCCGTTACTACTATGTTCCCCATCTGACTTTTTGCTCAAAACACTGATTAAGGAGCGAACAAAATCTGAAAACAACATGTTAGACCCTAATTTCCCCCTCTTTAAAGCGGTTTTTGCAGCGCTGAACGAGCGGGTTGCACAAACACAGTTCAAGCAAACAACAGACACTTTTCCTGTCACCTTAAATTTGGACACTGATCTATGCCCTCCACTCGAGGTTGATACCCAAATCGATTTAATGTTCAGCTGTCCTGGAATTCTAATCTCACAAGGCTCACAACGGATCTTTACAAAAATTATCAAAGGCAACCACTCTGAACCTTTTAGAAAGGCAACTTTCATCAACCTAGACCGCATCTGATGCTCCGTATATGAAATTTCTGAGTACACTCCAACAGACGAAATGATTTGGAACTCTATACGTTCCACAAATTTGAGACGAACCCACCGTGAATTATTCTGGAAGTCAATTCACAACATTTTCAGAGTCGGTGACTTTTGGACACACATGAATAATCTTGAAGAATTTTCTGTTTGTCACACATGTGGCGTCCCCGAAAACCTTGAGCACATAGCAATGGAGTGTGATGCCTCCGGCGCAAAATTAATTTGGGGAGTGACCAAGAAACTCTGGGCCACGAAATACCCCATGTGGCCCTCCCTCAGCTGGGGCCTCGTCCTCGGTTGTAACCTTGTTAAATTCAAACACTCAAATGGGAAAATTATCCCTGCTATGGGACGATTATTTGCCATTCTGGTATGTACGGCCTGGTACACATCTGGAACATCCCGAATGATAAGGTTCTGAAGAACCCACACCGTAACATTACAGACATTGAGATTCACAACAGATGGCTGAAATCCGTGAATTCAGCACTGGGACAAGATCAAATCCTCACCAATAAAATGAAATTTGGTAATCTTGCGCTGAAAAAAGATCTTGTCCTAAGAACATGGAGTGGTCTACTAATGAACGAAGACACTCTGCCGGATGATTGGACCGACACAGTGGGGTTTTAGTGGGTATACAGCCATTGAAATTGAATGACTCAAGAAATGGGATAGGATAAATTTACTAGGCTGGAGTCCCACACTCTGGTAATTGTGCGTAATGGCATTTCCTCCCTGGACAACTTTCCTGGCATTAACTAGAACTTCCTAGTAGACCCAGCGGATGACTTTTGGAATGCTTCTGCAGACTGAATTTCATTATCCCAAACGCTCCAAAAAAAAATGAAAAAAAAAAAATGAAAAAATGAACCTGAACTCGGCGTTCAGTTCAGTTCGGTTCAGGTTTGAACTGATGTCCTGAACCGAACTTTCCCATCACTAGTTCCATCTCCCCGCACGCCAGCGGCACCTGGCAACGGGGAGTCCACCCGAAGCAACCACACATTGCAGATGGCAGAGCCTGTTCGATGAGTACAGATGCCCAGGCGAATGCAGGCCCGATGCATACTCCTTCTCAAACCCCTATTTTGCACCGTACTCTTATCCTCAGACCCCTCAGCTTCCGGCAGCCTTTCCCGGGGGAACTCTGCTTCATAAAGGATTCTATGATCTCCTCTCGATGATTCCGACCCCTTCCCCATCTCGTTTAATTTGGGGAGCTCCGGCCGCTGAGAAGCCCGGGCTTGCGGGTCCTAGGTATGAGGAAAATTGGCGGCACCCCCAGCTGGCGGATCCCCGGCGAAACAACTCTCTTCTCCCCCAGTCTGGTCGTAGCCAAGAAATTCTGCACGATCAGCAAAGATATGGTTTTGCGGCCTACCGGATTTGTGTTGGTAGTTTGGGTTCCTTGAATTCTTGTGCCTATGTATCAGGCGCTTGGTGCATGCTTCTGATGCTGACCAGGCCGAAGCGCTGCTCACCCGGTTGGGTCCAGATGGGTTGGGGAAACTAGGAGGTTATCTGCGGGTTCCGCGCTATCGTCAGTTTCTCATGCAACTCCTAGATCCCTGCTGGGCAAACCCCATCAAGGCCCGTGTTCGCCAGACGAAGCAGACCAAAGCGATCAACGAAGCTGTCAATGCCCTGAACCATCCCAAGGCAGTAAATTAGATGACCGGACATTTGGGCCCCTGCGTGTCGTCCATGGCTCGAGCACTACAGCCACATTGTCCACTCTGACGACAGCTGCTCGAGAGAATTTTTGTTGTCTTCCCCTGACATGTTTTCTGGCCGGCCGGGTAATTCCACTATCCAGTGGGGCAGTGGACTTCAGGCACATGCTGAAGATGAGGAGCACTTGTTGGATACCCAGAGACGGTAGAGTCTCCTCTGCCTACCCTGGAGAAAGCTGTTTCAGCCAGAATTTATTTTGAGAATCTGTACTTCCCTCTCTTTTGGCACCCGCCGCCGTCTCATGAGCAACGTAGATTGGCTATGGAGCGTGACATGATGGAGATGCGGCTCAGTGTGTTGCATCATGATCAGCGTCGGGATGCAGAGTCGATAGGGCAGAATGACACACCAGTGCAGCTGAGCGCCTGGCGACAGCACTTCTTCTTTGGTGGCTGGCCGTCGGCCTGCAGGCTGTCCTGGTTGTGTTCGTTGTCATCGTGGGGAGCAGCGGATGGGGGTGGTTGTGGTCTGCAGTGTCCGGGCCATCATTCGGGTCAGCAACAGCAGCCATTCCTGGGAGTTATTCTGCGTTGCCCAATAACTTGAATCTCAAGATTCAAATTGGATCCTGATGCCGCTATGGAGCAACTCCGAGCAAACATGCGCAATCTGGGCATCGAAAAAATGGATTACGGAGGTACGTGACTCGTGGCGCTTGCGACGGCAGTGGCAAATCAGGAACAGCAAGGAAACGAGCAAGGCATGTAGACAGAGAGCCACGTGGCAGTTGGGCTAGGGCAAAAGGTTGGTGAATGTGTAAAGACACAGGTTGCTGCACAGCAAAGAGCAAGTGAGAGGCAGGTGTAAGGCTGGCTTCAAGTTGAAGTTTACCAAAAGCTTATTATTGCTAACCCAAGACACAGGTTGCTGCGCAGCAGGGAGCGAGTGAACGATCGGTCACCAGTCTAGCCGTGATGTCATCCCCCTGATTCTTATATCAGTAGCATGAGCCCGTGCTATGCTACGGACATATTTACCTTCCCAAGTTATCAGTTAACATGAAACCTTAAAAACAGTTGTCTGCTAAATGCTTGACTGATGAAGGGACACTTGTCACCAACCTGTGGTTGGTTCCTCGTGTCCCCCGTGTCCGGCTTCCATTGAATAGTTGAAAACTGTGAATCTGTAGTCATCACATCCTGGCTCTTTTGTCATGAACGACAAAGGAAGGCCAATCGACGTTTCGAGGACTGTCACGGCCTAGGCAATCCTTTGCACTGTTGCAGTTGTTAGCAGAAGTCTGAATCAGGGGCTGTTCACAGTTTACTCAAAAAATCTGGTAGACAGCCATTTTCCTTGTGCTCTTGCTGTCCCGAGTCCACAGTAATACCAGGAGCAAGATGGATTGAGGGAGCACGACTGGGATGTTTTTATAGATGCCAGGGAAATCAGTGTAATACTTCAGAGAACATCTTTCGAGACCTGTGATCCCCTGCACTTGTGTAGAGAAACAGACACTCAGAGCCTTCGAAGAGCATATGACAGCACAACCTAAGCGGTCTGAAAACTCAGGAATTGAACCTTGAACAATGCACAATTGCTCAAATTGTCAGGACTTAGGGTTGTCTGTGAAACTGCCTTCAGGTGCCCCCAACAAAGTATTTCAAACTGTCAAAACATGTTGACACACGTCAGGAAACATTAGCTGAAGCGAGCTGATGGGTCGGCTCAATTGGGCTAACCGTGAGAACAAAATGGTACAGCCACCTGATTGATGTTTGTCTGGATAACCTGATTGGCTGGCTGGCCTTCCCACGTGAAAGCCTTCTGAGGAATAACTTATAAGTGGATTGCCGCCCGAATCTTAGCGATCTCTTGATGTGTCTGAAACCCCACACATGTACGCTGTTCGACCGCAAAAGAAGTTTCCTTTTGCAGTGTGAAAGGAAGTTGGGTGCTTCTAATTCGGTGATCTTAGATTACGTGATTCCCAGGGGCGCGCTCTCGCTTCATCTCCTTACAATGATCCATGTCCCCCTTCTCGGCCCCGCGTGCCATATATTTGGGTGAAAACATCCCGAAACTCCATTCACTTCATGTCTGACAGCCCCCGCGAGACCCTCTTGTCCCTCTTGTCCAGCTACCTTTCCAACGTCTTCACTCCATATGTGATTATCGTCGCATCGCTGTTTACCTGCGCCATCCTCGTCGCCCGATACGCCGTTCCAATGCGTATGATCATTGTCCTCGACAAATGTGTCCGTGAAGTGGAGGATCTGTACTACGACACGTCCGACACCTATGGTTCCAACCCCACAGAAGTTGAGAACGATCTTGCAGCGTGTTTGATCGAGTATGTCGTCTTTACTATTATTAGCACATTCCCTTCCCTCATCGTGACCAACACAGAATTCAAGACAAAGCTGTCATGCTCCGCATTCGAACGCTGCGCCTCACCCATGCGCCCGGGATGGCCTGGTGGAATGAATGCCGCGGATTTTTCATGGGCCATTCCCTCGCAATCTGGCTGTGCGGAATGAACATCCGTGCACTCCAACGTGATCTCCAGGTAAGGATACGGAGGAATTCGGAACTGATTTGCTAAACCTCTCGCACTAGTTGAGACAACACAAGCAGCTGCACGTGTTGCATGCCGAGTTCGCGGCTGGAAACTCACCAGCCTGGCAGTTGAGGATGCGGCGCCGTTATTGTGGGAGCGATTCACACTGCCTTGGTGGTCCAATGGAGCACCCCGGCTGAGTCTGCAGGAGTACAAAGTAGAAGCTTCGCACCGAGTTGAAGAATATCCACTATTCGCGTATTTGCTTTCCTTTATGAATGATCATCAATTGCAATTCTGTTTTGCCCTCTGTTCAATGAGATGATCAGATTGGATATATAGATGAACAAAATGTGCACCTGCAATGTGTTTTATTCGGGATGTACGTACATTGGCCGTAACACAGGGACCCGGTTCCGCCCGCCCTCTGCCTGGCGAGTCCGTCGGATGTGTGCAACCGAGCGCACCAGGGTGTGGTAGGCCGCGCACGATTGGAGGCGTCGGCCTTGTGCTAGCGCGCATCAGCCCTGTGTTCCGCTCGCGCATCCCGCATCCCGCCCGACTCACATTTGCACGGTCGGCGCGACTGCACTCGACGTGGCTAGCCAGGACGTGGGAGATCGTTGGTCGCTTGCATGCGCGGGGCAGATGCAAGGACATGGCGGGTGGGGTGGGGGCCGACTGCTCGGCGCGGCTGGTACCCAATTGGGAGGTGTTGTGGCTCATTTTGTGTGGGATGGGCAACGCACATTCACAGTCGGATGCGGGCGTGGGAAAGGGTGGGACCTCAAGTCGAGGTGCGGGATGTCGTGGTGGAAGTTGGGGAGGGTCCACAATCTGCAGTGAGTTGCTCAGCCGGGAAACACGGAAGCAGAGGGGCAGACGCACCTGCATTTGCATCCCCCACTCGAACCCCATGCTCGTGAGCTTTCTCCCAAGACGAAATGCTGAGCGCGTGGCGACGGAGCAGTAGATGTGTGGGGTGTGCACCTCTACAGATGCGTGTCGCATGGGTTGCCGTGGGATGGCGGACGGCGCGTGCGGGCTGTGACGTGGCACACATCGGGCGTGAGACAGGTGATGTGCAAGCGAAGCTCGGCGGGCAGGCGGGCGATATAGTTGGGAAGCCTGGCAGAAAGCATGATTTGCACTGATCCCGAACTTGGCACCCCTTCGATGTCATTGGAAAGGATGGATCATTTTATATGGGTGGTGTTGATAATGGGATGGGATTGGGTGAGATTCAATCCTACTCACGTATCGGTGTTTCCTCACTCTCTGGTATTCAGACGACCTTCAATTGTCCCAACTCGACGCAATGATGGACCGGAACAAGCCCTTGCCCCATGGTGAAGCTGATTTTGAGGAGGGTGAACAATTGATTGCTTATTTCACATCCGATGAAGAAGATAATGCTTCGGGGCAAGATGAATGGTAGTTTTTTATGTCCCTAGTATTGAATTCATGTTATTTCTCTTCCAGTTGTACTGTATTATATTTGTGTATGTTGATCTAACCAACTGAAATTGAACCCGAAGTGCAGCCCTTTGGAGCCCTGGTTGAACGACACAAGCACGTGATGTGCTGTCACAACTGCCTCAGCTGAGTTAAAAGTCTCGAACACCGTTGTCATTCAATTTAACCAAACTCACTTAGCATTGCGCTCCAAAAATCCAGACCATTTCTGGGGTGTTTTGTATCGAAAGGTGGACCTGTCGAGCTCAAGTTGCATATTCTTTCATTAATATTGCACAGGACATGTCAACATCATTCGTAGTCCTACAGTGCCCCTCGGGTTTTCCCTCCATTTTAGGGGTGAAATTGAGCAGGGCACGGGTGACCATGCACAGAGGAGAACATCAGACCACAATTTATTAATTATAACAAGATAATTGATCATGGTTGAGGCTTACCTTGCCGACCTCTAACCGAACCTCATTGCTGAACCTTTAGGTTTGGCTACCCAGGGGAACTTGGATTTGGCCCCATTTTCTGCTACATGTACAAACAAGATTTAGTCACGCACTATTGGTCATCTCAGAAAAGAAAATGAAATAATAGAGGGAAAACAACTTGGGGCAATAGATAGAAAAAACACGGATATAAAGATATGTCATTGTCAACTTCCCGCCCGACTTGAATCCTTGTGCGTGACGCCTTGAACAGAGACTCTTGTTCAATTTTCGACTATTAGTCATTTCTGCTTTATGTTCGGCACAGTATCCGCAGTATCCGTTACCGTCGGACGCGGACATCAATCACCTTGCCAGCGCACGAATCTTTGCTTCCTCCTCAATTCCTCCTTCATGTCCTCCCCGGCTACCTTCTGCGATTTGCCCATATCCACTGGGTTCGACGGTCATGCCGCAACCTCCTGTGTTTCTCTGGATTGGGTCATTAAATCTGGGCTCCGTACACACAACTCTCAAGCCTCTGGGCACCTGACGCTTCCATGCGACGTCGGCGCCATTTCAATGTTCTTGAACAACCTTCCTGTGACTGCTTCTCTGCCTTCTGACCTATTGCTCGGCTTGGACTGGTTCAACTTTGTTCAGTTCTCTGCACCTGAACTCGTAGTGCATCTGGATTCTGGCTCGCTTGATCTCCGAGGCCCCTCACTTTTGACCGTTGGCATCACAGAATCTGGACCACCATCGTCCACCGGTGTGTTATAACCTCTTACTGGTAGTATACTGGACTGAATGGTTTACTCCCAGTCACGCCAGCCGTTACACCAGTGTTCCAAGGAGGCACCAGTGTCGACCATCCCTCGTCCTCCCCATCAGTGTCCTTGGATAACCCTGATGCGGTATCCGCCCCCTCATCGATGCCCATACGCGAGGTATCGATGTTGTAGCTGCTTCTACGCGCCAGCCCGGACACCCCGTTCGCGGGGTATCCAAACATCTTGTACGCGAGGTGTTGCACCCCCTACGCGGGGTGCTCACGCAAATGATGATATGATACCTGTTGATGAACCTTTGACTATATCGTGCCGTGACGACCGTTTGTCTGTCTCACTATGAATGAAAAAAATAGGATTGTCCGTTTCCTTATTCGCAATCAGCCGGTTCCTCTGCCAACATTGAGAAAGATGGGCTCGTCATACACAAATATCAGACAGAGAGTCCGGTGAGAGACGAAAAAAAAGTGCTGAAGCTTTACGCACCGAATTTCTTGCCCATTGCTGTGGCGAAGCTTGTCTGTTCCTGAAGTCCGAAGCTATGCTTGCCGGCCTGGATCCAGGGTGCTTTCACCTAGTGAGCTGCAACACTGTGAATTAATCCTCGGGATTCAATCCAACACTCGGAAAAGAAAGTCAACTGCCCTAAATGGTAATGTTCACAAGCGTCCACGTCCATGTGTTGAGGGATCCGGGACTCTTTTCCCCCTCATGCTATCCCAGAATCAGAAGGACCAATTGTTCGCGAGTTTCGTGAAGCTACTAATAATGCATCATTGAAGCAATATGAATGTTCCTTCTGCGGTAAATTTGAGATGGCAGTCAGTACCAAAATGAGAGCTGTAAATGAGCTTGATTCTCCCTACTTGAACGAGCAGTTGTAGAACTCCGGATAATATCTCGTCAGCCTAAAATCGAATCATTCAGCAAGTCCTCCCTGGTCAGCGGTTCATATGTACTGTGCCATCTCTGTAATTCTGCTGTGAGCAAAAAGTCTTTCCATTCAATTCCTTTGTCAGTTATGCAAATGACCTTTGGATAGGAGAAGTCCCGGAGGAGCTTAGCGATCTCACATTTTTGGAAGAACAATGTATCGCCCGGGCCCGAGCGACGAGATGCATGTACAAGCTCACACTGGGACCCACGGGACAGCTTGCTGCTCGGGGAAATGTTTGTATATTGCCTCAAGACACAACATCTCTCATTTCTGCGATGCCGATTCCGTTGTTCGTATTGAGAGATGAAATCTGTGTTATTTTTGTTGGATCACCCGACACCGAGGTCACTCACATATGCTGAAAAGGTCCCCGCTGCTCGTGTGTCGCGAGAAGATTCGAACTGCTCTATTTTGGCTGATTGAAAATAACCCACTCTATGCAGACCTGGACAGAAATGCCGTGCTTGATAATTCGGAGGAATACCCGGTGCATGATTGTCCGCTTGCGGTTACATATTTTCTACGTACAAACTCTGTGAATAATCAAGGGTCATCTTACACGTCGTATTCAGATCAAGCAAATGCTGAATTATTTGAGGGAGCCAATAGTTTCGAACTCACTTCTTCGACACTTGTAGACGCTGACAATGTGCATCGACGTACCAGCAGAGAAAGCTTGATGCTCTCTGGAAGTTGAAGATACAAGAAGCCGATTTGTGAAGTTTCCGTCTGGCAATACACCACTATCAACCTCAAAAAATCCACAGGTATTTGGTTGGCTATGGCCCACTCTCTTTCCATACGGTGTTGGCATGGTAGATAACAACAATGTTAGAATTTTGCCTGAGATTCCTTTTCATCAAGTTGATACCTCACCGCATGTACAACATTTGTTGAGTATGAGAGATCCACGGTTTCAGGTTCACAAGTCCTTCATTTTTGTCATGAGCAACATCATCCAGCGACGCAAGTCATCATTCCAAGCTCGCCTTGCCACCAATCGATCCTGGTTTCCGGTGGTGCAGGATTTGATGCGGAGATTGACGCTCAGTGTATGGATACCTTTCAGGCTAAGCTCGAGAAGAATCCGTTCGCAAAGCCCGAGAGCACAGGGGAGAAGGCGGCAGCCAAGGTAATGAGATACATCAGCTATGTTTCAGATCATATCCCTGTAGTGAACAACATGAAGCAGCAAATGCACAGTAAAATTATCGCTGAGGGCTTACCCCATTTTTTCGCCACGGTTAACTTTGCAGACTCTCATAATCCAATTGCACAAGTCCTAGCTGGACGGGACATTGACCTGGACAAGATTTTCGACGCGCTGGATGGTATGAACAAGGAACTGAGTATCCGGGCAAAGACATTGGCTGAAAATCCGGTAGCTGGTGCTGAGTTCTTCCACCTAATGATGACGAAATTCTTTGATATAATTTTGGGTGCGAAAAGGGCTTCAAAAATCGGTGTTCTTGGGAAGGTTAAAGGGTGGTACGCAGTTGTTGAGGCGCAGATCCGTGGTTCACTCCATGGCCATCTGCTAATATGGAGTGACGGTGCTCCTGCTTCACCTTTAGACATGAAAGAACGAATGAATTCAGATGCCGGGTTCAAGGAGAAACTCACTGCATGGTACGATGATATTATTTGCCAGAGCTTTCCGAAAAATACAGTTCCTTATATTGCGGCTGAAGGTACTCCGAAGCAACTCCCTGTTCTCAGTCGCCCATTAGATCCGGATTCCCCCGATTATGAGCAGAAGAGAACCCAGCGCCACCGGGATCTGTGTGAGACTACTGGACTAGTGCATGGACACAATGCAACATGCTTCAAGTATATCCCGCGGCGCATACACGCTCTTGTTGATCCGGACAAGGATTGCAGGTTTGAACTCCCTCGTCCCCTTGTTCAAGAGACACATTTCGATGATGACGATGATCTTGTGATACGCTGTGAAAACGGAGATCTAAATGGCCATAATCCGACAGCTACCCTTTGTCTTGGATGTAACACTGACCTGAAGCAAACAGCGTCCGGTTCCGTTGCAATGGCTATGGTTGAATACATGGGGAATTACACCATCAAACTGCAGTTAGACACTGCAATTGTTTTTTCTGCTCTCTGCACTTCAATCAAGACTCTTCAGAATCGGCCTCCTCAGGATGTAGACGGACAGGTTGACAATTCTGAAATGGCCCGGTTAATGATGGTAAAAACAACGAATACCCTGGTTGGCAAGCGAGAGCTGACGGGACAGCAAACAGCCAGTCTTTTACTTGGTAGGAAGAACAATTACACGTCAGATGAATATCAGGAATATTGGTGGTCCTCTATGCTCCGAGATATTGCACGCGATGTTTTCGCCGTTGACCTCGATAATCATTCAGAGCGGTACACAGTACCAGAAACAAGAGAAGAGCTTGAACATGGAGCCCTAGATTCGGATGAGACCCAACGCATGATCATCCCGGACGACGAGGACGATGGAATGATGGTGCTCACCCCAGAGAACCTTGATAAAGCTCCTGAAAATGAAAACTGCAATGACGATGCCCGAGAGAAAAGATATTCCAACTTGTTCAGTGACATATTCTACCGACCATCAGAACTTGATTCAATGTGTGTTTGGGATATTATGAGAAGCTACGTCAAAGAGAAGAAGCCCAAGTCGAAGACTCAGAGAAAAACATACTTAGATTTCAAGCGAGGGCATCCCCAATACACCACTCACTGCCTGAAAAAATTGGAGTCACCGGTCATACCTGTGTTAATGGGTTATCGTATTCCTCGGAATGACTCGGACGATGACCAAGCAAAGTATGCTGTAGTTATCCTCACTTTGTTCAAGCTCTGGTCAAACATGAAATCTTCTCCCCTCAAGTCTCCAGAAATAAGTTGGTCAGATGCCCTCGACGACTTCAAACTGTCCATGTCGCCTGAGCATGCCAGAATTGTCCTCAACATGCAGCTCTTGTATCAGACCCGAGACGCCAAGTTCGACTTTGCAGCAAAACGCAGTAAACGGCTAGCTGACTTGACAAGAATGGCGAAAGATACAGGAATCAAGGAAGAGCAGGGCGACGCGGAGTATGATCCTGTTTGGGAAAATGCTATGCAAACTGCGATTGATCCCGAAGAATTGGACCCAGACTACACGGCATTTACCAAAGACACTAGAGCGACCCGAGATGCACAGCAGATCATTCTACAGGCAAGCAGTGTGGGTTTTTATTCCACGAAAAATACACCAAGCAGCGAGACATGTGCCAAGTTCGGACAAAGATAACGGCTCGGAGATGAAGATGACATTTTTAAAGCAAGTGCTGCCGCAAAAGATCTTTTGAAGGAGAAAGATTTGCTGATCAAACGTCGTCTGAAAGCTGCGGAGAATACAGGAGAACAGAATGCCCAATATTTCCAAGCATCTGCGAGGATACCGCAAGCTCTTTGCACGACATTGGCACAGGAAGCAATAGAGCGCGTGAATTATATGAGAAAAACCGTATCTATTCTGACTCACACTCACAATGGAACTCCCTACGCCCGTACCAGCAATTGTGTCTTGCGCTGATCATCAAACACACATTGAATGACGAACAAACTCGTGCATTCCTGCTATTGGCCGATAAAATTGGTCGTGAGCTAGAGATTGGCCGTAAAAATTCACCTATATCCCTGCTCTGTAGCGGGCCAGGTGGCACAGGGAAGTCAGTAATTTTTGGAGCCTGGAAGGAATTCTATGACATTACCGGACATCCTGAACAGCTACGCTTGACTGCACCAACAGGTGTTGTTGCTAGTGATATTGGTGGTTGCACAATTCATTCGGAAGCAAGCTTACGAGTTCCGCCTGCCAAAATGAAGTCAACACCGAGTTTACGCACAAATCTTGAAGAAAGAATTTCACCATTGGAGACTTTGATCCTAGATGAAGTCTATTTCTTGAGTGCACAAGACTTCGCTAGACTTTCTGAATATCTATGCATGGGGAAGGGTGTCACTGATTCTATATGTGGGGGTCTAAACTGGGCAACCTGCGGTGATCCTTGCCAACTACCCCCGCCGGGAGGAAATTCTTTATTCGCTCGTGAACTGGATGCCATATCAACAATAATCTGAATGACCTACACGAGACGGTTCGCCAGGAAGTGAAGGGAATACAAATATGGCATCAAGTTGAGCATGTTGTTGTATTAGAAGAGATTATGCGCCAAAGGGGAGACCCATTATTGATGAGCATCCTGAAGCGGTTACGGAAAGGTACCTTCAGCGAGGACGATAAGGTTATCCTAGACAAATATGTGTTAACAAATCCAGAGTGCAGCCAAGCGACTAAGGATCTCACCAATATCAACAGATGGATTGACGACCCAGCACATGCATGTCCTTTGATTGTGTATACAAATGCCGCACAAGATCGTCACAATAGCAATATGGCTGAGGCCTTCGCTACTGCGACAGGCCAAGACTGCCATATCTACCTGACACGTCCCAGGGGACGTGGGCGGAAGCGCAAACAACTTACTGGCCTGGCAGCTGAGGCTGCGTGATCAGTACCCGTCAAAGAAGCTAATGACCTTGGCAGCAAGGTATTAGCTCGAGTCCATCAATGTTTATGGCTTTCATCGCTGACCGAATACCTGAGGTCCCTTACATGCCGGGAATGGCGGTATTTTGCACTGAAAATCTTGCAACAGAGCTGGGGATCTCGAACGGCAGTCGGGAACACTGGTATCGATCGTGTACGAAGAGATCGATGGGCCCGCTATGCGATATCAGCGGAAGTCGACTTCAGAGCATACAAAAACAGCGATCCCGACTCACCATATCCTCACCGAGTCCTGCTCAGACCCATTACCAACACAATTCACTTCCGCCTCCCAAACTCGGAGAAGACCTATAGCACAACACGGTCCCAGCTCCCGCTCATTCCCGCTTATGCCTTCACCTCGCACAATGCCCAGGGCCGCTCACTCGATGTGTGCTGCATTGATCTGGCAAGCTGTCCAACGATCCAGAGCGCATATGTCATGCTATCGCGTGTACGATCGCTCAAAGGACTCTGCATTCTTCGCCCTTTCAGGTTGGACCTCATACAGAACCATATTTCGCAAGAACTGCGAGAGGAACTGAAACGCGCCGAGCTCAAGGCTGAAAAAACAAAAGCCTATTCTCGCGAGCAGTCTGTTCCGTGTGGTTCCAGAAGGCCGGGTCAGTCTCTTGACTCAACCAGACACCGGCCTACTCGAAGATTTCGATTTTGACATTGTAATGGCACCCACAAGGCACTGACAGGTACAAGTTTATTTGCACTGATTAAATACACACTAAGCTAATCCGCGCGGTCAGTGTTAATGCGCAAATGCAACCAATAACAGAGGCTCTCCTACCTCAGCTACCCGATTCACTCTCACTGTCCGCTGCCCCGTGGCGTGTCCCTTTCCTCTCTCGCATGTGCGGCGTCCCGTCTGTCCGATCTATAGTAGCCCTAATAGTAGCCATGTTGTGCAGCCCAAAGGCATAGTCTTGAATTATCATCTTCAAATGATGAGATCTGGTGAGATTGAGTGTGTGTAGAGGCAAGTGTAGAGGCAAGTTTCGCTGCGGTCATCGGTAGCAGGGACAAAGAGTAGTGTCACATTGTCACACTGTTACATGTTGTTCACCCCGCGGCGATAGCCCCGTCACCTCAGTCTGACCCAGTGCAGAGCCTGCCTATCTAGATGTTGCTCTAATTTGCATCTGTGGTACAAACTCCATTCACGGTAGTTCACGACTGTTCAAAAAAAAAATGTTGATTCGGTCTCCATGGTATTTGCCCTATTTGTTTGTGAATTTCATCACGTCCCGGCCAATAGCCGAGAGCTCTGGAAAATAAATTGGTGCAACACTTGAGACATTCATATATCGGGGTTTATGCTCTACAGTAGCCTAGATGGAAGCCCCCATCTTTTGTGAATTTATTCAAACCGACGCTGCATAGCCAAATTGGGAATTTGCTGATCGCAATCTCGCAGCTTTATCTAAGCGCCTTCGGCGTCTATCAAGATTTGCTCAAACTAAAGGTTCAGTACCCGCCTCGAAGAGGCCCAATCCCAAGTCATACTCAAGGAGACGCAGACAACATCAAATAGTAGCGGGACGTGGGTGCCAGCAGTCCGACTACCCGATCAGGAAATCACCGGTCATCAAACGAGTGTGGTGCTCCGGCTTTCATGCAAACCCATTGGTTTGAACAACCTTATCTTATCGTATCTTATCCTGTCTTATCTTATCGCAATTTGCATCATTTGTTGATTCGGAGTTTGAAACGTAGGACCACTCGCGTCAAACGCAACGGGCCGCTTACTTCCCGTGCTCGTCTTCCGAGTCAAGCGCCATGCCTGTGTACTCTCCAGCAAGTCTTCCTCCGACTGAACTATACGCCACTCGCCGGCTTGACTCCGGCACGCGCCGCCCATCTGCGGCAGGGACTAGTGCTGCAGTGCAAGCCGCCCGTCTTCCGCAACATCGGGTGCGCTATGTACGAGAGGGTGACTCCCGCTCGTAGACTCCCGCTTCAAGTTACTCCGCGAAGGACCTCGACTCCACGGCCATGCACGTTGCGGCAGACGTCTGCGAGCCCTGCGCGGCTGTCCGTAGACCGTGGATAACCTGTCCAGTCGGCCTCGACTCCACGCTCACCCTAACCAACGCCCGTCCCGAAGGATCGTACCCGAATCCGACTGTGTCTCGCGCAAATCTTAGCACTTACTGTTAGGCTTCCCAATCGCATGCCGCCTGCGCCGCCCACACAAAACTCGTCTCGCCCAATCTGTGCGTTCCGCACGCGCATGAGTAGTAGGGTGGGTCGGTCCCAACGCCACGCCATCCCACACTTACCCGACGCGCAACTGCACAGGCGCATACGCCCCACGATTCTGCTCCGTCGCCCACTCGCTGAGAAGTTTGTGAGGAAGATGCAGGTGCGTCTGTGCGTGCCTTTCCGCGTGTCCGACTGAGCCCTACAGATCTCTTACCTCGACCTCCAGCACGGCGTCCCGTTCACCATTCATACAAAACGAACCAACACGCCTCCCGACTGCTGGGCCGGGGTCGGGCGCCCCCGCCCGCGTCGTCCTTCCATCCGTCCCGTACACATAGGCGATAGACGATCTCCCCGGCGGTCGGTCGTATACGTCGTGGTGAGCCGCATCGAGTGCACCTGGCTGCCCACATCTGGTGTAATTTCGGCGAGCGCGTGAGTCGGGTGGGACGCGGAGGACGGGAGTCGGTGAGCGATGCGCCGAGTTGAGCAGAGGTGGATCGCAGGGTTAATGCACGCACGACCAAGCCCACCTACAATCCTGCGCCGCCTACCCCGGCGCGCCCGTCCGACTGCTTCGGGCGCGCACTCGGCAGGCGGAGCGCGGGCACAGAAAATAAACGGCGAGCTGACCTCCAATTGAAAGGGCTCCAAACGCGTCAAATCGGTGGTGCACGGTGATAGGTGGCCGAAGGACCGAAAGAAGCCAAATTCCCCGACGCAATGCATTGCATCCGAGACTGGATGCGCGACAAACTCGACAATGGCGTCGCGGCGTGGCGTGTGCGCAGTGTGGACAAGCACGCCGCACGAGGGGGAGGCACCCCGGCACTGCCATGCTTCGCGGCGAAGGGCACGAAACAGTAAGAGCGCAGACGGGCGCGAGATCGAAGAAACGCAAGGCACGAGACGCAGCGCGCAGAACGCCATCGCCGCCGCGCGCGAGAAAGAGGACAGATGGAAGGTGACGAAGGAAGCAGTAGAAAGCCGCAAGACAACAGACGGCGACGAATCCGATGCGCGTCCCACGTATGCACCAGAGTTGAAGACATCAGCCACGCCCACTACCGTCACCGCGTGACTGCCGCACCACGCCCGCCCCCAGCAAAACACGCCGTACATTCTCCACCAAAGACGCCAGTACCACGCGATGCGGCGCGGCACGGAGATCTAGTGCAGCGCGCACACAGCCAGAACACCGCGCGACCCCAAACGCATGTCGGGTCCTGGCTCGTGACTTAGAGGACGCCGCGTTCTCGCTCACCAAGAACAGAACGTCGCATCCTGGCGCTTCCCCACACGAGAGGAGCACCGGCGGGCGTGCCACCTTCAGCTCGTCAGCCCGCCCAATCTTCTTGCCTCGGTCGTCTCGTCTTACGCCCCGGACGGCGGAGGGAGGAAGGAGGACGCTGGGGGCCAGGAAGCGAGCTGCAACCCGCGCTGCTGATGCTCGAAGCTAAGACACGCCGTCGACGCCCGCAGAGCCAAGGCGCGCAGCCGACGACACATCCTTGCGAGAGGAGCCCACCACGGCGCGCGCGGGGACAAATGATTCCGCTCCTGCCCAAATCCCCGTGGGCAGCGTGCGCGCCCACACTGCCGATCCGCGCGTCCGAGAGCAAGCGCCCAAGCTCTCCATCCGCACGTGAGAGACCAAGTGCCCCAGCCTACAGCGTATCTTGCGCAGTGGCACGTCTCGCCGCACGCGCGGGCCTCGAGGCCGAAGACGATGCACATGCATGTGTCGAATGCGACGCAGCGTGCTGGCCATGCAGGGCGGCAAGGGCGAGCGCACGGGCGCTGCGGGGGGACGGGAGCAGGGCGGCGTTCTGGGCGGCAACAAAAGAGCGGAGATGCTGGGGTGCGGCAACGGAAACGGCAGGGCGGTCGGCGACGGCAAGGCGCGCGCGGGCAGCGGCGGCGGCTGGGCGCAGAAAAGGCGGGTGCGGCGGCAAGGCAGCGCGCGTGCGGGGCAGGGCGGAGCAGGGGGGGCGGAACTGCTGGGCAGCGGCGACGGCAGGGCACAGGCAGGGAGGGCGATGACGGGCAAGGTGCGTGGGGGGCATCCCTCACGAGGGAGAAGTAGACGAGGAGCAGTGGGCACACCAGGAAGTGGTATTACCATGAGCCAGGAAATGAGGATGAACTATAGACACTAGATTCGCCCCCTGCCCGTCCACCGACTGCGTATCCAGCAGCGCGACGACGACCGCGATCTCCTGCCTCGCCACCCGGCACCGTGTGCGACCGAGTCTGGGGTTCACATCGTCCTCGTTCTCGCATCGACACAGGTCTGAGCACTATGGCGAGTCGCGCCCAATCTCTCCCGTGCGCCGAGTGCGCAGGCGAGCGCGTCAGAAGGGGCTGCACGGCACAAGTGGAGGCGGGTGGACTTGACGTGACGCGCGCGCATTAGATGGGACGTCGTGGTGTAGGTCGGGGCGGCGCGCGATCTGGGGTGCTCGGCCCGGACACACACGCATACGCACCTGCATCTCGCTTTTTGCATTCCGTTCACTCCCACTCGGGCACCATCCCCGAGACAAACTTCTCCGCGCGTGGGCGACGTAGCAGCGAGCTCCGTGTGGCGCATGCGCCTGTGCAGCTGCACGACGCATGGGTTGGCTCGGGAGCGCGTGCGGGACGCACAAACTTTGTCGCACCCGGTTGAACCGGGTGCGACACAAATTGGGGGATGCCAGTGGGACGGACGCGGTTGGGAAGCTTGGCAGTACTGGCAACGAGGTCGGGATGGACAAGATGGAGTGCCCACATCGGTTTGATGTGCGACACATTCACCAAGAGCGGCACATTTGTTGCACGCATATGCGGCACATCACGAAGTGCGGCACTTTGATCGCATGCGGCACATGCCGCTAGTAGATCATGCTGAGTCATCTGCCATGCTGAGTCAGCAACCACTTCAACTCAACACTTTGTGCCGTCTTGCCACAGCGCACTTTGGAGGCTCGAAACATTACTGGGAGAGCATGCCATCATTCACAATTCAGTCATAAATTCATATGAAGAGATTATCTAAAGGTCTGGCGCTGTGGTAAGTGATATAATGAATAATAATGTACTATATGCCGACGTGATAAACAGTGACCACGACTCAGAGTGTAATTCAAGAAACTGTAAAGCTTCAACATGCGTTACTGAAGGCACTGATTGTGAGGAACTTGAAAGAAAAAATGCAGTCAAGACGTACAGCCTTTGTTTTTGGCTTCTTCTTTGCGCCGCCAGCGTTCTGAGACTCGGGTACCGCCAATTTGGGAATTTTGGTTGGTTTAGTTCGAACACGCGAGGAGGTACGTCGAGGCTGAGATTCATCAACCTCTTGTCTTGCACGTCGTTTCCGACAGTTTTCAGATGTCGCAGCGGCCTCGATGCAAATCTGCGGGGGTGACAAGGACTCAGAGATGGATGGAAAGGCAGGAAGAGTTGGTAATTGATTAACGGGACTGGGTGTGCCACCTAGATGAGGGGAAATGTCCATCATAGGATTGTTTATACCATTAGCATCGGCAAAAATTGATGAATTTAATAATTCATCCACGGTGGTCGGTTCCCAACTGCCAAAACTTGAAGTAGATGCATGGAAAGCGGTAGGATTGAAGAGCGAATTTTCGGAAGGTTTGTCCACAGTGGACGGTTTCCAGCTGCCAAATGCGGAGTTATGATGAGCGGTAGCATTAAATAACAAATTTTCGGAAGTGTCCATTGCGAAAATGGCATTGATATCGGTGAGATCAGAGCTGTAGAAAGGCTTGGGTGCATATGAATTTGGGAGACTGAAAGCGCTTGCGGGCAAATCTCCCATCGCAGCCGACGATGCAGTAAATGCATCGAAGTCAGAGTCGGACATGGCCCAGGGTGACCCATCGGCGCCAGCTGCCAGTTGAGACATAGATGCAGATCCTGCTACAGAAATTCCCGGGGGGACCGCTGGACCTGCAAGAGACGGAAATTCCACCGCTTGGTAATGCCCGTTGACTGCGAGGTGGGCGTCGACTGAGTGCAAGGGAGGTGTCGACTCTGTGAGGGAGGCGACTGGGGCACAACTGATGGAAGTAGTCGCTAGAGATTTATTAGCACCACTGGATTTGGAGAATCGCTGGCTTACATGACACAATCTTCGCAGTTTTGACACGTCCACTAGAACTAGCGGAGATAATGACTGAGGGGTCAATAACCTTGGCGCCTTTAGCACGGTTGATTGAGGTACTCCCTTTCGCATATTTGAGTTGGTCACGAAGTTCTTTTTCTCGCGCAGATGATTCACGGCGAGATTCCTTCTCGTCTGCAATCTTTGCCTGGATCTGCTTCGAATACTGGGTCAGCTCATCTGACTCTCGAACCTTACGTGCTGCTGTGGCCTGGCGCTGTAAATTGCGCGACATCCGATGGTAGGCCTCGTTGTGGGGATTGGTGAGGATTCCCGTGTTGATGGAGGCTGCAATCTCGCGGGCGACATTTTCGTCAACCTCTCGAGCGCTATATATCTATCAGATCAGATCATACTATAAAGGGATAAATATGTCGCACCTTTCAATCGCCTCAACGAGCGATAACTTGGTCCCCGTGAGTGAATTCGTCCAATGGTGCTGGGCTTCACCGGTGTTCGTTGTTGCAGGAGTGCTGTCCCAGTCTGCTGCGGGGATAAGTGACTGCGACTTGACAAGACACGGGATAATCCACTCGCTCATTTTCTTATGAGCCCACCAATCTTCGAAGCGCAATAAATATTAGAAACCAGTTGTTCACTAACGATATGCGTACCTTGGATTTTCTTGATCCCTAGATCTTGAACAAATTTCGAAAATTCATCGAGGCGCTCCTTCGAATTGATGTACATGAAATCCATAAGGCGAGCATACTGTGCCGGCGTCACTATCCCCTTGAAGTCATGAATGGCACTGTTGTGGTACGGGAAATTATTAGACCACAGTCGAAATGCTAGCTTGAATATCACTTACTCTTTTGAGTGCCGGTAGCAGATCTTCACAAAGGTGGGGACGACCTCCGTTGCAGGGGTATCATTACTGATACCGCTGTATTCAGGATCATTGTGCTTCATAACCGAACGCGCAGCACCAAGGACTTGTGCTGCTTCCATATCGGCATTCATTACCAGTAAATTACCGCCCCGAACGAATGGCTTCAAGCCCAACGGCTTCCCAGTGAGCGATATCTTAACACGCTGCAACTCATCGAAAACGATCTCGAAAAAATCCGCACTAGCGCGGTTGATATATATTCGAGCGACGGTTACGGCTGACCGAAGAAATTCAGCCAAGCACAACTTGCAAAAAATAAATACGTACCGCGCTGTATAGCCTTGAGGTACAGGGCAAGCTCCCACTCATTGATTTCGCCCTCAACCCGTTTATATGTGGTATCGTCCTCGAAAGCGTTAACCCCAGGGTCATCCAATAGCTTCAATAGATAGGGTACGCAAGTTAGGATGACAACACCGCCATCTGCGGTTGTAAGGTAACCATGAATGTAGCGATCCGGAAGTGGCTTCGTAAGGCCATTCATATAGAGCTGAAAGGCACCTGAATGGGTGGCCACAGTATCAACATGGGTACAGGAAGACAAGTAAAACACTTACCAGCTACTCCGAGCCCTGCCGGATATGCCTTGGTCTTCACTTCACAAACCAGGTCACGCTTAGCGCGTTTGGATTGCAGAGCTGAGTCAAAAGTTGCGGGTGTTTTGTCGTTCAAAAGGAACTTCGTCGAATTTGCTAAATTTACGGCGAGGATTAATTGAAGTATATAACTGCGGAAGTGAGACATACCATTGTCAACCTTGGAAACGGTGGCCCCTACAACTCCGCTTGCTTTAACACAATCGCGATATGTCTCCTTGACCTGTAAGGACACCTTCGTAAGTGCGGGCATGGGATGGTTGTGTGGTGTGTGGTCTTTATGAATGATGAGCGCTTTGCGAATGGACGTATCATCAGGAATATATATAGTGCGCGAGGCAGGACAAGGATGTCGCTGGATTCGACTATGGGCTTTGGAGTGTCCGTTGACGATGTGGGCATGAGCTGTAGCCGAATAAGGACAAGAGTAGCATTCGAAAGAAAAAAAAAAGCATACGGCAATACTTGAGTTTAAGTCCCGTCTTCGGATGGACAATGCAGCTACAAGGAGGAGTATCCTTATCGCCATTGTCGTTAATCGCTTCGTCCGCCAACAGCTTCACAACCAATTTCTCCTCTACACAGTCGGGGATTGAATGGGTACGGTGATTTTCCTTAAAGTTCTTCGTCCATCCGCTGCAGGCAATCCAATACTGGTGCCCACGAGACATTCCCTGCTGAAGTCTGAGTAAACGAGTCGTTGGAGGGCCAAGGAAAATAGGAACCTGCGCTTTAGCTTTAAGCATCGGTACCCCTTTGCACTTGTTACCCTGGGTATCGATGGCATCGCACTTCTTCTTTTTAACGACATCTATGAACCTGTCAAAACAATCTAAGCAAAAGATTGAACAGGAAGTAAAGATCGTACGTCGCAGCGGTGTCCTCAGCGGTAGTACCCTCTCTCCGGCGAGTTTCTCGCTGAGCAGCAAAGACAGCATCACGAGACGCCGGATCAAGTTCGTAGCGCTCGACTTGTATCAGCGCGGGATCAACCCGCTCGCACGCGAAACACCCTTTACAGGACATTCGCGAACGGCGGCACCGAATCGGAGGCTGGCCAGGCTCAAACATCACTTGGACATCTGTGTCGGCAGTTCCACTGCTGCTCTTCCACGAGTCGTTATCCTGGACTCGTTAGCACACCTAAATCATGTGAAGTATGGTCAAAAAATGTACCTTGTTCTTGATGAGAAAATCGACGGTATGTAGCACACCATCCTTGTCATAAATGTTATATTTTGGGTCCTCCAGGTTGACGATCAAGGCGGTCAGAACACGATGGATGGGATAGATCGATGGAAGGCCAGACACATACTCCAGTCGCCCAACCTTGACCTTCGCGGTGACACGGTAGTCACCAATGAGGACATGAGATGAGATACCCTCATCCTGCCAGACAGTATCGGACTCCTCCAGATCAGGCTCGTCGTCATCGGAGCACAGATCTAGCAGTAAGATACGTCAGCATCAAGCAACTAAATCAGCAAGAGGCACGCACCAATGGTAGTACTGATGTTCGGTGGCAAAATACTTGATGAGCGAGATGCTGCCCAGATCAGAGCCTCCGAGACTTCCTCATCCGAATCGAGGCCGCCATTTTCAGGCTCCGAGTCCGAGAGGATCTCTAAAATGTCGTGATTATCCTCTCGTAAAATGCGTGTTCGGATAGTAATGGGATCCGAGTTGATGGTGGGTTCAACCTTGATAATCAGAGGTGTTGCCGAAGCAGAAAGGCGTACATCTGTGATTTCACGTTTGACTCGGGCGAGAAGAGGTAGGGGACGTGCGAGAGAAGTCGAACCGGGGAAGTCGCCGGTGTTCCGTTCAAGTAAAAAGTCCCTCAGCTCAGAAATGTTGATCCACGCGTTATCAAGAAACACTTCCGCATGGGCACGTATATAGGCAGGGGAGTGGATCTGTCATGTGGATCATGTATTACAAGGAGCATGAGAAGATGCGACACGACATACATAGTGCCAAAATTGCATCAGATCGCGGCCAGACAGGCTGTCAATGAGTTCTTGGTCGGCAGATATGTGTTTGGATTGTCCCGCATCTGAGGCCATTTCTACACCCCTGGAGCGCGTCGGGCGCGTAGCGGGGCAGGCGGGGTGGGGTGGTAGTACGAGCAGAAGAGAGGATTTTTTCCCTGCGTGGCACGTGCTATTGTGATGCGCATCAAGTGCGGCACTTGGCCAAAATGGGTATGTGCCGCATTTGCCCAATGTGCCGCAGATCCACTCTATGTGCCGCACATCAAATAAATGTGGGCACTCCATCTTGTATATCCTCCAACGAGGTGGACTAAACAGCTCATCCATGGGGCGGTCTTGAAGCTTCACTGCTGCAGGTGCGGGGGCGCGTAGCTGTCGAGTTAGTGCCTATAACTTAGTGGGCCGGAGTCGAGTGCGGCTGGCGCAGCGGATGACGCAAGCGAGGCACCACGTGAGCAGCTGATCATGTGATTAAGATAAGATAACAAATGTTAGGTTAAGATTCGATAAGATAAGATTCGTTCCTGACGTCATACTCGCATGGGGATACACCACAGCACTGAGTCTTCACCAGACATCGCGCGCATGCCCGAAATGAACTGTTTTTACTATTAAGAGTCGCGCTGAGGATCTGAACGAACAGTGACAGGAAAACAGAAGCTCTAATCGGGGTCTGGTACTTTTTTTTACATCGGTGACTTTGTATTCCTGTGGGCTCAACCTGCGCGCCACAAAGGCCCACCGAGAGAGGGGGAATCGTTGTGGTTTGAACAATAGCGTTGCCGCATCCTCAGCTGCCAGGCCGGCGAGTTTCCAGCCGCGAAATCGGCGCGCAACGCCTGCAGCTGCGTTTGTTGTCTCAACTAGCGTGAGAGGTCAGCAATCAGTTCTGATTTCCTCTGTATCCTTACCTGAAGATCACGTTTGAGTGAATGGATGTTCAATGTGCAAAGCCAGATTGCGAGCGAATGTCCCACTACAAATCCCCGACATTCACTCCACCAGGCCAGCCCAGGCGCATGGGTGAAGCGCAGAGTCCGAATGCGGAGCCTGGCAGCTTCGTCTTGAATTCTGTGGTGGTTGTGATGAAGTAAGTGAAGGCACCTAATACTCGTTACGACGACGTACTCGATCAAACGCGCGGCAAGGTCGTTTTCAGCTTCCGCGATGTTGAAACCGTGGGTTTCATACGTATCATAGTATAGATCTTCTATTTCACGGAGGTATTTGTCGAGGACGAGCATCATACGCGTTGGCATGGCGTATCGAGCGACGAGGAAGGCCCAGGTAAGCAGCGACGCGACGATGATCACATCTCGAGTGGAATTATTGGCAAGGGAGGAGGGCAAGAGGGTCAAGAGGGTCTCGTGGGGGCTGTCAGACATGAAGTGAGCGGAAAAGACAAGAGTGTTGGGATGCTTTCATCCAGATATATAGTACAAGCGGGAAGGACAGATGACGGAGATAAACCGAGAATCACAAACAGGATGATCAATTTCCAGGGTTCTAAATCGCTAATCCGGCGAGCCGGCCGCGGACTGTATTCCCCTTGCAGTAATTTGATACTTTTGTGAAGCGAATAATTCTATCGTGTTCATCTGTTCGTCAGCACGGCGACGTGTGTGAGAGAGGTGACTAATTTTGCTTCCTGGGTAACCAGATTGGGCATGTCGAGGATGGGCTGATGGCATCATCAGCATTGCCCGTTGTGGGTGGCTAGTGATCGAGATCACTGTCGGCTATCTACCCTTTAAATCCCGACGGATGGACAGCAAGGCTAGCAAATGGGGCATACATAGGCGCTTTGGTCCGCGCCAAAATTGCTCCTGGCGCAATGGATTGAATGTGCGTGGCCCGCATCATCAGCATGATTACCTGTTGCGGAAAACAAGGTTTACTTTAATTAACACGCTTCGCGATGATTACCCGGCGGTAGACAAGCAGGCGCCGGGCTATAACGAGACGCCGCACGTTACGCGAGCACTGACTACCATCCAGCTAATCTCGGTTCCAGATGTTAGGGTGTGCCGCTGCGTGCCGGAATCAAACATCAAAATGATGGGGCAGAGGAAATGATGAAAAAGACCCGCAGAAGACCACACCCTAACATCTGGTGCAGTTCGTATAGATAGCATGCCATCGCTTATCTGGTCACATCGGTCACAAACTGTACTCGGACTCGGATTTCGAGTATATGGCTGGAATGGGACCTTAGAGAATTTGGAATCGTCTTCAATATAATTTTAGTTAATAATGAAAGAGTCCTACACAAAAAAATCGACAAGAGGCGTGCTTTTAGGAATGACTTCAAGAAGTGAACATTTTGCGGACTTCCCCAAAACTTTCCCCAATGCCGATAGGACGGTGTAATAAAATGCGCGGAGGGATGGAGCACACACTGGTACATCATATAGATCTCCTAGACATGTTTCTGGGCACGATTAAGACGAATAGTCGATTCAATTCAGCAAAGGCAATGGTCTGATGGAATAGCCAATATTAATTAATTTACGGCAGAGAAAACGCCATTATGGGTCCCATTGTGATGGCAAAGTCTTGAGGAATGTACTAGATAAAACTTTGGAGCCCTAGGGTGGAGGGATGAGCAAAAACGAAACAGAGGAAGGCGGGCGTGACTCGATCGCCCGTTTTGTATACGAACTGCACCAGACGTTATAGGGCAGTCTTCCGCAATCAAATCTCATCAAAACGTCTGCCTCGGATCATTCCGTCGCTTATATATATCCCCAGTGCAGCTGCTACTCTTGCTAAGACGCGCCCTATAACGTCGGGAACGAGACTACCATCCAGCCAGTGTGGTAGGAGGCGGCGCCCGAGGGGTGTTTGGTCATGCTTGGCAGGGTCTTCGAGAAGACAATCTTAGCATCTTCCACGAGCGTCATTCCGTGGGACCACCCCACCAGCCAGCCAGCTACCGCACCCTGCACCTGTGGCCCTGCACCTGTCCCCTCGTCCTGTGCGGACCCTCGACGCTTGACAGCTCGAGTACCTCCGAATGTGCGAGGAGATGTATGTATACGTACGGATTTCGGCCGTCATGCACCGACACAGTCTGAGTGGCGAGTCGCGCCCGCACTCCGCCTGTAAAATCCGCGGTCGGGTGGGTGCGCCGAACACGTGACACGATTCGAGTCGGGCCTGGGCTCGCGCGCATTAGCGCCCGCGCATGCCTGAAGATGAAGCGCGGTCCCGTGTGGCAGGGGCCAGAAAAAGCGGAGGTAAACGCAGCTGGAATCCCACAACAAAAAGGCGCCGTACCTGCATCAGCGTGAAGGCTCCACGACATTGTTAGGAGGGTGTGCATCAGCAGTCACTCCGCAATCCAGAGAACGCACACACCTAATCCACATACTACGGTGCTTCCGAGACTGCGCACCAGCGTGATGAGCACACGGTCAACTCGGATATTGGTCTTGCTTTGGGCGGGCCTCGGAGGAGACGGTGAAACCACCGATCAAGCGCATAAGGTCCAGAGACATACCTGATGGCATTCGGAGGCGGAGGAGCAGAGGGTGAGTAGTGGAACCGTGAGGGACTGTCAATGCCTATGTGATTTGTGAGCCCAGGTTAAAATGAACCGAAGCGCACCGCGGTGGCCCACAATACTGCACAAAACGTCAGCAGCGTGACGGATCTATGCGCCTCCTGCCCGTCCACCATCTGCGATTTCAGTAGCGCGATTGCGAAGAACATCGCGATCTTCTTCATCACACGGAGCCGCATGCCCAGCCCGGGCTTCACGCCGACACAGGGGTCTGAGTGCTATGGCGAGCCGCACTCGACTCCTCCCTGCAGAGCGTGCGCGCGCAGCAGCCGGACGCGGACAGGAGGACGCACGCGGTAGGCTGGTCGCGATTGGAGGCGGGAAGCGCGCACGTATCGGTGTCAAGTCGAGGTGCCGGACGTCGTGGGGCGATCTGGGGTGCGCAGCCGGGAAACGGACGCGGAAGGGCACACGTATGCGTACACACGCCTGCATCTCGCCGTTTGTATCCCGCCCTACTCGCGAGCTTTGTGCGACCGACAGAGCAGAAGGTACCGCGCAGGTCGGGGTGGGGTGTCGTGGGGACATCGGGGGCTGATGTGCGGGCTAAGCTGGGCGCGGGGCGGCATGCGGTTGGGACGCCTGAAAGTACGATTTGCGCGAGAGTCGTCGAGCTGAGCGCGGGGGAGGGAGGGCGGGAAGGCGAGGCCGACTGGACAACTTATCCATTCCGGAATTCTGGGCGTATGGAGTGTGCGTGGGGCATGTGCGCCTCTGCAGCTGCGCAGCGCTTTGGTCGGTTTGCAATGGCGTATCGCAAGGAGGACGGCGCACGCGGGACGCGAGACGGGCGATATATGGCTGGAGCTGGGCGTGGTCAAATTGGGCGCAGCGTAGGCGGCACGCTGGCAAATGGTCTCCACGAGACTGGTGGCGCACAGTCAGAGTCGGGCGCAATGCGTCCGGCCGGAAGTGGGAGAGGGCGGGCGGACTGGAAACCTTATCGATGCGTAAAAGAAGCTGGCCCAGCCCAGCGAACAGCGCGTGCGCCAACCCTAGCCCCAACCCGACACTCATTGAGTCACCCCACGTGTATGCCAAGGTGGTGTCGAGGCCGTGCGCGGGTCAGCGGGATTATTAAGGACCGAGCGAGCAGAACTTGAAGTACCCCTCTCGGGTGGAGAAGGCGGAGCATGACGGAATAAAGCCTGTGGGTGGCGCGTTGTCCATTCGGAGAAGGTCGGTCAATGCCGGTTCCTGGAGGTCGGGCGTTTGGAGCGTGTCACAAGATCAAACAACGTCGGACTTTGAATTGAATGGAAAACGCCGAGTGATGGCTGTCGGCGCGTCACCCAGCCTGAAACTCACACATCTCAACCTCAAGAATCCCACCCGAGCCCCTCGTCTGGCTTTTCTGTTCTTTCGAGACCAAATTATATGACAGTCACTGAATGAGTGCTAAGGCTGCCGCCCGGTTCGCACGGCACCCGTGCCGTGCCCATTCCGTTGGCGAGGGTTTGCCGCCATTCACAGCACGGCTACGGCGCTGGTCTCTCCGCATTATTGACTCAAACCACCTTCCGTTCCAAATAACTATTGACACTTTAAAAGGTACTCTCATTCTCCCCTCAAGAGCACTAAAACATACACTGATTGAATTTTTGCCTGGTAATATGGTCTTGTCGCACGGTCGGGGAAGTCTCATTTTGGTTAGGTTTCACGTACGCACCAAGTGACAGTCAAAGATTGTCGATTCTCTTTCGTTCTCCCACAGCCGTGTAGCCGTCACGGCCGTGCCATACCGCCGTTCAACATTTGAAGCAAGATTCTACGGGCCGTGCGGAACACGTCCGTGCCCACGAGCAACGCGTAGATTCCACGGCCGCGCCTGTGCCGGCCACGGGTGGCAGCGCTAATTCCTGCATCTCGATGAGCAAAATCAATTGAAAACTCTCGTCCTCAAATAAAGTTATTAGTTGAACCGTCACTTGCAAGTAAAGATTTTGAACCGGTGGCCAGTTGACAGTACTAGTATGAGATATGAGGGAATGGTGCGATGAGCAATGCCACATTATTGACTACATGTTGAATTTTTCCTAGGAAAGGCACAAGGATCAGTTAAAGGGATCCTGCGACGCCCGGACGCTATGGGACATCTTTCTGGTTCGCAATGGAGGAACATACTTGTTTTTTTTGCCTCGAAATGAGCGCATAGATCCAGGAAATCGCACTCTTGGGGTAGAACAGCGTGAGGTGTGTGTAAATCCGAGCTTTCGGAATGCGAGATGCAATAAACCAAGTAGCACATCAGAGATGCGTGGGGGAAGTGTTGGATTCAGGAAACTGAAATCCTAAGGGTAACTATTCTAACCACGTTGATGCCATAATGTGCTATTATCGAGTGGTAAGTGTCGCACGTCACTTAAAGAATAGGAAACATCATAGCTAGGCACGGCCTGTGCCCCCGAAGACAGAACCATAATTAACTTGAAAAAAACAATGGGCTGGCTTCTCACGAACAACCGATAGATAATAGTGCTAAGTATTTAAAAATAGTGAAAAATCAGATGCCCCGAGTCCCGTACCGAAAGGTAGCAGGAATACAGTCCCTCGAATCAACCACAGATTTTCCCACCATTGTCTGTTACAGTCGCAATCGCAGGCGCTAAGTGGCAGGGTTCCCCGTGGCCAGAACAGTTGCTGTAGAGCGAGGGAAACAAAATGCTATGCGTGATATTAGGTTCCACCAATGATATGATGGGGCGACACTACCGTTCCAGTTCACGACACGGCTGGTGATGACGGCAAATGCGTGTCAGGTTTGTACAGGAGACATTGTAATAAGCGCTGAGTAATGTGCAGTTTGGGCAGATCACTAGGGCTCGGTGGCACGTCTGCACGGGGCGATTTTTTTGGCCGCGCGCTGCTAGTACTCCTCTTCCCTCCGCTCCCCCGCCCTGGGACTCCGGTGGGCGAACTGCCGGCGACCCCATGGGCCCGGGCGAGTATACAGCACGTCGGGGTGCGCGCCCGCGTTGGTGGGCGTGGTCATCACGGAGCCCTGCGAGACGCTGGTGGAGGAGATGAGGTGGCGCCGGAGCTGCCAGTGGTGCTGGTTCTCGTGCCGAAGGAGCCCCCGCTGCTGAACGACGCAGGTGCCGCGGAATGAGGGTGGCGCACAGGCGCTGCTGCGGAGCGGCGCAAGAGGATAGGCGTGAGACAAATGTAGGAGGGAGGGGGTGCGAATGCGAATGCTGAAGGGACTGTGGATGCGGATGGGAGAGCGGGGGGGAGGGCGCGAGGCCGTGCACGAGCGCCTCAAGCGCGTTGACACGCACGCGGAGCACGTCGTGTTCGGCGCGGGGGATGTATTTCTTGGTCCTAGAAAGGGCCGGGGTGAGTTATTTCTGGCGGGAGATAAGAGGGGGGGGAGGAAACGGAAGAGAACAAGGGAGGGGAGAGGAAGGGAAAGAAGGAAAAAATAAAAATAAAAATAGAAATCACAAGTCCGACTGTCGAGTTCGGAGGAGGGCGAGGAGGGGCGGACGCCGGGCGGGATGGTGCGGAGCACCGGGGGAGATCGGGAAGGCACAGAATGGCTCGATGGAGTCTGTTCTGACGAGAGTGGTGGCAAGGAGTCAGGAAGAGATGAACGAACGGCGGAGAATGGAGACAGATAGATAGATGGTTGCGGGTGCATGGTGGGCAGGTGGGGTATAGCAGGTGGTACACGCGGGGGGGGTCAGCAGACTGGGGAAGGAACAGGGTGTGTGAGACATGTGGGGAAGGAGGATGAATATCAGGAATGCGATGGGGTTGGACGCGCCGTGAAAGAGAATGAAGGAGGTAGAATGGAAATCAGAGTTGGAGGAGTGGTGGAAGCTAGAGGGAAGTGGACAAGAACGTAATGGGACTCAGGGAAGTGCAGCGCGGATGCAGCATGGATTAAGGAAAGCAGCATATGATAGAGAACGCAGAAAGCAACCGCAATCGCAAGAATGCATTAATGGGGAGCAAAATGGGAATAAAAGTCAGGACGGAGAAAGGGAAGGGACACAGATGCAAGTGAAGATCTTAAGAGGGAGTGTAGGATGAAAGGACACGGTGACAAGGAGGGAAATGAGTGTACGACGCGACGCGGGGAGAACGAGAGAAGAAACGCGTTGCGGTCGCAGGCACAGATGGAAGGGAAAACAGAAAAAGGACTGAGAAGATGCGACTCAGGCAAGATCGACGATGTACTACTGGCACTTTGCTAGGTCGCCGCGGCGCACGCACGGCCACACGGCTCGTTCCTGCCGGAATGCCACAAGTACTTGCTGGGGCGACGGGCATGCCAGCAGCGCACACACCTGTCGCACCGGATCTTGCGGCGCTTGCACTCTGCGGCGCTTGCACTCTAGGACGCTTGCACTGTGTTCCATCATGATCAGCGTCGGGATGCGGAGTCGATAGGGCAGAATGGCACACCAGTGCAGCTGAGCGCCTGGCGACAGCGCTTCTTCTTTGGCGGCTGGCCGTCGGCCCGCGGGCTGTCCTGGTTGTGTTCGTGGTCGTCGCGGGGAGCAGCGGGTGGGGTGGTTGTGGTCTGCAGTATCCGGGCCAGCATTCGGGTCAGCAACAGCAGCCATTCCTGGGAGTTATTCTGCGTTGCCCAACAACTTGAATCTCATGATTCAAATTGCATCCGGATGCCGCTGTGGAGCGACTCCGGGCAATCATGCGCAATCTGGGCGTCAAAAAAATGGATTACGCATGAGGTACGTGACTCGGGGCGCTTGCGACGGCGACGGCAAATCAGGAACAGCAAGGAAACGAGCAAGGCATGTAGGCAGAGAGCCACGTGGCAGTTGGTCTAGGGAAGAACGTCGGCGCTGGCTGATTCTTATATCATTGCTGTCGGCATCTCAGCGATCTCTTGATTTGTCGGACCACGCCTGCCCTGTTCGAAGGCAAATGAAGTTTAGTGTGAAAGGAAGTTGGGTGCTTCTAATTCGGTGATCTTAGATTACGCGATTCCCAGCGCGGGCGCGCTCTGGCTTGGCTTCATCTCCTTACAATGACCCATGTCCCCCTTCTCGGCCCCGCGTGCTATATATTTGGGTGAAAACATCCCGAAACTCCATTCACTTCATGTCTGACAGCCCCCGCGAGACCCTCTTGTCCCTAGGGCTCTTGTCCAGCTACCTTTCCAACGTCTTCACTCCATATGTGATCATCGTCGCGTCGCTGTTTACCTGCGCCATCCTCGTCGCCCGATACGCCGTACCAATGCGTATGATCATCGTCCTCGACAAATGTGTCCGTGAAGTGGAGGATCTCTACTACGATACATGCGAAACCCAGAGTTTCAACTTCCCGGAAGCCGAAAACGATCTCGCCGCGCGCTTGATTGCGTACGTCGTCGTTACTAGTATTAGGCGCCTTCACTTACTCATCGGGGCCAACACAGCATCCAAGACGAAGCCGCCAGGCTCCGCATTCGCACTGTGCGCCTCACCCATGCGCCTGGGACGGCCTGGTGGAGTGAATGCCGCGGATTTTTCATGGGTTATTCGCTGGCAATCTGGCTCTGCACATCGAAAATACGTGCACTACAACGTGATCTCCAGGTAAGGATACAGAGAATCCAACACTGATTTACTGACCGCTCGTTCTAGTTGAGACAACACAAGCAGCTGCATGCGTTGAATGCCGAGTTCGCGGCTGGAAACTCACCGGCCTTGCAGTTGAGGATGCGGCGGCGTTATTGTGGGAGCGATTCGCACCGCCTTGGTGGGCTAACGGAGCGCCCCGGCTGAGTCCACGGGAGTACAAAGTAGAAGCTTCACACCGAGCTGAAGAATATCCACTATTCCCGTCTTTGTTTTCCTATGTGAACGACCGTCAATTGCAATTCTCTTTCACCCTCTGTTTAATGACAGAGAGATGGGGCAATGACAGAGAGACGGGGCAGATGGGACCAAACGTGGACCCCGCGATGCGTTTTATTCGGGATGTATGTACATCGGCCGTAATACAGGGGTCTGATCCCGCGCGCCCACCGCCTGCCTAGTCCGCCAGACGCGTGCAGTCGGGCGCCCCAGGGTGCGGTGTGCCGCACACGATCGGAGGCGTCGGACTTGGGCTCGCGCGTATCAGCCCTGCGATGCACCTGCGCGTCGCCCATCCTCTGCGTCCCGCGCCACTCGCACTCGCACGGTCGGCGCGATTGCACTCGTTGTGACTAGCCTGGCCCAGGACGGAGATCGTTGGTCGCCTGCGTGCGCGGGGCAGATGCAAGGGCGAGGCGGGCGACTCCTTGGCGCGGCTAGCGCACAATCGGGAGGCGTTGCGGGTATGAGACGGGCAACGCACGTTCACAGTCGGATGCGAGCATGGGAAAGGGTGGGCCCTCAAGTCGAGGTGAGGGACGTCGCGGCGGAAATCGTGGAGGCCCGCGATCTCTACTGCGTTGCTCAACCGGGAAACGCGGAAGAGGGGGGGAACACGCACCTGCACCTCACTTTTTGCACTCCCCCCGCTTGAGCCGCGGGCTCCTCCACAGACGAACTGCTCGACGCGTGGGTGACGGAGCAGCAGATGTGTGGGGTGTGCGCCCCTGTAGCTGCGTGCCGCGGGATGGTGGACGGCGCGTGCGGGCTGCGACGTGGCACACATCAAGCGCGATACGGGTGATGCGAGCGAAGCTCAGTGCGGTGGAAGTGGGCGGGCGAGAGGCACAGTTGAAGACCCTAGCAGTATATTTGCGTGAGCGAGATGAGACGGTGCTCGTCAATCCAGGCATAGGTTATGGTGGGCATGGAGTCAATGCGTACCAGCCGGCTTATCTATGCAATGCAGAAGTTCCCCGAGCGCTACGAATAGCGCGCCCGCCGACGTCTGCACCGGACCGCCACTCAGTGCTCAGTGCTCATCGACCATTCCACACGCATGGCGGCAGCCAGCGGAAGTGCCCCTCTCGGTGGAGAAGGCGTAAGTAACACGTCCGGTGTTGCTAAAGTGCTGAGACGGGGGATTTGCGCTTCTGCGGATGGACGGCACGTAGCGGGGTCAACCCGGTGGGTGGCACATCTTCCAGTCAGAGGTTAACTAGAGGTCGGGTTGGAGTGGAGCGCGGGCATGAGCGCATGAGCAGCAGGCCGTTGCGTTTGACGTGAGCGAGGCAAAGCGAGAGAGGAATCATGTACTTCAAGCTCCGATTCAAATCGTGACTAATGCTGGCCCGTGACTCTCTACGTGACGGATGACAGAGAGTCGTGAACTGAACAATTTCGGCATACTATCGTGCCCAACGGGTCTGAATTTGCACAATGGGTCTGAATTTATTTTCTCTCTTTTTTTCCCTTTGGCCTTTTGCCCGGGTTTTTTCGGGATGCTCTCTTTTATATCTTGCGAATGTAAATATAATTTAGTTAGCCAACACGAGGATGGGAATGCACTCCGAGAGATGTGCAAAGGTGACGATGTGTTTTGATGGGGCATCACTGTGATCATTTTGGGTCGGATTTCGGCGAATCTCTCGCAATGTCTTCCCATTGCTGGATCCCTTTGATAATTTACAGGTACATGGGGAAGAAGTACCAGAAACTATCCCGAAAAAAACCGGGGCAATAGAGCCCAAGGAAAAAATGTGAAAAAGGAAATTCAGACCCATTGTGCAAATTCAGACCCGTTGGGCACAATAGTAGGTGACGGTGACGGCGAGATTTCGAGGCCCAAATAGGCCCAAAAATGCAAAATTTTCTGCTCCGGCATCCGCCGGATTGCCCTTATGGTAAATTTAACGTGATTGCCGAGGAATGAACACCTTGGGTGACGGGTGACATGGTGTGAACATTCGGTCGAAATGGTACAGTAGTACTGTCATAGACTGTCATCGCATTTTTGTCTTGCTGTTTCTATATTCCAACGGTACCTGAAAACCACGTAAATCTTGGCTACTGCGCAACGTTATGGCTTTGATCTTCATGTACAGCATAGCTTGGCCTCAAATTTCCGTTCACTATTGCTACCTGCACCGTATCCGGCTGTTCTTAAAATGCTTTGTACATCTATACCTCCGCAGAAATCAATTAAAACCCGTTACTCCGAAGTTGTGGACCTTTAGGCTCATATTCATAAGTACCCTTTGGGAGTTAGACGACCTTGGCTGACTCCGTTTTCAGATTTTTAAGCAGATGCTGCTCTAATGATCCTGCTTGCTGCGTGGACCCTCCGCAGTGTGTATTGTTTTCCGTGGTCGACCCTGACCGGTAGCCCGTCGGTTGGCTCGTCTTTGGCAACGAAAGCGAATACATATGTGTTTCACGGATGGTTATAATCTCCAGTCGTAGATTACTGTGTTGAGATTAAAATATCATTGTACCCCGCCGCTGTGAACAATGACCTGAGCTACTCAACTTATAAGTTCGCAAAATCTGATCAGGATCATCCAGCGAAGGAATTCTAACTATGGTGAGGGGCCTTAGATGTTATAAATATTTGTTTAGCTGCCGAAAATCCTGCCCCCAATAGTCTCGGACCATACTCCCATGACATCCCAATTTGGGAACCCTGTCCTGAGAGTCTGGGCCTCTTCCACAACTTTAGCCGTACCATTGCGCTATCAAATTTGATGGATTTTTGATGGAGTTCCCACGGCCTCGCGTAGTCTACCCCGCGTGCATCCCGTGTGTATATTGCTTCTGCACGCCGCCCCGACGCGTTTCTGGGTCCGTAAACAGTCAATATAACTTGTTTTAGCTTAACTTTCTCCAGGATGAGCCGGAACTATCTGATCAGACCGAGTTATTCCGAGCTAAACTCTGATGACTTTGACCAGGAGTTCGACGCCGAGAGCACCATCGGAGCACCATCTAGCCCAGTAGGCCCACGGATACCAGACCTATATCTTCGCAATGACATGCCCTTTGCAGATCTTCCGTCTGATTATCTTCGCAATGACGATTCAGACCTTACCTATGGAAGTAATACTCGGGCTCCAAAATCCACAGACACCGACAAAACTCTTGCTGTCCTCGAGTTTATGAAGGTCAACTTCCCTCGATTTTCTCTCCGTGCCCTTGTTCAGGAGCTCTTCACATCGAACCATGGTTCAATCAAGAATGTAACAAATTCCTACCTCTCAACAGGTGGAGGGGTACATCTTCTGGAAACAGCCATTGGTGATAAAGGGCTGAAAGATACAGCTGTCGCAGATTGGATTATGGAAAAAGCGACATTTATCTGCACCACAGAAGTCAGCTGGCTCACTGATAAGGCTCATGCTGGGGACTACCTTGAGGATGCAAAGTACCTTCGTGCTCCAGCAAATTCAATCAAGATTGGACTCCTTCAATCTTTCTCTGTTCCTAGCCTCCTGCTTACTTATGAGCGGGCAACTTCACGGCTCCAGAGGTTCCTGACAACCCTCATTGGTAAAGATCCACTGCCTCCTGGTGCAGATATATCCTCCAAAAGACGCCAGAATAATCCAGACATGGTATTTTCTGCCCTATTTTAGAAATTCTTCAAGGTTTTAATTCACAATTCAGGGCTGCACCCTCATCACATCTATAATTCTCAACTGTTAAGTGCTGAGCCGAGGGGATCGGAATTGCCGAGAAAGTCCGAAGGAAATATGTCGGAGTTAGTCACGGAGTTCCGAAGGGTCAGAAGGTCGTTCTCGCAAGCACTACAAACAAGAGTGTGCGACTACCCGGCTTGCGACCAAGGAGAGACAAGTCCAGAGATAATAACGGGAGGACGAGTGTGGATGCAGGAGGGCCGGAGGAGGCACGGAATATCCGATAGGTCGGAGTCCGACTCAGGTTGCGTTGGGAAGGGAGAACGCAATAACGTATACAATTATCAAACTGAAGAACAGAGGCTAAACTACTTAGCTTAAATACTTAGTAAGCTAATTGTTTAGTGAAGTACAATAAGGTGTGAAAGATTAGTAAGTATTAGTCCGTGGACAATAAGTCGTCAAGACAATCCTGTGAAGGATTTGTAAGTATAAGTCCGTGGACAATAAGTCGTCAAGACATCTTGTGAACGATGAGTAAGTATTTCTCCGTGGACAATAAGTGGATGTCCGGATAAACTCCGAGAGTGAAGTAAGGGATTATGAGTAAAGGATTCCGCTTGGTAATTCCTCATCGCGTAATGTCCCTTGCGATGGATAGAAGTCCCCCTCGGAAATTCCGAAGGAAGTCCGATCGGAGTTCCGAGGTACTCCGAGATGCACGGATATAACAGTATCCCCCTCTCAAGGCCGATTGCCCTCAAGAGGCTTGGAACTTTTCCGGGACGTCACGAGATGTCACGTGCTCGACCCAGAATATGTATATAGGAAACTCCGAGCGGTGAAAATTTTCAATTTTCACCCCTTCGGAACGCCATATCCGATGTCCGAAGCAAGCGGCAGCAACTCCGTCATCCGTAACTCTTCGGCATATCCGAGATTCTCCGTGCTGACTAATCCCTAGGATGCAAGAAATGCACCAAGCACGGTCTCCCGTGCAATAGGCCACAAGGGCCTCGAGGAGTCTCCTGCGTCCAATGCGCGACGCAAAAGGTCCGATGCGACCTTGGAGAGCGGATTCGGGCGGCCGCGGAAGTCCCGAGGGTGTCCGAGCCAACGGACACCAAGGTCGACGAGCTCGATGAAGACGTTGAGCAGCTATACAAGCTGTTCAAAAATTTCACCACGACGGCGAATGAAGACGTCGAAAGGGCTCGGGAATTCCGAAAGGCGGTCGTGGACGAGAACACGGAGTTGAGAAGGCGGGTGAGGAGGTTGGAGAAGCAGAACGAGCTTCTCATAGGGTGGATATCCGCGTTCGACCCGAGCATGGAGCTCGAGGTCTCGGAGTCGGAAGAGGAAGAGTCGGAGAAGCCGAAGAAAAAGTCGGCCAAGTCGAAAGGCAAGCGGAGGAGGGTTGAGTAAGGAGAAGAAAAAGTCGAAAAGTACATAGATGTAAAATAGTATCGCTTGTAATTTTGAAAGTTTTTTGTGATGATCTGAAAATTCGGAATTGCCGAAGGAAGTCCGAATTAATAATCAGGACCTGGCTTTCCGGGATAGCGTTTATGAAAGCTTTCGACAAGTTCATCGGCATGAACGTCGTCAGCTCCCATCCAAGAGAACTGTTCATCGGTTTCTTCATAACCAAGCCATTCAACCAAGTATCGGAGTTTCACTCGGTATCTCCGATCGAGCTTTGAGTCAACAATTTCTTTGATCTCGAAGTGCTCATCTCCGTTCACCACTTCAACTGCACCTGGAGGTTCCTCGATGCGGCTGGGAAAAGGGTTCGGAGTGTGCGGTTCAAGTTGAGAAACGTGAAAGACCGGATGAATGCCTCGGAGTTGCTTCGGAAGCCGAAGTGTATAAGAATTGGAACTAGGATGGGCGATAATTTCGTAGGGACCTAGAGTCTGTTCGGAAAACTTCGGAGTTGGTCGGGTTGTCCGAATGTGCTTTGCGGAAACAAAGACTTGATCACCGATTTTGAATTCTGGTGAAGGGTTTCGACGAGTATCAGCAGTGGCCTTGTATCTCTTCTGAGCAACCGTAATTTGCTCTCGGAGAAACTCGTGAAGTCCGTGAAGGTCGACAGCGAAATCCTTAGCGTAAGTGTTGGCCACATCACGTTCCGGATGAATAGTTAAGGAAGGATGGTATCCCTTGTTCGCGAAAAATGGTGTAACTCCAGTAGAAGCATTCGGAGCATTGTTGTAAGCGAACTCGGCCAGAGGAAGAAGACGATCCCAGTCGTCTTGTTGATAGGAAGTGTACATGCGAATATATTGCTCCAAAGTCTGGTTGGCACGTTCGGTTTGTCCGTCGGCCTCCGGGTGATACCCCGAAGTGAAATGCAATTCCATACTCAAGAGTTGACCCAAGGACCGAAAGAACGCAGAAACGAATTCGGATCCCCGATCCGAAGTGACGTGCGAAGGGACTCCATGCTTAGAAAAGACATGAATAAGGAAAAGCCGAGCGAGGTCCGAAGAGGTTATTTTTGTGTCGCAAGGAATAAAAATTCCTTGTTTTGAAGCACGATCTATGATGACTAGAATGCTGTTGTAACCGTTGGAATTCGGAAGTTCCTCGATGAAGTCCATGGAGATAGAATGCCAAGGGCGAAGTGGAACAGGTAAGGGCTGGAGTAACCCATAAGGTTTGTGTCGAGGCCGCTTGTTGCGCTTGCACAAGACACAAGATTGGCAATACGTTCGGACAAAGGTTCGGACCTCCGGCCAAGTATATTCGCGTCGAACGAGCTGAAGAGTGCGGTTCTGACCGAAATGACCAGCTAGGATGTGATCATGACAGTGTTGAAGAACCCGAACTCGGAGTTCCTCGGAATTTCCGATAAGGAGAGGAACATAGATGCGCTCGTCATGGCGAAGTAGGCCAGTGTCGTCAATAGTCCAACGAGGGGAGTTGCCAGAAGTTGCCGCGGTAATTCCGAGTAAGGCCGAAGGATCATCTCGGAGGTGGCTTCGGATGTCCGAATGAAGCTTGTCAACATCCATAACAACCGTAGCTTGAAGACAAACGTCCTCGAGATAAGTGGCCCGAAGCGACGCCGAAAGCTGATCTTGAGTGAAAACGGGACGAAAATTGTGAGGGTTGACTTGGCCATAGCCCTTATCCCCCTCTTTAGGGTAGACGTCCCATCGTCTAGTTAAGGCGTCGGGTTTTCCGCCGAGCCTGCCCGGGCGGAAACGAATAACCATATTGAAACGGCAAAGGTACTCGGACCACCGAACTTGTCGACGAGTAAGCACTTTAGTAGTGGCAAAGTACTCCAAGTTCTTATGATCAGTAACGACGTCCACCGGAGTTGCCGAGCCTTCAAGGTAATGCCGCCAATGTTTAAAGGCGTCAAAAATCGCAAGTAGCTCTTTATCGTGGATGTCGTAGTTGACTTCGGAAGGTCCGAGTGTGCGGCTTCGGAATGCCACAGGATGAATGTCGCCGTCGTCGCCAATAATTGAAAGAATAGCGGCGATAGCATAGTCAGAGGCGTCCGCTTCCACTGTAATTTGACGATCGGGAACCCAATGGTGAAGTATCGGAGCTTCCGAGAAAGCAGTCTTCAGACCGTCAAAGGCTGATTGACAGTTTTCGGACCAGTTCCATTTCACGCTAGATCGGGTAAGCCGAGTGAGTGGGATAGTAATATCCGAATAGTTCCAGATAAAACGCCGATAGAAGTTGCAAAAGCCTAGGAAGGATTGAACATCCTTCACTTTTCGTGGATAGGCCATTGAGCAACTGCAGCGATTTTCTCGGGGGCCATTCGGAAGCCGTCGGGGGAGAGAATATATCCAAGGTATTCACAAGTGGTGACGCTGAATTCGCATTTCGGGAGTTTGCAAAAAAGTCCGGATGCTCGGAGTCTCCGAAGTACTTCTCGGACATGCTCGGTATGTTTCGACTCGTCTTCGGAGTATACGAGGATGTCATCCAAGTAGACTACGACGCAGACGTCAAGGAGGTCCGAGAAGATGGTATTGAGAAAGCGTTGAAATGCCGCAGGGGCATTAGTGAGGCCTTCCGGAACCACTCTCCAGTCATAAGACCCATAGCGAGTACGAAAAGCAGTTTTGGGCTCGTCGCCTTCTTTAATTCGGAGAAGGTGATAAGCATGTCGGAGATCGAGTTTTGTATAGATGCGAGCCTTGCTCGGAGCATCTAGCAAGTCCGAAATTAATGGAAGCGGATATCGGTCTTTCTTAGTGATTCGGTTAAGACCTCGGTAGTCGACGCAGAGCCGAAGAGAGCCATCTTTTTTCTTCGCGAAAAGTATCGGAGCTCCGTGAGTTGATTTCGAGGGATAGATGAAGTTGGCCTTTAAATTCTTATCGATGAATTCTCGGAGTGCGATAGTTCAGCTTGCGATAGAGAATATATATGACCAATAGGTGGTATTTCACCCTCCTCGGTGTCAATTCGGAGGTCGTATTCGCGATGTGGAGGTAGATTGTAGGCTTCGGACTCCGAGAAAACGTCGGCGAAGTCTTGATACTCGGTCGGAATATCCGAAAGTCTCCGTCCAAGGAAGTTGAATGACCAGATATGTCGCTTCTAGGACATGTGCGAAGTGTATATTGAGTGGTGCCTTTCTGCCCGATAATAGCAGAGTAGGCAGCAGCCGAAACCAGGGATATGTGGGGAGGAGAACCAAATGGCTTCGGAGAAGCCGAAGGAGGCGGAGTACCGGATGGCTTCGGAGAAGCCGAAGGGGAAGGAATATCCATAGAAGGATCAGAACTGAGAGACGACGTCGGAGATTCCGAGATGGGCTTCGGAGTCGGAGTTTCCGAAGGTCCTTCCGAAGAGGAATTAACCGGAACAGAATTAGACTGTATAGTCTGAGGAGTCGACATTGATACCCCGGTGGTGTCGGAGGAACGGAAAGATATTAGGCCTGCCGACCAGTCAATCAACGGATTGAAGCGGTGGAGCCAGTTGAATCCAAGAACCAGGTCACTAGGGGCATCCAGATGGGTGACGTAGAATTCCAATATTTGGACATCTCCAGTAGGGAATAGAATTGGAAGGCGGATTTGCCGATTTATTATGGAGGAGGTGCCGTCGAGGTATCGGAGCCTTATCGGAGGTATCGAGTAAGGAACAAAACCATTCATTTCACAAATATTAGGAGATATGAAACAATGTGAAGATCCGGAATCGACAAGAGTCCGAAGGCGGATAATGAACCTCGCAGCGAGGGATGAAGGAATCGTAAATTTTGTAGATGCATAAACTTCGGAGTTTCCGAAGGAATCTCCGAGCGAGTCCGAAGGTGCAGCATAAAGGTCGAGGTATAAGGCATTAGATGAAAGAGAGGACGCGTTGAGGAAGACCTCAGGAAGCACACTAGAGTCAACACAGCTCTGATCGTGCGCGGAGGTTTCAGAGCTGCTGACTATTTTTTTGACTCCGTGGTAGCAGTGTCGGAGTTCTTCGGAGTTTCCGCTTTAGAGGCCCTGCCTGCGGCGTTGGGTCTCTTTTTGTTACACTCCGCAGCGGAATGACCGCTGCCTCCGCAATACATGCAGAGGTTGAACTTCTTGCGACGCTCCCTCTCAGTATCCTTGAGCTGTCCACTCTTATCCAGTTTGTCGGCATAAGGCTTCGGAGTTCTCGGAGTTCCCGAAGACTGCGAAGCGGTAGGAGTGGAAGATTGCTGAGGTTTAAATGCTTTCTTCGTATTACCACCCTTCTGGTTGGAAGAGGCGGAAGCCGAAGAAGACTCGGGATTTCCGTGAGTACCGGTCTGCTCGCGTTTCTTCTCAGATTCTCGCTTCCAATAGCGAGTATCAACCCGTTGAGCCGCAGCCCGGAGTCCGATAAGAGTATTCGGATACTCCATATTGACAAGGGGATCCTTAATCCTCCTTGGCAATCCTTCGTAGTATTGGAAACGAAGGGCGGTCATTCCCCAACCAGTATAAGCTGAAAGCTTATTGAATTCGACGGTGTAAGTGGTGATACGGTCCGTGGATTTCATTCGGAGATTCCGAAGCTGGTCCTCGGCATCTCCGACAGGATCGTGCGGCCCAAAATTGTCCTGCAGCTCTTGAAGGAACTGAGGAAAATTGCTGTCCCAGGCTGGAACAGTGTTTGGGTCGGGATCGAAGAGCTGGGGTTCAAACCAATCTAGGGCGGTGCCTCGGAGGTACGACATAAGATAAATGATTTTGTCGTCGTCCGTGGTGAAATCCTGGTCACGTTCAGCAAAGTGCAGATAGCACTGAGCGAGGAATGGTCGGAGTTTCTGAGGATCAGAACCATCGAAGGTATCGGGGTTCCGAAGGTTAGAGCGAGAGCTCTTAGATCCAGACTGAGGACCTTTCAAACTCCGAAGTACCTCCGTGAGATCTCCGATATTGGCCAGAATTTGTCGACCAAATCTTGTCTCCTCATCAATAACTTCCTCTTCTTCGATAGGTGGTTCCAGTTCATCGGTTTCTTCAGCTATCGGATCTTCCGAAGGAGGAAGCGGAGTTGTAAATGGATTAGGAGCACGACGCGGAGCCTCCGATGGTACTCCTCCAACTGGGTAAGAAGCTGGACGTGGATTCATGGTGGGGTAAGGAATGGGCTGGAAAGTCAGAGGGATTTCTGACGATCGAGCGGCAATGGGAGTAATAGGAATATTGGATAGAAGTCGGGATTGCCGGCGGTCACGATCAACACGCCGTTGGAGAAGATTATTGCCAGCAAGAGATTGGGATGCGCCAGGCGTGCCCGGCACGATGGATGCAGGATTGTAGGGGTTAAACTGATCAGCCATGCAAGCCCAGATAGTTGAGTTTGATAATACTGTTAAGTGCTGAGCCGAGGGGATCGGAATTGCCGAGAAAGTCCGAAGGAAATATGTCGGAGTTAGTCACGGAGTTCCGAAGGGTCAGAAGGTCGTTCTCGCAAGCACTACAAACAAGAGTGTGCGACTACCCGGCTTGCGACCAAGGAGAGACAAGTCCAGAGATAATAACGGGAGGACGAGTGGGATGCAGGAGGGCCGGAGGAGGCACGGAATATCCGATAGGTCGGAGTCCGACTCAGGTTGCGTTGGGAAGGGAGAACGCAATAACGTATACAATTATCAAACTGAAGAACAGAGGCTAAACTACTTAGCTTAAATACTTAGTAAGCTAATTGTTTAGTGAAGTACAATAAGGTGTGAAAGATTAGTAAGTATTAGTCCGTGGACAATAAGTCGTCAAGACAATCCTGTGAAGGATTTGTAAGTATAAGTCCGTGGACAATAAGTCGTCAAGACATCTTGTGAACGATGAGTAAGTATTTCTCCGTGGACAATAAGTGGATGTCCGGATAAACTCCGAGAGTGAAGTAAGGGATTATGAGTAAAGGATTCCGCTTGGTAATTCCCCATCGCGTAATGTCCCTTGCGATGGATAGAAGTCCCCCTCGGAAATTCCGAAGGAAGTCCGATCGGAGTTCCGAGGTACTCCGAGATGCACGGATATAACATCAACCTCTGCAGTCGAAAGACCAATCTTCATGGAGCTATGAATGCACTGATGCTGTGGGATGCACGTGTTCCAAAGTGGGTGGTTCAAGCATTGAACCGTTATGGATTTTGCCCATCGTATCTCTACCAGTCCAAGGCAGTAACAAGCATATCAAAGGATAGTGTGATTATTGCACGTATTGCAGCCAACGACCCCGAGAAATTGGGCTTGCTTGCATACAACAATTTCAACTGGATGCAGACTGCTTGGGAGACATCTGCATTGCACGGGAACATCTCCCATGACCAGGTTTCTGCCCTGCTTGTTATGTTTGGATTGCCACCTGGATTGCCTTCCACAGAAGTTGCACATCTTTGTAGCATTGAAAACTTTGAATTAACAGCCAGAACTCACCACCACCTCCCACCTGATCAAGCTTTGGAGGAAATTCTCCCAAGCATCAGTGATCAACACAGCTTTGCAGACAATGCTATGAAGCACGTTAGCACAATTCTTGCTGATGAAATTAAGGGTTTTGCTTCACACAGGAACGACCTCCCAAATTTTTCGGACCCTCATGCGCTTCCCGTAGTGAAAAGCGAGGAATATTTCCTGCCAACATATGACCAGGAACAAAGTTCAACACGCAGAAACATGCTGGTTCTTGATCATTATCACCAAGATATTTTTGCCATTCCCAAACATATCTTTGAGAAACGGTACTCGTTCTTGCTTGGGGATCACCTTACCACTGCCAGGGACTGGGCGGCACAAGATCAACGTGCAGTCGACTGCTCGGAGCACCGTATTGATCATTTGTCAAGCTTTGCCTGTCTCAGCGGCATCATACATTTTGTCATGAATAAGATTCAAAACTTGGGAAAGAACACATGGGGTGGGGCTAATAAGGATGCAGTCAGTCTCCTCACCTTTCTGGAGAAGCTCCCGAATTGCAGTAACATTAATGTGTGAAAGATATATTTTTATGCCTGACTGTGATTTTTAGATGTCATTCTTCGAGCAGCAATGGTTCTATTAAATCTATCTTCACCGGCACAGCTAGATAAACAGCAGCTCTCAGCTGCAACATTCAAGACACTGTGCACACAGATAGTGTCACAGTTTCTGCTGCCTTCAGTTGATGGTCTAGAAGCCGATGGCGTTAAAACACTTCTGGGAAGCACAGAATCAGGCAATGCAGTTCTTCTAATGCACGATCTCATGACTGTGAGGGAGATGCGACATGCTATCAAGCATGGCCATCCAGAACGTATGGAATGAATGCTGAAATATTGGACTCCCATGTTCTATGCTGGTGGCAGTTACAACTATGCCAATGAATCAATGGAACTTCTTCACAATTTGAACCATGACTGGCCTTCTGAAATTTTACCAATTTTGCGTGGTGGGATGCTCATGAACAACCAGGGCAAACACGCTAAATTCAAAGAAACTGACATCTGTGTTGAGCAGTTCAACAGTACAATACAGTCCAATGCTCACAGTGCCAATGCACGGCCTGGTCTGCTCGAGAAAATTACACCAGCCATTGGTCATATTCAGGAATTAACTGAGCAACTTTTCGAAGATCTAGGAGTTGAAGATGAGAACCAGCACCCCGCAAAGGTCCGGCAGCACAAAGATGTTGCCCTAGTCCTTGACAAGATTTAGAGGACAACTCATCCTATGAAGACGGTGTTGAGGAGTTGGAAACATTGGATTGAGAGCTGGCCATAGATAATGAACGGCCCACATTAACTCTTTTAGAACAGCTGGATGATTTGGTATGGTGGGGAGTAGATTATTCTGATGATACAGTAGAATTGTACAAGTAGTCTATGCAAAATCTATGATCATTTCACCGTCCTGAAGTATCTCTGACTTCTTTGGAGCAGCTTTCTGTCGTCGCTTTCGTTGAGGCTCCTCCGTGGGTGGCACTGGCTCAGGGATGGTGATTTTTGGGAAGATATCGAGTTCATGGCAAATCGACTGAATGGCGTTGAAGAGAGGTTCTGAGAGCTCAGACCAATGAACAATGTGAGTGTACCGGCGCATATCCTCAACACAAAATATCTTGCTAGTGTGTTTTGCTAGATCCTCGAGGTCTGAGTCGGATATAAGTGTCTTGGGGCCATAACTTGGCCACCTTTCACGCCAGTCACTGCACCAGTGTTCAAGCCGCCACGCAACGAGCTTCTTATAGACCGACTCGCACTGTGCATCAGTGGACTTCACCGTAGTTGTTGGTGCAGTGGAGGGAGCAGGATTTTCTTCGACCCATTTATACTCTCTCCCAGGTTGTAGTGTTGGGTCACAACGATTACAGCAGTCGAAGTCTGGGTGGCGAAAATGGGGAGGACTTTCAAGACACACGGCGAACAATCAACTGTCACTTGCGGTCCTCCTTGATGCGGTCATCGAACGGTCAGCTGAACTGTCATTTGTTTAAATCCGGCTCCTTTCCCCTTTAGTCCACCTACCGGAGTTTTCCGCGGCCACGACTCAGCCTCGCGTTTTAGCGGCATTTTCTTTTAGATACAGATTGCAACAAAAAAAAAAAAAATCACCCGCTTTGTCAATTTGCCCGCGTTGTCCAAGAACTAAATGTATAATTAGCTGGAATATAAATAATTGAAAGGAATATTATTACAATAGGGACACTTTAGGACATAAGGGCCAAGCGGAAGCTTTGGCGAAAAGCCATGTGGAACACAAACGTACACGTAGATACAAGTGGACGAACAGCTGGAGTAAAGTAAAGTATGTAGGTCGAAAGTATGTTAGTTAGTAAGAACTTAAACAATAGCAAGAAAACAGTGTAATGACAAGTGAACACTATCGCTCGGCTTGAGCGTCTCGAAGGGTACGTCGCAGCACTGCTCAACTTTCTTTGTCCTTTCATTCATGTCCTATCAGTGCATCCACGGATCACCCAGCGCACAAACATCCTCGCGACCCCCGCACCAGGCCTATGCCATCCAAGGCCATGCCTATGCCAGCTACTCCATCCAAGGCTCGTCCTGCGACTGCTCGCTCCACCACCAAGCCTACTGCGACAAAACAACTGCCCCCTGCACCAAAGCTGGCCAAGAAACCTCAGCCACCAAACACTCCTCGCCGTTCTAAAAGCACCAAAGACTCAGAGCCTGATCTGTTGCCAAAGCCACCTTGTTCGGCCCCTGAGACACCCCGTGCGTCTGCCAACCCGCCTCATCCGGCCCCCAAGTCAGGGAGCTCTTCTGGGAAAAAGGGGGAAGGCTCGGAAAATTCACCAGGTTCCGCTTCTCCGAGTTCTACTTCTTCGTCCAAAGGCAAGAGTGGAAGCAAGAACGAAAACAAGCAAGGCCCCCCCAAGAAAGCCTGCTGAGCATCAGATGCTCAAAGGAGACATCAATGTCAAGGCTCAATCCTTCAAGGTATGGTGCATTCTTCAATCGCTTTGGCATTAACTCATCTCTCTGTGGCCAGACTACTTTCCAAACGCACCTCCGCTTTCTCTGGGGTTGCTTGGAGTCCTCCCATGCTCCTCCCTTGGCAGCACCAGCTGTTGTCCAGCAATTGGAACTCAGGTTCGAAGGCCTCACCGTTACCGAGCTGAAGAGATTGGGACAAATCGGTCACCCTGTGATTAAGCCGAGCGAGGTCAATGTTAGTCTGGTATCTTGACTTCCTTAGCCATAATTGATGTTTTTTCTTAAGCTCGGTGTCTCTGTCAAAGACTCTATCCACTCCAAAAACCGGATAGTATGGGCATTCTTTCAACTGGAAGAGGGCACCATTCTCCATGTCAAAGCTTACCTCGCTAAGCTCGGCATCTTCATCTGGGCAGTCGACTTCAGCCAAAGCCCCTATTCCATGTACAACTCGGCCATGCATATGTGTGCCATCGACACATTCTGCTTCTTGATTGCAGGCACCTATTACGATTTCCTCCATCCGAACACCCACTACGTCAAAGATTCTGCCTTGCTGGTCTGCTTGTATGACCGCTTCGTCCACCACTACATGTTCAACAAGTGGAAGGTGGAGATACAGACGCCGGGTGGCAACGAAATCATGGTTGAGTAAAACAAAGTCTCTCAGGCTCGTATTCATGTGAGTTTTCGCCGTATTTCAATTTTCTTCAATTGATTTTTTTCCCAGCTCCACACATCGCGAGTGGCGTACCTCAAAGACACCAAGATTCCCAAGAGGCTCCAGCTTTTGTTCGCCGCCAAGGCCACCTCTGACGACGAAAGCACCCCGCAAGGTCCTCCAGCCCTTGCACGCAAGGAGAGGTCTCGATCTGCCGATCAAGTCATTCGGGCAGTGGATCGTCTCATTGTACAAGACCTCATTGGAGACAGCAAGACACGCGCCACCAACAATCGTAGTCGACGCCGCGTCACTGCCTTCGGTGAGCGTAACCCTGGTTATTTTCAAGAGGTGAGATGATCCCCTCTGTTCATCACCTCCTATTTTTTCTAAAATAAATCTCTTTAGATACCTAAAGAAATGCTGATCCAGTACTACGATCCTGACTGGTTCAACAATCGACCTCCCCAGGCTCGGGCCAAAATTGCGGCCAAACTCCTTGTCGTTCTCACTCCCGACTCCCATGACTTCTTTTCCTGCTGTGGCGACAACACCTTATCTGTTGATGAATTGACCGAGAAGTACGGTGAAACGGTCTTTGCTGCCTACGATCTTGGTTTTGGGAAGGCTGATACTTGCGCGTCTACCGAGAGTTTTGATGGCGCTGATGATGAAGGCGAAGGGGACGATATTGGCAGCGAGGAAAGTGATGAAGAAAGCGAATCGTCTGACGTCGGCAGCGTAGCCTCTTTCATCGCTGAAGACAGCACCCCGGACAGCGAGGAAGATGACTCCATGTCCGGCAAGGAGGACACTAGTTCAGGGGATGATGACATGTACAAGGAGGACGCGGCTTCGGGGCATGAGGAGGACGGTGATCAGCATGGCACTTGGGACAGCCAGGCGGAATTTGCTGCAGTGTATGACATTAGTATGGGTGGCCTCGAGGACGAGATCTTCGGCAACGGCTACGACTCCGATGTCAAATTTTTTCTTGATGCGCCACAATACCTATTTGATTTCTTACATTTATTTATTTTCCTGTGGCTACGTAGAGTTTTGTAACTAACTGTTTGTTATTCATTTATTTTTTGGGCAATGCGGGCAAATTGACAAGACGGTCGAAAAGAGTCTTTTTTTGTCGCAATCTGTATCTAAAAAGGAAATGCCACCAAAACGCGAGGCTGAGTCGTGGCCGCGGAAAACTCCGGTAGGTGGACTAAAGGGGAAAGGAGCCGGATTTAAACAAATGACAGTTCAGGTGGCCGTTCGATGACCGCATCAACTCGGACCGCAAGTGACAGTTGATTGTCCGCCGTGACATCTCTGGATAATCTCCTCCACACAGCTATCGAAGTGGATGAGTTCAAGTAGTCCAGGATCCTGGCCTCCTGGATTTTCGACAGAAAGTTTGTCTGGCCACATGCTGGGTTCAACAAACATCATCCCCACTGCAGACTCTCCCTTCCGTCTGGCCCCATGGCCACGGCGCTGATCGAAATCTGGGATGGTAAGATCTCGAACTCGGTACTGAATGACTCATCGAATGCCAGCACTGATTTTCGATGAGCCTAGAAGGATGGAGGTTTTTGTGCTGTGGAAGTCCTCCAAAGTGAGTTCCTGGTGTCGTGATGAAAGCCCCGAGTGAATTATATTGATGGCATGAGTGGGGATCTGCATTGAAGCGGCACGTTGGAAGGCCCACCAAAACATCTTTTTCAGAAGCTCGAGATTGTCGCAGTAAATGATTGTCTTCAAGAGGTCGGATTCACGACAGCCTAGAGGAAGGATGAAGGCGATGTCGAGGAAGCTGTTGATATCGTGTTGCATGCAGAGAATTATTGTGGAAAGTTCAGGGTGGAAGTTCCCGAGATGTATGAGGGTATAATCTGGCCTAAGTCCTGCATATGTGACCAGCGCATTACGGTAAAGCTCTGGGCATGTGGCGGACAGACAAATCAGGGGGATATCGTGGCCTATAACATTTTGTAGCTGGTAGATGCGAGCATACAAAGGCCGCCAAACATGAGTCTGATAGATGAGGTGCGCCTCATCAATGTAGATGGCAGAGAGGCGGCCCTGCCATGATTTTGAGTGAGTAAGCCGTGCCAAAGAGGGGCTCTCGAGCATTTCAGGGCACACATAAACGACAAGCATTTCCCCAGTGGCTGTGAGCTCGAAGTCTTTCAGGGTGTTTCGCTCCGAGTAGATGAAGATGGATGAAATCCCATCACAGTCATTGCTGAAGAAGCGTTAATGTAGGCTCGAAGATTATATAATTTGACGTACAAGACTTCACTGTCAAGCCCCAAGCTCGTGTATGGTGTTACCACCAATGATATCCCCTCTTTGCGAGCTAGAACCGGCAGAATCCAGCTGAGAGATTTTCCAGAGCCGGTAGACAACACGACGACTGCGTCTGAATGACGCATCACAATCAGATTCGAGATCTGGACTTGAAAGCTGTGAAGCTCTGCACCGGCTGGTATGGACCGACTTTCCACAGCAAGGTCGTTCCACTCCCAGGGATCGAGTGCAGCAATCGGCTGCAGCTGAGTCGAATTCAATAAATCAAAGGGGTGTTGCCGCGGTGCACCTGGATTATTCAGCACAAACAGCAGATATGAGGGGGTTTGGGGTGTCTGTTCATAGCCATTCCGGTGCTGTTTTCGATGTAGAACAGGGGCTAGCGGGTTCCCTGGTGACTCTAGTGAAGTTGTTTGGCATATTGTAGCAGTACGAGGCGTCTGAAGTGGTGTCTGCGCAGGAGTGCTATTGTATTTGTTGTGTGTGCAGATTAGGGCTGTTCGCCGTGCCCGTGACGGGCACGGCCGTTGATTCGACGGGTGAGTGATGGGCACAGACCGTCACCCAACGGACCATCGAGTTGTTGAAAAGTTTCTTTACGGGATGGGGCAGGTGACGGGACGGCCGTCGCGGCCAACGGAACGGGCTCGGATCTGCAAAAGTTATGCCACAGAGGAAAGTAGACCAGAAACATGCTCTAATTCACCTAGAACGTGGATTTGAGGATGGACTGAGTGGTGGTCAAAGTACGGACCCAGAAACGCATCAGGGCGGCGTGCAGAAGTAATATACACGCGGGATACACGCGGCGTAGATAGCTCGGAATAACTCGGTTTGATCAGATAGTTCCGGCTCATCCTGGAGAAAGTTAAGCTAAAACAAGTTATATTGACTGTTTACGGACCCAGAAACGCGTCGGGGTGGGATACACGCAGGGTAGACTACGCGAGGCCGTGGGAACTCCATCAAAAATCCATCAAATTTGATAGCGCAATGGTACGGCTAAAGTCGTGGAAGAGGCCCAGACTCTCAGGACAGGGTTCCCAAATTGGGATGTCATGGGAGTATGGTCCGAGACTACTGCCCCCAAGTGCTCGTTGGCATTGCTTGAACGTCGCGAAAGTTAGCATGACGGTCATGTGACCATGTGCCGAAGTGCCGAGTTGCCGAGTCCCCGCACTTGGCACCGGCCTGCACCGACCGCTGGTGAGAGAAACCCTTACAGTGCAAGTCACCACTTCTCTGCACGTGTTTTTCACAGTGAAAGAAATTTTTGTATTTTTTTCCTGATTTTCTGAGCCACGAAACCGGCCAAAAGAATGTGATTGGGCACAAAAACTCAATTTTTCCCACGGTGTTTCACTTTTCTCGAGGTCCGAAAAAAAAAAATTGTCTCCTGGTGGGTTTCCCGGCCATGATCAAGTTCAACACATCTAGAAGTGTCCTAGATGTGTTCACCCTTGCATTCGGAGATGCCCTTGGGTCTCTGTGAGTGAACCCTGGTCAGGTGATCGGCTGTCTCCGAAATGCATGTGACCGCTAACCCTACCCGATATTGGAATTTGATGCCATCATTAGGGTTTGTTTCACTTTTCTGAGGGTGAAAAAGTCAAATATTTATTGAGCAACTAACCAAGCACAAGCTGGGTTTTTTACTGTTACTTTAAGTGTTTCCAGGTGTTTTCAGACCAACCCAAGATGAGGGCATAATGTTATAGCGACTTCAAAGTTTTGACTTGTTTACTGCCAAAAGCGGAACCGTGATGTGATGACATGCACTGTAGAATTCGGGTTTCCAAATAACACAATTTTTTTGGCAGGGGTTTCCATTGAAACCCGGGTTCCTCAGTAGAACAATCCCACTGCAAAAGCACGAACCTGTCGAAAATTTCGCTTTTGTCACGGAACATTTCAGCCGTTGTCGAATGGTTCAATGAGTCACGGGTCACATGTTGTTGTGCCTTGTATGTCTGCAAGCCTGATCAAGTTCAGCCTAGAGCTTTGGTGGGCTGTTAAATGAGCGAAAACTAAAATCAGGGATGTATTCATGGGTCGAGAACGAAGCTTTTGGATTACTAGGATAGTGTGCCATGTGTGGCAGGCTCACACTTTGCAACGACCTTTGTTGCGCCTTGTATGTCTGCAAGCCTGATCAAGTTCAGTCTAGAGCTTTATTGAGCTGTTAAATGAACCAAATCAAAAATTAGCAAATTCATCCAAACCCCAAAAACGACACCTTTGGCTTACTAGGATAGTTTGCCATGTCAGGTTAATCCATGCTATCGGCCGTGCTGAGTCTGAGTGATACTATATGATCTCATGATGTGACTGTAACACAAGCCCAATTTGTTTACTTCGTCTGGGAATCTTATCGTAGTTTACATAATAATAGGGTTGCCACATAGCAGCACCCCCCGTGCTTTTGGCATAGGGGGGTGCCAAATAGAATTATCTTGTTAAGCGTGTGGCTTCAATCTTGGTGTATCTTCTGAATTTGCACATGTAATACACTTTGTTCTGACTATCGCATAAAATTCTGAGCATACCATCTGCTTGCACATGTCCATGATCTCCGCTCTGTGTACTTCATGACGAAGCAAAGGATCCGATGTAGCATTCACGAGTGCACCGTTAGCGGGGGCAAGGGGCTGAAACATGCTGTGAGTTTGCCGTGGGGTTGTAGGGTCGGAAACACACCTCTGCAGGAATGTCAGGGTGGAAATGCCGTGTGTCTTCTGGAGCTCAAAGCTCAGGATGATACGGAGCAGGATAGCAATGGATGTTAAGCCAGTCAATGCCTCTAAAAAAAAGGGATGAGCCTTCAAAGGGGGGTCAGAACAGATTGACAAGCGCTAGCAAAGGGATTACTTTGATAAAGTTAGCGCCATCTGCGGTTCCGCTCTGTGCCATGAAACCACTTCTGCGTGCCTGCACAACCATGGAGTTGGGGCATGAGACAGATGCGGAAGCCTATGAGCCAAGTCGATCCTCCGGCTCGCAGAGGAGCTGCTGTATCATATTTACTCCTTCATGAGATACCTGTGGATGTGCAGGGAATCACAAGGCTTGTTTTCAATTTGAGATTTTCTGATGTATATGTCACTAACAGCAACCATTGAAGTGATAAATTTACTAATGGCAACACACGTACGGAGTTGCTGACAAAAGTTGGAAAACTTTCAAGCCTAGGTGAGTTGCTGTAAAGCCACAGAAAACAGTGTGTGGATACGCACCCGTATATACACTCATACATTATTACCCCCAGACTCCACCAGTCGGAAGAGTAAGAGTAACCGTGGCTGTGGATGACCTCAGGAGACACTGCCAAAAGTGAGGATCATGTGTGGTATTTGGTCGATGGTACATACTACAAGAGTTCGTCCCACATCTGCGCTATTGTCAGTCACTGGTCGACTCACAAACTCGAAAATACAGACACAGAATATGCAAGTGAGAAGATAGAAAGGCTACGGAGATGAACCAACATGCTAGCAGAAATGTCTAAGGCTCCAACCTTTTCCATTTGTAAACGTTTTAAAACGGTGGAAACCGTTTTTATTCCCGTTTAGTTTGTAGGATCTGGCAAACCATTGATAAACAGTTTTAAAACGGTATAAATGGTTTCAAATAATAATTCACGTGGGATGAGAGTTAGCATGCTCACTGATGGTTTTCAAGGTCCTAAATGGATAAATTGGGCATATTCTGAGGATCCAGAGTGAGAATGGATGGGACCTGAAGGCCTGACGGACGTTGTCACCAGCTCCTAACCCTGGTGATCGGCAACGCTCTGCCAAATTCAAACTCCGATGTTTGCCCATTAAGTGGTAGAGCCTCGTCCTGGCTCCTCTGTCCACTTTGAGATCTACTTTGTATGGAGAAATATAATGGCATGGGCATCCTCTTTAAAACTATCGTTGCACAATTTTAATTTACAGCTTCGATATGCCCAAACCGATCAATTTTGGGTATAGAATTCACTCTGCGCGGCCACATTGGCAAAGAATATAAAATCGACAACGATAGATCTAATCTAACTACTGAATAGCACCTGCTACACCACAAGTTTGAATAAAACACGATCAACAGAGAGCTGTAATTCTAGTAGAGACTGAAAGAAGAATATACACTAACCCATTAATTGGCTGGATTTATATCAGAGAAATAGTACCAAAATACATCTTAAATCATTAAAAAGACACTCCAGATTTTTTCAAGAGCCTTTGACTCCGTTAAGAGGGCATTTGAGCAAGGTATCGTTGGAAAATAGGGGGAGTTACCTAATCTGGTAATACCATATTTTAGATCACCGATTTCTGACAGGGTTGCCGATCACCACTAACCCCAATTTGGATGTGATCGCACGTGACTGATCGCTTCCGGCAGTTCCCGCATCCCACCGAACTCGGGCACGACGAGACGACATGTCTCTGGGGGCTTCTTGTTTTCCAACACCTGGTTTAATTTATCCAAAATAAATATGGAACATGTGAGACATGCATATGCATTAGCGGTAGCCAAAAATATGATAATTCTAGCCAGGGAATCTCTTGGAAAAGTCCCCGAAAATTACCCCCTGAAAATACTGTTTGAAAACTGTTTAAAACGGTTTTAAACTGTTTCCATGCCGTTTCCATTTGTTTTTCTGATTCCACAAACGGAAACGAAATGGTTGGAGCCTTAGAAATGTCATTACCTTCCTCCGGTTCTTCTCCCTCCATGTGAATACGCAACCCTGTCCTTCTGCGCCACCTATCAGTAATTCGACCTCTTTGCGGTCCATTGGTTGCGTCTTGCGTCCATCCGCGATGCCATTAATATCTTCGAGGTCGATGCCATGCTTGTGAAGCAGATGGAGACACTGTTGCTCATAATCTGGGTTACGGGATTTAGGTGGAGATTATCAACGGTCACGCAAACGGACATGAGGTATCGTGAGCCCAATGAAGGTCAGTTCTATTTGTGATGATTAAAGATACGAACGAAGAAGAGTCGGGACAAAAACTCACGCGAGACCAAAATCGCTGAATTTGATGTGACCAGAAGGATCGAATAAGAAATTCTGTTCAGTCCATACTAATTGTTAACAAGAGTAGAAGATATATGAACAGTCGACAGACGTCTGGCTTAATGTCGCGGCGAACGAAGCCATGTTTATGGCACAATTCGATGGCAAGAATCATCTTAGGGCCTGATCGGGCGCGGCGCCTTTTTGGAGCGGCTGACGCAAGTCTGACGCACCGCTTCGTCGGCACCCGGACCGAATTTATTCCACCTGATGATGTGGCAACATCAGATGTCGTCAGGCACCCTCTGCTCATCGTCCTCCACAGCGAAGAAAACTTACCTCCTCACAATTTCATCCAAACTTGAGCGCAAGTTGGGCAATCTTATCTATTTACCTCCGAATAACTTTTTCACATGTGAATTGAAAATTTAAACTATGTATTGAGCGCGCTATTGACAGTGTTGGGTGAAGGCGGGGGACGGCGGGATAGGCGGGAGTCAGCGGGAGACGACGTTGAGAGGTGTTTGATGGAAGGGATCTGGACTCTGGTGACAGAGGCTCGAACAAAGCCTAGCGGAACACAGCCCCAATGAAGCATACGCTCCGTTTTTGGCAGGGACGCTCCGTTGAAGCGCCGCGCCCGATCAGGCCCTTAGTACTTAGTACTTGTCAGCAAATGAAAACATCAAAACCATGCATACTTCAGCAACATAGAATCGCGTAAACCCTTCATCAAGCACGTCACGTTCTATGAGAAGATTGAGAAGATCTCCCCTCCCATGTATTCAAGGCCCTGGGTTGGAACAATTGAGCTTGAGACAAACTTGGGCGGACTATAGTGCCTACCAGATACAGATTGTCCCGATCTTGGAAACTGTAGTACAAACGGACAATCCATTCTGCGCCTTCCGCCGAATTGACGAGCGACGCCGGTTTGAGGATATCGTGCTCAGCACGGACGTGACCCTCCTGACCCTTGCGCAACATGTCGGTTTTAATGAGAATCAGCCACTGTCAAAACAAGGTGTACGCTATCTCACTTGTTTCATGGCATATAGCTGGCCGGTCGATTGTTCTTTGACAAGAGAGACAACGCCGAACGCTCCTGGAGACGAAGGGAATGGTGGGAAGAATATAATACATTGAAAGAGGATAGTCAAGAAATCTAACCATACCCTATTGCCTTGAGCTTCCTGAATGCGGTTACATCGATCCTGCGTCTCCGATCGCGAAGATTCCCGCTACCGTAAGGTAACGGGTTCTTAGGGCGCCCTAACTTCAGCCACTTGCAGAGCATCACATTTTCATTACAAGGACAACAAAATTTCGTCATTTCGAATGTGTCATGGTTCAAAAACACAGCAATAGAGAGTTGTTCGAACAACATCTCGACTCCCACTCGGAGCCCTTTATCATCTGTTGCCTGGCTGTTTTCTGATGTTTTTTGGTCCAATATCCAGATTGTTAGTGTCCAAATCCGCTGCAATGGATTTGTCATTTTTGTTTCGTAGTTCAACCTGCCGCACGCGGCCATCAGTTGCCATGTGAACGCGACATTCCACGGCCGAATTTGCGTAATCCCCAAAAATGTTGTGTCCGAAATTGCCCGATGTCGCATGAACCCCAACCATCAAAATTGCCAGCACAGCTCGGTTGCTTGTCTCTAACCCCATGTCGCCCTCCGGTACTTTTTGCAATGTACCACTCTCTCGTCTGTGGATCTCAGCTCTGAAGCCTCTCTCTTGTCTCTTGCCTGGGGTCTCGGCTTCTCAGTCTGTTGCTTCCGGCGCCCTTAGCCTTCCGCTGCGTGACTCGAGTCTGTCTGTTCTGTGCATATCAAGCTATGTGTATGCTCGGAGCTCCCTTATGACCTGGTTCTCGGCCGTGACTGTTGTTCTTTTGTCGACTAACTCTTCCGCATGCATCATTTGTCCTTTCTTCGGGCACTATAACACCCGGAATGCCACAAAGTAAGTACAATATACAGGATGATTCTAGATATTGACGTATTGTAACTATAGATGAATCTGTCTCTCTGGATTCCGGCTCCAGTGCTCCAGGTTCCATGTGTGGTCCCGACGATGCTCTGCATGCGCAAGATCATACGTTTGAGTGTAGGTGCTTCATTACGCTTCATTTGCCCAAAATTAACCTCTTAAACAGCTCTGCCACAATCCTGTGCGTGCGGCACCATTGTCTGTCTACCTCTGCTTCCATACCGTGCCCAATGACTGCATCGTCTGTGATGTCTATGAATATCATTCGTGATATATTAGGTCATTGTACTACCCATTCGCGCATCTCTGTATTCCATCCAGATTTGATGACAATACAAAAATCTCTACTATTCCAACTGAAGGTTTGAGCTTGACACAGTGCTGACGTGTTCTACTGCACCACATTGCGACTGGTGCATGTGTTGATTATGCAGTGGATGCTTCAGTCACTCCGTGTCCAGATTGCTTGGCTTGTCGAGCTCTGTGTTGTGATTTTGACTGTGTTGCAGAGATGTCGAATGCTTCTTTGAATGTTAGTCTTGACACTGATCACAAGCAAATGTTGACCGAAAGCCTTTCTCATGTTGCTGCTGCTCTCAATATATCTGTCCCTGGAGTGTGAAATCTGTGATTCAAACTGTATGCTGCGTTGAGAACCCATATTTCTACCCTTGCATCCTCCAACACGGATCTTCATTCTTCTGCATCCATCGCTAATCTTTTCAATTCGCTCAAAAGTCATCGGAAGCCTGTCCTTCTCGCCATTAGTCTCTGCTAGACAGCCACTTCAATACTGGAATCTCTTACCTCGATCGTATTGATTAACGACAAGCCTTCCGTGAAATCTCTCTCCCCAATGGTGTATCTCTACCGGACTGTGCCGATGTGCAGAATGAATGGCGAGTGAATAATATTGGCCCCTACATCCAAGTCCACATACTGACTGGAGTTTATGGGAGTAAGATTTCTTCCAGCCCTCTGCGCCGTGTGTTGTCAAATCTTAACATTGAGCATGAAGACCATGGCAGTCTTGGATGGCTTCGTTGGAAACTCAAGAGGTATATCCTTCAATTGCACAAGGGCAAAGATACTGAACGAGAACAGCATGAAAAGCATGAAACATGGTCCAACACAGGGAACAGTTGGAGTCGATCCGTCGATCCTGGCCACTACTTGTACCGTGATCCTTGAAGAATAAAATCCTCCGTCACTTTCGCAAAGGCACATTTATTAAGAACTCAATTACAGTAAGTTTCCGCTTCTGGTCAGAATCTGTTGTCATATTTGGTAGCGGGCCTTGCCGCTCGTCGGCCTTACCAGCTTTATAGTCAGTTTCGTTCTGTCGCCAGCGAACCCGGAGGTTCTCCTTCTTCATTTAACTAAGCTGGATCTCCATCATGTCACACTCCATGGCCAATCTACGTTGCTCGCGAGACGGCGGGTGCCGAAAGAGAGGGACTGTTCGCGCGAGTGGCCGGTCCCCTAGATCATTCGGAGAACGTGGCCCAACGACGAGATGATTGTCAGATTGACGCTGGTCCGTGTCGTTGACTCCACGCAAAGTAACGTAATACATCTGGGGTCGGGTCAAATATGTTGATAAACAGCTTCTGCCGATGTTCGATAATGCCGGAGTGCTGGGGAAATCCCGATTGTTAGTCGTTGAGGTGAGGCGGGACGGTGCAAACGGACCTGAAAGTCCTTCAACGTTTGGACAAACTCGAACACAAATGATCAGGGCAGGTACAATCGCCAATTTTACCGCATTAATGCACCAGTCGCCATTTGAATCGGAGCTTGAAGTTCCTTTCTCGCTTTCACCTCACTCACGTCAAACGCAACGGCCTGCTGCTCATGCGCTCATGCCCGCGCTCCACTCCAACCCGACCTCCAGCTAGCCTCCGACTGGGCGATGCGCCACCCACCGGCTTGACCCCGCTACGTACCTGTTGTAGCGCAAATCGCCCATCCTGAGTACTGAGCACTTGTCCGGGGCAGACGTCGGCGGGCGCGCTGTTCATGGCAATGGGGGAACTTCTGGATCGCATGAATAAGCTGTCTAGTACGCTTCGAACCCTAGCCCACCCTCGCCCACGCCCGGATTGACTACTCTGACTGCGCGCCGTCTTGTCTCGCACACGCAAAAATACTGCTATTCCTAACTGTGCCGCCCGCCCAATTCCAGATCTGCTCGCACATCACCCGTCTTGCGCCCGATGCGCACGCCGCAGCCCGCACACACCGTCCGCCATCCAGCGGCAGTCCACGCAACACGCAGCTGCAGAGGCGCACACCCCACGCATCTGCTGCTCCGTCGCCCACGCACCGAGCAGTTCGTCTCGGGACCAAGCTTGCGAGCACGAGGCTCGAGTGGGGGTGCAAAAAGTGAGGTGCAGGTGCGTGTGCCCCTCCGCTTCCACGTTTCCCGGTTGAGCAACGCAGTACAGATTGCGGACCTCCCCGATTTCCACTGCGACGTCCCGCTCCTCGACTTGAGGCCCCACCCTTTCCCATGCCCGCATCCGACTATGAACGGGCGTTACCCGTCTCACACAAAATGAGCCACAACGCCTCCCGATTGTGCGCTAGCCGCGCCGAGGAGTCGCGCGCCTCGCCCTTGCTTCTGCCCCGCGCACGCAGGCGACTGACGATCTCCCACGTCCTGGCTAGCCACGTCGAGTGCAATCGCGCCGACCGTCCGAGTGAGTCGGGCGGGACGGGCGACGCGCGAGCGCAGCACAGGGCTGATGCGCGCTAGCACAAGGCCGACGCCTCCAATCGTGCGCGGCCTACCGCACCCTGGTGCGCTCGGCTGCACGCGTCCGACGGACTCGCCATGCGGAGGGCGGGCGGAATCAGGTCCCTGTGTTACAGCCAATGTACATACCTCCCGAATAAAACGCATCGCAGGGTGCACGTTTTGCTCATCTATACATCTAATCTGATGGTCTCATTGAACAGAGGGTAAAACAGAATTGCAATTGATGATCGTTCATACAGGAAAGCAAATACGCGAATGGTAGATATTCTTCAACTCGGTGCGAAGCTTCTACTTTGTACTCCTGCAGACTCAGCCGGGGCGCTCCGTTGGCCCACCAAGGTGGTGTGAATCGCTCCCACAATAACGCTGTCGCATTCTCAACTGCCAGGCCGGTGAGTTTCCAGCCGCGAACTCGGCATGCGACGCCTGCAACCGCTTGTGTTGTCTCAACTAGTGCGAGAGGTCAGCAAATCAGTTCTAAATTCCTCCGTATCCTTACCTGAAGATCATGTTGGAGTGCATGGATTTTCAGTGTGCAGAGCCAGATTGCCAGCGAATGGCCCATGAAAAATCCGCGGCATTCACTCCACCAGGCCATCCCGGGCGCATGGGTGAGCCGCAGAGTGCGAATGTGGAGCCTGGCAGCTTCGTCTTGGATGCTGTGTTGGCCCCGATGAGGTAAGTGAAGGCGCCTAATACTCGTTACGACGACGTACTCAAGCAAGCGCGCGGCAATGTCCTTTTCGGCTTCCGGGAGGTTGAAACTGTGGGTTTCGCATGTATCATAATAGAGATCCTCCACTTCACGGAGACATTTGTCGAGGACGATGATCATACGCGTCGGCAAGGCATATCGAGCGACGAGGATGGCGCAGGTAAGCAACGACGCGACGATTATCACATATGGAGTGAAGGTATTGGAAAAGGAGGAAGACAAGAGGGACAAGAGGGACTCGCGGGGGCTGTCAGACATGGGTCGTCGGGACAAGAGTTTTGGAAGGTCTTCATCCAATATATAACAGAAGAACAAATCACTGCAAGGGATACATACGCTCACATAGCTGTTGTGGTCATCGCGTAGTGTACATTGATGCCGTCGGATGTACATTGATGCCGTCGAAGCGAAGAACATGGCTCATGAATGCATGAACGTCCATATAAGGACACAGGATCTGCACCTGCTTGATCTCAATGTATACTTACCGAATTCTTTCTCGATCAATTCCCCATCAAACCATGAGTCCTAGCCGGGCTGCCACCGACTACGTAATAGCGTGATGTGATGGCCGTGGGTTCGAATCCCACACAACCACCGGCAATTATTGGCCAGTTAATTTCGGCAAAATCGGACACCCTCGACGGCATGATGGTGAAATTCCATACTGGATCATACACCACACCCAGATGGAGGATCAGGGAATGCTTCTGCAGACTTTGTACCCTTACTACAAACATCCCCAAAAAAAAAAAAAAAAAAAAAAAAAAAACAATTCCCCATCAAAATTACTCAAGGTGGGTATCTTTGATGGCCTCCTCCGCAATCGGCCGTAAGCACCTTCGACGCACATGGGAGTAATATGATGAGGCCAAGTGTCGTTGTCGTATTATATAGCCTTCGTAGATCTGTGTCATTGGCTTCTCGGAGGAAGGTTCTTAGGTTCCCGCCGTAGAGGGTCGACAGTAGGCCAGATCGATTGAGCCAAGCGAGGATACATGGATCAATCACACTCTAAAAGTGATTTTGGGGACCGCATGGACACATTTTCATCAATCGATACATAAATATATATCATTTATCATTCACCGGATTGCATGCATTGTTTTCAGCTGTTTGGGCGAGGAAAGCGCAAAAAAAAATGAGATGATGTTGAGGGCCTCAACTTGAATGTCCGTTCAGGATCGCAGTTGCTGCGGACGATTTGCGGTACCAATGCCACGGTGGCAGCACTCACGGCATATCTCTAAATCCTTATATCATTCACCTCCTGCGCACTTCGACTCTGCGCACAGTGACGTCGACCCCGATCCCGCCAGTCCGAGACTGGCCATGCCCAATGGCAGCTCATTACGCACATCTGCCGCTCACCGGCGCCTACGCACCGGCTCCTCAGCGTCTGAACTGACTGGCCGGGCACAAGCGCCCACCGGGTAGCGTGGGGTACAGCATAACGAGCCAACGCGCCGCTCCCAGTGTGTTAGCGAGGATCTACAGCAGGGCATGAGCTCTCCAATATATGGGTTCTTAATGGTATCTGCGAGCTCGTTCTAGTTGGTGCATGGAGGTCCAGGGACGATGGTGTAATTTAGCTTGTTTTGTACACCGGGATAATCCCTGGGACCGGGGTTCGTCATTCGGACCGTGCAGTGTAATTCTACCTACCTACCCACCTACCTACCCCGCGTCGACAACGGGAATTACATAAAACAATTCACACGTCCAACACCCTGTTGCCCGAAGTGGACAAGAAGGCACCGGGCTATAAGGAGACACCGCACGTTGCGCCAAACCTCGCACGCACAGACCATCCAACCAACCAGCCAGGAAACCGCGCCCAGTGGCCGTCCCCACATCCTGTGCGGACCCTCGACGTTTGACAGCTCGAAGACCTCCGGATGAGCAATGGGTTCTATGCATATGTACGTGCCATGGTGCACCGTCACAGGGGTCTGACTGACGAGTCGCGCTCCACGGGCAGGCGGGCGCACAGGGTGGGGTGGGCTGCACATGTGACACGATTCGAGTCGGGGTGATCTGGCGCGCACCAGCCCCGCGATCCGCCGGCGCTCAACTCTGTGCGTCGCCCACCGGCTCCCGCGGGTGCACACGGCTAAGCGACTGCACTACATGCCTGAAGATGAGGCGAGGTCCCGTGTGGCAGGGGCTAGAAAAAGCGGAGGCGAATGAATGCAGGTTGAATCCCACGATGAAAAAAGCGACCGTACCCTTATGAGCACAAGATTGCTAGGGGTCACTTCACAATCCAGGAAATGCACACACCTAATCCACATACTGGCAAACGATATGTACGCCCATGAAGGCGAGTAAAATGGTGGTCCGATGGTGGCCTTGCTGAGGGCGGAGGAGACGGTGGGACCACGAGGAGATCGGTATATATATCGTCACGAGGGACGGCGAAGGTGCGGAGACATACTTGGTTCACGACGAGGAGTAGACGAGGGGCACTGGGACGCCACAAAAAGTGATATTGCCTATGCGCTCTATGGTATGACCCCGGGTAGGAATGAATATAAGCAGGAAGCACACCGCAGTGGCACACAATACTGTGCAGAACAGCGGCACCGCGAAACATCTATGTGTCCGCGGTCTGCGTATTCAGCAGTGCGACGAAGACCGCGATCGCGAAGAACATCACGAACTTCTTCGTCAAAGCCGTGCGGAATCCAGCCCGGGCTCCACGTCGTCCTCGTCCTCGCAGCGACACGGGTCTGAGCACTCTGCGCCCGATTACTCCTGTGCGCCAAGTGCACGCGCAGGCGGGCGCGCCAGGATGGGCTATACGGCACGAGTGGAGGCGGGTGGACTCGGGCTTGACGTGGCGCACGCGCGCATCAGGTGGCCATAGATGGGACGTCGTGGTGCAGGTCGGGACGTGCGATCTGGTGTGCCCAGCCGGGAAACATGGAGGGGCACGCACCTACATCTCGCTTTTTGCAGTCCTACTCCCAGTTCAGCTTCATGCTGACGGGCTTGCCCGAGACGGAGTCCTTGGCGTGTGGAGTGTGCGTGGGACATGCGCGCCTCTGCAGCGGCGCGGCGCTTCGATCGGTTTGCCACGGCGTATCGTGAGGAGGACGGCGCGTGCGGGACGCGAGACGGTCGAATAATGGCTGGACCTGGGCGCGGTCACACTGGGCGCAGTGCGGGCGGCACGCGGCTGGAATGCCTAGCAAGTGATCTGTGATACGGACGGCACGCAATCAGCGCCGGCGCCGAACATGCGCGAGCCTCGAGGCATGGAGTTGGGGCGGACGGACTGGAAAACTTATTGATGCATAAAAGAAGGTGGCGCAGCCCAATGAACGGTGCGTTCGCCGATGTCCGGGCAACCCTGCCACTCAATAAGTCATCCAACGGGCATGCCAGCGAGAGTGCGGTGGAGTCGGGGTCGTACGCGGGTAAGGGGGTCCGGGACTACTAAGGATTCAGCGAGCAAAAGCACCCTCTCTGTGGAGAAGGCGGAGCGTCATTTGGTGCAGTTTTCTGGAGAGGGAGAGGAGGCGGGTCGAGCGTTTGGAGTAGAGAGCAGGCATGGGCAGTAGGCGACAGGCAGCGCAGATTGGGACGTATTTCGAGCTCCGAAAGTTCGGAGTTTAAATTGCGATAAGATAATAAATGTCAAGACAAGGCCGATAAGAATCGCGTGCACATGGTCGGCTTACTGGCAGCCTGCGATCTGCAACACGTCATACTTGCATGGGGATACAGCAGGCCCCCGGTCACTACCTATTCTGTCGGTCCGGCGCATAGAGTAAATCAACGATGATTTGAGAAGGTCTATCTCCAGAACCAGCCAGCCCCACAAGTTTTGAACCATCTGCAGCGATGCGGAGGCACGAAAAATGGCTGATTCCAGCATTGTGGGCAAAAAAAACGGGTTTTTGTGGCCTCCAGAGCCGTGGGAACGTCGTTTTTGAAGGGTAAAACAGCCGAAATCCGGGAATTTTGGCGGACCGACAGAATAGGTAGTGACCGGGGGCCTGATACAGCACAGCGCTGTAGGAGATTACACGGCCGGTCCAGCTCATGAACGCCGGTTTCCAGGAATTCTCCCGGTGTACAGGCACTGATTACACCATCGTCCCTGGCCTCTCCAGACTCCTATAGCCGAGCTCACGGACGCTATCTTTCGACCCTGATTCCGGTTTTTCACCAGACATACCGCGCGCATACCCGAATGCACCGCTTTTTACTATTAGGGGTCGCGCTGAGGATCTGAACGAACAGCGCCAGAAAAACACAAGTTGTAGTTGGGGTCTGGTACTTATTCTTTACATCGGTGTGCATGGGCATACTGCTTCGACTTTATATTCCTGTGGGCTCAACTGGCGCGCCCCAAAGGCCCACCAAGGCGGTGCGAATCGTTGTGGCTCGAATAATGGCGCTGCCGCAATCTGAACTGCCAGGCCGGTGAGTTTCCAGCCGCGAGCTCGGCATGCAACGCCTGCATTTTCTGGTGTTGCCTCAACTAGCACGAGAGGTCAGTCAATCAGTTCTGAATTCACCATACCCTTACCTGGAGATCACGTTGGAATGCATGGACTTTTGATGTGCAAAGCCAGATTGCGAGCGAATGGCCCATGAAAAATCCGCAGCATTCACTCCACCAGGCCATCCCAGGCGCATGAGTGAGGCGCAGCGTTCGAATGCGGAGCATGACAGCTTCGTCTTGGATGCTGTATTGGTCGCGATGAGGGAAGGGAATGTGCCGAATAGCAGTAACGACGACGTACTCAAGCAAGCGCGCGGCGAGATCGTTTTCGGCTTCCGGAAGGTTGAGACCATAGGTGTCGTACATATTGTAGTATAGATCCTCCACTTCACGGAGGCATTTGTCAAGGACAATGATCATACACGTCGGTAAGGCGTATCGAGTGACAAGGATGGAGCAAGTAAGCAGCGACGCGACAATTATCACGTATGGACTGAAGATATTCAAGTTGGAAAGGGAGGAGGACAAGTGGGACAATAGGGAGTCGCGAGGGCTGTCAGACATAAGGTGAGTGGAGAAGGCAAGGGTTCCGCAATGTTTTCATCCAAATATATAGCACATGGGGCGCCAGCGGGGGGACATAAGTAGCTCATCGTAAGGACATGAAGGAGCTAACCAATGTGGGAGAGGGATCGGCGCTTGATTGGCGTTTCGGTGTACCCCGCCCACCACCGCAGGAAATGAATCCGTTCGCAGTGACAGTGTCACGTCACCTAAGATCTTCGCAAGCGACAACTTGAATATGCAATCTCAGATCTCAGGGGCTAAGGAGATAATCTCATTCACCGAGAAAATGGCGGTTAGTGCGTGCCGCGTAAATAGTTATACTGTACACACTGGACCCTCACTACAGGTGAACTATGCCACTACACCAAATCAGAGTTTGCTGAGGGTCCAATAATGCGACGCTTCTTGGCATCCACGGATCAAAGTCTCGGTTCGGCTAAGGCCAGCCTGAACGCAGTGGTTGTTTTGGTCGAATGAGTACAACCACGACCAACCTGGAACAATATTCACAAGCTTCCCGCGCCGGGCACTGACCGGAGCTCACAATAATAAAAACGGACGTTCTTTAAGAAAAGCAGTGCCGGACACGAGTTCATTACGCTTGTCATTAATGACTCGAGCGTCGCCTCGTGTTGCAAATGTAGAACGGACATCAGATATATATTTTATCTGAGGAATCGGCGGGCAATGAATGCTGAACAGCCCAAACCTGCACGCAACGCCTCGTGATGGGGAAAAACGATGCGATCTCGCTTGAGGTGAATGAACGTGCAACTCAAATGTGACAGCCCAAACCTGCACGCAACGCCTCGTGATGGGGAAAACCGATCCGCGAAAGCCGATGCGATCTCGCTTTGAGGTGAATGAACGTGCAACTCAATCTCGACTCTCGATGCTGTGAACCGAGGGCCTGGGAGCCATAACTAGGCTTGCGTTCCTATGTCATTTAAGACGGTCAACCCGACTATTCCGATTGCAGGTGGATGAGAAATACACGCTAATATTCTAAGAAAGGGAGGTACTCGCGCTGTCAAACGCCGAGCTGCACACGACGAGGGGACAGGCGCAGGGCGGGGTTTCCTGGATGGTTGGCTGGATGGTTGCGTGCGAGGTTGGGCATAACGTGCGGCGTCTCGTTATAGCCCGGTGCCTGTTTACCACAACAGGTAATGCGGCTGGTGCGAATTGTTCTGATTTCCGCGCTGTCGGCGTGGAGGGCCGCGTTCAGTTCGTTCAGCTGCACTCCACCAAGTCCAAAATGTCACGACGTGGGACCCAAATTGGGAACATCGTGGTAGTCTGGCGTGGGATTAGCAATGAAGTTGAAGCTTCGACGATGAATGCCGGAAGCTCACCGGCAGCGCGTGCAGAATATCTGCATCAGCCCGCGAAGCATCAATTCACTCGCCTCCCTCGCCCACCCTCTGTATATTCATTATTCAGCAGTGCGGCAAGAAGTGCGATCGGGGAGAACATCGCGAGCTTCTTCTTCGCCACCCGGAGCTGCGCAGGACCACTCGCTTTCTCCCTGCCGAGTGCGCGCGCGCAGAAGTGGGTCACGAGCAGTCAATGACGCGCACGCCAGGGTGGGCTGTGGCGCGCGATTGGAGGCGGAAGGACTCGGGTTTGGTCTCGCGCGCACCGGCCCCGGGTAGTGTCAAGTCGAGGTGCGGGCGTCGTGGAGGCCCGCGGTCTGTGCTACTCAGCCGGGAAATGCGGAATTTAGGGCACGACGCACCACAATCTCGCTCTTTGCTTCATCCTACTCCAATGCACACGGAGTTGCGCCAGAGCTTTTCAGCGTATGGGTGTGGGAACGACAGATGCGTGGGCCCATGGGGCAGATGCGCCGCTCCAGTTGCGTGTTGGCTCAGGACGATCGTGGAGGAAGGCGTGTGCGAGACGCACACGCCGGAAGCGAGACGGGCGACGCGCAGTCGTTGAGCACAGCGCTAAGCGCTGAGTCAGAGTCGGGCGCAATGCGTCGAGCCAGGCGTGGGCAAGGATGGGTGGTGGACTGGAAAGCTCACCCATGCAGTTCAGAAGCTCCAGCCTCCCTAACCCCCGGCGCCGCGAACTGCGGGCTGACCGACGTCTACCCTACTCGCCACCATCCCACATGCATGGCCAGAGTCGAGGCTGCGGGTGGGGCAAGCAGGACTCGACGAGCGGAGGTCCCCCTCTCTGTGCAGAAGGCGTAGCGCTTCCGACGTTGCGGAAGACGGGCGGTTAGCACTGCTGCTGTATGGCGGAGGCGGGTGGTGCGGGTTCGTTGGGAGATGTCGTAGTACACGGCTTGGCCTTTGGGCGTCGAGCGCGGGCGTAGCAGCGGATTCGACTCGGACGTTGCTCGGAGGAGGACTGATGTGTTTCAAACTCCGACGGAGATAAGCAGGTTAAGATAAGATACGATAAGGTTCAAGTTGAACATTCACAGAATTGACAGAACATCACAACGGAACGGCTAGAGATTCTAAATTCTATGAAAAGCCAGGGATATATTAATGCCACAGACTAACATGACCGAAACTCTGACCCGCGATGTGTCCAACTATTAGAAAATCATGAGTTCTGGACTTCTGGTGATAGAGATGTGGACGAACAAACATCATGAATCGTGATTGAGGTACGAATAGAAGCGTTGTGGCAGGTCTCGGTCTGCAGGGAGTGGACCGTTATGCCACTTGCATTTTTATATCATGCACTGCATGGTTCTCTCCTTGTTGAAACTGCAATATCGGAGTAAGATTGAATGCGGGATGCAGAGAAGTCGCGGTACACTTCTTCGTATACGCATCGGCCAGGGTGCGGCTTCAAAAAGAACTTATGCGAACTTCCGAGACGACGAACAGATGCACGTGATAATTAATCGATGCCAAAAGACATCAAACGCTTACCCATCGACTGAAACCAACCACTTCTTTCGCTCCGACGACCATGAGCACCCCAATGTCCGAAGCAGAGCGCCAATCCAAGGCCTTCCGCGGGACAATCCAGGGCCCGCCCGTGTTCGCGACCAAGGAAGAGGAGCGCGAGTACCTCACGTTCAGGCTCGCGCAGGCGCTTCGCATTTTCGGTGTGTCTGTCCCCACCCCGCGGCGCCGACGAGTGGCCGAGAGCTCTAATTTGTGGAATGCGAAGGTAACCGGGGATTCGATGAGGGCGTTGCGGGGCATATTACTGTGAGGGTGAGCAAGAGTGGCAAAAATCAGATTGCACCTCACCTATGCGCAGGCGCCTAACTTCGGTCCAATTTGCATTAGCGCCCGAAGTTGAATTAGCGCCACATCTTCGCACGTGCCATCAACCGCCCTTGTCCCAAATAAGGCGGATGCGATTGATCGACGCCCACGCGACGTCAGTCACTTTCGCGAGGCGGCTAGGCGGGATTGCTGCTCTCGTCCACCACTGTTGCGTTGGACTGTACGCTTGGACTCTCCGTGACCCTCAGACACGCTTAAAGGGGTCTGCGGGATACGGATTGTGGGCATCTCGACGCGATCTTTATGATCGTGGTCACTGGTCTACACAGTCGGAATTGGCAGGAAACGCGGGAGGAGACGCTCTTTTCGGGTTTTCTGGACGGCAGTATACACGGCCTTGACGAATTTCAACGGTCTATACGGACACACACGCAGGACTATTGGCGGGTCGTACCCACGACTCATATTCTCGGGCTCAGCGGCATTCTCGGTCTATCCAGTAAAGCTGCCACTCCTGCAGCTTGGTGTAAATCTCGTCTACAGTCAAACTCGTTGGGCATCTCGTCGTGCCAGCGCCAACGTCGTCGTACGTCGATCGCATCCGCGGCAAGTCTCATTCTGAGTGGCGCGTCATAGCTTTCGGTACATATCTTCGAGCGCAGCTCGTCTATCGGATCCCAGCTCGTTCGGTGCGTACTTCCCTTGAGTATGTCTTCATAATTCTCACCGTTAGTGGCGTAGTGCTCCTAAGTATCGTCACCACGTACGTCTCGTCAAAACGTACTCTCAGCAAGTCACGTTCTCACTGTGGTGGCGTTCTTCTAGATCCCAGCTCTGCGGGACGACATCTCGTCTGTCTCCTCCAGCACAGGTCGTCCGCTGCTCGTCGGTGCGTATCCCCTTCATTTCATCTTCCTGGTCCGCTAATCCGTGCTGCAGTGGTACTAACTATCATCACCACGCCCTGTCGATCGAATCACCCACCCCGCCCATGGGCCAGCCCGTCTCCAAAGAAACGCGCGTCGACAAAGCCCGCTCGGACGCCATCGCATCCTCGGTCCATATTTCACCTTTCAACTCGTTCTCCACCTCTTGGATAACAAAACGAGACCACGTCCCAGTCCTAGGCCTACTGGGACTTTCTGGTCCACGTAAATAATCCCTTCCGCTTCACTAAAGTCTAGAAAGGCACACGAGTCCGTTGCGATGCTTCTTGCGAATCCGACATCTGACGCTGATACTGGAATTGTGGGTCTCATGGACTCGGCTCGAACCGCTTTTGTTTTTGCAGCAGTCTGCAATAATCTGGGTCTATCTGCGTGTGCCAGCTCGGGGTTTTTTCCACGGAAAGACATAAAACATCTTCCGCTCAATTTGAATGTTAAACAACTGGGCAGCAGACACGAAAACCCACGTAACTGACGTTGGTTCTTGAAAGCTCCGACGCCTGACCTGCCTGGCTCTTTCTGCGTCTTGCAAATTTGTTCGTCCCCAGTGAACTCCCTCTGAGGACGTTCTCGTTCACTCTAAGCACATTTCTTATGATGCCTGTGCCACATCCCTGCTTCGTGGATCCCAACCCCTACTCCACGCTCAAACCACACACGACGGCCACCGTAAAATGCTTCCGGGTGTCCAAGGTCCCTGCGCACTATCCCTATACCACCATTCCCGTCGTCAAGGTTTATCCCAAACAAGGACTCGACACATTCCAACAGGTCAACGTCCCCTTCTTCGAGTTCCGCGGGCACGCACGCCCGCCAATCGATGTCGGCAACCCGGGCGACGCGTACATCGATCTGAATCCCGCCTCGCACGCGCTTTACAGTCGCACCGAGACGCAGTGGGTTAGATGGCCTGGACCCATTCCCAACGGTGTCAACTCGCACGATTATATTGTAGGCCACTCAGACTTTGTGGAGCGGGATCGAGAGCGGTATCTGTGGTGCGACGTTCCCGAAGGCGTTCGGTGGTGCAGCCTCAGCACCGCCGTGACTAGGAGCAAACCCCTGTATGCGAATGGGGTAAAGGATTTGGACGTCGGCGCAGTCCTGATCCAACAAAGTGAGCATGTTGCCAACGACTCTCGTGCCTTGCGTTAATCACTCGCTCGGTTCGGTAGGACAGAGCGCGTCTCGTTCGTCATTGATGCCTCTCGCCCGCCTAGTTCTGTAACAGAGTCTGACATCTCCCGCCGGCGTAAGTGGTCCGTTTCCCGTTAGTCGCTCGGCGGAATATGAACCAGTGTTCCCCTGGGACACAGCCAAAACATTTCAGTTGGCCTCAATCGATATCGCTCAGGCTTTCAGTGCAGACGACTATGTTGCATGCCCGGACTTTAATGCTTCGCTGGCTCTAGGGCTAACGGCCAACATGACCGCCGAGATATCGCTTGCTATCCGCGTGACAGGGTATTTCATGGGTATCTCTACCTTCGAAGCCACATTCGGTTCGTCTTCATTCTTGGGTCCTAACTACCGTCCTCACACGGCGGGAAGATATTGACAGCAGCCTGGAATTCGGGGTATCAGTCAATGCATCGGCTTCAGCAAGTTATTGCGTGCATCATTACTCGCATTGTGCTCACCATTGATTGCCATGTGGTCAGGGAACTTTTGATACCGGCAAATTCAGTTTGTATGAACAATCACCAGGAGGTGGGTCCCATTGTTTTTCTGTGTCTCATCCGTTCTTCTGATCGCTCTTACCAGGGATCAATTTCCCCGGGTAAGTACCCGCTATCGCCAATTTTCCGACTAATCACCCTATGGAGACAGGATTCTCAGCATTGGACCGGACCTGAAAATTCTCGGACAACTTGAGACTAACCTCGACGTCGGCTTGGAATTAGATGCCACTTTCATACACAGCGTCAACGAGAAGATCACATTTCCCTCCCCACAGAGATCGGGTTCTGATCCCAATGTAACCCAGAGTAAGTGCCGCTGCTCGCGCGCGCCACTTGAACCCCGAACTGATTCGTTGCCCGAAGTTGTGATCCTCAAAGCGCCGAACACTACTATGACTGGCCAGCTCACGGCCCACTTCATACCGACCCTGAGTCTCTGTCTCCGCGTTCCTCGGGACCATCGGCGCATCTCTCTACATCGACCTCGCCGCCAGTGCTGTCCTCGATGTATCGCTGAATTACACCACCACGCCATCGGGCGGAGACGAGGTGGATGCATGCGTGAACCTCGATGTAGGGCTCGAAGCCGGCGCTGGCGCTGGTGCGTATGCGGCGCTCTATGGTATCGCTGGGCTGGATAAAGTGGACGAAGTCACGCTTTACTCCAAATCTTGGCCCCTATATAATACGTGCTTTCAACCGAGCGCGAAGTTGCGACGCGGGCTCTCGCTTCCTCGACGGTTGGGTTTGCAGGAGGGGAGCCTGCCGAAGCGGAACACAGTAACATGTCCACCCGAAATGCAGTACATCGCGCCCACGGTGAGTGTTATAAACATACTCGAACGGTGAGCCAGATTCCCATCCCCGTTGGTATTCGTCCCGCTGACGGTGTGTGATGGTTTGCTGGAGGGGATCGTATGATTCGTACGGTAGTCATTTTTTTATATTTATTATTTCATTCTGAGACCCTTGAATAAATCCAAAATAAATCCGTCAACTCGTCAACTCACGATATGTATCGAACGTTCACCAGGCAGGTTACTTTGTGACTGCCATGGGGATCCATCGATTTAGGTATCAACCATAACCCAATCAGCTCAAAAGAATCTGGTTCCGGACATCGACCGTTTGCTGCATCAGCGATCTGACAAAATCCTTGCAGCTTGTTTGGCCTTGTGAGCTTGTCCGCAAGCTGACAAGCGTACAAAAGCTTGCAAGCTCACAAGTTCGCTCGTACAAAATTATACATAAAATCATATCATAGACGATGTTAGAAACTCGTGCATATGGTGATCTGCATAAGGATTAACAAAATAAGTATTAAAGGCGTCCAAAGAGTCCGAAAAGTGAAAATTTTCAGGCAGTCCAGCTGTCCCGTAAACACCAATTAGGTGAGAGGCGCGGGCGATGGCGTCAAGGTTGATGATCGCCAGTGTAAGACCCCCGCCTTGACGCTCCGGCTCAACAACCCACATCCCTGTATCGGGATCTGGGGCATTCCCAACTGGGACAAGCCAGTTCACCAGAGCGCATTCATACTTATGCTCTGAGAACACAAATGAAAATAATAAATGCACCCGGCCAATGACGATGCCGCCCATGATCGGGGCTCCGACGTTGACCAGCACCGTGTCACGCCGAGTATAGCCGTGCCAACTCGGATTGGAACGGATGCGTTCGCGGTACATCCCACCAGCGCCGCCTAGATCGCTCGGCGCATAGAATCGGGCAATGGCTGAGTGGTGCACACTGATTCGGCCATCAAATACAGGGCACGCATCAACAGGGACAAGCGGTGCATCACCGTCCAGCGGCCCGTGCACCTCGTCGTGCAGAAAGCGACGGAAGAGGGCTGGAAACTGTGGCTGCACAATGTGGGCAGCCAGGGCTTCAAGTGAATTAGGGTATCCTCGCTCTGTATAATATATAAGTGATCGAGATTCCGAGGAAGATGTGGGAAGACGACGTACGCAGTGTTGGAGCTAATTCGATATCCGACAATGACTTAGGGCCATGCACCACACCGTCATCGTTGTCATCATCATCGACCTCGGCAGCAGCAGCGGCAGCCATCTGAGGCTGTTCCCCAGCCAAGACCGCGGCAGTGTATGATGACGTGGTCCCGGTCATCATACCCCGGATTGTTAACGCGCCCTTCAAGGCGGCAAGCTTGTCGAGGCGCATTAGGGTGATAAGCATCTGCACTAGAGCCTTGAACCGACTTGAACGCCGCCATGGCTCTTTGACGGCTTTGATGTGCTTTGACTCCGTGATTGAAGAGCAAAGTCCGTTCGGTGAGCCAAATAGGCGAATAAATCGGATGTAATGGACGAGGGAGTGCTGCCGTGGGAGGGAGATGTCGATGCGAACACCGCATTCGATGAAGATCGTCCGGTACTGATGAAAACGGCCAAGCGCGTTTTTGATTTTGGTGAGGTCATCTGCGGTGATGGCGTTGCGGCGGACCAGGTAGCAGAAATCCATGAATGCAGACAAGCATTTGACCATGTCGGATGGGAGATAACCGGCGACGGCAGCGAGATATAAGGCTCCAATCATTTAGTTTTCGTGTACACATCTGGGTACACTACACGGAAAGGGTATGTAAACGTTTACAAACGTTTAAAACCGTTTATACACGGTATTTTTTTGGGAATATCAAAGTACAGGTTTTACGCTACAAATGCCATGCCACTAGCCTCTACCGCAGTCCAAAGTCGCGCGCTTGAGAAATCCAGCCTTGATCCACATCTTCGTCAACATAGCTTCCTTGATGGCGTGCACTTTCAACGATCCACGAGCTTCATGGCACAAGTGCCGGGATCTTGAGAAGAGTCGTTCCACGGAGTGTAACGGTACGGTTACGCCGTGTATACCACTATCATTTACTATATTTACTTGCTTACTTTTACTTGATTATTCTGCCTCGCCCCTGTTCGGCATCACTACTTTACCTCCTCTATCCCTTGACAGCTGTCTCACTTTAACCCCTAGTAGTGTCAAGTACCAGATTCCGTCGGGGTCCAATGGGTCCTGTCAAGACAATATCTTATGTGAACGATAAGGGAGGAACGTCACAAAAGGGGGACTTCATGGAAAAGTGTGAAGTCCTATCGGATGCTGGACGGAGGTCCGACTCGGGGACCGACGGAGGGAGTGGACTTGGCTTCAGCTCATGCGCTGCGCCCTTCTCTACGCCTGATGTCCAATTTCGGAAGAGGGCGGAAGACCGAGAGAAAGAGAACTGAGAAGAGGGAAACTTAGTTGATATTCAAACTGACTAGAAGCGAGAGTACATTGAGCTATTTAAATGATATCGTAGTGTAATTAATCATCGGAGGCCGATAGGCTCCGCGATGGGAATGAGTATGTAGGAGTCAATGTAAGTCAATGCTGTGTCGGCAGACGTCGGAAGGCCGAGGATGCCGATGAAGAAAGTCATAGTGAATCATAGGGAGTCTTGAGCATATGGTGAATGAAGTAGCCAATAAGAATGGGGACGTTACAATTCGGTGATTCTCGGGGGCCGAGGGAGTCCGATGTCACGGTACGTGACAAGTAGTCAGTATATAAACCTGTTGTCCCTAGATTAGTTCACCAGTCAATCTACAACATACAACACTCACCTCGTTGGGCCGACTACCCAACAACTTAGAACCTCCCGTGTGCCGGAACCGCCCGCGCTATCTAGCCGAGCTATCTAGCCGACCGCCTCCGTCACATCTTTTTGAGTGCTCTTGCTCGTCGCTGCTTCGCTGGTTTCCCCTTCGTCTGATCAACGTCGACTACCGCCGCTGCGACATTATTGAAGAGCCTATCTACCATGGACAACAAGAAGAACCCCAAATATACCCGCTCCGCTGTTCGCAGCGGACACCACCCCGCCCCTGCGCCCCTATACAGCCCTCAAGCTCTAGCTTTCGGCTCTGTGGACGCTCGGGACCCCGGTATCCCCTTCCTCGCTTCGGCGATGGAATCCGCCGCCTTCATGGCGGCGAGACCCCCCTCCGCTTCGGTGGTGTCCGCCACTTCAGCGGTGAGAACCCCTAGCCCCATCACCCATGATGATGGTGGTCTTTCGTCCGGGCTACCCGCGCTCACTATGAGCGGCTGGGACGCCGACGTGGCCAGCGAGTCGTCTTCGGCGGGTGAGGACGATAACAGTGTGGCAGTGCAGACTGCCCCATCGGGTGCCGGCGTAGTTTAGTCAGCGGCAGTAGCATACCGCATTCATCTTTGCTTTCCGCTCCACCGTGCAGTTCTGTGCCGTCGCGTCTGCAAGCCCGTGCAGTCCCACCAGAGACTACGTCTCCATCTGGTGACAACAGTGCGATTCTGCACAGGAAAATACGCCAGCCGTTAGTTTTTTACCGCCCAAGTCGACCGAGAACAAGAAAAGAAAAAATTCTGGCGACTCCTCAGTATCCGTACCGCTCCGCAACCTCAGGCAGATTCCTACCGTGACCCAGACCAACCACCCCCGACTTTTCCGACGAATCATCCCTGACCCTATCCGACCTTTTCTCCTTGCAAGGAGCACCCAGCCCCGCTACACCCGCTACATCACCTGCACCCGCACCGGACCCCGCCGCTCTACACGCCGCACTCTCTACCATCCTCACTGCCCCACCGCCGCCGCTCGACGAAATGACCGACCTCAACCCCGTACTGTTCAAAGGGGACGGCATCAGCGAAAACACGACCGACTTTCTTAACACCATCCGCCGCCGGAACCTCATCAGTCCCGCCTGGAAAGACGCTGAGAAGCTGGAGTTCTTCGAGCTCAGCTTGAAGTCGGGGAGCTACGTGAAGAGCTGGTACAATAAGCTCGCCGCCGCGGACAAGGACACCTTCGCGCACCTCGTTTCCGCCTTCCAGAAGCAGTGGCCGGAGAAGGAGATGGCGATACGGGAGAAAGGGGAGTTGCAGGAGGAGTTGCTCAGCTTGAAGTTGCGCCCGGAGGACGTCGGTGTCCGCATCGTGGAGGAGGTGATAGAGGAGTGGGGACAAGTGCACTGGGCCGTCAAAGTTGCCGCCATCGCAGCGCGCATCGAGGACGACGGGGGCCTAATTCCCCAAGCGCTCAAGAACATCCCTGACTCGCTGCTCCTGTGCCTGGGACCGAAGCGCAAGACGTGGGCAGAGCTCGTCCAAACCATGAAGGACATCCCGTCCACCGACGTCGCAGGCGTGTGGCGTCTCGAGACCCGGCTCTCTGGCATGGAAGAGCTCATCGACAGCTTGCAGCGCCAGCAGCAGCAGCAGCAACCGCAGACCCCGACGCGCGGTCTCACCACCACATTCTCGGGCATGGCGGCGTCATCCCCCGCACGGAACGACCCCATTCGGCGCGTGCTTTTCCCGCAAGCGCCAGCAACGTCCGCACCCGCAGGACGCCCGTACCGCGCCGACGCTGAGCGCCTGCGGATGATCGAGGCCGCGCAGTGGTTATACACCCTCGCAACCAAGCGGGACTCGCCGAGTATGCGCAGCAGAACGCGGCGTACGTCCAGAAGTACGGTGCGTCCAAGCCGAGCGAGGAACACCCCTACCCGCTCACCCCGGGCACCGCCGCAGTGGGCTCGGGTGAATGCCACAAGTGCGGGATCGTGGGCCACTACAGTGCCGACTGCACCGCAACGGGCGCCCTGCTCGTACCCGAGGCTGAGTTCCGCTGGCGCCAAATCGTCCAGTCAATTCGCACCCGCATTGCGCGCAGCGCCCGAGCCACCGCCGTTAACATAGTCACCGACGCTGGCGAGGACGTCTTCAGCACCGCCGAATACGACCAGGCCGTCATCGAGGAGTACCTTCGCAGCCAGGGAAAAGCGGAGGGGCCGTCCACCTGAGCAAGTGTGGGACGGCCCGAGCCAAGGAGGAGAGAGGAGGAGGAGGAGTCCCCGGGCGCGCAGAGGAATCGCTCGGGGACGTAGTGCAGGAACCTCACACGCATACCCCGGGTCGCGGGGAGAGGGCTTCACCGCCGGTCGACGTGGCAGCGGTTACCTCAGATGCCCATGTAAACATATACACTCAATCTCACATCTTTTATCTGTACAGCGTGGGAGCGCGTGAAGGGGAGAAGCGGAGGAGTGCTCCATTTATTCAAAGGATGCTACTACAAGGGGATGAAGGGGGCGAGATGGAAGTGGAGGCCGTGGTGGATGACGGCGCGCTGGCGAACACGCTGGACTCGGAGACGTACGAGGCGGCGCGGAGCGCCCTCGGTACGCTCTCGTGGTCACCCCGCGTGCTCCGAATGGCGAACGGGGAGCTGGTGAAGTCGCGGGGGTCATGGAGCGGGGAAATAACGCTCGGTGGCGTAACGAGACACGGCGTCCTGGAGGTATTCCCAAGTGGTGGTGCTTGGGCAATGCTCTTCGGGAAGCCGCTGCTCGAGGCGTTCGCGGCGTGGCACGGATACAAGCAGGACGTCATCCTGCTACGGAGCGACGACGGCGCAACGGTGCGGGTCGAGAACGCGCACCCTGGCGCACGAGTAACGGCGAGCCACGTCATGACGGTGACGGAGGCCGCCATGCGCGCAACCATCCCGGGAGGTAGTCGTGCACCTCCCGTGAGGCAAGCCCCCGCTGCTGCGGATCTCGCGCCTGTAGACCGGATTGACAAGCACCTGCCCACAGACGTTAGTTACACGAAGACGGGGCAGAAACCCAGCGCTCACACCAGCGGATGGTGGAGAGCACCGGGGACGGAATCGGCCAGCATTGCGGCCACGCGTGGGACCACCATGGGGGAGGTAACGCACCCCGCACGAGGCAAGTCCCTGAATCCGTTTCAAATGTTTCTGGAAACCCGGATGAGCACCCCACTGCAGGAGGAAAGAACGGCGCCGCGAGCGACTCACGGGCGCAAACGGGCAACGTAGCAGCGCTGCAGGGGCCGCAGAACACGCCAGGCAAGCGCGCGGGGTGAAAACGCGATGGGCGCTGCGAGCGAGAGCGGAAGAGCGCGAGGGCGCGCCACGTGGCAGCGCCAGCACAAGAGGCCAAGGCGGGCACAGGTTTGGGCGTGGCGGCGGACTCCGGAGAGGAAAAGGACCCCGGGGGTGTGGAGAAGAAGAAGGGTGCGAGGGCCGGGTCGAGTGCGCAACGGAGAGCTGCAATTGCAGCAAGGAGGGAGGAGAGGAGGAAGAGTGGGGAAGAGATGGAGAGAGTCGAGGCGGCGGCGCAGAGGAGGATCGCAGGGGAGGCGAAGGAGCGGCTGGAGGCGTTGGTGGGAACGAGGGGAGAGGCAAGGCCAAAGTGGACGAGAGACTAGAGAATGGCGTGGAGGAGGATGAGAGCACTGGGAAGTGGCGGTCACGTGCCGCCCCGCGTGATAAACTCAGAGGGGGCTTCGCAAACCCCCTCGAGGGAAGTTCCACCCCATATCGACCTCGTCGTGTTCAACGTCACTGACACCCTCGGTCGCAGAAAAACCCGTTGTGCGTACGAACCCGAGGAACTCAGCGGGAAATGGCCGAAAGTGTAGAGGATTTATTGGAGTCTACGACTCCACACGCGCAACACTCTGGAGGGGTCTCGCGAACCCCTCTTAGGGCAGTACAATCCGCTTCGAAAAAGAAGCTGAAGCCGCGTATTGACCACCACTTCGACAGCCGACTGTCGTATTTGCGCGATGGGGTCCCAAACCTCGGCGAGCCCGTACAAGAGTGGGCGGACGTGTGGCACCTCGACGATGCCGCTGGCGATTCGCGAGAGGACCCGGGCGTCGAGCAGCCGGAGTCTGCGGGCGCCACGGACCGCAGCCTCTTCACGCGGAAGACAAATCCGCGTGATGCGCGCCGGATGGCAGAGGTCAAGCGGCGGCTTACCGTTGGCAAGGACCTCACGCCAGACGAGCGGCGGCAAGTTGACGCGCTCCTCGACGAGTTCGTGGACGTGTTCGGCTTGTCGATGAGCGAAGTCCACGCCATTCCGGGCGCTGAGCACCGGCTCGATGTGCCCGAGGGCGCTACATTTAAAACTAAAGTTAATCAGCGCCCGCTCAGTCCCCCGCAGCGGATCTTCTTCAACAAGGTCATAGACGAGATGCTCGACGCCGGCGTTATTCGTCCAATCAACCCCGCGGACGTCAAATGCTGTGGATCAACGACCCTCGCAGAAAAAGCCCACAGCGGGGAGGGTCTCACCATCGAAGAGTTGCAGCGCCACGTTGACGATCAATGCGTCGCAAGCGGCTTCGAGACCGCGTTCCACACGGAATTCGAAGGTACCCCCAGCACGCCGAAACCATCTGACGCGTCCACAGAGCAGAAGTGGTGGGTTTGCCAGAGCTTCAAGGCTCTGAACGACGTCACGAAGGTCGCCCCAGTCCTGCAAGGCGACATTCGCGCAAAGCAGCAGCGACTCAGCGGCCACCGCTGGGTCCATACCTTCGACTTCGCTTCCGGGTTCTACGCCTGCGCCATCCGCGAAGAAGACCAGCCATACATCTGTTTCTATGTGGAAGGCCGCGGTTATTTCGCGTACCAGCGGATGCCGTTCGGGCTCACCGGCGCGCCATCGACATTTGGCAATATGACGGCCACCGAGCTCGGAGACCTCGTTGGTAGTCTCTTCGAGCTATTCGTCGACGACGGCGGCATGGCAGCGGATGACTTTGACGACTCGCTCGCTGACCTACGTGTTCTCTTCACCAGGTGCGCGAATGCAAGTTAATGCTTTCAGCGGCGAAATCCCAGTTCTTCGTCACGGAGGCTATGTTCGCGGGCGGACGTGTGGGGCCGGACGGTATTAAACCCAACCTCACGAAGCTCACGGCGGTCGTGGACTGGGAGACGCCGCGGGACTTACAAAATCTCGGGGCGTTTCTCGGACTCACCGGGTATTTCCGAACCCTGATAAAAGGGTACGCGGGGATAGCGCGGCCCCTCACGGACCTCATTCGCACGGCGGAAGTGCCGCGCCGGCGGGGCAAGGGCGTCTTCTGTCGCGCCATGAAGGCGCACGTGCTGGAAGCAGCGTGGGGAGCGAAAGAGCAGCGCGCCTTCCTCGCCCTCAAAATCGCACTGACACAGGAGCCTGTACTCAAGGGCCCCGTGTTCGATGGCCGTCCGTTTATCGTCACGACGGACGGCAGCAAATTCGGGTTTGCGGGGATGTTGTCTCAATGGCACACCTCAGTCGGCGTGAACGGTAAAGAAACCAAGTGTTTACACCCGGTCGGCTTCGCGTCGAAGCGAACCTTGAGCTCCGAGGAACAGTATAAGCCCTTTCTACTCGAGTTTGCAGCGCTGAAATACAGCCTCGATAAATTTTCGGACTTCATCTGGGGATTCCCCGTGGAGCTCGAAACGGACTGCCAGGCCCTCCGCGACCACCTCCTCAATGATCGACTCAACGCGACGCACACGCGCTGGCGGGAGGTCGTCACAGACCACCAAATCGTCGACGTCCGCCACCGCTCCGGGAAGAGCAACGTCGTTGCGGACGGACTTAGCCGGAAGTTCGTCGGTGTCCCTTTAATCAAGGGCGACGGCCACGAATGGACGGTTTGCGAGGACTGGGAAGCGCGCACCGGTTTGACACACGCGTTTTTCCACATTGCCGAAGCGACGCAGTACTCTGATCTGCTCGACAGATTTAAAGACGAAAACATCTTTAAGGAAGTCATCTCCGCACTGCTTGAGCTCGACCACGGCTCATCCCCGCATGAGCGCAAACACGCTCGACACCGTGCACTCGATTACTGCATCGAGGACGGCAAGCTGTGGAAGCTGGGGCCAAAATTGGTGCGGTCGCAAACCAAGGTCGAGTGCGTCACAAAGCTCGAGGCGGTGGCGGTGGCGCGCAACGCGCACACAAGCAACGGCCACTTCGGCCGCGATATGATCAAGGTGCAGCTGCTCGACCGAATCTACAGCCCCGCGCTCGACCAGTCAGTGGTGACGGCGATAAACGAGTGTGGGCGCTGCAAGAATTTCGGTGCGCGGCACATTATTTCCCTCCTCAAGCCCGTAACGCGACACCATCCGTTCGAGCTCATGGTCGGGGACACTTTGTCTATGCCGCGCGGGAAGGGAGGCTTTCACAAGCTCTCCCTCAATATGGACGTCTACTCGCAGCAGTTATGGACCAGGCCGCTAACTTCCGCAGCCTCCGGCGACACCCAAGTTAAAACAATCCGTGAGATTTGGGGCGGGTTTTGACACCCCGAGGCGTACATGTGCAACGGCGGCCCCGAGTTTGATAACTGGCAGGTGAAGCAGCTGTGCGAGGAGTCGGGCATCGAGCTTCACCTCGTCCCGAAGTACTCGCCTTGGGTGAATGGCCTCTTGGAGGGCATGAACTCGAAGCTGCTGGGCAGGCTGAAGCGTCTGTGCGCGCCGAACCTCGGCGAGGACGACTACAAGAAAATGGGTTGGGAGGATTTACCAGCCAACTGGCCGGAGCACCTCGACGCCGCGGTTTTCGCGTTGAACAACCGTATCCTACCAGCGCTCAAATTTTCCCCAGATGAACTCCTCTTCGGGATGGTGATCAACACCGCACACACGCCGATTGAGGAGGCAACGCTGCCTGTCGACGAAGACGACACCGGATTGCAGATGGCGTACATGGGTCAGCTCCGGCTGGACGGGTACTCGGAGATCGTCAACCACGCCGTACGCCGGAAGGCCCAATTCGACAAGAAGGTTCTGGCGCGCGCGCCCAAAGAAGTTATATTCAAGACCGGGTCCCTGGTACAGGTCTACAACACAAAGTACGAGGCCGGCAATACCTTCCTTGTCGAGCGCAAGATGGTGCCGATGTGGTCGGCACCCCGGCGCATCACCAGCCGCTCGCGAAACTCGTACAAGTTGGAAATGCTGGAGGGCCTGCCGCTGGGCGGCAGGTGGAGTTCGAGACTACTGCGGCAGTTTGTTCCGCGGAGAAGCACGCTGCTTCACGAGCTCCAAGAGGAATGGGCCGTTGGGCTGGAGGAGTTGGGGATAGAGGACGAGCAGGCCGAAGAAGACGCGTCTGAGTCGGGCGAGGACGACTAGGCGGCATGACGAGGACACCGTGTCCACTTGGGGGGGGGGCACATGTGGCAGTGCAGACTTCCCCATCGGGTGCCGGCGTAGTTTAGTCAGCGGCAGTAGCATACCGCATTCATCTTTGCTTTCCGCTCCACCGTGCAGTTCTGTGCCGTCGCGTCTGCAAGCCCGTGCAGTCCCACCAGAGACTATGTCTCCAACAGGGGTTGGACCCCTGTTAATCGTAAGACGTCGCGCTCACACCGCGAGCATAGCATCTCGAATAGGAGCATAGATACCATTAATTCAGTTGTTCTCTTTCAAGCGTGTCCGAATTGGGGTACGGGTCGGGGACAGAGTCAACTTTGGCTAAGGCGACCGATGACTTGAGCCATGCAGAGCTCGAGGCCATCATGCGCTGCCATGAGCAGATCGTCGAAGATTATCGCGCCCAACTGGCGCGCAAATCGGCGTCTGAAATTGGTCAAGTTGAGAAACTGGTGCCGAACCTTGGTGACGCCCCTAGCCCCAAGGTCGGCAGCCTTGGGAGCAGCGGCCCGTTGGTCGGGTCGATGCCTATCCTCCAGCCAACCGCCATTCCCGCGCCGAAGTCGCTCTGCGCGACGGTTGAGGAAGTTGAAGACGAGGGTGACCTCATTAGCTTCAACGTGATCGCTGGACCCTCGAACCTTAAGGGTAAGGGTCCGGATCCGCGTAACTGGGGAGGCATTAGCGCCTTCGATGCTTTATCTGAAGAGGAACTGAACGCTCAGCGTGAGATGCTCGCAAATTACGAGGAAATCAACTGTGTGAAACAGGAGGATAAATCACTTCCTGCTGGCTTCTTGGTTGATTTCGCTCCCGTGGTTACGTCCACACCGAAGGCTAAGAAGAGCCGAAAGCGCTCTAAGAGCCCCAGGTCAAAGAGGACTGAGGAATTGCGGGCGGTAAAACGCACCACGCTGGAATCCGCTGTACCGGCTGGTTCTTCCGGTGCCGCACCTAAACCCGCTGTCGCAGTTGTTCCACCGGTCCCACCTGTTGCTAAGGTTCAGTTCGCAACACCTGAACTTGACAAGCCCGGTAGCGCACCGGTCGATGCGGGCGACGATGAGTCACCTGCTAAACTCTCTATGGAAGAGATGTTTAAATTGCTGAATGACCGCATTAGCCAATTAGCTGATGCAAAGCAGCGCACTTACCTGAAGAAGGTCAAGGACCACTCGGGCGCTGATGAGCCGTTGTTCAGTGCGTCAGGCGCCGCGCGAACGTGCGCCATGACACCTCTCCCGCGAGGTGTTACACCTGGGAGACTGGCTGCCGAGAACTTTTTCAAGAAGTCCCTACACCGTGGGGGCACCGCGGCCTCTGCCGTTCCGGCCTCGCCGCCGTCGGAGCCATCTGACGACTCGAGTTCTGATTCGGGCGAAAGCTCCAATCACTCGAGTTCCGGCGACCCTGGATCCAGGCGAGCAGGAGCGGCAAGCCCGCGGTTGTCGTCCAAGCGCAGGTGCGGCCACAACAGGAAGCAGAAGATGACGTTGAAGCCGATTCCGCCGAAAAGATACAACGGTGAATCGAATGCGAACACGATACAGTGTTTCGCACGCGAATCCCGAGCCTACGTGAGGATGGGGCACGTTGCTGCTGACGAGCAGGTCTTCTTCGTGCCTATTATTTGGACGGTCGGGCGCTGGATTTCTACAACCAGATCGTCGAGCCGGACGATGAGGCTTGGGCCTTGGAGAAATTCTTCGTAGAACTATTCGAGTTCTGCTTCCCCGTGGACTTCCGCATTAAGCAACGCAAGTGTCTTGACCGCTGTTATCAGGGTTCGAAGGACGTCGCCGCGCACGTTGCTGAATGGTCCACCATTTACAATACCATCGGCCTTGAGGAGACTCAGGAGAAGGTCGTAAAGCTGTTTAACAGCTTCACCCAGGCCATTCAAGGCGAAATTTATCGCGATAAGATTGACGCTGAAGTGGCTACATGGGAACAGATGGTTAAGGCAGCCGAGCAAGCTGAAATCCTGCTCGGCTTAATTACTAAGAAAACGCACGATGGTCCTTCGTGCCCGCCACAAGGCCCGTCAAAGACGGACACGCACCAGTGAGACGGCCAAGGGAAGTCTTCGACTTCTCGCGGAGGATTCCGAGGCCGCGGTTGCGGATGCGGAGGGCGCTTTGGCGGATCCTCACGGCCGCGTGAGGAGGTCCTGAGGACTTCGTCCGTTGGAGTGCCGCCGGGGAAAGGCGAGCGCGTTGAGCTGTCCCTGCAGAAGCGTAACGAGATGCTCGCCAAAGGCCTTTGCTTCACCTGCAGGGAGCCTGGTCATTTATCGCGCAATTGCGAAAAGAACAACTCGGTACCTTCTAAGAAGAAGGGGAAGCCTCCCGGTTTGAGCACGCACGCGGTGCGTCTGCAGTCAGGATCCGCCTCGCACGACGCCTTAGTCGAGAGCACGGCCGTGCTTGAGACCCTGCACGTTGGTGCGATGCAACTCGACTTGAGCGGGGTCGAGGTGGGCGGGGAACCCATACAAACTTTGGACTTTTCCGACCCCGAGAGCTTCGACTTAATATCTGAATTACAGTCAGTTATTTCCGATAATTCTGAGCCAAAAGAATCACCTCCGAAGAAGAGGAAACCCGGTTGTGCTGAACCTACGTGCTGGTGTACGGAGGGAGGCGACGCAAAGCCCATTGGGGACATTTACGTGTTTAATGCCGCGCTGATGCTGCAAGCTGCGCAGCCGTACCCGGGAGACGCGAGCCCGTGCGAGCCAGACGATGGGTTCAAGGAGGAGAGATTCCTGCTATACTCCGTGTCAGACGACGATTATATTATCATGGACCGTCAATGGGACTCGGAGTTTACCATCAGCAAGGAATTCTTGCGTAATCCCGACTTCATGCCTGCGCTATGGTATGCGCAGGAGATCCTCGAAGGAATGGGTCTTGATTCCCATGACGCCGTAAGCGTAGAGCGATATCTTGAAGAACTGGGTGACATCGAAGTCAGCGCAGTTAAGATAAAACTGGAACAATACTACATTAAAGGATCCGGAGTGGAGCCTGCCGCCGCCCTGGACGTATTCGAGGTATGGTCGGAGGGCGATGACTTGAGGATCGCCTACAAGCACCAGTCTATGCTTCTCACGCTGCCGAAAGCGTTCGTCCGCGATCCCGAGTTTGACTTGGATTGGTGGTTTGATGATGCTGCCTCCAAATGGAGTGGAGGAGAGGACGAGGAGTCTCTCCTTGAATCGGTACGTGATGGGTCATGGCGAGACTCGTCAGAGGACGAGGACTCCGTGCCCGACTTGAAGAGCGTGAGCGCCTCCTCCGACAGCGGCTCAGACGCCAGCTCCGATGCGAGCATGCCAGGGTTGAGGCTCACTCTTACGCGTCCTCATCCAGCAGCTCGTCCAGAAGCAGCTCGTCGGATGACAACTCTGCGGACGCGATCTTCGCGCGTTACGGGATCCCGACGAGACACTTGAAGATCGGCTTAAGACTTGGGCTCGCGCCTCTGAGGACTGCGAACACCGTGGTCCTGCTGCGCCAAGGGCGTGTCAACTCGGTGATGTACTTGGAATACAGTCGCCGCACTTTTGGACTTCTTCCAGCCGTATCCTGGGGACGAGCAAGTCCCATGGTTGGATGTGCGACATGACGCTGTGTTATTCCGTGTGCAGAGAGTCGGCCTGGAGGACCTTGTAATTGAGGACGCATATTTCGATGAGGTGACTGTGCTCCCTATCGATTACTTGCGCCAGTCGAGGTTCCACATGCTGGACTGGTTTGCACGTCGGCGGTCAGCGGAATTGGGCCTCGAGTATAACGAGGTCTTACCGATTCACAACTTCCCCATCGATGAACTGCTCGCGGACGCGGTCCAGCAGTACTTCCGCGACGTTGGCGAGCATATCGAAGGCCTTGAAGGCGTGAATATCGGGTGCATCCTACGAGAGCCAGATGATCTTGAAGGCCCCGATACCTTCTTGATCGAAATCCCGTTTGGGAACGAGGTACTTGAAGAGCGTATTTCCGAGCAGGAGCTGCTCAATGCACGCTTGAATTTGGTCGGGTGGGTAATGAAGCGACGCCTGCGCTGTGCTTTGCGTGAGAATCATGCTCACCACTGCTGGCATTGGACTCACCGCAAGAGCCTATTCGGCTCCTTGTTTGACAAGCCGGCCCCCACCGTGGAGGGTGAATACTTCCTATATTGTGGCGGCGTTCAGATTCCCGCAGACAGCATGAAGGGAATCTCGCGTACCGCATCCACCCCGCGTGTCTCGAATCGCGTGGTCGCAAGGCCGTTGGTCATTGTCGTCCGCGTGAATGGCGAGCCCATGCGCGTGCTCGTGGACTCTGGGTCATTGGGAGATTTAATCTCAAGCTCTGTAGCGGATCAGCTAAAGCTAAAGCGTAAGGAGTTGGAAGATCCAATCACCTTGCAGCTTGCGGTCCAAGGATCGCGTTCGAAGATTAATAATTCTGTGGACGTGAAGTTTAGTTACCAAGATATATCGGAGAAGCAAAGCTTCTTGGTGGCTAACCTCAGCGGTTACGACATGATTTTGGGCATGGCCTGGCTGTTCCAGCACAAGGTGAGCATCGGTATTAACCCTGCTCGCGTTTGTATTGGGAGTGCTGACTCCGTCCCTCTTGAAGGGGTCGCTACTGTTCGGGTATTCGCCGGAGCCGCGGGATTGAGCGAGGGCAAGCTGCAGGCAGCGAGAGATGATCTTCTGGAGTATGCTAAGCCTATATGTAAAACGGCCGCGGAAACGGGCTTACCTCCGCTGCGTGCAATAAACCATACTATCCCCCTCATAGACGAGGAGAAGATTTATCCTTGGCGCCCTTCTCGGTGTCCTGAAGCCTTGAGGGCGCAGTGGGACACGAAACGGCAGACTTACTTGAAAGCTGGCCGGTGGGAGATCACCAACTCGGCGAATACTTGCCCGATGCTGCTGATCCCGAAGGTCAAAACGACGCCTGCAAAACTTCGCGTAGTTGTGGACTTACGGGCCCGCAACGCGAATACCAAGAAGATGACCTCCCCGCTTCCAGATATGGAAGGCATCTTGAGGCGCGCTGCAAGTTCCGTTCGCTCATAGACGGGCAAGACGCCTACGAGCAGATCCGTGTCATGCCCGAGCATGTGTTGCGCACCGCCGTTAGCACACCTGATGGGAATATGGTCAGCCTCGTACTCCAGCAAGGGGATTGTAATGCGCCCGCCACTTACCAATCCCTGATGAATTACTTGTTCGGCCAATACATTGGCGTCTTCATGGATGTGTATCTAGATGATATCATCATCTATTCAAACACGCTTGAGGAACACATCGAGCATGTGAAGAAAGTAATTGACATACTCGAGCGCGAGAAGCTCTACCTGAGTGCCAACAAGCTCCAGCTTTTGAAGCAGGAGCTGAACATCTTGGGCCGCGTTATTGACGACAACGGCATCCGGATGGACTCCGACAAGGTGGATGCAGTGCTGAACTGGAAGACGCCGACAAACTGTGAGCTTCTGCGCGGGTTTCTCAGCTCGGTCACATACCTTGGAGGGGATGTGGAGGGCGTCCACATCCCAATGGGCATCTTGCACGAAATGACCAGCGACAGTGTCCCGTTTCGATGGGGCTATACGCAGCAGTGGGCTTTCATTGACACGAAATGGCTGGTAAAGGCCCACCGGGACCATCATCGCAAGCCGCTGGACTACCGCGCTGAGGCGCCGAAAATCTGGCTTGTAACAGACGGATGCGGAACTGGAGTTTCTGGCGTCGTCTGCCAGGGCGATGACTGGAAGAACGCAGACGTGGCGGCGTTCTTCTCAGCAAAGCTAAATTCTGCACAGCAGAACTATCCTGTCCACGAGATCGAGATGCTCGCTGGCGTCGAGTCGATGCTTCGGCACAGCGATATCTTGCAAGGATGTAAGTTCACTTGGATTACGGACCACAAGGGTCTGATTCACCTGCTGAACCAGAAAGATCTTTCTGGTAGGCAAGCGCGCTGGATTGAGAAGATATCCAGCTTTGATTTTGATATTCAATACATACCTGGGACGGAAAATGTCCTTGCAGACGCCCTGTCTCGGATTTACTCCAACGAAGCCCCAGGTACTGTGCGCGCTCGCTCAGAGTACACCTACCATGACATGGTCAGTAACAACGATCTAGACATGGATTCGATATCCATGCCTGTATTCGCGGGCATGGAGGCGATGGCGCACTCCAGTGATCGTGTTAGGCGCTCTATGGCCCGCGCAACGAGAAATGCTGAGGCCGGATCTTCCGGAGCGGTGTTTGGGGCCAAAGACAGTATGCCCCCAAAGGAGGGCGGGGGTACCAACCAAAAACGAGACGCAAAACGCGAGAACAAGCACAAGACTAGGCCAGAGACCGGCTCTGGCGTAGCAGATGGCGGAAAGGGAAAGGCTGACACAGCCTCTGATATCGAACTACAGTCTGAACAGCGATCAAACGCGGAACCAAATTCGGATCAGCATTCTATCCCCTTCCTTGAGCACAAGCTCGATGAGCTCGATGATTCCCTTCTCCACGTCGTTAACTCGGGCTGGCTAGGCCTCGACTTAATCAAGCTACTTACTGACAACTACTCTGAAGACTCGTTCTTCAAGCACATCTTGGACGCCCCCAAGACTTTCCGCAACTTTGAGGTCGAAGACGGCCTCATTTACCTCAAGGATTCCGACCATCGGGTTTTATGTGTCCCAAAGGTAATGTACAATGGGCATAATATTCGTGAGATCGTAATCTCCGAGGCGCACTCCATCCTCGCCCACCTTGGGCTGAGGAAGACCATTGACTATCTGCGCGACCACTTCTGGTGGAAGGAGATGGTTGAGGACACACACAGCTTCTGCGAGTCCTGTGTTACGTGTAAGCGTAGCAAACCGAGCAATCAGAAGCCCCATGGGCTATTGCATTCCCTGAACCCGCCTTTGGAGCCTTGGGACTCCGTGGGTGTGGACTTTGTTGGGCCTCTTCCGGAGTCCCGCAATCGTGATGGCGTGTATAACACATTAGCCGTTGTCATTGACTTATTGACAGGGATGGTTCATATTATCCCTACGTGTATCAACCATACGGCGCGTCAGATGGCTGAACTGATGTTCGAGCACATCTACAAGCATCACGGACTTCCCAAGTCCATTGTCAGCGATCGTGACTCGCTGTTCACCAGTGTGTTCTGGATGCGCCTGCACGAGCTGATTGGTGTCAAGCTCCGTATGTCGAGTGCGTACCATCCTGAGACGGATGGCAGCACCGAGCGCGCAAACCGAACGGTTACGCAGATGATATGCCAGTGCATTGGCTTGAAGCAGAAGGACTGGGTGAGCAAACTCCCAGCCATTGAATTCGCTATGAATTCTGCACGTTCTGAAACCACAGGCTATACTCCGTTCTTCCTGAACACAGGGCGCATGCCACACTCGCTTCTTTGGAACTCGGATCGCACGCGCGAGTATCCCGGCGTGGCCAACTTCGCGCTCCAGTGCCGGTTGGCTATTATAGCCGCGCACGATAGCACCATAGGTGCTCGCGTCAAGCAGACGCGCTCTGCGAACCGGAAGCGCCAAGTCACTCCTTTCGAGACAGGGGACCTTGTGTACCTGTCGTCGAAGAACATCAAGTTCGAGAAGGGATTAGCCCGTAAGCTCATCCCTAAGTACATCGGTCCTTACTCTATTATTCAGGACTTTGGAAATAACTCGTTCAAAGTGGACCTCCCCGTGAACATGAAGCAGAGAGGAGTACATGACATATTCCACTCCTCTTTACTTAGGGTCCACGTTCCTAACGACAATCGTCGTTTCCCTGGCCGACTCGAATGCCAGCTCGGAATATCCCCCAACGACGAGACCAACAAGTGGGCCGTGGATCGAATCACCAACCACTATGGGCGCCGCTCAAAAGCGCTCTTCGAGATCCTCTGGAAATCTGGGGATCGGAGCTGGATGCCTTACGATCAGGCGAAGCGGCTCCAGGCACTGCCCGAGTACCTGGAGGCGCTAGGAGTGGCCGAGATATCGGAGCTTCCGTATGGAGCCGGTAAGCCTCCCCCTAATGGAGAGGAGTTGATGATCGCTTCTGCTATGTCTTGCTTCTGGGCGGCGCAGTCAAAAACCTTAATTAGGGCCGCGCTCGAGGAGATATCCATCCCCTCCTTGACCACCATGGCCCCTCAGAACGAATTCGTCGACATCTTTGCCACGCGCTTCCTTTCGACCGATGTTACCAACGCGAACCACTGGCACGCCGCTATCCAGCGCATTTCCACCGAGATGTTCCAGCTGGTAGCGCTCACCCCCGACGCTCAGCCCCTTCTCATCAGCACCGCCACTATTCGCCTCTACGCCGACTACAACGTCGCGCTTGCAACCGGCAGCGTGATGCCCACGACGGTCCCTGTCTACTATACCGACTTTGCCGCGTACATGAACGGGCACGACGCGTCCGGATTCGGTTGGGCTTACATCCACGACGCCGACGGAACCACCGCCTGGACTGATGGCCTGGTTGTCGCGTGTCCCGAGGCTTTCTACATCCGCGACCACGAGATCTCGGAGGCTTATTTTCCTCCGGGTCACGTGGCCGCTACTCAGTCTTACTTCGACAAGTCTGAACGACTTCATGTCCAGGACGAGAATCGCCAGAACCGCTATCACAAGGAGCGCATGAGCCTCAAGCGCTCGCGCCAGAGCGGGCACGCCGTTGGCTCCAAGGAGAGTATGGAGCAATTCGCACGCCATCGCCAGGCTCTCCACGATGCCGCTGAACGCGCCACCGCAGCCGCAGTTGCTGCTGAAGCAGCTGCTGCTGGCGACGCTGCCGCTGCTGCTGCCCTCGCGAAGGCCAACGGCACCACCAACGCCGTCGCCGGTAGCTCGAAGGGCCCCGACGAGATGGAAGAATAGATTCGCAGGACACCGCGAGCAGTGCCCTGGAGGGCGGATGTAACGGTACGGTTATGCCGTGTATACCACTATTATTTACTATATTTACTTGCTTACCTTTACTTGATTATTCTGCCTTGCCCCTGTTCGGCATCACTACTTTACCTCCTCTATCCCTTGACAGCTGTCTCACTTTAACCCCTAGTAGTCAGTATATAAACCTGTTGTCCCTAGATTAGTTCACCAGTCAATCTACAACATACAACACTCACCTCGTTGGGCCGACTACCCAACAACTTAGAACCTCCCGTGTGCCGGAACCGCCCGCGCTATCTAGCCGACCACCTCTGTCACACGGAGACACTTGTTCCCGGGATGGCGAGAAAGTCGCGCGCCGCGTTTCTTGGATGAGAGCGAGATGGGTCATGTCAGGTTTCTCTCCATTGGTGCCGTCGAGAAGGTGATTCGATGCCTTGCGAGAGCGGGATGCCGCTGAGCCCAGGGTCTGATGAAATTTTGACAGTGGTGGGAGGAAATCAAAATTTCTGACGCGTCAGGTCACTGACTGTCACATTTTATAACCAGGGCACAGGGTACGCAGATGTTGAGCTGTTGAATAGCTGGTTCCGAGAGCGCCAGAGTAAAAGTGAGATTGTGAAGAGCAGAAAGGACGAGCAAAGAAAACCAAATCTGTTTGCCGCCACCAAATCGGCCTTCAATTTGAACGCCACACCAGTTCCACGACTCAGGGTATTTTTGAATCGTATAAACCATGTATAAACGGTTGTCTTACCGTGTACTCCCCTGGCCACATTAAACGGAAACAGAAACAGTTATTACCGTGTATAAATGTTTGTACACAGAAACGGTTGGAGCCTTAGCGAGATATATCTTCTCGAGCAAATCGAAGGTCAATGTGGTGTCATATAAACATGAACAAATAGCCACCTTCATGAGAGCTTTTGAATCATCGCCAGTCCACTGACTGCAATCACGGCCATCAGGAAAACAACGGAGTCCAGGAAACTCAGGAACTGCAGATATCCTGTCCCATGTTAAGCCACGATGTTTGTACCATGGACAGAAATGGTGCATACCTCCAATCAATGTCTTCAATTATTTCTAGGGCCCGCTTCTCGCCATGCGCAAGGTGCAGATACTCATTGATCCACGAGACGATGTGGTCCTTGAACGTGTCTTTGATGACCTGGTGCAAAAGGTCCGAAGAAAGGAGTTCATGTATGTCCGCTCGGGGAAAGCCATGGGTAAACGGCTGCATCAGTAAAACCACATGTTTTGCTTTGGCGTCTTTGGCATCTTTGGCAAGACGCTAAAGATGCTAAAGACGCGATTTCCCCAAAGACGCGCGTCTTTGGCTAAGCTATGTACGAAGTCTTAGCTAAAGACATACATCTTGGGAAAGACCCCTAAGACGCAATTAGTCTTGGTGAAGACTATCTCAAAGACATCTCAACGCCACTTCAAGACAGAAAAGATGGGGCTTAAAAATGTATATTGGCCGACTATCACGGGTACAAGTACATAAACACCAATGCACTCCACTGAGAACCTACCGTAAAGGCGATGATGAGAAAATATACTTGCCAAGTACTACAACAAAGGACGACATTAGTCAAAAATCTGGGAATATGAAGGGGGTGGGGCGTACATTTCGGAAGGCACAGTAAGTGAAGGGAAAACCTATACAAATGGGAGGCAGGAACTACGGTGCGATGTCAGATATGAGGGGATTGTAAATGTGGATAAGGCTTACTGGCCGTGAGCCGAATTCGGGAGCTACGATGACCTGAGGGGGGGAAAAGGGAAAAAGGATCAGAGAAATGGTGCCACAAGCGGCGGGAAATGCAAGCATGCATGACGGAGGGGAGAGCCACATGCGGCAGACGTGACACAGAACAAGATGGATGACAATGCTACAAGGACTCGGAACGCGCAATGTCGAACAGAACATCAGATGACGGGCATTGTCTGTGAAATCATCTTGAGGGCTTGCTTGCCGTGGGCGGCTGCCTTGAGGATGTACATCTTGGATTGAGGAGAAGCCACAGGCGGCGGAACTTGAGACAGCAGGACACCAAGACACCGGAGAGGACATCAAGCTGTGAACTTGAAGTGTTGAGGGTGAAACCATGGCTTGAAACCTGATGAGGTGGATAGAGAGGGCAGGCGCGAGTAGAGAGTGGGGGGAAAGTGAGAGGATGGAAGCAAGAGTCAAGAGCAACCAACCATTTGATGCCATCAAATCGCGCCATCGCAGCAACCATCATTGATTGAGCGGAGTTTGAAATACTTGTGAAAGAATCTTGTTTCGAATGCCAATCACGCTGCCCTCGGTATTTTCTGTCCCTGAGCCCTCCTGCTTGTCCCCCAAGCGCTGTTCACCCAAGCCAACTTATTGAAACCCAAAAAAAATCTTAATGTGATAAAAATGTTCATCCAAGACTTATGCCGTCGCTGCCAAGACAAAGACATCCAAAGACTGCAGCTCAAAGACCAAAGGTGCTCTGTCCCAAGACAAAGGCCCGGAAAGAACGGTTCCAAAGACAAAGATGTCAAAGCAAAATGTGTTGTCTACTGATGTGGATGAATCAATTAGAAGATTTTCATTGATGCAGCATGTATATGTACTACAACATCCGCCCGGATTCGTAGTCATCCCAGAGAATCCCCGGATCAAAACACATGATGAAAACATCAGTCTTTGTTTGAGTACGAAGACGAGCACCTTCAGCGTCAAGATGATCTGGATGTGCGTCACACCTGCCGATTGAATTGACCATCCGAATTGTGTTAGCATGGGAAGACACACTTAGGACACCAGTTTTGAATGACAGCCGCAAGCCAGACTTGCTCAGGATAGTCTGCAATGTAAGGACCGAGGCCGTAGATGACGCGCCGGAAGTGTCCATCAGGGCAGCAAACTACTTCCGGGGTCTCCATGAATGGCTTCAGCGGCTGGAAGACGAGCACTAGACTCGCGTGGTACATCTGCTGACAGAATTTTTGATATGCTGGCTTTGTCCGATGTTTTTTGCTCGCTGATCAAAAAGAAAGTCAGTAAACAAGAACAGATGAGAGCAAGAAGCATACTCTTGGGAATTGCCAGAAAAGCGACAGGGAGGATGTCGTTTCCATGCGCACGGCGTGCAGGACCAGTTAAAACTCCTGGCGAAGCATAGACAGGGTGATACTCTTGATGTCCCGTGGCGACAGATACAGTTGTCTTATCGCTCCCAGCGACAATTGGAACAAAGGCACAACCAAAATTGGCAGGGTCTTTTGCGATGAGATCCTATATGCAGTCTAGTACATGAAGGAGTACGATCTTGGCTGTATGTACCGCTTGCTTCCATGCCCAGTCTCCGGACATCAGATTGGACCAGACACGCTTTCCACGATGATTGAATTGACGATAAGGGATCATATAGACATGATCCTTGAAGCTACGTGTCCCGAGTTGGTGGTGCAGGACTTGGCGGAGATTACGAGTACAAAGCTCGTAACTTTGCGTCATCCATTTTGGAGGTGTGCCGGCTGGAAGAGGGCAGTGTAGTGCATCTCGTAGGTTTTCCACGGCATATCCCCGTTTTGGATTTCATCAATAGCTGCATAGAGCTGGGCAGCATTTTCCCAAGGTGCTGTATGGCCGAACTCCAGTAGCGAGGCAGCCCAGATGTCAAGGGCAGTGTTGATGTTGCGCTCCGAGGACTGGAGCTCAACAAAGTGATAATGGGCAAAAGCAAATTCTGCACGGGAACCAAAAGGAGCCCAAGATGCAGGATCTTGACCATCTTCCGGCGGTGCAGGCGGTGCAGGTGGAGCTGAATACGGTGGGAGATAATCACCATTCACATCGCATGGGACAGCTAGTAAAGAGAATCAGGCAAAAGAAAACACCCAGGCATCACAACTCACCGTTGAGAAGAGGGTGATACTGCCGCTGAAAAGTATTGTCGTCGTCTGCCTCCGATGCCGGAGTAAAAGTGCAATGTTTTGCATTTAAATGGTGTTTTAAGCCGCCGGGGGTGGTGAAGTCCTGAGAGCACTCGGGGCAGGTGTAGGAGATGCCGTGAGGCATCGCAAGTGCTGTGAGAGGAAAAGCGGACTTGTAAAAATCTTGGTCAAGACGAGACACGTGCCATCACACACCTGCATCAGTGCTGAAAAAAATAAGGTCACAATCTCTCGACTCGCCGTTTGCGCTCTCTCCTCAATAATGAGCTCCCGTGGCTTAACTCATGGTCGTGGCCGTGGCCGTTCCAAAAACACCTCCACCAAGCGCAGCGCTCCCGTCGACTCCAATTATGAAGAAGCGGCGGCCCCAAAGAAATCCGGACGCAAGAAGCTAAAAGTGGGTGGCACGGAGGCTGCCAATGGTGCTGGGACCGCGACACCTCTTGTGGAACCTCGCAGACCCTCTGAGCGGTCTACTCAAGTCATCAATCCAGGCAAGCCTGATGTAGCCAGACCCAAGCGGACTCACACGGAAGTTGAAGCTGAAGTCCGTAGAAAAGCAGAGGCAATTGACGAGCGGGCACGCAGATGCCAGGCTGCAATTGCTGAAATCGCAGCCATCGAGGCTGAGCAAGACGAGGCCGAGAGGGAGGAGGAGGAGAACACTATCTTCTCTCTGGAAGACCTGCCAGAGGATGTCATGGATGTGGATAGCTTTGTGGGGGCTGGTGGTGAGGGAGAGCATGTCCTGGAATTCACTCAGCAAGACTTTGACCATATCGAGGACGATGAGGCATACCTCTCTGCCACAGAGTTTGACAGGCCAAAGGTCTGTGTCTGGGCCCACCACGAGAGCAAGACTACAACTCATCTTGCATTGTATCCAGGGCAAAGCTCCAGCAGTCACAGCCGCTGTCATGAAGAAGGCAAAGAAACCTTCAAAGAAGGGCGAGACACGGGCAGAAATCGAAGCGGCCGCGAAGGTGCTCGTGGCTGAAAAGAGGAAGGTGGCCGACGCGGAACTGCCAGTCAAAAAGAAGGGTGTTCAGAATAGGTGAGAAAGCCACTTGATTCGGAAGTCGGCACGTGTAGCTAACACCGCACATACCCACGAAGCAATGCTGCAGCAGCCTCGACAAAGGCCGGCCTCTCAAAAATGTGGAAAACCTTAAGAGCTCCAGCTCAAGCAAGCCCGCCTGCAAGCCCCAAACTCGGTGGTTCTGCCGATGACGACACTAGTGCCACACGACCGGACTTTGAGCCCAACACTCGACCCCCCCGGAAGAACAACGTAAGAGACATGCCGCCGTACTCTCAATACTGACCGACTGTGGATGTAGATGATTACGATTCTTGGTAGCTCGGACACAGAGGATACACCTAGCAGAGCGTCAAGCAAGGTGACGGCGAGGCCTGTCCGCAAGCATCGCACTTCTATCAAGCCCGAACTGTCGTCAAAAATCCCAGCGTTTAGCCTTGGGAATGCCCAGACACCCAAGCTCAAGATCAAGAATGAGTTGTCATCCAGCTCATTCACTCCAGATGTTGCCGCTGACATCAAGGGGGTGCCGGCGTTTATTGCCAAAACCTGGACCACCCGGTTCCTACCTGCCGCTTACCGCGCTCTCCATCGATCAGACGATCCGATGGCACTCGGAACTGTTGGCAGAGACATCAAGAATCTGGGGCAGGTAACAGTCGCAGTCTTGCAGCTAGTATTGGATGAGGTATATCCGGGGAATACCTGGGAGATCGAATGGGGAGACCCCATTTGCGCAAAGGTGCGCTGATGTCTTTCTGTGAACGTCATGATATCTTACTACATACAGGCTGTCAGCCACCTTGGAGAGCGTCGGTCGGCCATCGGCAGGGCCGCTCTGCAAGCGGTTGATCGGGCCTTTGAGGCGGCCAAGTACTATGGCGTGCTGGATTCCCCCACTCCTGGTGTTCGCAATACGGAAGCTATCAAGTCTGATGCCCTATATGCAGTGCAGAGGAATGGTCCGGCGTTCTGGAAGTATCCGACACCCAAGAGCTGCACGCTGGATCCAAAGGACCCAGAATATATTGTATGTACCTCCTAGACTCCTACCATTCACTACTGGCATTGGAACTCGTTGGATATCAGAGGGAAACTGGCTATCTAGAGTCTAGATTAATCATCGCGGTACTCACCCAGTTCATCAAAGATGATGAATTTCCTGTCATCCGATCTCAAGCAACCGACGGAGTGGTCGACAATTTCTCGGCCTTACCTAAGGGAGCTCTGGGGATGGTAGCCGGCAGTAAGTCCAGAATCCAAAACTGTTACTCTGATACAGACTGATGTCAATGATAGGTAGAGCGAGGCTACAAAATGCACGCCACTGGAGTCCGTGTCGCACAAGACAAGCTTCCAGGCTTCTCATCCGTAAATTATGGAACTGCTGTAGCCGGCTTCATCAGCGGTATCCATCGGTTCACCAGGTCTCGTTGGATCAGTATCATAGAAAACTGTGGCGGCCACATCACCGAAGACGCCACAAAAGTCACTGTCGCTGAATCCCTTGATGGCATCCGGGAGCAGATGTACATCTGTCACGTACCGTGACATCGGACTCCCTCGGCCTCCGAGAATCACCGAATCGTAATGTCCCCATTCTTATCGGCTACTTCATTCACCATATGCTCAAGACTCCCTATGATTCACTATGACTTTCTTCGTCGGTGTCCTCGGCCTTCCGACGTCCGCTGACACAGCATTGACTTACATTGGCCTCCGATGATTAATTACACTACGATATCATTTAAATAGCTCGATGTACTCGCTTCTAGTCAGTTTGAATATCGACTAAGTTTCCCTCTTCTCAGTTCTCCTCCTCTCGGTCTTCCGCTCTCTTCCGAAATTGGACATCGGGTGTAGAGAAGGGCACAGCGCACGAACTGAAGCCAAGTCCACTCCCCTCCGTCGGTCCCTGAGTCGGACCTCCGTCCGGCCGCCGATAGGATTTCGTATTATCCACGGAGTCCCTCTTTGTGACGTCCATCCCTTATCGTTCACATAGACTATTGTCTTGACAGGATCCATCGGACCCCGACAGAATCTGGTACTTGACAGTATATTCAAACTCACTCTTCTTATGCCCACTCGTTTATGGCTTTGGACCTCAACACACAAATCCAACAAAGAAACGAACGTGCCTTTCAGCGACTTGCACGACTCGCAGTTACTCCTCCAGAGATCGCCAAGCAACGCCGACAACAGGATCAGGCTATTTGGGACTCCCACGTCAACTAGAGCGCGGGCCTCCGAAACATAGCCAGCCAAAATATTCAATCATCTTTTGTCACTCGGCAAAGCGCTCACATTGCTGGCAGTATGACTTCCACACAAACCCTTCCTTCCCAAACCCACGTTCCCACTTCACCTAATCCCTTGGATTTGATCTCGCAAACCGGTGGACCCTGATCAGGCAGAAATAGCCTGGTACAGATAGAGGAAGAATCGGACGAGGAAGACCACCCTCGGACTCCGATCTGCTCTCGGGAAAACCGTCGGCCTCCGACTCCCCCTCGGGAGCCGGAAGAACACGAACGTCCTCGAAGATCGTCAAACAACCCATTCCATGATATTGTTGGTGGAGGTGGTGGATGCGGTGGAGGTGGCGGTGGAGGTGGCGGTCCGGGGGGCAGCGGGGGCCGACACAGTCGATCCTCAACCCCCGATCGGAACCCGTTCAACAACCCCACCTTGTTTTTTACGTCCCTCACCCAAGCCATGTCTCAGGGTATTGGCAACACACTTAATCAACGCGACACTTCCAACGACAAGACTCGGTCCAGAGTTCGGGATCCTGAGACGTTCGATGGGAAGGACCCCAAGAAACTCTGAACCTTCCTTTTCCAGGGCATTCTGAACTTCCGTGATCGTCCATCGGTGTTCGTCCGCGATCAGCAGAAGGTCAACTACATGATCTCCTACCTCACTGGAGATGCCCTCGGATGGTTTGAACCGTCCTACCTCAATCCGGACCCGAAAAACACTCCGAAATGGCTTAACAATTACGACGCCTTTGTTTCGGAACTCCAGCTCAATTTCGGCACCTACGATCCCCGACAGGACGCCGAGAACGAGATAGTTGCTCTGCGTATGGGCGATGGACAACAGATCCAGAAGTATCTGGTCCGCTTCAATAAGCTTTCGCAGCTTACGGGCTGGAACTCCGTTGCTCTCCGAAAGGTCTTTTATGATGGACTTCCCAAGCGTATTCAGCTCAAACTCTGTGACCTTCCCGGCGGGAAACCCAATTCCCTTGATGTCCTCATGATCTCTGCTCAATCTATCGACACCTCCCATTGGGAATGGCTTCGGCATTCTCGGGCCCCGCCAGCGAAATCCGGAACCTCCGACAATTCAAAGTCGGGCCACTCAGGCAACTCTGGCAATCATCCCAATCCCAACAACGCCAATAGCGATTCCAAGAAGAAGAAGCAGAAGGGAGGCGGGGGGAACGGAGGGAACTCCGGCGGATCCCCCGCTCAAACTTCGACTTCTACAACTTCGGAGAAGCCTTGGGCAAAGATGCTGGGATCCGACGGCAAACTCCTTCCTGCCGAGAAAGCCCGTCGGCTCGCTGAGAACCTGTGCCTGCTTTGCGGAGGAAAAGGCCACCGCAGTGACGCCTGTCCCAAGAAGAAGGTGTTCGGACGTGCTGCTTCCACTTCGGGAACCGCGGCAACTTCGACTACTGCATCACAGTCGGGAAACTAAGTAGCGACTCTCGGAAGTCCATGCGGCCCAAGGGTCGCGAAGACATCCCCGATCGCACCGCCAACTCTTTTTTCCGACTTAATGCCTCTGCCCTCACAGACCCAAATTCCTTATGCCCACTCCTGCAGTCTCTGCAGATTCCATCGGACTTCCGAGCCCTCATAGACTCCGGTTCTGTCACGTACCGTGACATCGGACTCCCTCGGCCTCCGAGAATCACCGAATCGTAACGTCCCCATTCTTATTGGCTACTTCATTCACCATATGCTCAAGACTCCCTATGATTCACTATGACTTTCTTCGTCGGTGTCCTCGGCCTTCCGACGTCCGCTGACACAGCATTGACTTACATTGGCCTCCGATGATTAATTACACTACGATATCATTTAAATAGCTCGATGTACTCGCTTCTAGTCAGTTTGAATATCGACTAAGTTTCCCTCTTCTCAGTTCTCCTCCTCTCGGTCTTCCGCTCTCTTCCGAAATTGGACATCGGGTGTAGAGAAGGGCGCAGCGCACGAGCTGAAGCCAAGTCCACTCCCTCCGTCAGTCCCCGAGTCGGACCTCCGTCCGGCCTCCGAAAGGACTTCACACTTATCCACGAAGTCCCCCTTGTGACGTTCCTCCTTTATCGTTCACATAAGCTATTGTCTTGACAGGACCCTTCGGACCCCGACGGAATCTGGTACTTGACAGGTTCGTCCGATTGTTTTGCAGACCCTGTATTTTGTACGACCAATAATCTCACACGCGTTTCTATTCCTCCGATCGGCCTCCGTCTGTTCGATGGTTCCTTCGGGACCATCATCTCTGAAATCGTTCGTCTCGACGTTCGGTTCCCTTCGGGTGACACAACTCCGGTTGAATTATATGTCACCACCTTGGATTCTGCTTGCTCTGTCGTCCTGGGACACAACTGGCTCACCCGCTACAATCTGTTGATTGACTGGGTTTCGGGCCAAATATCTTTCCGCTCGCCTGGCTCTGCAATTCCACCTTCGGCTCCGTCCGAAGGCCTTCCGTCAGCTTCCACTGGCTCCGTCCCTCCCATAGGGGAGCCCTCTGTCGCTCCTCCGGCTGACGCCAAACCTCTGTCGGTCTCCTTGATAGGAGCAGCTGCCTTCGCTAGTATTCTACGCAGCGAAGGTAGTCAATTATTCCGTCTAGGCCTCTCAGAGGTCCTAGGATGTTCGTCTGATACTTCCTCGGCTCCGGACTTGTCCAGACTTCCGTAGGAGTATCATGAGTTTGCTGATGTCTTTTCGGCTTCCGAGTCGGAAACATTAGCACCTCATCGGCCATACGATCTCAAGATCGAACTAGAAGATGGGGCATCACCTCCGCCCGGTCCTATATACTCCCTTTCTCAGCTAGAATTGGCGGCCCTCCGAGATTTCCTTGACAAGAATCTCAGTAACGGCTTCATTCGACAATCGACTTCCCCGCACGGCGCTCCGATCCTCTTCGTTAAGAAGAAGTCTGGCGAGCTTCGGCTCTGTGTGGACTTCTGAGCACTTAATCACATCACTCGGAAGGATCGGTACCCGCTACCGCTCATCTTGGACCTCCTTGACGCCGGTCGTAGTGCTAAGGTCTTCACTAAAATTGACCTTAAACATGCGTATCATCTCGTCTGGATCACCGACGGCGATGAATGGAAAACAACATTCCGGACTCGCTATGGTTCCTTTGAGTGGCTGGTGATGCCTGAAGGCCTTACCAACGCTCCTGCCGCTTTTCCACGTTTTATGAATGACCTCTTTTCGGATCTCCTCGACATCACCGTCGTGGTATACCTGGACGACATCCTCATCTATTCGGAGGACCCATCGGAACACCAACAGCATGTTCGGGAAGTACTTCGGCACCTTCGGAAAGCTGGTCTATTTGCTTCCCTCAAAAAGTGCACTTTCAACATGGAAACTGTTGAATTCCTCGGATACATCCTATCACCAGAAGGACTTACAATGGACGACTCCAAAATCGAGGTCATTCAGGAATGGCTGGAGCCCCGAAAAGTCAAGGATGTGCAGTCATTCCTTGGCTTCACCAATTTCTATTGTTGCTTTATTGCGAACTATTCGGACATCGTCGTGCCGCTGACACAGCTTACTCGGAAGTCCGAACCCTGGTTTTGGTCCCCTATATGCCAGGAAGCCTTTGATACCCTTAAGCATGCTTTCACCACTGCTCCGATTCTTACGCATTGGGTTCCAGGCACACAACTTACTCTGGAAACCGACGCATCCGACTACACCATTGCGGCGATTCTCTCCATAACATCGCCGGACGGAGAAATCCGTCCAGTTGCATTTCATTCTCGGACCCTCTCGGTCCCCGAGCTCAATTACGGCACTCATGACAAGGAACTTCTGGCCGTTTTCGAGGCCTTCCGCGTCTGGCGCCGATATCTGGAGGGAGCAGTCCCACCAATTGACGTGGTCACTGACCACAAGAATCTGGAGTACTTTGCGACTACGAAATTCTTGACCCGCCGGCAAGCTTGGTGGTCCGAGTATCTGTCGCCTTTTAATTTCATCCTTCGGTTCCGACCGGGACGCCTCGGAGGCAAGCCCGACGCTCTCACTAGACGATGGGACGTCTACCCTAAAGAGGGGGATAGTGGCTACGCCAGTGCAAATCCGCAGTATTCACTCAGCATCAGACGCTTTGGACCCCAGCGCTCCGAGCTGGTCACATTATGGACATTGATCAACTTCACGCGGACATCCGAGATGCCCTACCTTCTGACCCTTCTGCCTCACGACATCTCACGCGGACATCCGAGATGCCCTACCTTCTGACCCTTCTGCCTCACGACATCTTAATGACGCCTCGGACCCCCGATGGGTAACCCGAGACGGACTTCTCTATCACGATGGACGTATCTACGTCCTGGACGCCTCAGAACTCCGACTTCGGGTTCTGCTTGACAAACACGATCATCTACTTGCTGGTCATTGGGGACAAAACAAGACCCTTGCCTTGGTCCGACAGGAATATGTGTGGCCCGGACTCCGAGACTTTGTTAAAAGTTATGTCCGATCTTGTGTTTCTTGCAAACACGGCAAATACACTCACCATAGACCCTACGGACTCCTTCGGCAACTCCCGGTCCCCGAGCGGCCTTGGGACTCGATTTCTATGGACTTCATTGAACAGGTCCCTATGTCCGACGGCTATACCAGCATCCTCGTCATTGTCGACCGCCTGTCCAAGATGGGACTCTTTATTCCCTGTCACGGCAAAATCTCGGCGTCCGAGTTAGCCCATTTATTCATCCTTCACGTTTTCTCCAAGCACGGAGTCCCAAGCCATGTCACCTCCGACCGGGGCACCGAGTTTGTTAACCATTTCTTCCGTTCCTTGGGAGAAGTGCTCAATATGTGTCTACACTTCACCGCTGGATACCATCCTTCCGCCGACGGACAGACTGAGCGCGTCAACCAGACCTTGGAACAATACATCCGGATGTACTGCAATTATCAGCAGAACAACTGGGCCGTACTTCTCCCTCTCGGCGAGTTCTCCTACAACAACACTCCTAATGAAACTACCGGAGTGTCTCCTTTCTTCGCCAACAAGGGCTATCACCCTTTGGTTACCGTGCACCCCGAGCGGGATATTACCTCCGCTCGGGCCCGAGACTTCATCACGGACTTGGACGCTCTACACCAAGAGCTTCGCACTCAGATGGCCGCTGCACAGAAGCACTATCAGGGACCCGCAGACAAGCGGAAACCACGGACCTGAAGATCTCCATCGGAGACAAGGTATACATCAATGCCTTCAGCTTCCGAACGGCGCGACCGACTAGGAAATTCTCGGAACTCTACTATGGTCCATTTGAAGTTATCGCCCAGCCCGGACCCGCTTCCTTCACCATTAAACTTCCCCAAGACATGCGTCAAATTCACCCCGTCTTTCACGTCTCTCAACTCGAGCCTTCACATCCAAATACTATACCAGGTCGAGAACGGCCCCCGCCGGCCCCGATCGAGATAGAAGGAGACCTCGAGTACGAAATTGCAGAGATCTTGGACAGCAAAATTGATCGGTGCCGTCGGCCTCCGCTAGTCTACCTTGTTCGCTGGGATGGCTACGCCGGAACAGCAGAGGAGACATCTTGGCTACAAGCCGATGAACTTGCCCATGCAGCAGATCTTGTTGAAGAATTTCACGCCAAACATCCTAACCGTCCTGGTCCGTTGTAACATCGGAGACCGACGGCCACCGATGCGACTCGTTTACAATGTCTCGCACAGGTTTTTATGCAATGAAGGTCTTCTGAGTGTTTTCCTTTTAAAAACCCTTTTTCTTCCTTATGTTACTTATCACACGTTTCATGACTCAAAAAAAAAAAAAAAAATCTATACTACAAGAGGACAGTTTTAGGCGGACCCGCTCGGCCCCACCTTGTTGGGTCCCGGCCCTTTCGACCCCCCGCTCGGCCCCGACCCGGACTCCCCTTCCTTTTCTTTCACCGGTGTCTTGATGAAGTTCCCGTTTTTGTCCCGCTCGGGCTCCGGCGTCAACATCTGCAGGGCGGCGACTGCCCACACCTCTGGATGCACGACTTGCATCCAGGCGCTTCCCAAAGTCACAAGGTTGCGGAGGGTGCGAGCGGTCACCTCCGCGGCATCCGAGCTGTCTACGACAGCCCCCATGATGCCGAGGAGGTTGCTCTCGGCCCTCTGGTGGTGCTTGGTGTTTTCATCAGCCTCTTTCTTCTCCTGCGCCGCTCGGCCCTGTCGATCCTTCTCGGCCCCCTCGGCCCCCGACGTCAGGAGATCCACCAGGGCCTCCAAAGCGGTCCCGATGGACTCCGACGCTACCTCCGCCACACCAGAGGTGAAGCTACACTTCACCTTGCTGGCATGGCAGCGGCCGCAAGCGCGGCCCTTGACGCAACGCAGGCACTGCGCACCAACTTGGCGGCAGTGCGAACACTACGCTGAAGTCAGTACCGTCGGCTACCGAGATCGGGCGACTTACCTTGGTGGGGAACTCTTCCCCCGTCTTCTGTTTCTTGGCCGTCGGCCCCGACTCGGCACCCGAGTCGGGGCCCTCCTCCTCCTCCTCGGACCTCGCCCTGCTCTTCCCTTTCACCTTCGCCTTCTCGGCCTCCGCTGCTTCGGCCCTCTTGGCCTCCGCCCGCTTGCGCTTCCTCTCGGCCTTTTCGGCCGCCCGTTTCGCACATCACGTGCTACTGTATAGTTGCTGCGGAAGTGTTCGGGCCGATCGGAATCGGCCCCGAACTCCATTCCGACGATGCAGATTTCCCAGCACCTCAAGGGTTCGGCGCTAAGTGGGGGATACTGTCACGTACCGTGACATCGGACTCCCTCGGCCTCCGAGAATCACCGAATCGTAATGTCCCCATTCTTATTGGCTACTTCATTCACCATATGCTCAAGACTCCCTATGATTCACTATGACTTTCTTCATCGGCATCCTCGGCCTTCCGACGTCCGCCGACACAGCATTGACTTACATTGACTCCTACATACTCATTCCCATCGCGGAGCCTCTTGGCCTCCGATGATTAATTACACTACGATATCATTTAAATAGCTCGATGTACTCTCGCTTCTAGTCAGTTTGAATATCGACTAAGTTTCCCTCTTCTCAGTTCTCCTCCTCTCGGTCTTCCGCTCTCTTCCGAAATTGGACATCGGGTGTAGAGAAGGGCGCAGCGCACGAGCTGAAGCCAAGTCCACTCCCCTCCGTCGGTCCCCGAGTCGGACCTCCGTCCGGCCGCCGATAGGATTTCGTATTATCCATGGAGTCCCTCTTTGTGACGTTCATCCCTTATCGTTCACATAGACTATTGTCTTGACAGGATCCATCGGACCCCGACGGAATCAGGTACTTGACAGCAACGAACCTAGACAAATTGTCTGCTGTAGGCTGGTGTGTATTCCAGTGTCCCAGTGGTCAACAATTGGTTTCATTGATTTGTAGGGACGGGGCGTTGTTTGATATTCATCCATTCAGATTGAATAGTGGATTATTTTCGGTGACTGCCAGGATTTCTCTGTCTCCCTTCTTGGATGCGACGATTGCATTCGGTACCGGAGCAGGTATGACACCCATTTCTTGTTATTTTATGCATTAACGATGTCTCCAGGTTCTTCGGCACGTTTATACTTGAATACCCCGCACATTGGGGGCACCGCTACTATTGCCACAAGCGTCAACCGCGACTGCCTGCCCCTCGGGCCAAACGACTTTGAGTCCTTCACCAATGCCCTCGCCTTCGGTGCTGGCCTCAATATTTCGCTCGAAGGCAACTCATCCGGCGACCATTTCCCGAACGGCGACAAGATTTTCTTGAACAAGGGTTTTCCGTTCAGCAATCTCCCCACCATGGACAAACCGAAGTGCATGATTTTCGCAGACGACAACCCAGCTAATGTGGTGTCTGGTGGGAACGCTATTGCGGCACTGCTGCCCGCGGCAACTGGGACGCTGCTCGCCGCGTCGGCGGCAATCCCAGCCTTCAACATCCCGGGGATTGAGTCGCACTACTCTGCCCACCGAACTCTGCCGACGAGCGTCAACTACACCCAGATGCTTATGGTGACTACGGTCCCTGATGATATCAAGGCAGCAGTCGAGCAAGCTGCTGCGCCGTTCGTGCTTGCCGGCTAAATTTATTGTGGACGCTGATATGTGCACCCTAGGCCCCACAAGCATCATTCCAAAGTCGGCGCCATCGTGGGCGGTGTCATCGGCAGCCTCGAGGTCGTCATGCTGGTGGTGATAGGCATCTGGTACTTGCACTTGTTCGGCGGCGGCGGCCTACCCAAGACAGGTGGGTTTTGCTCTTCCGGCTTGTTCCCTCTGACTGACCATTATTGTAGGACCGGCCCTCACACCGGGAAGTCAGATGGAGGGCAAGGACTACATCTCTGCCAAGTAGTGAGTTTATCACTAGCACCCTGATCGACGGGAAGTAAACCCAAAAAAAAAAAAAATGTCGAGATTGCTGTGCTGTGCCGGGGAATTGTTTTGTTTACCACAGTTCGAATATGTCCATGACCACGCAATGTTGTTATGTTTCTTTTGCTGTAGTTGTGTAAAGAAAAACGGTTTTGAAATTCACGCCGCAGAGGCCGAGGAAGGAGTCCCTTATGGAACTTGGAAATAAATTTGGAATACAAAGAAATCCCCGGTGAATGGAGTTCAGAGCTTTGGGAGTTGACTCAGACGTTGAAGGGTGAAAGAAAGTGGGCCATCCACGAAGAATTGCGTGGCATAACCATTGATAGATACTGATGTGTTCAGTGTAGTACCATAATCACAGAGCCGCGGCTTCACAATCCAGAATGAGTTAACGAGCCACCATGTACGAAAACACACTCACCAAGCTCATTATTGGACATTTCAATTTGTCGTCCCAGTTGCTCTCTAAAGTCGATGAGATCGTGTTCCGCGTGCTGGAGACACTCATGACAGTCCTTGGTCATGTTGCGGTCTGCATCCGCGAGTGAACAAGCCTCTTTTTCGACAGTATGACGTGTGGGGTGGGCCCGTAGCTTGGGAGCCAGCACATCGATGTGATTCTTGAACCATTGAGACGGGCTTATGTCTATCGAACCATCGTGGTGGTCGACCCTAATGTAGGGGTCGCATGCCGGGGCATGGTAGTCCCTGTCGTCGTTACTGGTTTTCCACCAAACAAACTCGTAGTGATCGTCCTCAGCCATGGTGATACGAGTGTCGGGATTGGTGTAATCCATAGAGTCGCCATTTCTTCTGACAATTCTCTCTGCTGCTTTTCCACACGCATGGTGGAACTCGTGGAGCTGTTGGAACGTCGCGGCCAGGAGAAGCTCCAATTCGGGGAAAGTGAGATTGGCAGGGCAGACGGGGAAATACAGCGTAGAGAGGGCAGCCTTCCGCCCAAGATCAGGAAGATTGCGCAGCCGCGCGATCGCAAAAGCTCAGTGGGGGTGCGCCAGGAGGACGTGGGTTTCCAACATTTTTTCCAATAGCTCCTGTACACCGATGAACAGATACTTGTTGGCCGCCTTGTGGACGGCCCAGACACCATCCAGATTCTGGGCTGCAAGCGAGTAGTGTTCCAGCGAGCGCCCCGGGTTAGCGATGCAGAGAAGTCGGTGCAATACGGCGCAAGGCTCGGATAGGATTACGACGGGCTTCCCATCTCTCTCCAGGTCGCCTACGCCGGCGCCGTCCAGCATGTTTTTGAAAAAGACAGTGACGAATCGGAGTATCGCCTTGTGCACATGAAGGTCGACGCCATCACCGGAGCGAAGGATGAAGTCCGGGGCAGGAACATTATCCTCTGGGTCAGGATCACTCGAGAAAGGCGCTGGGGCGTCTTGAACAATGGACGTGGGTTCCTGCGACATCGGTGGCGAAAAAAACGCCTTGGCCTCCCCCACTCTGACATCCCAAAAGGGGAATGCTTACAAATAGATAACATAACACTGACGGTCAGTGCACAAAATCCCCCACTATGACATCACGTGATCACTTTCCCAGCTTGTGTTAGCCATTCCGATGTCAGTGTTCACACTGAGAAATTCTGAAACCAAGTTCATTGTCATGTCCTTGGTTTTATTTAACGGCACAGAGGGACTGTGTGTTTACAGAGTGATTTTAATTATTTCTTGTTTGAATTTAAGCTATAAAAAACCTTAAGAAAGGTCAGTTTGACAATGTACATGTTCAAAATAAAGTCCGTTTGCAGAAAAATTTGCACATCTGCCCCGTCAATTTTAAGGTGAATTTGCGTGTATATGCTGTCATTTTCTGCTCAATAGTCTTATATACGCATTTAGAGCAACATTGATGCTGCCATAAAACCTTCAAATACATATTACTGCCAACTATTTTCTGTGAGAAAGGTGAAAATAGAGGTGAAAAGCAACAACCATACATATACACCAAGTGGCAAGGGTAATAGCGGAAAGTTTGAAGAAAAAAGGATCAAATACGACCTCTGAGGTTCGAACCCATACCACCCGATGATTAGATAACAAGACACCGTCACTACTTAACCACTACAGCACAGCAACCATGTTTAATGGTCACAAACATTGCGACTGGCCGTCTCGGCGAAGAAACGGCACATTGGTCAGCATTTGTCCATTTTAGGCAATGTCAGAGTGGGGGAGGCGTGTGGGAGCTGTGGCGAAAGCAAGGAGGGTTTCAGTGTCACGCTGATAGGCGCCCAGTCATAGTGATCCGACGGCAAACTGCCATTCGTTTAGAATTTGATTTTTTTCTGCCTCGTTCGAGGCGTTGTAGTTGGGGTCTGTAACCCACGAGCGATCGCCAAATTCATGGCCGGACCAGTAATTTAACGATGGAGGACGATTTATATAACAATCGTGCACCTGCCATCTGATAGCACACACAGTTGACTCATGGACATTTGGCACAGATAATTAACTTAGCTTGCTTGATGGTTCAAATCCAAGAAGTGGGCTGGCGGATCTCAGTAGAGCGGCAGGATTTGTCGCGCAAAAAAAACTGTTTGGCGACTCGGCGTGGTGGTGGGAAGAACAAAAGGGATCCCAGGCTGTGCTCGGATCACCGGCCCGTACGCCGCACTCTCTTGTCTCTTGCTTCCACCATCGCACAAATGTTACTTTCTGGTTGCTGGTTTATGGCCAACGAATCTAGTCCGGAAATGCAGCCTACTACTATCGCAGTGAAAGTGCAGTCGCTGGCGTATATCGGCGAAATGAACGCCGACATCTGGTCGTCGCATGGCGGCCTTCGCATCTCTTTCGTGCTTTTCTTCTCCTTGTCTCCGGTGAGCATCTAGAGATCCCCACCGTACCGTATACGGTGACGGCCGTATAGATTACGGGCCTTTACGGGTCAGGTTTTGGGTCCATACGGTACGGGCACGGGTGTGTCCGTAACCGTAACCGTAAACCGTATTTACCGTCATCGAACGGCGTCCAGCGAGGGTGGGTGACATTGTGCATAGCAGAATTAGCCTTTTCTCGCCTTTTTAGAGTTGCGCAGAGCACTCAGGTCCATTCCACAGCCGACCTCATCGCTCCCCATCGATTTTGAAAAAACCCGTATACCCGTAACCGTAAACCGTATTATACGGTTACGGTGGGGATCCCTATGAGCATCTGCTCGTCACAACAACTACAAGTAATCTCAATCTGGCTGCGATCTGAACGAATCCTGTACTCGGAAGAATGCACGGTTGCACGCCTCTGCGTGACTCCGCCGACGGACCGGCTAGAATTGAAGTGGGGATGTTAACAACGCGCGAGCACAATACTGCCCGAGATTCCGACAAGCACAAACAGCAAAGAAGGCCCTCTTTACACATCAACTCCCTCTCGCTGTTGATCTCTTCTTCCGGACCCAGAAGTGAGAACTCAGTTCCCCATCAGGTAAGTCCGTTTATCCGTTCCAACCAAAATTTATCCGTGAACCAACTCATCGCAGGGCGGACAGTGTCTGGTGTAGGAGCTGCAGGAATATGCGCATGCTCTCGACGATTCTCTTCCTTTCCAGGCTCATGTCTCTCCAGACGTCGCTCCAATCCAAATCATCTCGCAAGTCAGCCGGCTCGAAGATCGCCCGCGGTTGTTTGGATTCTTTGGTGCCGTTTTCGCTCTCTCATCCCTCATCGGTCCCCTCATCGGCGGCACGTTCACCGATCATGTCACCTGGGTGCGTTTGCCTCCGTTCAAACCCCAGTCCCTTCCTGACGGAACACAAGCGGTGGGTGTTCTGGATAAATTTACCAATCGGCGGCGTCTCCGTGTGCGCGGTGGTGCTCTTGTTGAAGGCGTTGCCTCCTCTGGGGTCGGATCCCAGCAGACGATCGTCGCGCGACATTTTACAGCAGGTCGTCCGCCTCGACTTTGTAGGTGCGATCCTTGTTACTGCTTAGGTAACATGCCTGGTGCTTGCTCTTCAATGGGGAGGGAACACCAAAACGTGGGATGACAAGGACGTCATCATCGTGAGTTCCCAACTCTCTTTCCGCTCCGTGATCTTTGACAATATTTCCCAGTGCTTTGTGTTTGCCGGCACCTTAGTGGCTGCATACGTCGTGTGGGAGATTTACATCGGCGACGGGGCAATGACGCCGACAACTATCTTCAAATCGCGCTCGATGTAAATCTCTTCCCTCCCCCGTGTCCGTCACTCTCATTAAGCATATCCAGATGGGCCATCCTCGCGTACTGCTTTCTGGCGCGGTTCTCGCTGCTCCTCTTCTCGTATTACATTCCTATCTTCTACCAAGCCGTCCAGCATCACAGCGTCACCAATCCCGGGATTGACCTTCTACCCTTCATGCTCGGGGTCGTCCTAACTGTCGTCTCATCCGGGCAGATGATTGGAAGGTGGAGTGAGCTTCAGCAATTTCACTGTGTTGAATGGCCCCGCCAATCTGACCCAAAGTGCTTTCCAACCTGGGAGCTTCTGTCTCGACTTGAATCATCATTCCATCAAGCAGCCTGATTTTTGAGGCCTCACTGGCAGCCTTCACGCCTGAGTCCTGAGTCTAGACTCTGCTCTGCCCTCTGACCGGCGGCTACCTGCCCAAGGCTCGGAATGACCTCTACCTTGGACCACTCCGCTCTTTTGAATTACGATCCTCGGCGGCGATGCTCCCTCGTTCAGAGTCCGTTTCTTGTGCTCTTTCGGTGGAAATGTTTTGCTAGCAGGTGTCTCGCAGCAAATATACTGGCCTCCAGGCATTTGGCCCCCCTGAAACATGTCTAACTGTATCCCGCAGAGCACATCACAACTTATCTGTCGCCTGCGAGACCAAATCCTCTCCCGGGACCGGGGCCGGGAGACTCTCCCCAGAGATTCACATTAGTTTTTTTTCCCTCCATTCCCTCAGCTTGTCCAACCAATTCCACATCTCGATCGCAGCGTGTCTGTGGTAGTTTGCCTTCCTCCTACTTCGCTCTTACCACACATATCTAACCACCCGTAAGTTCCAGCTCCTGGCGTGATCTTGATCGTTGCGAGATTCAACAGTAACAGTTGACACTCAACGCTCACGGCACATCCCGAAGGTAGTACTATTCCACCGGGTCAACGCCTACCCGCCCCGAGCTCCAGAGTACGTCGCACCCCCGGCCCCCCCGCTGGTGATTTCTCGCTCTGATGCTGCTTCGTCAAACTCTCCTTGTTGTCGAGTGCATATCCCTGCGCGCAAGTGCGATCCTGGGCAACAAACAATTACCACACAGCGGACATCCTCGCTGCTTGAACAACAACACCAGATTCTTCAGTGGGATTGTGCCTCGGTGAAAACCCTGCGAACGTAAATCCAATCTGCGCAGTGGCGAGACTCGCCCAAAGGATCAGCGCCTTCCTTTGACCTTCTCCATAGCACCATTATATTTAGATATTCAGTCCCCGGGATGCGTATAGCCGCCATCGGGGACTGGTATGAGTGATCCCGCATGCTGCATTATGGCGAGGCAATCTTTGGACAACGGCAGCCGAGCATTCTATCACCATTCCGTCTGTCGCAACGCGGGACCGCATAGCCGAGCTCCTGGCGTCGTGATCTCCTTCAAGTCAACCCCTCGACCACGACACCCTTCTCCGTCTGCCCCCCACGCCGCTTCCAACCGCTTCTATCTACATCACACGCACGACACATAATGGGTGCTCGCCGAAATAGAATGAACGAAGAGTTCGCCGCTGTTTAGTATGGTCTCAACAACACACAGGACACGATACGTCTGTTTGTCATGGGGAACTTCCGTGAAGACGAGCGCTAGGCGTATGACGATGCTTGTATCCCGCCCTTGGGCGCGCGTAACAAGTCCTGCTTGTGACGACGATTCAAGGCGAGGACGTCGTCTCTTCAAGGTATGTCTGGATTCCTCAGCTGAAGTTCAGTCCCTCATCCACCGCACATTCCAGACCAAGTATTCATACCCATGATCTCAAGCACGTTCATCACCATCTGAACGAATGACGAAGGAGAAAATAACATCCTCTTGCGTTCTGCAATTGGTAACATGGTTCCGTTTCCATAACTATTATTTTTACTTTTACATCTGGAGTTCCGAGGCAATGTGCAATTTCCTCAACGCTGGGTTTGTCTGGTCGAGAGGAGTTGGTACTTAAAAGAGAATCAACATCTTTAAAGCGCCTCGAGGACGGAACATGCAGATCAAAATATCCCAGTGTATTGCCCAAAACAAATATTACCGATTGACCCAAAATTGAAATACGTAAAGTAGAGGAAACGGTAGCTCTGTGGTAAGTGAATAGGCTACACGCCGCCTACATCCCCTCTAATTCGCAGAGGTCAACAACCAAGTCTGACCCACCCCTCCGTTGCAGGAGTTGAAGACGAGGCTATTTCCGCTGCGCTCCACGCAGAACCCGGTGTTCGCGAAATGAATACGGTTGTTGATCGCTGTGAGCACGATCGGGAGGTTGCTCGCGGTGATTGTCTGCGGCGACGTATCGAACTCGGTGTTGCTGACCGGGCGCCCGGAGCCATCGCTGTTGGAGCAACCCGAATTGGTGACGATCTGGCCGCTGAACGGGTCAAATTGCATCTCGAAGCACAGGTTGTTGGCTGCGTTTTGGAACTGGACGATGTGTGCGTTGTCGAGGGTGTTGACACCCCAGATCTGGGAGGCGCTGGGCGGGGAGGCGCAGGGGGAGACGACGATGGGGCTGCCTTCGCCGAAGCCGGTCGGGGTGACACAGAGGGTGGGGTCAAGGACGGGGTGGATGAGGACGTGGGCGACCGCCGCTTGCGCGACGGGACCAACGCGCGCGCTGAGCGTGGAGGCGTTGGCGGCCCCGGCGAACCAAACAGCAAGGGCAACGAGTGAAGCGGTTTTGAACTGTGGAATCGCTGAGTTATTTGTTTTTCACGTCTGGGGGTGTATATTAATTACCTGCATCTTTTGAGGGTGGTCGGAGAAAGAACTGTGGTATAGTCGATTGAACTGGGGTGTTGGCATTGCCGCCGTTGCCTTTTATACACGCACGAACGAGACGAGAGCAGGGCGGGGCAAATTCAAACTTTGAACGAGCATCTGGCGCTCAGGTTGAGTGACACCCGTCGCTCGTTTAAGATCTTAAACTTCTGCGTTCAGAAACGCCGCGCTCGTAGACGCCGACTGTCGATGAACTGATTGGCGGTGGACAGGCATCAAGCGCCCGCCGCGTATCAGCGCTTGCTCCGCCGCGCCCGCTCAGCAGGCGCAATGATCAACGTGCATTTGACAGCACGATGGGCGTTCCGGATGTCCATCACTATAAGACCCGCCGCCTACCAATCACGCCTCCCCGTGTCCGACTACTGTACTATTTCGACCAAAGGTTCACGCCATGTCACCGTCACCGCAATTCATTGCGGGAACCCAAAAATGCCCGGGTCCGGATTTGATCTGGGTTGGGACGTTTTCCCTCGATTGTACCGAGGCAGGGTACATACTGTAGACGAACAAGATACAAGAAGCGCCGGCACGAGCCAACAAAGAGCTGTTTGCACGCTACAGTCATGAGCTCGCCGAGAAGTAGATCTTACAGCTGACATCCTTCGTTTGACCCAATCCGGTATCTGTCACCTAGCCCAAAAAGGTTGGCAGTTGGCGTTGGCAGTTCGCCCCTCAAACTGCCATTGACAAATCAGCCTCATCCGGCTACTTACGGTCACAAGCTCTGTACGTATATCAATGGGCATCATTTTGGTACACGTCCCATTCTTTTCATAGAATTGTGGTTGAATTTCAAGGATAATTCTATTGAGGAACCCGGCTTTCAAGAGAAACCCCTCCGAAATAAATTGTCTTATTAGGAAACCCGGCTTCCCAGGGCTTCCCATCACCAATGCCGGCAACGCTCAAAAGGGAGTGGTACAGTTTTGAGCGGACCAAGCCCGCAATTGCATTGTAAATTTAATCTGCTACTCCCCCATGCGTTTTAATAACAGTCAGCAGCAGTTATCATGAGCACGAAGGGCCTAGGGAAGCTATGTAACCACATTCCGAAGACAACTGATGGCACGGTAATATTGTCCATGGGAATCGACAGGTCCTGCTAGGTACGGGTGTAAGTACTCATCAGGGCCTGTCTCAGTGTTCAGACATTTTCCTGATTTTTTTGAACAGATGCGCCCACTGAAGTGAACCTGCCGAGAGTTTTTCGGGGCAGTTTGATGGCATCAACAACTCGATATTTCGCTTGTTTAAATCCCTGTACCCGCGAAGAGCCTCTTAGTGATACATATTTCCATGAATGTCTCTATATTGTGGATATATGTACGGCCAAATATTTTCGTAGACGTGCAACCTGTGTACAATGAAATATTCTGATTTCAACATCCGCCGGCGGTGCCGAAAGTTCGGCGGAGGTTTCTCATTAGACATTCGAAAGGAGTTCTGTGATTGGTGGGGCTTCTCTTGGAAACCGGGTTCCTCAATAGAATTATCCGAATTTCAAAATGATACTTGCAATAACCACGTTGCATGTAAAACACAGCGGAGGGCACATCGTTAGCAGGGAGTAACTATAATCTCCCCGCTGATTCTCCCGCTTCGGTGCCCCGTGTTGGGCGCATGTGTCACCCCCAAAGACGTAATGAGCGGCGATCATGTGGTGTCGATTTGCATCGATACAGTGGATTTCGTTTAGACAACGCAGCGCCGGATGTCATCTCAACCCTGAATATTGAATGTGGAGATTAAAGTCAGCTCCTACCCGGAGAGCGCAAGGTATAAAATATCCTAATCGTTTTTCCCAGTCGTTTCACACCTAAGATGCAATTATCTCTGTTCACAACCCTCATTGCTGTTGCCTTCATGGCCGTCTCAGTCACCGCTACGCCCTCTACCAACCCAGAGCTCTTGGAAAAGAGACTTCCTCTGTGCGATGCTTGCTGCAATGGCGAGCTGAATACCTGTTGTCGTCATTGCTTGTAAAGGTAAATCTGCATCTTTCCAATCTACGAAGTTACTGAAGAAAAATCTTTTCAGTGGGGCTGTTGGCGCGTACAGTAATGTGGTTCATATTTGATATGGTTGTCAAAGTTGATGCTGATAGAAAACTACGTAGGATGTTCAAGTTTAGCTTTCCAACCGTCATGTAAAGAGAGTAAGAGGGAGGATTGAAACGTAAAATATATACGGAATGGAGTCATCAGAAGTTCACTTAAGAGTTTCTAGGAACTCACTGTCACATGCGTGCTAAGAGAAAAGATTTCGATCTTTCGTTCATCGACTCTTACACACGCGCATGATGTAAAATTCTGGATGTAATGAAGATTCACGGATCCTTGCGCCACATTACTTTCGTGCACCCTTTGGGACGATCTCATCTCCCGGCGCTCTCCAATTTCGTCGCATCCTTCCGTAACGACAACTTCGTTCCCCGATATCCTGCGCTCTCCCTTCTGGTTCGACTATTCCATTACGCCCGATACCTGCAAATCTCATGGCACAACTCTCCGATACGGAGCTTTTGAAGGCCGTGATTTTCCCGACCCATCAGAGCACTGGTCAAAAATGTGTATGCTGTCCTACAAAGATCTAAGCTGTTCCTGTCTCGAGCTTGTTTCGAGGTACTCATTTTCCACTAATTGCTTCTCTGTTTATTCTTTAGTTCTACCGCGGCGAGTCGAAAGATTGCGACCGTGAGCTCGGCTACGGGGTGATAGAGGAGCTCAGGAACCGTAGTGTACAATAGTGCCTGTACACTCAGATAATTCCTGGGCCCCGGCGTTCCTAAGCGGGACCGTGCCGTGTAATTCTACCTACCTACCTACCTCCGCCATCGGTGATTTCGGCGTTGAAATGGTGGTGTACCACCCTTTTGGTACCGGGCATCTCAACACCTGTGCTCGCACGCGGCCCACGGATAGACTTGAGACTTTTTGTTGAGGCTTCGACTGACTTGGGTGTGGGGATCCTCATAGAGCAGCGCTGGGACAACTGGCATCTTGAGTCGCGTGCGTAAAAACGCGAGGAGGAGAAGGGCAAGTAAACGCACCAGCAGAAGGACGCCCACGCCAGGATGTTCTTCTCCCGTTACGACGAGAAGGTGTATTCTTTGCTGGCCTATAGTTTCCCGTTTGTCGCCCAGAATCTTCGTCAAAAAGTCCTTCGGTTAATCGTAGTGACCACCTCGACATTCTCCCAGTTACAAGAGGCCAGGAATTCGGAGTGTAGAGGGAAACTGTGCTCGTGGTGGTGAAGGACATGTCTTTGCGATGCTTGGGGACAATACAGAACTGCGCGCTGCGGGATTTATCAAGCACGGCCAGGAGCCTGGAAGCAGCGATTGCGTTGGATTCAAACCGGCAATTCAGATTCCGCGATCTTGAAGTTTGAACATCCAAATAAGAGACTCCAGGTCGCAGGAATAAAGGAACACTGCTCGGGGCCTTTGGACATGGCCTACTACCTAACACAGCAAGGTTGCCACCGTGTATATAACTACGTGGGAATCAAGAATCAAACATGGGTTCTACATACGGTGGTTGCCATGGAATGCGACGTTGCGATTCCTTGTCCTTACGCCCCGTCCAAAACGCCGAGCAACACACTCCCGACCGCCGTCAGAATCGGCGCATAACTCCAGTGATTCCACTCTCCCTTTCCTACCTGAGCCCGACAGACAGCGCCATCCACAAACGCCACACCACTGCCAGCGATCAGGATCCAGCCTAATGACCTGCGGTCTCTGAAGTACGCGGCTGAGTAGATGGCCAGGCCCATGAATATGTCCCTCGCTCCGTAGATGACCATCAGGCCGTCGACGAGCTTCTTGTCCGAAGCGGAGGCTGGTGCTTCGAATTCGAAGAACTTGAGGGCGTTTCGGGGCCGTAGGATGGCGTTGATGCCGAATCCTACAAAGATAGTTGCGAAGACGCCAGCGGCGATGAGGAGGGAGGGCGATTGAGAGAAGCTTGAGGTTGCCATATTGTGTAGAATGTGACTTGAGGGCTGTGTTGGGTCAGTGGTTGATCAGCAGTGGGTCAGTGGTTTTGCGCACCTCGTTGAGTAGAATAGGACCTTGAGGTACGGGTTCTTATAGCGCCCATTTTCGTCAGCCGTTTAGCCGTTTTTGCGTCAGCAATCGCTGTCACCATCTTTGTCATTTCTGTCTTGTCACGAGGGGCCAAAATCGAGATGGGCAGATGGGCCAAGAATTGAGCACCAACCCGATGGATAGTGCATGGACGAGAGCTACTGTTTATAGGAATTCGGAATAGATGTTCAACATTCAACTGGCACTGTTTAACCACAGTTTAAACTAGCCCGGACTTCCCATGTGGATGTCTGTCTTTCTAAAAAGGCGTCGTATCGAGTTATTATATGTTACATTAAGCTCACCACTGGGAAGCTACCTGGACTGAAAATCTACCGCGGGACGAGCCAGTGAACAAAGGAGAAACCTGTTCGAATTTCTGGACCAAAAGTTACGGAGTGAAACATCAGATAAGAAAGGTTGAACTTACAAGTGGAAAGCTTGCATGGGCTTCAACAGCGCTCGAAAGTGTTGTGGGGTGAGATATACGCCAGCGGCAGCACTTTTGGACGGAGCTGAGTACCACAGTGCATGCATCGAGAGCACCTTACACACAAAAGTTAAAGGGAACTCCACTCGAGGATCTCTGGGTGTGGAAATTGAACCTGGTGGCTTATGGCAACGTGGAAAATTTTGGAGTAGACGAATCAAACTGTTCTGAGTATTGGACATCAATGCATCAATATTAGCGTGGCGCGTGTCGATAATGTTTTGAAAAATCCGAAAAGTCAAGTTGAAGACCATGGATAGATTCACCGTTCCGCGCCGAATCGGATTGAGAAGACTTGAAATTGAGTTTGACTGTATTTGAATAACGAACATGTGCCATAGGCATGTGCAGAAGGCCTATATAAGTCCGCTACTATACCCATGATTGAATTGGTAGTTCGTGAGTCGCTTGTGCAGCGTATACCAAGCTATCGGCACCGACAAATGGAAACCCGTGGAGAGATGGGGTTCGAAGGCACGAAGGAGAGCATGGAGACAGGGTGCTGCACAGCGCGGCAGCGGAAGCGAGGACAGAGGAGAAAAGGAAAGAACGACAAACGATGAGATGGACGCACCTGGCATTTGTATGAACCTCGACTTCGATCTAGTCCTCGTCCCACCGCGCGCCGAGTATCGCGTCCTTCGCCGCTGTCTGCCTGCGTCTTCCCTCCCCCGTTCCCCAGCCCATTCCTGAGCCCGTAATCCCCGCTAAACCCCGCGCTCATAGTCGCCCATCTAGTCGCCCCGCCGGCGCTGAGCACGGTGGTGTCCGATGCGATGACGAGTTGCGCGAGCGTGCGCAGGGCAGGCTGTAATAAATAAAACATAAAAAGACGAGCAGCAATAGAAACGCACCGTGGCGCAAGGGCGCCGCGCCCTGCGATTGCGCCTGCGCCCGAGCCTTCTGGGCAGGCTTACGCTTAGGCGGGGGCGCGGGTCGCATCGGCTCCTTCCGTGCCCAGCCGAACACCGCTTCCCCCTCTCCGTCAGCAACGTGCCCTCCCATCTCCATCTCCACCCCCCGCTCCCAGTGGGCCCACCACAACGTCGTCAAGCTCGCCCACCTCGGATGTCGGCGTCCCCGCGTCCGAGAGCGGCGTCGGGTGCTTACTCAGCGACGAGCACCCCTCCATCATGTCGGGCACGGGCAGCAATGGGCAGTAGATGCACAGGAGCGCGGGTTGGGATGCGGGCAAGGATGTGTTTGTGGGTGTGTTTTGCCGGTATCTGGCACTGGCGCTCGCGGCGAGGCGGCGCCACATAGACTCTGTACGCGTAGCAAGCCAAGCGTAGGCGTCAAACGAGGCTTGCGAAGCGAGAAGACGGCAAACAACACAGCCAAAGCCGTGATTGGCAAACAATTGCAACGTCAAACCTCGCGTGCCATACACGCTAAACTTCTCTCGGGCATTATAACATGCGTGAATTTGGCTAGGGATTCGGCCCCTATCCTCACTTGGATACATCTGAGAAGCCCACCGGCTTCGTCTGGACGTGCTGGGTGTGTGGTCGCGTCGATCCAGCGATGCTCTGCGGGCTCGGAGCACGGAAAACGGCTCCTGAGCTCTCAAAGATCTGATTCGCCTTGATTTGGCTCGTGATCATGCAGATTCTGCGAGACGCTGAAGGCTTGGGGCGCGGAACATCGCCCTTGAGCTTTCTAGGTGCTCGACGCAGAAATCTGACGTGTCACCACACCTTTTATGTGTCAACGCGTGCTTCAGCATGTCCTGCCTCTACGGTATAGCGCGCTACGTAATGCTGCTAAGCTTGGAAAGACCCCGTCGTGTTCAACGACATATAGTGAGCCCGTGATGAACTGCGTTTGCGCATATTCCGGGTCCGATAACACGCCGCCGGTGGTGTCTGCCGGAGGAAGGGGCGGTGGCAAAAATGGCAGCAAGAATGTCGTATTTGCACGGTCGGAAGATATGGGACGATGGGCAAGGAGTTGGTGTTGTGGTGGATATGTGCCGAGAGAGGGATAGACATGAACGCATGAGGGACATACACCGATAGGTATCAACACCCATCTGGTTCTGGCGATCCACAGCTCCCCGTGGAGACTCATCGCATCTTGTGCCAACTCGCTTTCGGTGGCGAGACATACCTGCACCATCGGAAGCGAAGATACGGCGAGACATCATGTAGGCAGAGCGGCGTCTCGCTGCATCTGGTGAACTTAGCTGATTCGGGTCAGAAGGCGAGCTATTCGCGTCAGACCACGACCGACTCTCGCCAGAACCCGACCGAGCTCACGCCAGAACGTGCGAACGCGAGCGAGTAGACTTGCTTGTCTGGTATGACTCGCAGCACCAGGCGGAACGCACAAGCGAGGCACGGTCAGGGACCAGAACGCGCTTCCAGCATGTCGTCAGACAAGAGGGCGACGTACTGCCATGGAAGGAAGAGGCACGAGGATCTGCAGGAGGAAACAGGTCAGCACAATGTCAGTGAGAAGGGCAATGGAAAGATGTGTGTACCTAGCCGCAGCTAGAGGTGGATGTGGGGCCCCGTCAAGTTGGCTTTTCGATGACTTTCTGTGGAAGGAAATTCACGCGGCGACCAAAACGTCTCGGAAACGATTGTCAATTACGATTTTCTTTTATCCTCTGTTCAATGAGAGACGAGAGGGGATATACACATGGACCAACCACATTTTGAAAGCGATTTTGGAACCAGTCACCCATGCCGAGTCTGCGCCTGGAAACGCAGGCAAGCCAGCGCACCAGGTAGGGTGAGGTGCACACGATTCCTGCGATCCGCCAGCGCTCAACACCGCGCGTCACTCGCCCTCCACGTCCCACCGACTCGTGCGGTCGGTGCGATTGCCCTCGATGCGGCTAAGCAGAGCGTATGCTAGAGCTTGTGTGTGCGGGACGTAGTCGGACGATACGAATGGGGACACTGGACCGCTGCTCGCAGTCGGGAGGCGGCGGCTCGTTTTGTGTGAGACAGGAAACTCACATTCACAGTCAAATTTGGGCGTGGGCAAGAGTGTAGCGTCAAGTCGAGGGTGGAAGCCGGGGAGGCCCGCGATCTGTAGTATGGCTCAGTCGGGAAACGTGATGGGCACATGCACTTGCATTGCACTTTTTGCATTCCTCCCACTTCCAACTGAACCCCATGCTCGCGAGCTTTCTCGAGACGAACTGCTCAGTGAAGGGGCGACGGAGCAGCAGAGGGGTGGGCATGTGCGCCTCTGCAGTTGCGTGTCGCGTGGGTTGCTGCGAGATGGCGGGATGTAGGGAGTAGGGACGGCGCGTGCGGGCTGCGACGCACATATCGGGCGCGAAACATGCGGTGTGCGAGTGAAGTTCGGCGGGCGGGCGGGCGACAGAGTCGGGAAGCCTGGAAGTGTATTTGCGCGCGCGAAGTGAGAGTCGTCAATCCAGGCGTGGGCGTTGTGGGCTAGGAGTCGATGCGGACTGGATGGCTCACCCGTCCGGTCCAGAAGTTCCTCCAGCGCCGCTAATACGCCCGCCAACATCTGCTCCGGACTGGCACTCTGTCCTCAGTGGTTATCAATCACCCCACGCGCATCGCGGCAACGAGGGGAAGTACCCCACTCGGTGGAGAAGGCGTAGCACGTCCGATGTCGCTGAAGCGCTGAAGCGCTGCGATGGGTAATTTGCACTACTGCAGACGGACGGCGCGTAGCGGACTTGACCCAGTGCGTGTGGTCCAGTCGGAGAAAGATTTAGTAGCCAGGGCCAGGTTTGAGTCGAGCGCGGGCGTGAGCGCATGAGTAGCACGCCATTGCGTTGGACGGGAGGAGTGTGCCTCAATCGGAGTTTCAATTCAAGGTGACTGATGCGGAACACCGTCGGCCCGGGCCCCTCTTTCCCCGATCTCTTTGCAATCATGTTCCGACGAGTCTGGCCTGGACCTACTCTCACTAATACATTGGGGAAGAAATATATATATGGCACCGCACCACCCTCAGCAGACCCCAAATGCCTATCATCACAATCTTCGGTGCAACAGGGACCCAGGGTGCGTAATTTTGGTTTCCCGTCTGAGAACTGAACTAATCCTCTCTTAGGATCCTCGGTGCTCAACGCTGTTCTGGCGGACGGGAAATACACGGCCCGCCCCGTAACGCGGAACCCCGAATCAGAATCGAGCAAAGCTCTTATCGCGAAAGGCGTCAAGGTCGTCAAAGGCGACCTCTTCGACAAGAATTCGGTGAAAGACGCAATCAAGGGCAGCGATGTTGTGTTTGGTGTGAGTCTCATATACTTATTCATCCCTTTCTGCCACGGCATATTAACGGTACATCGTGCGCAGACTACCAACTTCTGGGACCCGACAATTTTTCCCGCTGACCACACGGGAAAAGGCGAGATCGAGCAGGGAAAAAACCTGGTTGATGCGGCGAAGGAAGTCGGTGTCAAGTTCTTCATCTGGAGGTACGCTTGAATCATATTGACAAATATGTCTTCTTACCGCCATACCATCTCATTTCAAGCTCCCTCCCGAACGCCACCAAAGAATCCAACGGAAAATACTCGCACGTCTGCCACTTCGATAGTAGGTGTTTTAATATCCGCGAAACGGGCGGAGCTCATACATATAACGTGTTTCAGACAAAGCGGTGATCGAGGAGTACCTCAAAGCCTCCGGCGTCCCGTACGCATCCCTCCTCACAGCCTGGTTCGCCGACAACCTCTGGAAGTACGCAGCCCCCGCAACATCATCCCATCCTGTCCAATTAACATTCACCATCAATGCAGCTTCGGCGTCCTCGAAAAAACAGACACAGGCTACCGAATTCCGGTAGCGAAATACCGGCCAAACGACACCCAATCGATCACCTGGGTGGCGCATGATCTCGGCCAATCTGCCGTCGCGCTGTTGAATAACTACACCGATCCGGCGAAGGGCGTGCTAGGGCGCGCGTTCCCCGTCGTCACGGCGCGAATCAGCTACCCGGCGCTGGCGGATAAGATATCCAGAGGTGTGTCCGCTTCCGTGCCGCACATTGCCTCGGGAACGCACTGATACTAAACTGTAACTTCCCAGCCATCGGGAAGGAGGTCGTCTTCACGCCGCTTGAGAGTGCTGGCATGACGGAGCTCGACGACATGGTCCGTTTCCGTTTCACCTGGCCCAGATTGACTTACAATAACTAAATTCACCCAACCCTGGATGTAGTTTGAGTTCCAGGCCAATATCGGGATGTACACAAGCACACCCGTGCCGAGCCCCGACCTTGTGGCGCTGGGCGTCAAGATGGGGACGGTGGATGAGCTCATTGAGACAGAGGTTGTGCCTCGTTTCGCTTGATTATATTTTCATCTACTTTTTTCGAATGCGATTTGTTCTTTGAATATTGCAAGGCGGAGTTGTGATACTTTTGATACTCGCATGAGCTCGTACAAGCGCCGGCAAGTAAACTGTTATAAGCCCGATGTGGTTGTTGGGCCTCCACCTTGTTCTGAATCAGGATATATGTGCCGCATGTTCTGGCCTAATGCAAACACACTACAAAATAGGCCTGGCCGATCAGGCAACGTCACTGGCTATAAAATATGTACAAGTCTATGACTCTATCGGGCAATGCATTGGTCACATTTCAACTCTGACGTATAAAGCAGTCGTGTGAATTAATCCACCACGGGTGCTCTGGAACACTGGAAAAAACCTTGGAAGCGTAAGTTCTTCTCCCGATCGAGTTACAATCAACGCACCCCTTCCACCTCATACCTCTTCTGATAATGGATCTAGACAGTACAATATTACCTCTGGATCTTATTGGGCTGATATCGTTATCCCAATGGGCATCTCGCAGTTTCGACTGCCAGTGGGCTTGGACGGTGACCGCATCATCCAAATACGATAACTCCCATGGAACTTGACGCAATATCATGTTTCATTTGAAGTATTCCGCAGATCGTTTTTCTTTCCTGGCCTACTCATTGTGTTTTCCCCAACTCTCTCGTCTTTGCCATCGTGGGGGTTAAATATCCATTACAACGTGTTTTCAGGCCAGTTTTGGACCGAATTATTGGACACTATCACAGGGGCAAATATAGACGCACCTGTCATAACGGCAACCTAGGCGCACTTCGCTGCGTCCTGGTCACACACTTTGACAGGCCATATCGTCATGAATGTCGTCATGTACCTATACATGGAATGTCTCGGCATCGTCAATTTGGTTTGACAGCGTATGATCTCGGGCTCGATCTCCGCCATCTGCCGACTCAAGGAAACACCATCACATTGAAAATGATTGTTCGATGAAAACATAAAGTACATAAATTTATTTATGGCCTCTGCCGAGTGCCCAACAAACTACCATAAATCGTTTGTTGATCCCAGGGTAAGTCTGCGAGGGTCTTATCCATGCGGATAAATGGGTAATGATGTGTTTAGGTTCAACAACCATCAAAGTCTTGTAAGGTTCAACCTCGACCAAAGCTGCCTTCATCCGAGGACAATGTTCAAATGAGGTGTTGTGGATCTCAATAGGTCAATGAGGCGCCACAAAGATAAATTTCCTCAAGAATCCATGAAGAGGTATCTCCAGAATGGCCCTGATGACTCCTGTCATTGGGGCCTCATTGGTATTGGGCTTGCAAAACTGGACCAAGCTGTTGGAATGGTGCGAAGAATGGCAGCTGTATGTCTTCCCATTTTCATGGTAGTCCTTGAGATGTTTTGCATTTGGCGGAAGGACCATGGCCTGATACTCTGGGTCTGGATAACTCAGCCAGCTGAGACTTGTTTCACTGGAAGAGTTAAGGCAGCTCAAGATTGACTTGTACTCCTTCGGAGTCATCTTTGGTGCTTTAGAGAGATAGAGGGCTATAGCAAATCCATTGAGTTCTTCAGGTTTCTTTGGCTTGGTGGTATCTTTGACATCTAGAATGTCAGCAAAGGCCTTTAACTGTGGATCCGTGAATTCCGAATTGTGGAGGTAGGCCATCAGTCGGCAGCGATGTGCCATTTGGCGTAGCATCGTGTAGTCCATATCATCTATTACATTAAATGAGACAGTGAGAAAACTTGAAATTGAAAGAACCACTCACAAAGGTGGCGATTTGTCTTGATTCTCTGTAACATCCCATTCATTCTTTCACCCCAGAACTCATTCAAACCAGCCATTGGACCCCAGTATTTGAGAATGGGCTCATTGTGCATGGCATAGTGGAGGTTCGGAGGCTCGGGACAATCTGGATATGTCTTTTGAATATGTTTCTGATATGTGACATAATGCTCTGTAAAGGCTGCCGCCTCCGAATCTGAGGTCTCGAAAGATGAGATAATGTTTGTTGATGCAACAAGATGGTAAAAACCATCAAGCATTTCTTGATTTGTTGCCTCGTCTTCGGTCAATGCTGTTTCAGGCAGAACCAGAGGTAGGACTGCACTAAATAAGGTAAGGAACTGTTCGGCCTTCAGTTTCCCGTGTTTCTTCTCTACAAGATTTACTGGTAACTGAGTCACCCACGTCGGAAGGGAGACCTCTTTGATACACATGCGAATTTTGGCAAGTGTGTCTGTTGGTATGGTGAAGTTGCCATACACAGCGGTGTCACCGTATTCGGTGGCATCATCCATGTCCTCATCCTCATCTTCCCAGTCCTCCTCTCGGTCAAAATCAATTGAGCTCGGAACCGGAGTTGCAGGGCCAAAGGAAGCAAGAGATTCACGTAGGCTTTCCAGCTCATCAGGGTCATCCAAGTTATCATTCAACAAACTGCTAACTTCTGACCCGGTCTGCTCAACATCTTCTTCATCCAGATCCTCATAGTCTTGGACTTCAATCAGTTCCTTGGCCTTCTGAAGTGTTCGGCCTATACCCCAGAGGACACGCAATTGGTGTTCAAGTACACCTTCAAGCCAATTATGCATGATTCCAAGGATAGTGTATTTCACGGGGTCCCAAAATGACTGAAGATGCAATGAGGAGAACCGTACACCAGTCTCCTTTGCCTTTTGATTGCGAGCTTTCAAGGTCTCCAGTTTTTTCCAGTCCTCGGCATCTCTACGTACTTGTTCTCCAGTGCGGTAATGCCATGATAGATGGTCAAGACGGGCATTCTCATCGCTTGTGAGAAGACAAAACCAGCAGTATTGTATTGCAGAGTGGGACAGAAAGCCACCAGCCTCACACGCTGCAGGTAAATCTGCAATCAGGGGGATAATTCGGGTCTGTACTAGAACCCCCTCAGTATGATAGTGTGTGATAATGTTTGTCCCAGGTGGCTGATACTTCAGGATTGTTTTGATGATAGGGTCCATGAGGTGAGTTAGAAGTACCGCATCAGGTTTGAAAGGAGACGGAAGGAGGCCAACAACAAAGACATTTTCTGGTAGATACCGGAGCTCCAGAGGCAAGTTCAAGCAGCATAGGACCACTGCTCTGCAGGAGACATTTTTCCCTGAAACCAAGAGTAAGCAAGGTACAAGTGAAAACGACTTCAACTCAACACACCAGATATTTTATTCCCATATGGATTGAACCAGTCAATATAGAGTCCAAAGACCAGGTTATATTTGCTGGTGAGGTAGGCTCTGAGATCATGCCAGGCCCGGCTGTCCCGCAGGTCCTGAATGGGATCCCCTAGATTGGGTCCATCCCTATTGAAAGCCTGCTCCAAGTGGTCCTCAATTACCTTCTGGGAGAGGAAGAATTCCAACCAAGATTCAAATTTCTGTGTATTGAACATGGTATGTGGAACATCCTTGATTCCTGTAGGAGTTCGGCGCTTCCGGCGTAGATCGGCATTACACCTTCGGGCATGTTTAGAGCACTTGAATGTGCACCGGGAGGGCATATCTGCAACATCCCCTTCATAGATGGTGTAGCACTTGTGACAACAAATGGTCCGAACAATTTCTGGTTCCAATTTATAAAGTTTGTGGACAGTACGGATATCTGCAGGAAGTTTGGTAGTGGGCAGCTGCACAGTAATGCCCTGGGCAATTAGAGAAGCCTGAATGAGCTGCAATGTAACGCCAAGGATGAACTGGAGAGCCTTGAGAACAACATTCACAGTATTTCGGCTAGCACCGGCCGAAGCGTGAAGCCAGATGATGAGTAGACAGCAGAGGTCAAAGATGGGAGAAAGTGTGGTATCTTGTTTGTCTTGGTTCCCCCGCTCAGACAATTCAGCGGCTGGTCCTGTTCTCGTTGAGCAATAAAGAAGCCTCCTAGATCCCACACCTACCTTGGGGCTCCTCATCCGATGATGTATCCTCGTTGGAGGAAGCCGCTCTTTTTGCCTTTTTTGGAGGAGGTCCTGCCCCAAACATATGTCGTTTTCGGGTCTGGGGATGACACTTCTTTCCAGGCTGCAGGGTTCCATCGATCTCAACTGTATGGTTTATGCAGCTAGAGCAGACACAAATGGCCGAGATCTTGAGGGTCATGAGGAAGCTGAGAGCTCTGTGATGCCACACACCAATGCTTTTATCACTCAGACAATAATCTAGATCTCATTTGATATCAGGCATCTGCTCTGTGGGTGAGTGGTCATCTGCTCTGGTGTTGATCAGTTTTTCCGAACCATAGTTCCAGAAATGGCAGCACGGTCACACAATGGTGTGAATTTGTTCCGAGCTTGTCCCGCAATGAGGCCGCATCATAGGGGGCGGCTGTGGAGCGACAGTTTGCATTTTCCGAACAAAAAGTGATCGGAAAATGCAAATCGTTGATTTCTACATATTCATCTGCCAGGGTAGAGGACTCGGAAAGGTCCTGAAAATGGATGTTAAATCACTCCAATCCCATAAGTGACAAGATTTTTTTTTTCCTCTCTCTTTTTGGAGAGCCGAGATCGGGCCGGTGTTTGGCTCCCAAGATGAAGACAAATATGAAAATTTTCATTCGCGTATTCTAGCTGCCACACCAAGTGTTTCCAGGTGCGGCAGTTGTTTGAATCTGCCCCGCATACTTTTGACCTCTAATAAAATAGCCACGGCTTTGATAGCTTTGGGCCGGCGGCAGCTCGACCTCCTTCCACTAGTTCGAGTGCCGGAGATTTATTTGGCGACAGCTCGGGTAAGATTCATCATTTCGTGCAGCTTCCACCGGGTGAACCTCCAAATCCAGCATTGATCTTGGGATTACGGCGAGGCCGAGTCCCAGGTTCTGAATCTGTACAGCTGAAAAAAGTCGCTGGTGCAACTTCCACAACTTCCCAAGGGCCGATTTGGAGCACACAGGACACTTCATGGGCACTCTGGACATGGATTCAAAGTGCACTGTGTCGGCAAAATGGATTTTTTCGGTTGGCATACACATCAGGGATGAAGATTATCGTAACGAGGTCAAGTCACATTCACCCCGTATGAGCTTACGGGGCTCAGGGGCAACCGTAAATTGAGGCCACAATGTCTTCGAGGGCGTGAGGTATTTTTCTTTCACTGTAGGGTGCATAACTGGTTGAAATAGGCTAATGGAAAGGAACAGCTGGTGAGTTCATTTTGCACATCCCAAAAGTTCAGAGCATGATCTCGAGTGGGAGAAGAATCAGTACGGCCTTCGCAAGATTCACGATTTGATCAACAAACACCTCGCCAGCAAGCCCAACTGGAACGTAAAGCTTGCATTCGGTTTCTTCGGGAGGTTTATGACGGATCCGCGATACAACAGGGGCCGGAAATTTTCCGATTATCTTCAGAGTACAAGGTCTGGTGCATACGACGCGATTGAGGCTCGTTCTAAACCCTATACACATTAGAGTCGCAGTGGTAACCTTCACACACGAAGAGGTAGCTATATACAGTTTTGGCATGTAGGAGTAGTTGAGCTTGTCGTCAAAGCAGAGCGCAGAAGTGTAGTTGAGGAAGATACCAATAGCGCCTATGTGTGGCCATGATGACCGCTAGCATATGGCAACAGAAAACGAGCAGCTCAGTGATCCGAGGGATAACAAATGATGAGATCAAAAATACATAATGGGAAAAAAAAAAAGATTCCAGCGGCGGTCGCTTCGCGACCTGATCGCTAGGGCTCGCTATCGCTCGCCCGCGCCTATGTGTGGCCATGATGACCGCTAGCATATGGCAACAGAAAACGAGCAGCTCAGTGATCCGAGGGATAACAAATGATGAGATCAAAAATACATAATGGGAAAAAAAAAAAGACGGTCCTTCGGTGGATTGAACGCGAGACCTTCACAAAAAGCAAAAACACAATAGTCAAAGTACTTACCAAGTAGAGTAAGCAAGCTTCTAAGAAAGGGCTCCAGTAGGCCACTACCTCCGTACTGCTCTCTGGGCAAGTATCAACCAAATAGGGCCAAAATGACAGCACTGCTTCGTCAGGCAAGGCCATCCTATGACCAGGCTGTGCAACTGGGCACTTGACATCGGCTCTTCCTCCGTCTGTCCCTCATCCTCTGTGCAGCCTATTGCCTTCTGTCTAGCCCAAGAACACCATACTTGCTTGTCCAAGCACTCCTTGGTTCCCTCTCCAAGTGAATAGCCTTGGTTATTAGCGCTATGTCAGCCCCAGACTGGAGTAAGATAAATGGTGAGCGCCTTGAGACGGCCTCATTGCTTTAGTATAACAGGGGTATATCCACAGTCAAGGAACATCAAGACTCCCCCTGGCTCAGAATCCCCCCAACTGAAGAAGGTGCACCCTATTCAGTCACCGCGGACCATTCTCATCATATTTAGCTCTACATAAATTTCGACCCAATGTTGTTTTCCGTCCATCTGAGGTCCGAGATGCGGCTGCCTTTGGTATTGCTCCCAATATTCCCTTTGTTCTATCCATTTATGTGTATCTCAGCCGCCAATGTCAAGAAACACGTCTTGTTTGGACATCCAAGGAATACAGCGCCCATTAGACCGAAAGAGTGGGAATACCAGTATGGGACAGATGATCTGTCCAAGGCCCCTGCTCCTGTAGCCAAGAAACTAGTTCCTCCTAGCTTGAAACCAGACGATCCCCAGCCCCCACCCGGCTTTCTTCATCCAAAGGCTGGCATCTTTACTCTAAAGCAGACCACAGCGTATCAACGCGGCTATGTTTACACAGATACAAGAATGTTCTCGCAGTTTAGACATCAGGATTATCTTTGAATTTCGGGGTATATCGTGGTCAGAAGCAACAGTAACAATGCTGAGTAGGAGATGGATGGTTGATTGAGAATGTTATCCAGCATAAAGTGCAGAGTAGATATCTTTCGATCATCCGACAAATAATAGGCAATTGTAGGGCGAGAAGGAGGAAGGGGAGGTTCTGTGAAAAAACAAGAACAAAAAAAGTAAGAAAGGAGAGAATACCACATAAATATTCTAAACTGTCATCTAGAAACTGTAACGGACCTATATCCATGTCATTCACACAAGACTGGACGGTTTCGTGGACTTTGCGATGTTTTTGAGGACACACAGGAACGGTAACAAAGTTGTCCGCCTTGTCCGCCCGACGTTTATGGGACTTGGAGGTGGGCGCTGTCGACATTGGTGCAACGGTTGGAGATGAAGCAGTGTAACTTTATTGTATCTTATTTGGTTCGTAGCTCCAAATGGTAATGTTCCCCAGTCACGTGCAAAAACAAGACATTTTGGTCCTCCCCCCTCAAACTCCCCCCAAATAGGCACATACAGGATAAATCCTGTTTGTGAACAATACTGGCTCCCCGTCCATCTTTGTTCTGTACTCACGACTTGCAAGTTCAATATATATTATTGAAGAACCGTTCTCATTAACCAGAATTTCAGCAAGTACATGAATGGATGAAATCCATTGAGCAAACTATCACTGATCGCAAAGGAAAAATATATGTGAAATCACATGGAATATCTATTCCTGCATCGCCTCGTCCTCCTCCTCTGTATCCTCCAGGTCAGTTGACTCATCATCGCCGTCATCACCGTCGTCAGGATCCTTGTCCAAACCGAGTGCGGCAAGCTCCTCAGGCGTGGGCAGATTGTATTGGGCCAGAACATCATTCCCGAACCGTTTCATGAATTCCTTCGCCGGTAATTTCCCCCATTTATCGACGTTCTCGTTATTGCAGAACTTCGCGAGCGGGAAGGCAACTCCTGTATTAATATACATGGCCTTTTCTTGAATATCCAGTTCATTGTTGTAGAAGTGGGGCTCAAAAAAATCGATCGGGACACTGACAGGGAGGATCCAGGAGAGCGAGGAGGAAGGGGTAGGCGGGACAGTGACAGTTCGCATCTCTGGAACCCTGTAAAAAGTGAGTGCCAGACATAACACATAAGCTAGGGCCGACCGACCTCCTGTTCCGGTTTGGATTGCATTCAAGGTGTTTCAAAATGGCCCCATCGAGCTCGCGAACGAAAGCGGTGACAATTGGGTTGCGGCCATCCTTTGTGCAGATATTGAGGCCTTTCTTCTTCCTCGCATCACTGCCTGGGATACACTCATCGTTGGAATGAACAGCCTTGACCTTCACCAAACGCAAAATGGGTTTGCGGTAGCCCTTCGATTTTGCCTCCTGGTAGCGCCTGTCGCGAAGCTGCAGTAAATTGAGTAACCCAGATAAAATGTGTGTGCGCCAGAGGAATACACACCTGAGCGCGACGTGTGTCAGCATTAGAACGGACAAGTGCCTTTGAGAGACTCCCGGGAGTGTTGCTCTCCTTGTGACTGTTGTTCGCCACTGTACCGAACATGAAGTTGTCGTACATGTCACAGAGCAGGTGATAATCCTGGGCGACAGTCAAGGAAACCTTCAAAGCCGTATATCCATACCATCCCGTGATGGCCTGGAAGGTGGAGACAGCCAAGTGCCGGTGCAGCTTGTTGTAGGTCGAGTGAGTGGGACCGAAAACGTCGGGATGGAAGGCCTTAAGCCCCGCCCGAGTAACAGTAGCGAAGAAAAATGCGATATGTTCCGCTGGCATGAGTGAAATGTCCTTCGCAATCTGACTGAAATGCCCGGGTTCATCCCCACCCTGCGCAATAACCTTTGCGTCGTGGATGAGCCTCTCCGCACGCTTCTGAGCATCTTTGTTTGGTTTCTTTGATTCAGCAACAATTTGGCGCATAAGATCTTCCATGTCGTCAGCCTCGTTGAATCGTTTGTCGTAATGGTTGATATACGTGTCTGCAGGTTCGAGGGCCGCGTCCGCGGTGAGAAGGCCTGCAGCCATGTGAATGTGGCGCTGGAGCACCCGCTATCAAGAACATGGTGAGAATGTGCAGGATAGAGAGGTAAGAGTAGACATACCTGAGTTGGTTTTGCCGCTACATCAATGTCACTTGGGGCTATCCCGTGCAGGTTCCTCCTGCGCGCACCACTCCCTTTGTTCTCTGCATCTTGCCCCCCCCGAACCGTCGGCGGCGGTGGAGTCGGCTCCCGAACCAGTACTAGTCCCAGTGGTACCTCCCGCATCAGGAGCCCTGCTCTTTCCGCCCGATCTGCGTGCTCTCTTTGTGCTCAAGGTATTGTTGCCGGCAGGAGATTTGCGCTTCGAGTTCAGGGTTCCCGCCATTTGGATTGCAGTTGGGGGTCGTTTAACAAAGGATGAATGAAGTGTTGAGAGATGTGCAGGACCAGAGGAAAGGTTGGCTGTAGCAGTGAGAAGTTGATGGACAACCTGAAAGAAATGTGCAAAATTAGAATTAGCTAATTCGGATCGCGGTCCGGCTCAAGCCGGACAGGTGGTCGTAGAGTCGCCACCGACTCTGGATTACTTGGTGTTGTGTGAATCAAACTAGTCGCAGACACTGCATCGGCACCCATTGGTGCGAGACTGAATGCGGCGAGATATATTCATACACAACATCCAGAGCCGTCGCAAGTCACATCCGGCATCCAGGGGAAGCGTAGATAGTCCGAGAGAGCCATTCAATGTCAGAGAAGATAGTCCAGGGGGATTGTTAGCGGTCCAGAGCAAGGGTGATGGTGTCTGTGAGGCAGGGAGTTGCCAGCGAGGTTCAAGGCTTGCGAGTTGTGACACATCCGATGAGACCGATAACGTCCTCAATTCGATTTCTTCCCATTCCAGTGCATCTGGCATCAAAAACCGTGCATAAAGCGTGTCAGAAATGTGAGTATTTACTGGTCAGAGCTAGCGGTAGACAGAGAGAGATGAAGGAGTGAAGAGAGTACTGTGATTCACACGGTGACAGCGATCATTACGAAAATCTCGAGAACCACGGTTGCCTCATGGATCAATTTATTTTTGGGGATCACAACGAGGCCTCGGCAGGGACTCTGCCAGGATGTGGCACATGCGTGTTGGATGCGGCTATGACAAGTGTGTTTATTCTTGCCCCCTGTGTATACTGCCCATACATCTGTGTAGGAGTGACTACAGCGGGCCGGACATGCCTCGTGGTTTCGTTCCTACAGCATCTCCCGGTATACATAGAAGCAATGAGATGGTGAAAAGAAAATGCCTGAGACAGCGGTGGAACCGGCGGAATGGCAGATTCCGGACTACCCAGGCGCCTCATCGGGACCAGCAGCTGTGGCAACCCAAAATCAGAGACATGTCGTTTTATATGAAGCATTCCGACATACCAGGACCCCCACCCTCATTTCGAGATGTCTCTAGCTCCCAAAGAAAATTCAAATGTCTCGGGCACCGAATTTGGGTGGTTTGGGATAAAGGACGGCAGTGAGAAGGGAATTGAGGGAAGAAAAAGTTGGAGGACACACCAAACTGGAGTATGCCCAACTGCAAAAACCTTTGCCAAATCCCAGACCCGTAGCGTGGATGGGTCGCATGCTGTGGACGTGGCCAGCATGAGCCACTCAGGATTGAAGCCGAGGTGTATCCGCGCCATAGCAAGAGTGCGTGGCGCGAATGGGCGGCATATTCGATCAGGGATTGAAGCCCTGCATCGTACGAGTAGAATGAGCCCAGAAAGCCATCGAAAGATGGAGAACTGGCAGAGAAAGAGCGAGGGAGAAGAAAACGCCAAGAAAACGATGGTCGGAGCCCCTCGGCCGACGGTGCACGTGCCATAACTTTTGACCCGAACGTCACTTTCGGTCCAAAAACGGTATGAACCATCATTAGACTCTAATGATGGTTCATACCGTTTGCGGATGGAATGGGACCTCTAATGATTAGAGGTCCCATTCCATCCGCAAACCCCAAACTCAAACATTTCAGGAGGTCCTGCCTCACTAGGGGCCAAGTGGCCCACTACCTAGTGTGGTCCACTACCCAGTCGCCGATAGTAATCCAGCGGGGCCATCAGCATCTCGACCACATTGTCAAAGTCACCGTTCTGCCCGGAATTTTGAACCGGCTCAATGTGCCCCGACCCCTGTACCACCACGCCGCCCTGACTCGTCTCAAGCCCACTGAACGACTCCGGCGGTGACGGTCTTGCCGACGCGGCCGCCGCACAAGCCAATCCCACGAATACCCAATCGGCTTGAGCACGCTTGTGATCCTACACACAATACCAACACAAAAAACAATGCGTCATTCCGCAAAGATCATTAAACTCGGTCTGTTACGCACTTCGCACACTCCTCGGCGCTCACCTCGCCCTCTTCGCAGTCGAGGCAGAACTGCCCCCAGCCCTGGAAAACGCTCCACTGCAGGTGCGTGAGGTGCGGCAGCGACGGGAGGTAGGCCAGCACGCGCGCGACATCTTCCAGCGCATTTCGCGCTAGCGCATGCACCTCGCGCCGCAGCAGCGCCAGCCGCGCGCGCCGCCACGGGTCCACGTCCGGGTCGTCCCCCTTCACTGCGTAGCTCGACGCTGGCCTCGTCGACGTCGAGGTCGGGTGCGCCGTGGACGTCGGCGCGCGCAGCGCCACCTTCTGCTCGAGCGCGAGCATGAGGCACGAGTAGCCCACAGTGATCGAGTGCGCACACGCGCGGATGTTGACACCGCTTGCGCGCCGCGCTTGGTGCGAGACGTGGAAGAACGGCTTCGCGCTCACGTCGTCGGGGGCGTCGAGGTTGAGTGTGTCGAAGACGCGCGCGCGGACGGTGTGCAGCATGCGTAGCGATCCGACGAAGGACATGAGCGCGGCCCCGGAGAGCGGGTGGCGGCGCGCGTAGTCTGTTCGGGGCAGGGGAAGTTGAGTGTTGAATGTTGAGTTTAAAACGACAAAAAGGACGGAAGAGGGGCGCGCCACCGGTGACGGTCTCGGACAGCTCGCGCGCGAGATGTGTTACGTGGTACATGTCTGCTGCGAGTCAGTCGTGAGTCAATGGGAGGAAGGTGGGCAGGACATACACGGATGCATGATGTTGAAGATCGGGTGCCCTGCCGGCGGGTCGCACGTCTGCACTGAGTCCAGAGGCTCATCGGCTCTGGGGCCGTCATCAGAAGCTGGTCGTTTTGGGTGCTGCTTTGCGATTCCTGCATTAAGACGATGGGAGATCCGGGGGAAACCGCAACTACATGAGGATGGGCTTGCGCGTCGCTGTTGCGGAGAGCGTTCTGCCATTTAAAAGGCGGATCAGCGTTAAGTAAAATGTAGGGGGAGGACGACGCACGAGGAAACCCATCCAGAGTGACTGGCACGTGTCCACATCGGGGTCGTCCCACGTCGCAGCGAGTGTGCGCATGTGGGAGACGTACGCGCCCGCCCAGGGCCGCGAGCTACCCTCGTATCCTGTAAGTAATTAATCCCAACTTCAGCTCTCCACGCATAGAGTAACTGAATCACGCACACCGATCAAGGAGCTCCAGGATAAAGCACGACGCAGCGTTGTCCTCCGACGGCTCGAGCAAGACGCCCGCCACGCATGCTAGGCCGAATGCCTGCTTGTGGAGTGCACGGCACATTACTCGCGCAGGTCGGCGCCGCGGTACAACACGGTGCGGTCATCGAATGACTCGGGCTGCGGGCCGGGGCCTAGGATCGCGGAGTGGAAGGAGATGGACGAGGAGAAGGCGAGGACGCAGTGTGCGAGCACGCGCGCCTGGCGCGGCAAGAGGTCGACCTGCCACGAGACAGGCGAGCGCATAGCGGAGCGAAGTCCCGCGGAAGACGGGGTGGCTGTTTTATGCATGTGCGACACACATTCGAAAAGGTGGTGAACAAGCTCGGGGGATTGCACGGGCGGCGGGGAGACATCGTTAGATGCACGCGTTACGACAGCATCGTAGGGCGTTCCAGAGCCCGAAGCCACTGGCGACTCTTCTGAAACGGGGCTCTCAGATGATGAAATCTCTCTCCCTGGGTAACCGGCGTCGTCGTACAACTGAAGCCAGACGAAAATACGGTCGAAAAACGTAAGAAAAGTGGAGGAGGCGGATGGACTCACTTTATACCCTTTTCCACACAGCGAGGACAGGGAGCACTGTTGGGTTGATGGTGGCACAAGACTCGGCGAATCTTGCAGGAATCGCAGGCGGGCGGTTTCCTTTTTCTTTTTTCTGGGTTGACCACGGTGAGCATCGTGCATCAGGAAAATTGTAAATGGCTGTGAAGTACTATGCAGTACTGGGGATCACTTTCGGGAAGGGATGTACCTATGCTGCACTATGGAGTGCTATGCAAGTGCTGTACAGTGCTGCATATGCTTCATACAGTATTGTACCACCACTTGGGATGACCAAATCTAGTTGACCTTCGGAAAATAAATGACGCACTTTGGTGCCAAATCTGAGCTGGCCGATCACAACTTTGGGGTTAAATCTCATATGATGTAACATCTGAAGGCAATCCATAGAGAACTGAGCAATATCGAGGCAGATCAAGTCGAAATCCTGTTATCATCAATCCGATGGGCACTTGGGATGTGACAAAATCACGCTCAAATTATGGCAAGATTCAAAATTGTTTCAGATGACTTCGAGGAAGACACAACTGTACATCTCACATTTGACAACCCAACGATAAAAATGAACTTTAAATCCGGAATATTGGGAGCTGCACTCTCCTTGTTCCAGAAAATTCCAAATAATGCCCCATTACTGCTATGCTCCCCATCCGACTTTTTGCTCAAAACACTGATTAAGGAGCGAACAAAATCTGAAAATAACATGTTAGACCCTAATTTCCCCCTCTTTAAAGCGGTTTTTGCAGTGCTGAACGAGCGGGTTGCATGAACACAATTCAAGCAAACAACAGACACTTTTCCTGTCACCTTAAATTTGGACACTGATATATGCCCTCCACTTGTCCTCGGTTGTAACCTTGTTAAATTCAAACACTCAAATGGGAAAATTATCCCTGCTATGGGACGATTATTTGCCATTCTGGTATCTACGCCTGGCACACGATCTGGAAGATCCGGAACGATAAGGTTCTGAAGAACCCACACCGTAACATTACAGACATTGAGATTCACAACAGATGGCTGAAATCCGTGAATTCAGCACTGGGACGAGATCGAATCCTCACCAATAAAATGAAATTTGGTAATCTTGCGCTGAAAAAAGATCTTGTCCTAAGAACATGGAGTGGTCTACTAATGAACGAAGCTGCTCTGCCGGACGATTGGACTTACACAGTGGGGGTTTTAGTGGGTATACAGCCATTGAAATTGAATGACTCAAGAAATGGGATAGGATAAATTTACTAGGCTGGAGTCCCACACTCTGGTAATTGTGCGTAATGGCATTTCCTCCCTGGACAACTTTCCCGGCATTAACTAGAACTTTCTAGTAGACCCAGCGGATGACTTTTTGAATGCTTCTGCAGACTGAATTTTATTATCCCAAACGCTCCAAAAAAAAAAAATCACGCTGGATGATACTGGTAATCAATTGCCGCAATCTAATCTACTCTAATCTAAGTCCATTCCACTATCGTTTCCAGACGCATCGTCGTCCTCCTCGTTGTCCTCCTCGTCCTCTACCATCTTTTTGGGCCTTGGCAACATCGTTTCCGGACCATAATCCTTCCATTTTGGTTTTGTCCAGCTCGGACGACGCTTCTCCGATTTTGCTGTTGCCCGCTCAACCTCCCACGCCGCCTTGTTCACGCCAAATCTGGCCTTCTTCTCCTCGTTCCTCACCCTGATGTCATCATTTTCTTCTTCCACGTTGCCAACTCACTGGCATGATTCTCGCGCTGGTCCCTCGTCTGCTCCTTCTCTGCTGCCTCTGCTTCTTTCGCTGCCTCGTCCTCAACACAAAGCTGGAAGAACTCATCACCTGTAAAATACTTTGCCTTGCCGTCACCCATCTTCTGTCTGCCTCTCTTCTTGGTCTTTCGCTCCTCAACTCCTTGAAGCTGCATCTGCGCACGACGGCTATACATTTCAGCGAGTACCACCCCGGCCTGCATACCAATCATGGCGCGCTTTCTTGATTTGTCCCTCTCCTCGGCCTCCCCGCGAAGTTCCTGTTCACGCGCTGTCAAGACAGGTCGGTTCAGTAGATGTGCGTAGCGTGATTCGAGTTTAATCGGCGATATCGTGAAAGGTTTAAATGCAGGAGGAGCCGAGGTTGATTTTAATGGTGAAGATGAGGTGAGGTATGATGCTGATGTACGTGACAGATTGTCGACAGCTGCGCGGGCGAAGAACGGGACCGATGAAGCACCTGTCGAAGAAGGTGCCAAAAATTCCTCGCTGTCTCTAATGTGAGTCTCGCTGCTCTCTGGTATCGGCGTGGCCTGGACTTTCTGGTAGTCCATGTAGTCCCAGATCATCTCCGACATATACTTCACCGGACTCGGCTGCTCCACCGGGAGTGTGGCCCTCGACGACGTCTCCAAACTCGGCGCCATCATCTGGGATGTGACGACATCCCAGTTGAGTGGAATGACTCCGGTTTTACGGAACGCAGCCTTGATATTTTCCGGTGTGAGCGTCATGAAATGAGCTTCTGCATAGACAGCTAAAAAGTTACTCTTGTCGACAACTTTGCCCTCGCGCTCATAGCGATCGCGCACGCTACTCCAATTCAGCTTGAAGGTCGCGAAAATTACGACATCAAGTCCCTGGTAAACGTGCGTGCTGTGCGACGGATAACCAATCACTTCGATTAGGTTTTCATGAGCATAGATAAGGAATGCCAGGGTGTAATGGGATGCGTGGCCATCGACAATGAGTAATCGGCGCCTGCCAGCAGCCTTTACACGTGTGTTCTTGTCGAAGTTTTTCAGCCATTCGACCCCGATCTCGCCATCTGTATACCCTTTCTTCGAGTAGCCCAGCCTATTGCAGTTCCACCGAGTCAGTGATCATCTCATCTGAATTTCTATCGCACTCACGATGCATTGGCAGGATTATCTTGTTTCCAGTTCACTTGGAAGCCGTCGCCTTTGAATATAACCGCAGGTGGAAGTGCGGTTCCATCCCCGCAAATGGTAACCATCACGGTGATATTCTCTCTGTCGCCACTCCGCTGCTGATGCTGGCGCTTTTTCCCTTTTGCACCAAAGACCCGTTCCTTCTGACCAATGCCCTTCTGGAAGCCTGACTCATCTGCACCATAGATCAATTCAGCTGGAATTCGATCATCTCCGCCCTTGCCCTCGATGACCATCTCCAGTAAATCAAAGTATCCTGCTTTTGTGACAGGATTAACGGCGCGGGCTCTTGAATTGTCGAGGGGATGGGACCAATACGTGTGGAGCTCGTCGTGATCCGATATAAACCGACTGGTCCATTTCTGACCAACACCATCTGCGGGAAATGCATCTCCCCAACGGGCCCGTGCTACCTGATCAACGTGTTCCTTGAGCCTACGATGACTCAAAGGGAAACCACGATCTGCGGAAGCGATGGCGTAAGTTATAATCATGTCGGCATCTTCTTTTGATAGCCACTTTTGAGCTTCGTGGGCCTCGCGTACGGTCTGTCCACCTTGAAGTCGTCTCTGCAAAGTAGATGTCGAGAGGTGAACAATCTTCTTGTCCTGATCCAGACACTCCTCCTGAGCTATTTTGACAGCACCTGCTAAAGTGCAAGCAGCCTGCGATGACGAGCCCTGGCCTTCATTGTGAATCTCGATGGCCCGATTCATCCACTTTTCCTGCAAGTCCGCATCCTTCCAATCTTTGGTACGGTTTGATTCTGCATGTCCAACCATTTTTGCACTGAGTGAGGAGGGCCCAGGTGCTGCAAGGACGTCGAAGTGCAAGGCCTGGCACGGGCGCGATAAAAGATGAAACCCAATTAGGAAGGTGTGATGTGACACACTCCATTGGGCTGCGAAAGCTCGAATTCTTTCACATTGCTACATCTTGTGTCTGTCTACCCAGAATTCACTGTATATATCTTAACATATGTATAATACAGACACCCTAAATATTACATGGAGCTGGGTATTTTCTTGATCTCAATAATCACGGAATACGTCAGAAATTGATTTCACTTTTCCGCACTTTCCAAATAGATTTTAGTTTTTCAAAACATCGGTTGCCCGCGGTGCTCTACGGTTTGGGGACACTGTTCACATTATATACCTACTTGTACTCTTAAAAAACCGAGGGGAAAAGGCTAATATTTGGCTCGGAAAGTGAGTTTGTCCCAAGTGGTGATCCCATCCCAAGTGGTGGTACAATACTGTAGGTACATCTCGGCTACGGTTTTCCTGATGCTGGGGTGGTCGCAAGACCGGCGATGCCGGCAGCTGCCGGGCGGCAAACCCTCGACAATTTGAGGTTATATTTCGCTGGAAACGGCCTCAAATTGCCAAAGGTTTTGTATGGAAAGCCAGAGCACCACACTTTAAAATGATGGTGATGATTGCCATCAATGGCCGGCCGCGTGCCGAGGCAGTGATTAAGGTGAAATTGCGGATTCTAACAGAATGTTATCCCTGCTGTAGCGCATTGAAGACATTGGATATGGACAATACACCCCCCAAACCTATCCTTCAGTAAAGTCAAGCAAATTATTCGGTTTTAGCCGTGATTTGGCACCTTTGACTGTGTTTTCATCTCTTTCAAATGGCATTGAGGCGTCCCATATGCTTTTAATAAGCTTTTAGAGACCCCGCGCCATATATGAAGCACTCTCCAGTTGCTGATGGAGTTTTTCCGTCTATAGTTCCCACCAAGAACCGGGTGGGATGTTGAATCACAATCCAGACAAATCCCGCACCGGGAACTTCGATTTGCTTCCTCGAAAATACCCAGGACTTGCGTGGAAGGAGCTATAGAACACCCAAAGATAGTTTGTAAGCATATTGAAGGAGCTAGACTGTCGGAAAAGCCGTCTAACTGGTCTATTCAACCTATTGGCAACAAAGGACTGGACAGTGTAAAAGGTGGTTGGCTTGCTCATGTATCATTGGTAGTACACGGTAGCCATGAATAAATTTAAAAGATCAAAATTGAGGACACCCGAGTTTAGTGCTCGCATTGCGTTGAGTCAAATATGATGAGCCACTTCGGGTATCTCGGTCATCTTGACCCCATCAATGTAGGCGGCATTTTCAACATCTATAATGTCTCTCACAGATCCATGCATGGATGCAAAGGTAGGAGAAGGTTCTAACGACAGCAGATCACCTCTGCCTCCGTTCTTGGTCGCTGGTTGGACAACTTGGAATAATGGGGTGCATTATACTTTTTCTTCTCTCTTGACAGGTGTTAAATGAGGTTTAAATTCGTTTCAAGCAACTACAATAGCCTTTGACTCAGATTCCGCTAAAAAGCAGAATTCATCCCATTGAAGTCCATTTCAACTTGCTTACCGCCTTAGGTAATTGGCGGCCGTCATCCGGCACTTCCGGCACTTCCGCCATTCATTTGTTTCAAAGCGTGGTGCTCTGGCTTTCCATAGTTTTGCCGTTGGCATCACCGGTTTTAATCGGTCTTGCGACAGTGACCTCCTGGCTGTGTCACTGTGGAGCGAGAAGCTCTTGACATACGTAAGTATTATGTAAAATGCGTGAGCAGACTTTTACATCAACCTCGCTGAAAGGACATCAACAGGTGCAAGCAAAAGCGACGAGAGAGAGAGAAGTCTGCAACAAGCCAACTACAGAGCGAAGACACTGTGGCCCTACTGTAAAGATGAACCCAAGGGTGGCTGGAAGCGACAACTTGAATTCCATAGAATCATAGTGATGGATGAGGTGTGGTGTAGTAGGTAAAACGACAAGGTGGAGGGGGTGAGGACGTCAGATCCAATTCTCTAGAGACAACTACAGAGACGTCAATCAAAATTTGATGGGACATTGTGACGTGATAAGATACCAGGTTGCCGGCCAGAGGGTCAGAATGCTCGCAAACACAAACATACATCCATCTTTCCAACACGTCGGAGTCCCCTCTTGTCCCCAACCCTCGGACGTGTTTTAATGCGACAACAATAGATAAGCATAGCTTTTTAAGTCGTTAGAGCCTTCATAACATGGTTTCTGAATTGTTCTCTGAGTCCCCAGCTTTTAGAGTCACATAGACGTACTGCAGAAATAGAAAGGGCAAGAACCTGAGGACGGCACCTCTTCTGTCTTGACTACGAGAAATATCAAAGCCATGACTGCAACTAGTACTAACTCCTGGCCAACTCCTGGCTCTTGAGTGTTGACTTCACATCCTTGGATTTTAACTCACTTCCACTCATTCTTACAACTTGAAATGATAATGATGTTTGTGGACCATTGCATACCAGCTTTGTAGCAGTCATACAACCAACATACAATAGAGCGTATTTGCACGGGCTTCAAATTTTTGCAGGTGACCATCAAATTTTTGTTACTGTAGTAATCCGACCAAGTGTTCATGGGGTGTCACCCATCACCTGAAGTGTTCACTTTTTCAGGTGTTCTTTCTGACAAATCCCATCAGAAATTACCATAAATAGCAGTCCGGAGAATGCCAGACTGTCACGTACCGTGACATCGGACTCCCTCGGCCTCCGAGAATCACCGAATCGTAACGTCCCCATTCTCATTGGCTACTTCATTCACCATATGCTCAAGACTCCCTATGAATCACTATGACTTTCTTCGTCGGCGTCCTCGGCCTTCCGACGTCCGCCGACACAGCATTGACTTACATTGACTCCTACATACTCATTCCCATCGCGGAGCCTATCGGCCTCCGATGATTAATTACACTACGATATCATTTAAATAGCTCGATGTACTCTCGCTTCTAGTCAGTTTGAATATCGACTAAGTTTCCCTCTTCTCAAGTCCACATCCTCTCGGTCTTCCGTTCTCCTCCGAAATTGGACACTGGGTGTAGAGATGGGCGCAGTGCACAAGCTGAAGCCAAGTCCACTCCCTCCGTCGGTCCCCGATTCGGACCTCTGTCCGGGATCCAATAGGACTTCACACTTATCCACAAAGTCCCCCTTTGTGATGTTCCTCCCTTATCGTTCACATAAAACTATTGTCTTGACAGGACCCATTGGACCCCGACGGGCCCCGACGGAATCTGGTGCTTGACAGTATATTCAAACTCACTCTTCTTACGCCCACCCGTTTATGGCTTTGGACCTCAACACACAAATCCAACAAAGAAACGAACGTGCCTTTCAGCGACTTGCATGACTCGAAGTTACTCCTCCAGAAATCGCCGAGCAACGCCGACAACAGGATCAGGCTATTCGGGACTCCCGCGTCAACTACAGCGTGGGCCTCCGAAACATAGCCAGCCAAAATATTCAATCATCTTTTGTCACTCGGCAAAGCACTCACATTGCTGGCAGTATGACTTCTACACAAACCCGCATTCCCACTTCACCTAATCCCTTCGATTCGATCTCGCAAACCGGTGGACCCCGATCAGGCAGAAATAGCCTGGTACAGATAGATGAAGAATCGGACGAGGAAGACCACCCTCGGACTTCGATCTCCTCTCGGGAAAACTGTTGGCCTCCGACTCCCCCTCAGGAGCCAGAAGAACGCGAACGTCCTCGAAGATCGTCAAACAACCCTTTCCATGATATTGTTGGTGGAGTTAGCGGAGGCGGTGGAGGTGGCGGCGGAGGTGACGGTCCGGGGGCAGCGGGGGCTGATGCAGTCGATCCTCAATCCCCAACCGGAACCCATTCAACAACCCCACCTTGTTTTTTACGTCCCTCACCCAAGCCATGTCTCAGGGTATTGGCAACGCGCTTAATCAACGCGATACTTCCAACGACAAGACTCGGTCCCAAGTCCGGGATCCCGAGACGTTTGATGGAAAAGACCCCGAGAAACTCCGAACCTTCCTTTTCCAGGGCATTCTGAACTTCCGCGATCGCCCGTCGGCATTCGTCCGCGATCAGCAGAAGGTCAACTACATGATCTCCTACCTTACTGGAGATGCCCTCGGATGGTTCGAACCGTCCTACGTCAATCCGGACCTGAACAACACTCCGAAATGGCTTAATGATTACAACACCTTTGTTTCAGAACTCCAGCTCAATTTCACAGGACGCCGAGAATGAGATAGTTGCTCTGCATATGGGCGACGGACAACAGATCCAGAAGTATCTGGTCCGCTTCAATAAGCTCTCACAGCTTACAGGCTGGAACTCCGTCGCTCTCCGAAAGGTCTTTTATGATGGACTTCCCGAGCGTATTCAGCTCAAACTCCGTGATCTTCCCAGCGGGAAACCCGATTCCCTTGATGTCCTCAAGATCTCTGCTCAATCCATCGACACCTCCCATTGGGAATGGCAGAAGGAGCAGCGATTTCGGCATTCTCGGGCCCTGCCAGCGAAAACCGGAACCTCCGACAATTCAAAGTCGGGCCACTCAGGCAACTCTGGCAATCATCCCACTCCCAACAACACCAATAGCGATTCCAAGAAGAAGAAGCAGAAGGGAGGCGGGGGGAACGGAGGGAACTCCAGCGGATCCCCCGCTCAAACTTCAACTTCTACGACTTCAGAGAAGCCTTGGGCGAAGATGCTGGGATCTGACGGCAAACTCCTTCCTGCCGAGAAAGCCCGTCGGCTTGCCGAGAACCTGTGCCTGCCTTGCGGAGGCAAAGGCCACCGCAGTGACACCTGTCCCACGTGCTGCTTCCACTTCTGGAACCGCAGCAACTCCGACTACTGCGTCCCAGTCGGGAAACTAAGTAGCGACTCTCGAAAGTCCGTGCGGCCCGAGGGTCGCGAAGACATCCCCGATCGCACCCCCAACTCTTTTTTACGACTTAATGCTTCTGCCCTCATGGACCCAAATTCCTTATGCCCATTCCTGCAGTGTCCGCAGATTCCGTCGGACTTCCGAGCCTTCATAGACTCTGGTTCGTCCGATTGTTTTGCAGACCCTGTATTTTGTACGACCAATAATCTCACACGCATTTCTATTCCTCCGATCGGCCTCCGTCTGTTTGATGGGTCCTCCGAGACCATCATCTCTGAAATCGTTCGTCTCGACGTTCGGTTCCCTTTGGGTGACACAACTCCGGTTGACACGCATTTCTATTCCTCCGATCGGCCTCCGTCTGTTTGATGGGTCCTCCGGGACCATCATCTCTGAAATTGTTCGTCTCGACGTTCGGTTCCCTTCGGGTGACACAACTCCGGTTGAATTCTATGTCGCCACCTTGGATTCTGCTTGCTCTGTTGTCCTGGGACACAACTGGCTCACCCGCTACAATCCGTTGATTGACTGGGTTTCGGGCCAAATATCTTTCCGCTCGCCTGGCTCTGCAATTCCACCTTCGGCTCCGTCCGAAGGCCTTCCGTCGGCCCCTGCCGGCTCCATCCCTCCTGTAAGGGAGCCCTCTGTCACTCCTCCAGCTGACGCCAGACCTCCGTCGGTCTCCTTGATAGGAGCAGCTGCCTTTGCCAGTATTTTATGCAGCGAAGGTAGTCAATTATTCCGTCTAGGCCTCTCAGAGGTCCTAGGACGTTCATCTGATACTTCCTCGGCTCCGGACTTGTCCGGACTTCCGTCAGAGTATCATGAGTTTGCTGATGTCTTTTCAGCTTCCGAGTCGGAAAAATTGGCACCTCATCGGCCATACGATCTCAAGATCGAACTAGAGGATGGGGCATCACCTCCGCCCGGTCCTATATACTCCCTTTCTCAGCTAGAATTGGCGGCCCTCCGAGATTTCCTTGACAAGAATCTTAGTAACGGCTTCATTCGACAATCGACTTCGCCACACGGCGCTCCGATCCTCTTCGTTAAGAAGAAGTCTGGCGAGCTTCGGCTCTGTGTAGACTTCCGAGCACTTAATCACATCACTCGGAAGGATCGGTACCCGCTACCGCTCATCTCGGACCTCCTTGATGCCGGTCGTAGCTCCAAGGTCTTCACTAAAATTGACCTTAAACATGCGTATCATCTCGTCCAGATCACCGACGGCGATGAATGGAAAACAACATTCCGGACTCGTTATGATTCCTTTGAGTGGCTGGTGATGCCTGAAGGCCTTACCAATGCTCCTGCCGCTTTTCAACGTTTCATGAATGACCTCTTTTCGGATCTCCTCAACATCACCATTGTGGTATACCTGGACGACATCCTCATCTATTCGGAGGACCTGTCGGAACACCGACAGCACGTTCGGGAAGTACTTCGGCGCCTTCGGAAAGCCGGTCTATTTGCTTCCCTCAAAAAGTGCGTTTTCAACGTGGAAACTGTTGAATTCATCGGATACATCCTATCACCGGAAGGACTTACAATGGACAACTCCAAAATCGAGGTCATTCGGGAATGGCCGGAGCCCCGAAAAGTCAAGGATGTTCAGTCATTCCTTGGCTTCGCCAATTTCTATCGTCGCTTTATTGCAAACTATTCTGATATCGTCGTGCCACTGACATGGCTTACTCGGAAATCCGAACCCTGGCTTTGGTCCCCTAGATGCCAGGAAGCCTTTGATACCCTTAAGCATGCTTTCACCACTGCTCCGATTCTTACGCATTGAATTCCAGGCGCACAACTTACTCTGGAAACCGACACATCCGACTACGCCATTGCGGCGATTTTCTCCATAACATCGCCGGACGGAGAAATCCGCCCAGTCGCATTTCATTCTCGGACCCTTTTGGTCCCCGAGCTCAATTACGACACTCATGACAAGGAACTTCTGGCCGTTTTCGAGGCCTTCCGAGTCTGGTGCCGATATCTGGAGGGAGCAGTCCCACCAATTGACGTGGTCACTGACCACAAGAATCTGGAGTATTTTGCAACTACGAAACTCTTGACCCAGCAAGCTCGGTGGTCCGAGTATCTGTCGCCTTTTAATTTCATCCTTTGGTTCCGACTGGGACGCCTCGGAGGCAAGCCCAACACTCTCACTAGACGATGGGACGTCTACCCTAAAGAGGGGGATAGTGGCTACACCAGTGCAAATCCGCATAATTTCCGACCAGTATTCACTCAGCATCAGATTGGTGCGTCCCTTCGCGCATCTGTGCTTTGGACCCCGGCGCTCCGAGCTGGTCACATTATGGACATTGATCAACTTCACGCAGACATCCGAGATACCCTACCTTCTGATCCTTCTGCTTCACGACATCTTAATGACGCCTCGGACCCCCGATGGGTAACCCGAGATGGACTTCTCTATCACGATGGACGTATCTACGGTGGAACTCCGACTTCAGGTTCTGCTCGACAAACACAATCATCTACTTGCTGGTCATTGGGGACAAAACAAGACCCTTGCCTTGGTCCGACAGGAATATGTGTGGCCCAGACTCCGAGACTTTGTTAAAAGTTACGTCCGATCTTGCGTTTCTTGCAAACGCGGCAAATACACTCACCATAGACCCTACAGACTCCTTCGGCAACTCCCGGTCCCCGAGCGGCCTTGGGACTCGATTTCTATGCACTTCACTGAACAGCTCCCTATGTCCGACGGCTATACCAGCATCCTCGTCATTGTTGACCGCCTGTCCAAGATGGGACTCTTTATTCCCTGTCACGGCAAAATCTCGGCGTCCGAGTTAGCCCATTTATTCGTCCTTCACGTTTTCTCCAAGCACGGAGTCCCGAGCCATGTCACCTCTGACCGGGGCACAGAGTTTGTTAACCATTTCTTCCGTTCCTTGGGAGAAGCGCTCAATATGCGTCTACACTTCACCGCCGGCTACCATCCTTCCGCCAACGGACAGACTGAGCGTGTCAACCAGACCTTGGAACAATACATCCGGATGTACTGCAATTATCAGCAGAACAACTGGGCCGCACTTCTCCCTCTCGGCGAGTTCTCCTACAACAACACTCCTAATGAAACTACCGGAGTGTCTCCTTTCTTCGCCAACAAGGGCTATCACCCGTCGGTTACCGTGCACCCCGAGCGGGATATCACCTCCGCTCGTGCCCGAGACTTCATCACGGACTTGGACGCTCTACACCAAGAGCTTTGCACTCAGATGGCCGCTGCACAGAAGTGCTATCAGGGACCCGCAGACAAGCGGAAAACTACGGACCTGAAGATCTCCATCGGAGAGACGAGGTATACATCAATGCCTTCGGCTTCCGAACGGCCCGACCGACTACGAAATTCTCGGAACTCTACTATGGTCCATTCGAAGTTATCGCCCAGCCCGGACCAAATTCACCCCGTCTTTCATGTCTCTCAACTCGAGCCCTCACATCCAAATACTATACCAGGTCGAGAACGGCCTCCGCCAGCCCCGATCGAGATAGAAGGGGACCTCGAGTATGAAATTGCAGAGATATTGGACAGCAAAATCGATCGGCGCCGTCGGCCTCCGCTAGTCTACCTTGTTCGCTGGGACGGCTACGCTGGAACAGCGGAGGAGACATCTTGGCCACGAGCCGATGAACTTGCCCATGCAGCAGATCTTGTTGAAGAATTTCACGCCAAACATCCTAACCGTCCTGGTCTGTTGTAACATCGGACACCGACGGCCACCGATGCGACTCGTTTACGATGTCTCACACAGGCTTTTACGCAATGAAGGTCTTCTGAGTGTTTTCCTTTTAAAAACCCTTTTTTCTTCCTTATGTTACTTATCACACATTTCATGACTCAAAAAGAAAAAATCATTTCTATACTACAAGAGGACAGTTTTTAGGCAGACCCGCTCGGCCCCGCCTCGTCGGGTCCCGGCCCTTTCGACCCCCCGTTCGGCCCCGACCCGGACTCCCCTTCCTTTTCCTTCACCAGTGTCTTGATGAAGTTCCCATTTTCATCCCGCTCGGGCTCCGGCGTCAACATCTGTGGGGCGGCGACTGCCCACACCTCTGGATGCACAACTTGCATCCAGGCGCTCCCCAAGGTCACCAGGTTCCGGAGGGTGCGAGCAGTCACCTCCGCGGCATCCGAGCTGTCTACGACAGCCCCCATGATGCCGAGGAGGTTACTCTCGGCCCTCCGGTGGTGCTTGGCGTTTTCGTCCACCTCCTTCTTCTCCCTCGCGGCTCGGCCCCATCGGTCCTTCTCGGACGCCTCCACCCCAGACGACAGGAGGTCCACCAAGGCCTCCAAAGAGGCTGCGGTGAAGCTACACCGTACCTTGCTGGTGTAGCACTTGGCGCAGGCTTTGCCCTTTTCGCGCCGTAGACAGGGAGCGCCGGTACTCCGGCAATGCATGCACTGTGGACGGGGTTAGCCTCCAACGGGTCCCGATACTCCCCGACTTACCTTGTTGGGGAACTCATTCCCCGTCTTCCGCTTCTTCCCTGTCGGCCCTGACTCAGCCCCCGACTCGGAGCCCCGCTCCTCCTCCTCGGACCTTGCCCGATGTTTCCCTTTCTCCTTCTCTTTCCGCTCAGCCTCCGCTTTCTCCGCCTGCAAGTGTTTCCGCTCGGCCTTTTCGGCCGCCCGTTTTGCGGCCTCTTTCTCGGACTCCACGGCTGCCCGACGAGCCGCCTCCTCCTCCTCCTTTCTGCGCCTCCTCGTCGCCGCACGCAGGTGGTGGCGGAGAGCGGCCTCTCCCTCTGACCACTCCTCGGCCTCGGACTCCCGTGTGTTTTCAACATGGGCGTGGTACTCTTCGGTTGTCTCGTTTGCGTTGCGGGGCATTGCGGGTAGTAGGGGAGGTTTGGGTACGTGGGTGATGGTTGTTGACAAGATGTGGAAAAAAAAAATCGCTTTCACATCACGTGCTACTGTACAGTTGCTGCAGAAGTGTTCGGGCCGATCGGAATCGGCCCCGAACTCCATTCCACTGACGCAGATTTCCCAGCACCTCATGGGTTCGGTGCTAAGTGGGGGATACTGTCACATACCGTGACATCGGACTCCCTCGGCCTCCGAGAATCACCGAATCGTAATGTCCCCATTCTCATTGGCTACTTCATTCACCATATGCTCAAGACTCCCTATGAATCACAATGACTTTCTTCGTCGGCGTCCTCGGCCTTCCGACGTCCACCGACACAGCATTGACTTACATTGACTCCTACATACTCATTCCCATCGCGGAGCCTATCGGCCTCCGATGATTAATTACACTACGATATCATTTAAATAGCTCGATGTACTCTCGCTTCTAGTCAGTTTGAATATCGACTAAGTTTCCCTCTTCTCAAGTCCACATCCTCTCGGTCTTCCGTTCTCCTCCGAAATTGGACACTGGGTGTAGAGAAGGGCACAGCGCACAAGCTGAAGCCAAGTCCACTCCCTCCGTCGGTCCCCGATTCGGACCTCTGTCCGGGATCCAATAGGACTTCACACTTATCCACGAAGTCCCCCTTTGTGACGTTCCTCCCTTATCGTTCACATAAAACTATTGTCTTGACAGGACCCATCGGACCCCGACGGGCCCCGACGGAATCTGGTACTTGACACAGACCCATTTTTTTTTTGGCATTTTTGAACCTATTTGGGTCAAGAAATGCCCCCGTCACCGTCACCTATGTCCCAAGTGTTCAGCTCACATATGGCCGGCGGTCTGGCCATGCGTGTGCTGTTCACTGACTGACCTGTGATCAGTGTTGGACCATATGTAGGCATGACGATGGTATGTGCTTTGCCACAGGTCTATGCGCAAAGCTACCAAAGTATCCAAGTTAATACTCCTCTTTGTGTGTGAACGACCACTTTCTGCCCTTTACTTCAAGCTAATCCAATCCCCTGAAGCCATGCACATACCTTGTTACCGATTACATGCTACTCACTCAACTCACCAACACCTTCGAAAAAGATGTTGCACAGCAATAGGGTGTTTCATAATAAAGAATCTGAGCCCCAACTTGTGCCCCAACTTTGACCCCAACTTGAGGTCAAGTTGGGGCACGAAATAGATTGGGGTACCAAGTTGGATGTCAGATCGTGGTCTGGACCCCAATCTGATGTCCAACTTCGACCCCAACTTGGTGCCCCAACTTGAACTGGCTGATTTGCTCTATCCCCCGTCCTTCCCAGTCGCAAAATGTGACTAACTTGTGACCCAAGTTGGGGCCAAGTTGGGGTCGAAATTGGGGTCAAAGTTGGGGTCAAACATCTAATTATGAAACACCCTAATGCCTCCTTGTCCCTGCATCACGCATTGTCAAGTTCTTCGTCTTGAGCGACGCCCTCACATTCCTCCTGCAGGCTGCAGGTGGCGGGCTCTCGTTGGGGTCATCCCATTGGCAAATCTCGGGAACATGGTCTGTCCTGCAACTGCCTCATACTAGCAACATGTCCGCTGACACTTTCGCACAGATTGCAATGCGCTCTTCACTGTCATTCTCCTCATTTTCGGGCAGCGCATGTGCATTGCACCTCCCCACACACCTGTACAAACTGACCCCTAAAGCTGGCACTCCAGCTTCCTGGAAGTCTGGCGATACAAGTCTTCCTTCCACCAGGGCTTCAGGGTCTTTGACGGCTCGCCAGTCAATGATTGGTGAATCCTGTATTTCATCATGTGCGTTACTTGCATTGGCACTTGGTGAGCTGTCCAAACACCTATTTCCAGATAACCTTGCTGATTTATTTTCTTCATGCACCAGACCCATTCAGTCTACAGGCTCATTGAGATCGCGCAAGGGTAAACTCGCCATTCAATCCCTTCCACAGCCTGAAGCTCACATATTCTTCTCCAGGCCCGACGGCTTCCTCGCCATGCACGAGGCCAACTTCTATATCCTCGACGCGCTTCCGTTGTGGCTCACGATGTCGTTGAACTGGATTGTGTGGCCTGTGCGATTCCTAGAGGCACATCCCATGCGCAGTGCCTTGCAAGTCAAGCTATCCCCCATGTCGGCACCATATCATGATGTGCAGAAGGTGTAGTACTATTAAAGTATTGTCAGTTTCTGACTGGGACCGTGTTGGAATATAACCTACCTACAATGAAGACATTACTGTCACTACTACAAATCATCAGGTCGGACAGAATCCTTATAGTAAATGATTGCAATGGATAAATCAAGCCATGTATAGAGCATCTGAGCAAGGCGGACAATGTCCGCCGATAAAAGATTGACCAAGAAACATCTGATGCTCCAGTGTTCGAGTCGTATGGCTAGCCATAGAGAGCTACATCAGGGAAATGCTCCCCATGTATTTTACGATACAATTTCGAAAAATATATCCCCCAGAAATATTTTGAGCAGTGTTGCAGATTAAGGCCTTACTAAGGGTGGTTTTTCATTCCAAGGCCTTAATTGGCTAAAAGGGAAATTTCTACAAAGACAGTGACTGTATGTACAGCGACGAGTTCTACCAACAATCAAGGGCTGTATTCATCTTCCAAACCAGGCAGCACCCCATTGTCGGGCTCCTCGTCACTCTCTTCCGCTGCAAGCAACTCCATTAGCAGTCTTTCCCTGGTAAACTGTTCCGCACGTGGCCTTTCAACAGCGCAACGAACTTCGCCACCAAGTAAGGTGGCAAGGGAGTGAGGGAAGAGTTTCGGCTGTCTGGAAGGGCCACCTTTGGAAGGCTGGGGCTCGGGATCATCACTGTCTGAGCTGTTGAAAGCAGAAGCTTTCCATTTGGCCAGTTCCACGTGCCAGGATACTGCCGATTTGATTAGTGCAGGCATGTGCCGACCTTTCCAATCATCCTTCTCATCATCGCTGGTCTCGAGAACATCCGCATAGCGTGGGACAGAGAGTAAAGTGGCTGATTTCTTCGCATCATGGACCTCATGTGGCTTCCTTACTTCAATAACACAGGGGGCAGAGCCCACGGCATCTTAAAAAAAAGCCAATGTGGTTTATGCGCAGTTTATGCACAGAAGTTGGCCGGACATTGGCCAGAAGTTGATGGTGGACAAGATAAGATGTTGGATAAGATAAGATAGGCTGTGATTCACGGTCACCTGAGAGCCTGATTGAAATATATCTCGTTGAGTTTAATACCACAAGGGTGTTCAAGGAGATGGGGAAGGAACTGGGCGTGGATATTGAATAATACTCGTATTTCAGCCAACAAAATGCAAGCCAAATTGTAGGAAACAATTTGTGGGACGCCTCGACGTGTTGCTTACATGAGAACACATTGTTTGATGGCATGTGTCGCGCTGTTTCTTTGTCTCCTCCAAGTCGTACCTCCCCATGTCTTCTTCATCTGGACAAAATTCTGAAGCCCGTCCTTCATCTGCCCCAGCCGAGCCTCCACTGGAAGTAACCCAGACGGTCCACAGACTAGTGCAAGAGATAGATCACCTGTTGAAAAACGCGCCAGTACCAAGAAACCACGTCGTGGTCCGAAGAGCAAGTCCAAGGCTCACCAGTACCACATTAAGCGGGATCAGGTCCCAGAGGAGCACAAGGGCACCAAGGTACACCAGCGATCCGCTACTCTTTGTTCGCCATGTGTGCAACAACTTTAGTATGATAGGCATTGGATGATGCCTATTGATGGGACTAATGCCTATCACAATTAAAAAATGCCTATTATGTGGGTGAATGCCTATTGCTTCACACGTGCCTATTATTTCATGAATGCCTATCCACCAAGGCTTTCTCCTCCTTGTGCTGACCACGGGTTTGTTCAGATGCTTCAGATGCTGCGCACAACACACAAAGAGTGCGGCACATGCCATTTATCCATGGCACTCGGCACACATCTGTGGCACATCATCGCCATGGGCGGCACATCAATGATCAAGTGCGGCACCTCTCTGCACGGCACAGGCGGAAAATGCCGACCAAACAGCAATTGGCGACGTTCATGTCTACCACACCGACTTCAAGGGCTTGGGGAAGAATCTCGCCTCATAAATCTACCTGACTTGCTTGTAATAAATTTAACCGACGATGGATATGAGAAAAGGTTGCAAACAGACATACAGAATTTCACATAGAGTGAGTAAAGTGGAGGAGGAATATGTATGCTAGTTGAATGGGTGAATTTTCACAGAGTGAAATTGAATAAGCACAATGCCAGAAAGAACAGACATTGAAAATTGCATTGTGCATGGAGGAACAGGAGGTTGATTAAGGACTTGGGTCCAAACTGGCTCATTTTATACCATATTTCAATACAAAGATCTGAGCTCTCCCAAATTGGAATGTTTGAAAAATACAGTCATAGCCTCGGTCATGACCAAGCCAGAAAGTACCAGGATGGTTTATTTTCACTTTGAGCAGTAAAATACATTCATTATACATGAATCCAGTGATGGGTGAGCGAAGAAATCTGACATGTAAATGCAAAGATTTGGACTCTCCTGAATTGGGATGTCTGAAAAAGGCGGTCATAGCCTCAGTCATGACTGAGCCAGAAAGTACTAGGATGGTTTATTTTCACTTAGAATGGTCATGTACATTCATTTTAGACGAATTCAGCAAGGAGGAAGTGAAGAATTCTGACATGTAAATGCAAAGATTCAAACTCTCGCAAATTGGGATGTTCAAAAAATGGGGCCATGACTGGTCATAGCCTTGGTCATAACTGAGCCATAAAATACTACAATCACTTATTGTCATCTGTATTTCTTATACACAAATTTCGCAGCGGGGACCGAAGGACATTGGCTCAAAGTCACGTGGGCATGGGCTTTGCTATTCATGGCATTAGCTGGGTGGGGTGAAGGGGGGCGCGGTCGTTGTGACCGTGGTCACTGAAAATATACGTCACTTTTCGTGTTACTAATGTGAGTTGTTAGGCAGTCAAGCGTGTGATAGGTGTTTAAATGCATGATAGACATTTGAATGCAGGATAGGCATTTACTAATTGGGTGATGGCATTCAACTGCACAATAGGCGTCCATTGAATACCTATCCTACTAAAGTTGTATGTACTCGGCTGAACACAGTGAATCACTGTTTACAGCTCGATAGACTTGGGGAAGCGAAAGAGATTGGTAGGATCATATGTCCTCTTGAGATCCTGTAGACGAGGATAATGAACCCCATAATAGCGCTGTTGCCCTAAGAAATCTCTCAATGAGTACTTGCACATCGATCTGCCACTGGTCGACTTACAATCAACCAATCGGTCGTCAATATAGTTCAAGTATGACCCGTAATCCCAGTCAGGCGGCATATTGTCCGTGATGGCGCTGACGACACCTTGACAGACCGAGTCAGCAAAATATACTAGATGAAGTGCTAAGCAAGCACATACCATCGACGAATGAAAACCCGTCTTCAGTAAAGACCGGTGTCTGGGTAACCTGAACCTGCATCGTGAACATTGAGTCTCGATGAGCGTATGCCGTAGCATCCACGGGGACAGCATTGATCGCCGAACTGTTTCCACCATATAGTCCCATCTGGACAAACCAAGTCTGAAGAGGTTCAGCAAATATCGGCACTGGGATGACAATTAACATACTAGCGGTGTAGCGAATCCTTCAATCGCCAAATGTTTCATGAACTGCAGTCTCGCAATGTCGTCCATTGGTTCCTCCTGAGGTGTCACGAGAGACTTGACATAGAACGTGTCATTGGTGTCCGGACGTAGGGATGTGTCGAGCGGACCACTGTTCAGCGTCGCAAGATTATCTATCCACGTTCCATTGCCAATCGAGACACCAAAGATCGGACTGGGCAACATGTCGAGGAATGGTTGCAAGACACTCTCGACCTGTCCTTCTGGACCATACCAGGCACCTCCAAACACAAAACTGACATATCCAGTCGCGTTCCCCCTGTTCCAGAGGACCGCAAGTCCCAATTCCGTCGGAATGCTGTTTACGTAGTCCTGATAATCACCAAGGGCCTTGGCTGCTGTCACGTAGTCCAAGTTCCATTGATACTCGAAGGCAATAGCATAATCAGGCGCAGGAAACGTTTCGAATACGATCTTGGTGACGATGCCAAATGAACTGGACGAGCCAGTTATGCCCTAGATACCAGTCAGAGAACTGGTCACAGGGTTTACGACGGAAATCTCACCCAGAATAAATCGGGATTTATTGTTAGAGATGCGGTGGTTAGCGTTGCGTTCGCCAAAACCACCTCGACCTGACGGATTCTGTCTAATGTGAGACCCCACATTCGAGATGTAAGGCCATAGCCTCCATGTCCTAAGTGGATGGTCAGGGAAAGTCGAAGCTCCGGAGGTAAAGCTCTTACCGCTATGGCCACCTATGCCCACATATGCAAAGAGACCTGGGCGAGTTCAGTCACGATTGACGAGTCAGATGATCTTCAATTACCATGTGGTATAGCACGACCATGTTCGTTGAGAGCCAAAGCGACATCTCCCAGTCTATTCCCAGTTTCAATATGCGCATCTGTTGCGAGCCCGTTCTGGATAACCGTGATATTCTTCATGAAACTCAGGTCAACGACGAGTCTTCCATCGCCAAGGGCGTTGGCGATGAAGCTGTGCTGCAAGACCGTTAAGAATGGAAAGCAAGATAACATCAGGGAGGCTCACACCACCGCTCCTAGCAGTCACTGAAAGGTTGAATGAAGAACCGGCCTTGACCGCTTCAGAAACCTGCGAGGCATTTACAGGAAACGCAATGACGGCTGGCTGATAATGGAATCTGAGATTGTCTATGAAGGGATCATTTCAGTGCTCGCAAGGGATATTGCAAGCAAAAATACATACAAGACAAGATGTCAGTCGTGTATTCAGGGTCACCAGGACCAATGACTTTTATTCCCGCATTTTGGAGAACATTTTTAATGTTTGTGGCAGAGGCAAGAGCTGCCAAAACCAAGGAGAAAGAGGAAAGAAGCTTCATTGTGGAAAAAAAATGTACCTCAGAGCCTACTTTATATATTTGAACTCGAGACACGGTGTACTTTACCCGTGTTGCGGGTCATCTCGGCTTGAGATAGCAATGTCCTGCCGGGGGATACGCGTCCAAGTCCTTCGTGTGCCGAGAATGAGTCAGGGCATTAATAAACCTTACCCACCGGCAGTCCCGACGGAAGCTGCTCCAGTGACTGTGTTCGCTTCCTGCATACTGAATACACCACATCAATTGATCCTGTTAATGATCCTGAGTCTCACCTTCCATGATCGCGGGCGCGGCAATCAAATACATATTTAGGGAATGCAAGATACCCGGCGCTGACGACATCGACGTGTATCCTCCGACGCCGAAGGAACAAGTCTCCATTGGCAGGGGCATGGTCATGCCTTGGACCAACACTGCTGGCCGGCATTCAAGACAGCGGTGCTGCGGAACCATCTTCCACGACGTTCACCAGGGCGCCCCTATCTCCTTCTACTGTCTTGACGTGCAACCCGACGCACCCTGGATCTTTCTAATCTACACAGACCTTTCCGACCTCACAACGGCTGCTGAGCTCTTGGTGGCTGTATTTACCGCCTTCGTCGCTGACCCCGATGTTATTCAGAGGGTGACAGCTTTCCATAGCAATATTCCGGGGGACGCGCACGAACCTAACTTCGTTATCGGCGTCCCGCTACACTGCGCGGAGGTCAGCACGTGCACTGTTCGACACCGCCCTGGCCGATTTGGCCACAGTCCACCCATCACGGCGCATCGCATCCTCATCCCACCCATCTCGAAAGACCAAGTTGCGACCTATCGACTCCAGAATCACCTCATGTCTGCCAGCTTCACCATCGACGTTCCGAAGCGGGGCATTGCGAAGCCGTGGCTTGGTCCGGACCCGCGGTATCCGGAACCAATGTCATGCTCGGAGTGCCACGGCGTCGATCAGTGCAACGAAGATTGCCCCATCCTCCACTCGTCTGGATACCGCTCTGCCCACGACATCCCAGAGGACGATCCGAGCAGCTCGGAGGTGCCGACTTCGCTTACCGTCGCACCCCAGGCCTCCACCTCTAACGAATGGACAACAGTTCCTGTCCGAGGCACTGGACGAGGTCGCGCCCGTGGTGGACGAGGTGGAGGGCGCCCTTTCCGCGGCGCGAGTCGGGGTTACCGTGGTTATGGTGGTTATAACCGGGGATACGCACCTTACGGCTATTAAATTTCTGCGAACATTGCCTGCGATGTTATACTGTACATGCCTCGCCTGATTCTCTTGTACAATACTCATGCCTACCATCCCCCCTGCCTCGCCTGATTCTCTTGTACAATACTCATGCCTACCATCCCCCCTGCGAACGAATGTAACAATTTTATTTACCTCATTGCGCGTGCATGCCTCGGGTATTATTACCCCGCGCCGTTCAATATTTTATGCTTCATTTTATTTACCTCTTGCATCATTTCGGAGATGGACATTGCTTAGTGTGTTTTCCCATCTAACCACCATCTCTTTGACGAGTATCGGTTGGCTATGTGATATGCGCAAACCAGTATGTCTGTTGGGCAGACTCACAATTTCCCTCTGTTCTGTCTTTCTGCGCCCCTGCTTCGTCCGGCGGCTGTCGGTGAAGCCAACTCGTGTTATGTGATGCAGAGGAGCCACCAGAGCGTCTTGTAAGCAATCGACATCACCAAAAATTCAACTCATCTCGCATCTCTTGTCCCTCCTCTTGCGCTTCATATGATGTCTGGGCGCTGTACTGCCATGTCCACTCCTTTGCGGCTCAGAGCTGAAGGTTGGATAAAGCAGGGAACGTGTTCTGTCAGCCCGAAAGGAAGCCTCGGCTGACTGGAATTGTATCTCATCGACCACTAGCATGCACCATTGAGGTTTTTGTCAGCCAGCTTCCTAAATTAACTTGAATAAATTAAAACACTCTGTTCAATCATGCAACTCTTGTACAATAAAATACTCCGTGACGCGCGGTCTTAAAACGCACCTTTATTAAGGCCTATACACTCAAACGAAACCAGTTTTGGTACCTTGGGCCCTCCTGGTACACGGGAGGGTTTCGGGGACGTGGTACATCCCTCTCGCATGTGCCTGCCGGCTGCGACTTCAGAATAGGGTGTTTCATAATTAGAATTTTGACCCCAACTTGTGCCGCAACTCGGACCCCAACTTGAGGTCAAGTTGGGGCACCAAATAGTTCGGGAAACGAAGTTGGATGTCAAATCGTGCCTATACCCACGATCTGACATCCAACTTCGACCCCAACTTGATGCCCCAACTTCGTGCCCCAACTTCGGCTAATCTCGGTCACTCGGGCCTTTGCCACCGCAATCATTATGTAACCACTCTGATCTTTCCATTGTCGGCCGTCGGTCTCCCGCCACATCTCAAACTACCTCTAAAAATTGTAGTGCAGTTCAGGCAAATAACCATATGATTCAAGTCCACCAAAAACCATTTACAAGGCTAGGCACATAAAATACAACTACATTTCAGAGCACCACCATTCCGATGCCCAACTCCAGCTCCCAACAAACCTGCTTAACTGCTTGTGAGAAGAAATCTCAAGTTGTGGTTTTGAAGTTGAGGCTCAGTTGAGCCTGGTTTCTGGTAAAATGGGAGTACAGGTGTTTCACAATTGAGTCCCCAACTTGAGCCCCAACTTTGGCCAAGTTGGGGTCAAGTTGGGGCTCAAGTTGGGGCTCAGGTTGGGGTCGAATTTTTAATTATGAAACACCCTAATGCGAAATCAGCAGGAGTCAGGGTACCTGGGGGCCTATCCCTGGCTACCAAATGTGTGGCCTCTCCTGTAACGGTTCTGTTGCTCTGGCTGTTACGGAGCAAAGCGATGAGCAGCACACTAGTACCTTCCCCGATATTTTCTCTCCAACCAAACACTCGCCAACAAGTGTGTTTCTTAGCACTTCAGTGGATGTTCAGATGGAGACAAGATCCATTAGTTATATTGTGGAGGGTACTGATACCCGGCGATTGCACGTGGATATGGGAGATATTGAGGTGTCAAATGAACCGATCTCAAGCAACAACAATGTGCAAGCGAATACAACTCACACGGACAAGAAGACTTATGAATCAGAGAATCTACAGTATTCACATTCAAAAAATGGTATAAACTGCGGCGCCGATGACGCTCGCGACGATGCAAGTGGCTGGGAATATGAAAACCTGACGATACGGAAACGAAACAAGCCACCAAAAGTCTTGAAGTCAGGCAAGTCCACATGCTCAAATTTAACGATTGGTTCACTCAACATTGCTGGCCGCGATTTGAATATGTCCATGCACCACAAAAATCACAAATTTAAATTCCTTAAGCAAACTATCGACACAAATAATCTTGGGGTCCTTGGAATCCAAGAAACTCACTTTGACACTGAATCTGCAACTCAATTCAACAATGTCTTTGGGTGTTGGTTCAAATTATATCACTCAGCCCACCCTAAACTAAAAGCCATGCTCGACAGCTGGAGTGGCCTTCATTCTCAATAAGAGATTTGTCGACACTGAAAATGTTCGCGAATATGAATTAATACCCGGACGCGCCTTCATGATTATCATCCCTTGGCATAACGGTGAATCCCTGAACATTCTGAATATCTATGCTCCGCACCGTCCCGAGGAGCGGGACAAAATGTGGAACGAACTTTGGAAGAAATGGGCCGATGACACCCAGCTTCTGTTTTCAACCATTGCATTAGGGGACTGGAATTTTGTCTAAGATCCAATGGATAGGAATTCGGGGACTGCAGAGTTAGTTCCCGAGAGCTTCAAAAGGATTAAACATTTATTGCGCTTACATGATGGGTGGCGCGCTACATTTCCTGACACCCGAGACTACACATGCGTTCAACACCGAAAGGATAGAGTATCCAATGAACTCCACACTTCTTACTCACGAATTGACGGAATCTGCATAGTCAACCAACAATTCAAATTATACAGAGGTTGGGACATTAAACACTGTCCTGTCAAAAGTGACCATAGACTGGTCATCACTCAACTGACATGCCGACCTGACGAGCAACCTGGAAATGGGCGTTGGAGTATGCCCCTCTACCTCCTGAAGACCCCTAAATTTATGAAGAAAGTTCAGGCTTTAGCCGCTCAGCTTCTCGAAGATCTTGAAGATCCATCCAACAATATTCAAACTCTCTGGGCGAAATTCAAACTTGATATAATCACTTTCGGAAAATACTGTTCGAGTTTCATAACCAACGAAACGACTCGCCAAGTACGAACCTGGAAGGCCCAATTGAAGCTAGTGATCCACAATGAGGATATGCCGCCCGGTGACCGGACCCTGGCAGCTTACTTACTAGAGCAAAAAATTGCTGACCACTTGCGCGGAGAGGCGGAAAGAAAGAAAACCTTGTCCGAAACACGTTATGATGTTGATGGCGAAACCATGCGAACGACTTCCTAGACCCATTCAGCGAAAGGGTACCATGCAAAAGAATCGATAAGTGAATTTAAGGTAGATAACAATTCCGCGATACCTCAGTATGAAACTCGCCCGAAATGCATGGCACAGATGGCGCAGGACTATCATGATTCAATTCAAAACAAGGACCTTCCGGATGAATATGGAAGGGTGATGGCAACAGAAATCACCCTGGAAAAATGCAATGTTCACCTGTTTGAAAGTGAGTTCAAGGAAATGGACAAGGATTTATCGGATGATGATGTTGGATGTGCATTAAAGCCGTCAAATAATGGCAAGGCACCGGGAGTTGATGGAATTCCCTATGAATTTTACAAGATGCTCGACATCCTGTTCTGTCAGAGCAAAGGCTCTGACCAAAAATCATTTGATCTGATAGGCTTCCTCACACGATTGTATAAAGACATTGAAGAACATGGTATTGTAGATGGCACCAAATTCAACATGGGGTGGCTGTCTCCTCTGTTTAAAAAAGCAGATCTGGCCTTCATTAACAACTATCGTCCGGTAACTCTCCTAAACTGTGATTACAAGTTAATGACAAAGACATATTCCTTACGGTTGATGAATGTACCACCATCGCTCGTGCATCCCAATCAAGCTGGATTCATGAAAGGGAGAAAAATTGAAGACCAAGTGAAGCTGGCAAAATTCCTTCTGAACTACGCAGAGGCCGCCGAGGAGGACAGAATTATTGTGGCTTTGGACCAGGAATAGGCTTACGATCGAATTAACCACAACTACCTGTTGAGAGTTCTTCAGCACATGGGATTTCCTCCCAAATTTTTCAATATCATTCAAAAATTTTACACAAACACCGAGATAATTGTAACGGTCAACGGTGAAATGAGTGAACCTTTCATTGTCTCTCGTGGAGTTAGACAAGGTGATCCTCTCTCCTGTCTATTATTCAACCTGGCAATCGAGCCTTTAGCTTGTTTAATTCGAAATTCGGAACTTAAAGGAGTTAGTATACCTGGTAAAGATGAAGACTTAGTTGTCTCGCTGTTTGCCGATGACACAACAGTATATCTATCATCTCAGAATTCACTTCAGTCCCTCTGGGAAATTCTACGCCTGTGGTATGCAGCTTCAACAGCCAAATTCAATGCACACAAAACAGTTCTACTACATTTCGACCGAGCGGCCTATCGCGAAAAGGTGATACGAGAGAGGCGGATAAATAATAAGATGAAGATTGGTGCTATTGACGAAAGCCTAGTGATAGTACCGGAAGGTCAAACTTGCCGCATGCTGGGTGCGTGGATTGGAAATGATGTGCCATGCGTTACACCGTGGCCTTCAGTCCTCGAAAAAATTACAAAGGACCTCGAACGGTGGAAAGCATCAGCACCAACTCTGGAAGGAAAACATCATATTATAAACATGGTAATTGGAGGTCGAACTCAATATCTGACTACCACTGGTTGAACATTTCAAAATTTTCACCTTCTTTTTCAGTGAAAAATGTCATTTATTTTTCACACATTTTTCACTGAAAAAGCAGGTGAAATTTTCAAAACATTTTCATCACTTTCTTATTTTATTTAGAATTTTTCACCTTGAATTGAGAAAGTGCTGAAAAAGTTTTAAATTTTTCACCTTCTTTTTCAGTGAAAAATGTCTGAAAAATAAACAACATTTTTCACTGAAAAAGAAGGTGAAAAAATTGAAATGCTCAACCAGTGTACAGTGCAGGGCATGCCCAAGGACATTGAAGATGCACTTATCAACGCTGAACATGTCTTCCTTTGGGATGGAAAAAAGGCCAGAATTGCACACGAAACTATGATTCTCGACACAGCCGAGGGCGGAAAACAAATATTGGATATTCCGGCCAGAAATGAAGCAATTGACCTATGGAATCTACAATCTTACCTAACACAGGGGAATAATCGAGCCTCCTGGTGCTACTTCGTTGACCGCATGTTGACAAATTTCTTGGAGAAGAGTTACCTCGATGTTCAACCAGGTCAGATCTTGAACATTTTCCTAAAAGATATACACATCCTGATCTCTTCGAGGACTCCACCACCCGAAGTAATCAAGCGAATGATTCTGACAACACAAAAGTATAACCTGAAATTCACAGCTTTGTCAGTAGGTGAAGAGATTAAATTCATGCCCATCTGAAACACCCAGGAACTCACATGAAACACTATCGGAAGGCCTGTCGCTGAGATGCCGTGAAATGCCTGAGAATAAACCATGGAGTGCGAACTGTGCTCGACACCCTTACTATTGCACACCGACAAACTGTAATTGCCAGAAAACCACATCAAGTCAATCCCTCAGGTATAGGATGTAAGAACTGCGGCTGTCTATCATGTTATCAGGACCGAACACAGTTGAATTGTGAACACCCAGGACAATGCATCGAAACAGCCAAACTTTTGATAGATAATATTCTGGAAAAATGGAATCCAACCATGCGGAATCCTCATTTGTGTGAAGAGCTGCAATGGAATGAACAAATGATAGAAACAGATCACACCATGGTCTTGGATCCAAACTTTACGCTGTCGCGTATGGAGAATGGGTTCCGAATATTTGCCTTTGAGGAGTCACTCAACGGAATTCCTGCAAGGAGGTTGAAAATGTCTACGCGGAGTCCAAGCCTTATGTCAGTATTTCTGCATGCACAGGTATTACGCCCCGTCGAATTTGACCAAAGTGTCAATGTGATGGTCACCACAGAAACCGAAGACGCCCACAAAAGTGAGATCCTCTCACTGAACTTTGACAAGCCTGAAATACCGGTGAATTTTACATCTGCTCTCTTAGGAGGTCTGCTACTTATTTTGCAAAAAAAACACAGATAAATGTACCACTCCTTATTTGCTGCTCTTCAGACTTCTTGCTGTGAGCGCTAGTCAAAGAAAGAGAAACAACATATTAGACGCAGAATTTTGCCTTCTGAAAGCTGTATTTGCCATGCTAAATGAGGGAGTAGCTTGGGTTCAGTTCAAGAAAGTTGTTAACAACCATGCCAAATTCTTATCAAAAGAACACGTCCGTACCGTCCAAATTGGCACAGAAATTGATGTAATGTTCGAGTGCCCAGGGGTCCTGTTATCACAGGGCTCGCAGAGATATTTTACGAAGATTATCCGGAAACTCCGACCAAGGACTCAGAGAAAATCAACATTCATAAATCTTGACCGCATTCGAAGTTCGGTTCAAGAGGTTTCCAAGTACACACCTTCTGATGAAATTATCTGGAGATCATTACGGTCTACCAATCTCCAGTGCTTGACAAGGGAGTTCTTCTGGAAATGTATACATAACACATTCAGAGTTGGGGACTTCTGGTCCCACATCGACACCCCGGAGATTCGAGGATGATGCCATACGTGTGAAGTACCCGAAACATTGGAACATATTGCGTTTGGAATGTGAGGCACAAGGCCAAAGTTCAATATGGGACCTAACACATCTGCTCTGGTCAAATAAATTTACTCGCTGGCCAAAATTGAACTGGGGCTTGATCTTAGGGTGCAACCTTGTGAAATTTAGGTCAGATAAAGGGGCTGTCCTGCCTGAAAAGGGCAGGCTGTTCGCTATACTTGTGTCCACAGTGTAGAAGCTGATATGGAATCTTCCTACCAACCGTGTGATTACTACTCCAGATAGGACAGTTACCAGGACAGAAATTTATAACCAATGGTTGAGAGCCGTAAATTGGGCTCTACAACGTGATTGAATCTTAACAGACAAAATTAAATTTGGCTCACTTGCGTTGAAAAAAGAACTTGTCTTGAAGACATGGAGTGGGCTACTTATGGATGAGGACTCGTTGCCTGTTGACTGAACACATGAGGGGGTTTTAGTGGGTATGCGGCCGATGAGTGATAAACATGGGATAGGATAATTTTTTTTCAGGCCAGAGTCCCACGCTGGTTTGATACATCATCAGCCATTTGACAAATCCATTGCAGAGTTTTTGAGTTTTTTGGGGTTGTTAGGTTTTTTTCCAAAATGAAACTGGTCTGAAATGTGAGATCTTCCATAGTGCAATGATTGAAAAAAGATTTTTTTTTGGAGGTTTTCAAAAATGTCCGCCAAGTTGCAAAGTTGTCAGGTTGCGAGGTTATTTGGCAGGGTTTTGAGATTTGGCACTGTGTTTTGAGGTTTTTTGGGGTTTGACAACCCCAAAAAAACCCCAAAACGGATTTGTCAAAAGTCTGATGATGTGCGTAACAGCATTTCCTCCTGGGCAATTCTCACTGGCAACGACTGGCTAATAACCAGCAATACAAGCGGATGAGCTTGGAATGCTTCTGCAGACTGAGTTTCATTATCCCAAACACTCCAAAAAAATAATAATGATGCGATCACATGGCAACTGGCAACCAGATAAGATAAGATTTCACTTGGGGGTGTGGGCCGTGGCGTGGCTCGGCAGGAAACCTGTACTTAATTATTTTAATCCGAAGGAACCATAATTAGTGCAACCCACTAACCATCCACTAGAATGCAAGAATCACATGTCAGGTGGAAGAATGCAAAATGTCTGCGGTTGTCAAGTACAGGGGCCAAAGAAAGAACCACATAAAAGGCAGATGGTGTATGAGGAAGATGGTCACAGCCTTAATGGGTGCGGCATTGTCGACAGACGGAAGCTGTGCGAAGAACTCCAGATTGCAACACCCAGAATTCTTGTTCTGCTCCCCTGCCAGCAGTAAATCTTGTGTATGCATTTAGTACCAATTCTAATTAAATATGGAACTGTCAGAGATATCCTCAGCCCTGGAGCTTGTAAACATCTGTTTGTAGGACATGCCCCAGATTTCTTGGATTTCACCTCAGATCCAATTTACTGGGACTTGAATAGGTGACAAAAAGTATCAGAAATATCCTCAGCTCCAGAGGGCAGGTGGTGGCAAGGAGGTGCTAATGAACATTTGTTTGTGCAGTGTTTGTAGCACTTGCAAAGTATGCTCTGTAATGACACAAGGTTTTTGGATTTCAACTCAACTACAATTTACTGTGGCTGTAATAGCTTCCAGAAAGCCTCAGACATGTTATAAGCTCACAAGGGCCAGTGGTGGAAAGGAGGGGCTTGTATCATGTGCAAAGTATGTTTGGTAGTGTCATAAATATGTGGAGTAGCTTGAATCTTGTAGAGTCTTGGAAGTAATTGACTAAATAGAGTCGGTTTATATGGAATTCATGTGATCGGGGCTGCGTTTGAAGTTGGGTATCAAAGCTTCAAGAAAGCGGATTTTGGTAGGATACAGAATATCCAACAATGGTCGCTCGCACCTTGGAACGAGTTGATGCCAAATTTCGGTCTTTTGCTCAAGAGTCAATTCTTGTAGAATCTTGAAGGTCCTCGGGGTATTGTTCAGGCATTTTGTCTAGAGAGAGACAGTACTGGCAACAAGGGACTGGGTCTAAATTATAGAGCCGATGTTTGTTGTGACATCAAAATGTCCTTGCTGCCTTGAAACTTTCTGGTTTCTTACGGTGCAGTGAGTGATTCTAGCATTTCATCGGTGCTAGGATATCCTGAAGGGGATTTTGGCTAAAGAGATACAATGCTAGCAACGAGGTACTCGGTCTACAATTTCGAGCACAATTTGTGTTCATAGCCAGGATATAAAACATGACTGGATAAACTACGCCAATATCTGCCCACTGTGGGTTTAATACCCACAGAGAGATCAACATGGTCCTGGTCATCAATCCGAATCCTCTTGTTGGGTGCAGCAGTCCTTGCAATGCTCTACACAAGAGGATGTTTGCGATTCAACTGACCTAAGGACACAAGGGGGAGACGACCAGGAGGGAGCCCACCCTTTTTAACATGCTTAGCAGACCAGACACAGTCCACGAAAATGTGGAAGCTGTAGAGCCCCAGGGTGGTCTTGTTAACTTCTTCCCTGACATCAGATCCTACGGTCCAACTCTGGAGGAACAGCGACAGAATCATCAGTTCTCATCAGATGTTGATTTTGATCCTGTTGGGCCCATTTTGTGTGCACCAGAATCGACAGGAGAATCAAAGTGAGAATCAGAAGAGCCGACATCGATTCTTGGCAGAGAATCCTGTCTGAATCAAACTCTGAATCGACTGAGAATCAGCAGCTTTGACTTCCCCTAATGTTCAGCACAGGTTGCTTGAAAATTTGCAGCCGGACTAGATGTGATATAGCAAAGGGCACAGCTGAGAGAGTCCTGAACAGAATGGACAGCGAGCATGAACAGAAAGTCGACGAACATCCAGAAACGGTGAAGTCCGTGAGCCTGTTGGAGGTGGCTCAGGGAAAAGTGCAAACAAAGCCAAAGACAAGGTGTACAGCCCTAGGTGGTACAGCCACCATTTTAGTAAGGTCTAAGTGAAGGGAAATTAGGGACAGCCACTATTGGGTCAAGCACAGCCACTAAAAAAAATCAAATTTTTGGGGGTACTGATGTTTTAGGGAGGTTTTTTTGGCCCCTTCGGATTATGAAAAGAACGAGTATTATGTAAATATAAGTACTTGTAATTCAGAGCAGCTGATCACACGCTTGGGCTGGCCCTTTCTGCTTGCCAATTTCTCACTTCCCTTTTTTTATGTAGTTTATGTAGTTAGTTCGCTTGCGTGCTGGGAGGGAATGTTGAAGCAACACATTGGTTGATCTTCTGGTTGGCAGGGATGTATGGTCGATGGTGAGTAGTAATGTTTTGGCTTGGCTTGAAAATATGCCTACACTACTTCTCATTCCTTCCAAACACCCTTCCAAGTAGGTAGCCTGTATCTACAGTCAAAGCTGTCTTAACCCATACCCCTCAGTGGACAGCAAAATGTATGGTTTACTGCAGATTTATGGGTTATCAGGGGATTAAATTGGGGAAGATGGCCTACAAAAGTATGGGGTTTCACAGATTATGGGTTACAACAGCTATGGGTTAAGACAGCTTCGACTGTACCTCAGTTCCCCACCAAAATATTTGTAAAAATATGCAGGATCTGTGGAATGTGCCCATCTAACTTGAATCATGAACATATCGTGAGAAACCTTGAGAGCCGCACTGCAAACAGTGCATCACGACACCATTTTGTGACTCAAGTCGCATCAATGTCACATCAGACTTGCTGATGGCGATGCGACACTTGCTAATTAGGACATTCAACGCGTGTTTTTCATGCCTCTGAATAGATGCCAAGATTTAGACTTGTGTTCAGCTCCTCTGAGTATTTTTTACAGCTTATTTGGTACACAAAGCATGGAGCTGCATCCAATCCAGAATTGCCCTATGTGGAAGGGGTCTGAAGGCAATTAAAAATGGTGCAGCTACATTTTGGCAATTCTGCATCTATGAGTAACCACAGGGCCATCCTGACCCACATCTTAGGTGATTTGGAGTAGATATGAGTGTGCCACGGTTGGTTCCCTCCCCAGAGGCAGCACGTAACCATTAGGGTTGGACACCGGCACCGTTTTACAGTTCACAAGGGGTTGGATATGCAGAACACTGCACTGGAAAACCTACTGCAAAGGCTGTGTCCAGTTGCATCTCACCAGCTTCAAAGAAGCACCAGCTGCTGATGCATTTTGCTGGTGTCCAGATTATCTTGATGCACACGGATTCCATGCCATGTGAATGACACTTGACATATGGGTCCCAAGATGGTTTTAAAGTAATAAAGATGTATTAAGACACACCCTCATCAACAGTTTGATGTTATAGGGTTCCTTCTACTGTAGTAATCTGACCAAGTGTTCAGGTGACAGGTGACGGCCACCTCTGAACTGAACACCTGGGATGTAGGTAACAGTGACAGGAGCATTTTTCGGCCCAAATAGGTTCAAAAATGCCAAAAATTTCGGTTCGGCATTTGCCAGTCTGCTATTTATGGTAATTTCTGATGGGATTTGTCAGAATGAATGCCTGAAAAAGTGAACACTTGAGGTGACACACCTAAAAAGGCAATCTTCCAGCCTTGTTAAATCTCAGATGGGGAGGCGAAAAGCCTGGATCCATTGTACACTAGCTACATATATAGATAGTAGAACAATAGAGTAGGCAGAGACAATAAGATCAATAAGATCAATAAGATGAAGATCGGTATCACCACAATAAGATCTGTATCAATACAATAAGTAGTGATGTGATCATCCGATCCAAACACCAAAGTTCAACACCCATGAACACTTGGTCGGATTCCTACAGTAGGGCCATTCAATGCATACTGCAATACTCGCACATGGCAGGCAAGCCAAATAAAGGCATTCTTGTTACTTCAAATATTGTGTCACATTTTTTTTCGGCACAATGAGGCAAATTTAGACTAATCTTTGCTGCTTTAAGGCATGTAGGTAGGTCACCAAAGTCAAAATTTGAGTCTTTTCTCACCACTAGTTGGCATGTCCCATTCTGCCACCACCAGAGCTGAGAACATGACACTCTGTGGAAACAATAAGAGGACATACAAGATCCAGAAATAATTGAATGTATTTTGGGAAACAAATTTTGAAGGGGGCCAAGAAGCAAACTTTCAACTACAGTTCAAACTCATCAGCCAAAACACAAGTATGCCCCATTCTGCCACCACCAGAGCTGAGGAGATAAGACTTTGACGAATCAATGAGAAGATATATAAGACCGGGAAATAATTGATTTTACAAAGGGAGACAACATTTGATGGGGGGTACTACATGAACTTCAACCATATTGAACTTTGGTTCAATTATGTCACTAGCTTGTGGGGGGTGGCAGGCTAAGGCTAGGAGCCGAGTTAGATATCAAGTATAACTCACTTAAAGTCCCTAAATAAAATTATGCTTGCACCAGAGTGGGGTGAAGCACAATACAGGTTTCCGACATCATTGCCACCTGAAGTCTAAACACCCAAACACTGCCAAGTGTACCATATTTTTCTCACTAATTCTTGTGGCACAAATAAATGCCAAGATGTTATTCTGAATTCCTAGAGGTACAAATTGCACTCAATGGACTTTGTGGAAGGAGTTAGAGGCTGCGCGCTGCCTGCTGTGCCGATTACATAAGCGAGTAATTCGGCGCGGCATCACGCAACATGAGTGTGCCCTGGGTTTTGGGATGAAATTGGCCACAAACAATGTATGGTTGCTATGAAACAGAAAAAAAAGGCAAACCAACACCCTTTCTCATCAATAGTGCAGGCTTATTGGGCCTTGAAAGCTGAAAGCCAAGCCAACTAAGAGTTACTCCAGAGTCGCAATCAAAATAGAAAATAAGAAATAAGAACAAAATAAGAAATAGATTTCCTTGATGTGATCAAGGTGTGTTACCCATGTGATGTGTGACTACCCCCGCCTCCCACGCTTTTCGCTTGCGCCAGCGCCGCTCCATGTCTCCCGTCTGTCTCAGTAACCCAGACGTTCTTCGTGTGATCTGCTATGTGTGTTTGATATCTTATCTGCTTCGGATTGATCCAGCGGAGTTTCAATAAATGATAAGAGAAAGATGGACGCAGATCACACTAGAACGTCTGGGGCATTTGGTATAGCAACACCCCCCATAGCGTCACACTCCACGATGTCACACTCCCTCGATTCTGTGTTTCACCCACCTCAGCATGCTTCAAGGAGGCTGAAAATATTGCAGAAGGTCTATCTGTATGTATATGACACAGTGGTATTTTTTTACCTTGCAGCCCAAGGTCAATTTGGTCAAACAACACTCAATGCCTACAAAATAGTTGCCGTTTTGGACGGCCCACAACAGCACAGAAAGTCGCGAAGAAAATCGGAAAAAATGGTAGGGGTCCTGCAGGGACATAGATGTAAGTATCAGACCACCCAAAAGGGCAGGCAGGGCAGAGGAGGGGGGAGGAGGAGGGATGTGATGCTATGGGGGGTGTTGCTATACCAAATGCCCCAGACGTTCTAGTGTGATCTGCGTCCATCTTTCTCTTATCATTTATTGAAATTCCGCCAGATCAATCCGAAGCAGATAAGATATCAAACACGTGTAGCAGATCACACGAAGAACGTCTGGGTTACCGAGACAGGTCTCCCGTCACAATTCCGCCCCGCAGCAGCCCGACCTGGACTTGGAGTTGGGTCTCCGATCCCAACGACAAACACCCGGGTTCTTCCAGCCCATCCGACGCTCACCACTCATCCCCTGTCCTCAGGGGTCGTTATTGGGCGCGGGCATCACCACAGAGAGCACAGAGATGCAGCAGGATTGCAGCGGGAAACAATGAGGACAGCGCGTGAGGGCGCGAGCGAAAGCGTGGGAGGCATAGTCACACATCACATGGGTATCACATCTTGATCACATCATGGAAATCTATTTCTTATTTCTTATTTTCTATTTTGATCGCGCACTGGTTGAGCATTTCAATTTTTTCACCTTCTTTTTCAGTGAAAAATGTTGTTTATTTTTCAGACATTTTTCACTGAAAAAGAAGGTGAAAATCTTAAAACTGTTTCAGCACACTCTCAATTCAAGGTGAAAAATTCGAAATAAAATAAGAAAGTGATGAAAATGTTTTGAAATTTTCAGATGCTTTTTCAGTGAAAAATGTGTGAAAAATAAACGACATTTTTCACTGAAAAAGAAGGTGAAAATTTTGAAATGTTCAACCAGTGGCGACTCCGGAGTAACTCTAAGTCATTGGGTCGAAATTTTGGTATATATTTTTTTCGCACCAATACATGCTATCACACTAGTTTGGTTGCCCCCAGGTGGTATTACAGCCCAACAAGCTTTGTGGAAGTAAATAGAGGCTGCACACTGCCTGCCGCACCAATTACGAGGACTTATGTTTACATAATATAATCTATAATCCAAAGGGGCCACAAAATCCTCTGCACTGCGCTCTTCATCTGTTTGCCACCTACTACACGCTCCTTTGTAGGCCAAACGTCAATCCATTTGTTGCTTGTGTTCTCTACTGCCTCTGCCTCTTGTGCACCACCACACCCGAGTTCCACACCTGGCCGCTCCCCCATGAAACACAAATTTTGTGTTGCTTTTATTACTGCCTGGTCCCTCCTCTGTGTGATGCAAATTTTCCGTTGCCTGTGCATTTCTGGCCATCACTACACTTCGCCGCGTGGGTGAACCCTAACCTAGGGTTTCCTGTTTGGGCTGTGGATCGTCACTCTGGGTGCTCTATATAACTCAAGTTAGCTTGCCTCCTGCCAAAAAACACAAAATCCCCCAATATTCCAGTTCACCCCCACCATGACCCACAAAAGTTATGTTCCACCTCGCAGTAGGTTCCATTAGCATGTGAGATGTGGGGTGCCGATGTGTGCCATGATCCCCCAAGAGGTGGTAGAGATCATCAGTAAAACTACACCTTTGTCTTTGGTGTCTTTGGTGTCTTGGCCAAGACGTCAAAGACATGTAAGACACAATTTTCCGGAAGACACACGTCTTGGGCTAAGCAGGTTCAAAAGTCTTAGCCAAGATGCACGTCTTAGGAAAGACCTGTAAGCGGCGATGTGTCTTGCCCAAGATTCTGTGAAAGACAACTCAAAGATTCTCAAAGACACATAAAGGAGGATATATAAACATATATTTGTGGCCTACAAAAGGTACAAGTACATGTACGAACAGATGCTTATCCTCGGTCCGACCTTGTTCTATCACCAATTGACCGCAGGCAGAATATGCGATGCAAGGCGTGTGTCATCACGAGAAATGGATGCAGTCTCCCATACTGTCATGGTAATATGAATGGTCAGTAACATAAAGTAACAAACATTGAGCCAGCCACACCTTTTGCAAGAGCACTGAAATCCAAAGGATGTATGCACACAGTAGTATGGCTCGACTTTCGGAGAACTCACTGCTGTAAATGAGGCTGTGGGACCGCGGCCTCGCACACAAGCCAGGGAAATGAACTATTAAAGACATTCAGTAAAGTGCGTACATCAAGCAGACGTTTGAATGACTTGCACAAGATTTGACAATTGTCCTGCTCGCATTTCCCAATGGCTGCATACCTTGGCCTCGATGTGGATCTGTCATTGCACTTTGCACCTCCCAGGGCCTCCGAGTTGCGAAACCATTTCCTCGCATTTTTCCGGTATGTTTTCTCGATCTTGTCGCATCCATCCATACCATTCACTGGCATGTCTCTCCGCTCACTTCATTACGAACTTTTTGCGCAGTCTCAGTGTATGTGACTGGTCTTGAATTTATTTTAGACCCAAAAAATATTCGCAGACGAAAAATGTTGAGAAGATGCAGAGAAGATGACAAGATGGTCACCAAAGACGTAGGATGTCACCCGCAAGACTAAGACATCCTAAGATGCCAATCCAAAGACTAAAGATGTCCATCGCAAGACAAAGACAAGTCTCAAAGACCTAAGACGTCAAAGACAATAGTGTAGTTTTATGATATGGACCCAATTACTGCTTTTGGGGTGGTCTCCCTGGAAAGACCCCCTCCTTGTGAGGGAACCGGCGAGTGTGCGATGTACCTGAGAGCCAACAAAAGGTTTGGATAGAGGGTGTCTTGTGGGGTGCCGATGGGTGCCATGGGGTGCACGCTTTGATAGCCCCCCCCCCAAGGATAATAAGGATAGGCCCCCCATTCCAGGACGCATATAGATAGGAACATTTTCCCAAGCCTAAGCTTGTTATCTACCGCCTGTCGTGGCGACTGTCATCCGCAGCTATTTTCGCACTCTCTCCGTCCCTCATTCCATGTATGTGCTGGCACCATGAGATAGTAGGTGTTCACTCACATTTCAAAGCGGCCCATCTTGGACTCACCATGAATCTGATTCACCTTCCCTGTGTTCTGCCTCATCATGTGGTCGTGAATTCTCCCCACACACCCGCAATCCGAATGCTTTTTCACGTTGCCGCCCTAGCCACGTGGTGCGGTGAAGCTTGCAGATCGCCCAGATGGCGAGGTCGCCGGGCAATGCACTTTTTTTTGGGACGGACAACTTCGACTGCAGGGATTCTCACGACAACTACAACATTCACAACCCCAGCCATGACAATCCCAACTTTCTCCTTCCAGGCCACTGTTGAGTTCATCCACCTTGCCACCCGGTGAGTTTATCCGCCTCTCATCTCATGGCGCCTAATTTTTCCTTTCTGTGATTGGGATCGGTGAATGCACTTACAGTCACACGTATCTGCATTCACCATCCCTTCCCTTCCTTCCATCCATAATCCACACACTTGGTTTAATTTAATGTTGCTTCACGACCATACTGTCGAAGATAAGGCTCCAACCATTTCCATTTATAAATGTTTTCAAACGGTTTTTACCGTTTTTTTTTCTATTTAGTTTGCGGGGGCTTGCAAACGGTAAGCAAACGGTTTGTAAACGGTTCAAATGGTTGTCCAAACTCACCCACTGTGCTATCAATGCTATCAATTATATATCAAATGTTCAGACCCAGATACAATCTGAATATCATTCATGAAAAAATGAGGTACTCACTGAGGAGTGTTGATATGGTTGCGATCCAAGCGATATTTCCCAATCTGGTAATTATTCACGTGAGTGATGGCACACGGCCATCTCCGCCTCGCCACCCCTTGTCCCGCCGCCCCTATTGTGCTCCTGTTCTTCTCTGAGTGGCGCATAGGGATCTCTCTGAGGGCCTTTCTGTCTGTTGAAGTCTGTTGTGGATAACAATTTCAAGTCTACAGGCCGGGAATGTCTCCGCAAAATTGCCAGCCGAAATTACCATTTATAAACAGTTTTAAATGGTTTTAAAGAGTGAAATGACTCATACCACCATCACTCTTTCTCTGGCAGGGCTCTTGAGCCGTATTCTGCAGGGATTTCAGTGGTTTTTTGGTGTGGGTTCTTGAGCAGCACATCATCTTTCCACACAGGACTATCTGGTCTTTCCTCAAGCTGTCTGTGCTGCCTGCTGCTTGCCTTGCTTGCATCGGCACCCTCCTTATCGACTCTCGTGTCAATCTCGGATCTTGGGTCATATGGTTGATGGGACACGTCACCATCCGGTTCTCGGGCCTGTAGTAGCCGGCACATGACTCTCTTGATCCGGGTCTCGAAGCCGACAATCCACTGTGACGAGTCATCGTCTCATGATCAGGGTATGGAACGCTTGCAAAATAGTGGACCCGATGCCCTGCTATTGGATTGGGGTATTAAATGCTTGAAAAATAGCGGATCCGATGCCCCGTGCATGGTTTACCTGGCCGTCTGGTATGGAAAGCTTGACAGGTATGGAAAGCCTGAAAAATGGTGGACCCGATGCCTCAAATAGTGGACCCGCTGCCTGGCTATGGTGGACCACTTGCATTATCCATAATGGAGTCCCCTCTGGCTCATATCTGGGGGAGCAATGTTGACGCTCCACGTCCGGGAAGACACTTAAACTATGCTTTGACTGCCCGAGCAGAGCACGTCCCAAGTATGACGTAAATACTGCTGTTAGCCAAATCCCGGCAGGGTCCCCTTGTGGGATAGGCGAAAATAAGTCGGGGGACTGCTTATCAAAACCATCCGAATGGACCGGCAGGTCTCAGGACACCCTGCACCCAGCACTTTGTGCAAGGTGGTTAGTCGCATGGCGGTAGCGCGTGCGGCGAGACAGAGAGTCTTCATGGATGCGGATCCGTACGAGGTGCCAGTCCTCAAACGAAGCAACCAGGAAGGCAACGGGAAACTGCCCTAGAGTCGGTGGGTGGCAGGCCGTGGCATGTGATGGTTAGTAGCCCCACATGGCTGGAGAGTACTAAATCCTCTGTCGGTCTGCATCTCTGAAATGCGATGCAGGCTTAAGTTGATTCCTGCTGACCCCTCCCGACTGTCAAGCCCATGCATATAAAAAAAGGGTTTACAGCCCCATGGGTGCCGTTAAGGCTATGGGGAAGGGGTGGGCCTCGAAAGAGAACCCTTTACGGTGGGCCTCTGGTGTGGTGCCTCTACCGCAAAATTCAACGAAAATAAAACTGTGCTTCTCCCCTTTGGGAGGGCCTCCTATCGCCAGAAAGTCATCACAGAAAGACGAATTAACAATCAGTCCCTGATCGGCGACATTGACCGAACTGTTAGAATTGTACCTGATGGCGAAAGCTGCCGGATGTTAGGTGCTTGGATCGGAAATGACATCCCTTATACCACACCATGGCCTTTAGTCCTCGAAAAAATTAATGCAGACCTCATGCGTTGGCAAGCAACAAACCCTTCTCTAGAAGGGAAGCGCCACATCATCAGTATGGTGATTGGAGGTCGAACACAATATCTCACCAGAGTCCAAGGAATGCCGAAAGACATTGAGGACACACTTGAAAAATTGATACGCTCCTTCCTATGGGAAGGAAAAACAGCCAGAGTTTCACTGGAAGCAATGATCCTACCAGTTAATCGAGGAGGCAAAGCAATTTTGGCATCGCCTGTCGTAACAAAGCCATTGATCTTTGGAATCTTCAATGCTACCTTGTGCAAGGAGAGGATCGAGCACTGTGGTGCTATTTTGTCGACTACATACTCCGAAAATACTTGGAGACTAGCTACCTAAACATTAGGCCCAGTCAAATCATGAACATTTTTGTGAATGATATACATTTCCCGATACCTAGATCAAACAAATTTCCTGACGACCTCAAGCGCATGATCTCTGCAGCTCAGGAATTCAACCTGAAATTTACAGCACTCTCGATTGACCGTGAAGTGCAACTCGACATGCCAATATGGAAACACCCTGCTGTACGGGATCCAACTTACAGAAATGCCTGCCTTCGTGGTGCTGCAACCTGCCTCCGAAATATTCACGGAGTTCGCACGCTTCGGGATGCATTTCTAATTGCGAACAGAAAAACTATGGTGCCTAGGCGGCCACACACTATAAGCCCTAGTGGCATTGGACGGAAAAATTGTGGATGTCCACCTTGTAATAGGGATCGAAATGAACTTGGTTGCGAACACCCAGACAAATGCATTGACACTGCACAGATATTGATAGACTGTATTATGCCAAAGTGGAATCCACTGGCTCCTATGACTGACCTTTGCGATGATATAAAACTGACAGCAGTGGAATTGGATGCAAATCTGCAACAAGTTGAAATTGATCAACCAATGACCTACGATCCGAACTTCAGAGTGTCTAGTGCCGAAAATGGCTTCCGCATCTTTGCTGGGGACGATTCAATGCATGAGATTGCTGCAAGACGACAAGGCCAACTTGAACGACCCCCAAATTTAACAACCGCTTTTGTGCATATCAAGGTCATGCGGACTGGTCAGTATGACCCTCAAATTATGGCAAGATTCAAAATTGTTTCAGATGACTTCGAGGAAGACACAACTGTACATCTCACATTTGACAACCCAACGATAAAAATGAACTTTAAATCCGGAATATTGGGAGCTGCACTCTCCTTGTTCCAGAAAATTCCAAATAATGCCCCATTACTGCTATGCTCCCCATCCGACTTTTTTGCTCAAAACACTGATTAAGGAGCGAACAAAATCTGAAAATAACATGTTAGACCCTAATTTCCCCCTCTTTAAAGCGGTTTTTGCAGTGCTGAACGAGCGGGTTGCATGAACACAATTCAAGCAAACAACAGACACTTTTCCTGTCACCTTAAATTTGGACACTGATATATGCCCTCCACTTGAGGTTGATACCCAAATTGATTTAATGTTCACACTGGTTGAGCATTTCAAATTTTTCACCTTCTTTTTCAGTGAAAAATGTTGTTTATTTTTCAGACATTTTTCACTGAAAAAGAAGGTGAAAATTTTAAAACTTTTTCAGCACTTTCTCAATTCAAGGTGAAAAATTCGAAATAAAATAAGAAAGTGATGAAAATGTTTTGAAATTTTCACCTGCTTTTTCAGTGAAAAATGTGTGAAAAATAAACGACATTTTTCACTGAAAAAGAAGGTGAAAATTTTGAAATGTTCAACCAGTGTCAGCTGTCCTGGAATTCTAATCTCACAAGGCTCACAACGGATCTTTACAAAAATTATCAAAGGCAACCACTCTGAACCTTTTAGAAAGGCAACTTTCATCAACCTAGACCGCATCCGATGCTCCATATATGAAATTTCTGAGTACGCTCCAACAGACGAAATGATTTGGAACTCTATACGTTCCACAAATTTGAGACGAACCCACCGTGAATTATTCTGGAAGTCAATTCACAACATTTTCAGAGTAGGTGACTTTTGGACACACATGAATAATCTTGAAGAATTTTCTGTTTGTCACACATGTGGCGTCCCCGAAAACCTTGAGCACATAGCAATGGAGTGTGATGCATCGGGCGCAAAATTAATTTGGGGACTGACCAAGAAACTCTGGGCCACGAAATACCCCATGTGGCCCTCCCTCAGCTGGGGCCTTGTCCTCGGTTGTAACCTTGTTAAATTCAAACACTCAAATGGGAAAATTATCCCTGCTATGGGACGATTATTTGCCATTCTGGTATCTACGCCTGGCACACGATCTGGAAGATCCGGAACGATAAGGTTCTGAAGAACCCACACCGTAACATTACAGACATTGAGATTCACAACAGATGGCTGAAATCCGTGAATTCAGCACTGGGACGAGATCGAATCCTCACCAATAAAATGAAATTTGGTAATCTTGCGCTGAAAAAAGATCTTGTCCTAAGAACATGGAGTGGTCTACTAATGAACGAAGCTGCTCTGCCGGACGATTGGACTTACACAGTGGGGGTTTTAGTGGGTATACAGCCATTGAAATTGAATGACTCAAGAAATGGGATAGGATAAATTTACTAGGCTGGAGTCCCACACTCTGGTAATTGTGTGTAATGGCATTTCCTCCCTGGACAACTTTCCCGGCATTAACTAGAACTTTCTAGTAGACCCAGCGGATGACTTTTTGAATGCTTCTGCAGACTGAATTTCATTATCCCAAACGCTCCAAAAATATAAAATAAATAAAATAAAATAAAAATAAACGGTTTTAAAACGTTTACTAGCCGTTTCTGTTTAGTTTGCCCGTTTCTTCAAACGAAAACTAAATGGTTGGAGCCTTAGTCGAAGACATGTCTCCGCCGACGAAATCTAATCTTCGACCTTGAACTTCCCGTCGAGCCCTTTCTCCTTTCTCCTCCCTACTTTCTCCTTCCCCTTTTTCTGATTCCCGCGCCGGGTGCGATTCCACTCCTTGTTCCCGAACGTCGACGTCGAACTCGAAACTTGTCTGACTCCTCGGTTGAGCCGTATTCAACGACCTCGATTCCGCCGTATTCACGATTCAGCGCAGGTGCCTTGGCCACTTCCAGATATCAAACATCTCCGCAGTGGGGTGATGTCTGTGCCTCCAAGAATAACATCGGACCGAGCCTGGAATCCGGAACCAACCACGTCTTGCCCCCATGCGCCCGGAGAGGGGCAGGAATCACTCCGGGAGATTGGTATTAATTAAGGGACGAAGGCCTATGACCCAACCCTAATCATCCATTTTAGGGAATCGGGAATCGGGGATCACCAGACGGATACGGGTACGTAGCAGGGTAGGTAGGTAGGTAGGTATGTGTGCGCGCGCTCTCCGCTCGCTGCGCCAAAATCATCACTCGCTCCTCTGCGCCAAAATCATCTTCATCTTCACCTTCATCTTCACCCAAGAATACGAGAACTGCGCCAAAAGCCAAAATCATGTCGAACGCTCACACCGCGCTCTCAATCTCCCACGCAGCCAACCCCGCCGCGCGCAGCTCGCAGATTTCGTCGCAGTCGAGGCCCGCTTCTTCTTCCTCTACTTCTTCTTCTACTTTCTCTCCCTCTGTGTCTACTTCCAAATCGCTCTCGCGCGCAACAGCCTCGGAAGCCTCGGCCTCACGCGTAGCAGCAGCAGCGAGGCGCTCCGCGATGGCGTGGTGGCGGCTCACCACGCTCGCGCCGGAAGAGGAGAGGGAGGAGGGAGTGCGGCGGTCGGGGTGGCTCGTGTATCCGTACCTGGATTGAATTGAAAGGGTTAATGGCTGCGAGAATGGGGGGGGGGGGGGGGGGGGAGGAAGAGCCAAAACGCACCAGTACCCCATATCATTCAAGTTCCCGGCCGACTTGAACAGCGCGTTCTTGTCGGTGGCGTACGAGTCGGGCGGGGAGCTCTCCTCGAAGCACCCTGCGGGGGAAAGGAAATACATAAATATCAAGTGATGCGCGTGGGGAACGATGCGCACGAGGAGGAAAGGGGAGTAAAGTAAAGTAGGAGAGAGGAGGAAAAGGAAGGAAAGAGAACGCAAGCACGCACCAAACCACGACGCGCGCTCGACATACCCGACCGAGTCCATCCACGCGTACGCCTGCATCATGAACTCCTTGGTCTGCTGCTTGCTCGGCTTGGACGCGGTGGTGACGCCGAGCTCGGTGACCCAGACGGTGTACCCGAAGCGCGAGTGTGCGGAGGCGACGAACTTTTTGAAGCCTGCTATGTCTTTGTAGGAGCCGTACCTGGGGGAGGGGGAGCGGGAGCGTTAGCGACGGCGAGCACCACCACTGTTAGCTGCGGCTGGGAGGGCGGCGACAGGGGAAGGGAAGGATGGAAAGGATGGAAAAAAAGGAAGAAGGCACACACCAATGAACGGCAACGAAATCGACGTGCCCCCCGCGCTTCTTGAGCTCGGCGAGGAAGTTCTGCGTCCAGTTGAGGTCCCACGCGACGGCGGGGCTGCCGAGCTTGGTGCCTTTTGCGGCCCAGGGCTGGATCTCCTTCATCCAGACGTCGGCGGCGTACGAGGGGGACATGTCCCCCTGGCTCGCGATGTCGGGCTCGTTGAACGCGAGGAGGTGCTTGGGCGTCTTTTTGGCCATCTCGGCTTTGCGCGCGTTCCATTTGTCCCATTTCTGTGCGTGCGCGGATGAATGAGATGGGGAGGGGAATGGGGAGGAGAGGGGTACGGACCTTGCTGCCCCAGAACATGGGGACGTATTCGTTCTTGGAGGGCATCTGCGAGACGGGCCCGTCCTGCCAGTCTGTAAAATCGTCGTCGTCGTAAGCCGGGGAAGGGTTAGGGGGGAGGAAGAGGCGTACGGTGATACCAAGTGACCATGGGCTTGCTGCCGATGACGGGCGCAAAGTTGTTGTCTGTGGCCCAGGCGAGGCCGCGGGCGGTGGCGTGCGCAGTGGGGAGGGCCGCGAGGAGCGCAACGGCGCTGAGGATTGCGGTGGGGGTGAAGACCATGGTGGGTGTCTTCAATGAGTGTGTGGTATAACGAGTGTAGGGTTGAGGTCGGGGAGACTTCACTTGATCAAGATGGTGAGGGGAGGAAGAGGGTGATGGGCTGAGTAAGGAGCGGTGAGGGGCGTCAAGGGGGCCACGTCAACGGTGATCGCAAAAGGCTTGGCTCGAAGGTATTGCCAAGAGATCACTAACTCGTGAAACACAAAAAACGCATGGAGCGCACGAGGGTGCTCCATGCCGAGAGGTGATGAAATCCCTGAAAGACGTTAGCGACCGGAACTCGACTCAACCTAGTCTCTCTTGACAGCCCACCTCGCTCGTTCCTCGTTCTGTGGACTCAACCCGAGTTGAATGGATTCAACTTCGATTCAACAGTCGTTGAACTTGAGGCGAGTCGATTCAAGTTCCGGACTGGATTCAAGTTCCCTGGCGCAAGATTAAAGTTCTCCAGCCTGAGTTGATAGGGTCGCCGTCAGAAGTCCAAGTGGAGGTCGATGACAGTCACCCGCCAACAGAGCGGCAGGAACAAACCGGCGTTCACGCATCAATTGATGCGGGTTGCTCCGGCGTGCCCCCCACCGCGTCCACCCACAACGAACCGGTCCAGATCTAAGCTACAACATTCACGCTTTGAGCGAGGGAGTGCATACTCCGGAAGCCAGAAATCTCCGAGGCGCCAGACGTGGATGGAACGGGAGTGCGCCTGCGGTTACATAAAAGGCAGGTGGTCGCTCGATGTCCCTCAGTTCTTCAGAAGGTCGTAAAGCACTTTGTTGAAAGGACGAAAACAAGCACAGTAATGGCAACTGGGTTGAAAACATAATACGCCGCTATTAGCCTCTCCTCCTGTGTTTGCCAGCGCTGACCTGGCTCCTAAATTAATAGACTTGTGATTGCATCCGACAGTGTCACCGTCGCCTACGGTGGGAGCGCCACCTTGAAAATCACACCCAAGGCCAACGGCACAGACGAGCTGAAGCCGTACAGCAGCGTCACTCTCGCCACCAGCAGCACGGACTACAAGTTCCAGTTCCAGACCCCACCGGGCTGGACACAGTGGTCATACAAGACGGGCAGCGGCAGTGCCACGATCACAGGTGGAACCTACCACGAGGGCACCGAGCCCTTCACCGTTAGTGTGATGCTTATGTTATAATGAGATCACCAGATGGAAGCCGAAAAGGGAGAAATAGCACCAGATGGAAGGCGAAAAGTCCTGTCACATTGTCACACCATGACTAAATATGTGACAGAGTACAAATAAGGAAGGTGGACCCGTCTGAACCAAACACTACCAAAACCCACTTCAACAACTTAATGCCAAGTAGTAGGGGAGAGAGCCCAGCCGAAGCGGAAGCTGTAGGAGGACATCGAGAGTGATCTGTTTTGTGAACGAGTTTGCGAATTGATTGATACTTGTGCGTGCACTTGAATATGACGAGGACCTGACCGAGAAGTCTGTCTGTCAAACACGCAATCAGTTTAACGCCGGCTTGAATCGTACCTGTGCACGAACGAAATCATTGGATATTCACTGGCCAGATTACGGCCCTGAGCAGGGAAAGTGCGATGTTTCTGGATGGAATGGCGACCTGCATGAAGAAAATAGAGTCGAGAGTCTGCAAGCTGAATGAAATCCGATCCAGAGATAAGTTGTGAATGGATCCCGGATCATGACCGGCATTGAATCCAGGCTCATGCAGTGAACCAGTTGCCTGCGGGACCCCTCGCTATACAAGGAACTTCCCGTGATGCGCAACAGCCACCAGAATGTGTCTGGTGGACTTTGAATAGAATCCCCACGCAGGCTACGAACATTTCCGGTCCCAACCGTGTAGACCCGGTCTTCGTGGTTGTAATTCCTGAGATCTCCTGCCAATTTTGGGGCAAACGAACGTCGCTGGGAAAATTGCAGTAGTTTTGATCACGGCCTTGGGGAATAAGTACCTCACTAGAATGAGCTCTCCGCCGTACTCGCATGCCCCCGTCAGATCGAGTTCCAGACTGTGACGCTGAACCAGAGCCCAGAAGACAGGGCTTTGTCGCATATGGAATCTGTAGCGGCCCCCATTCCAAATAGACTGACACAAGGACGACAGATGAGAGGACGTCGGATGAGAGTTGGATGAGAGTCAGTTAAAAGCACAGAGGGGGGAAACTCTAGTTGCTCATGGAGAAGTACAAAAACCAGTGATTCTGTTGCACCTGAGTGGCACAGTTAGCATCCGGGATGGACGAGACCCGGCCAGCACACACATTCAAGAGTACAGCACATTCGGCTGAGAAGCAGCACATTCACCTAGACCCGGCACATCCGCCAACCTTTGTGCCGTGTTTCAACTCAAAGACAGCACATTCGGGAATTTCCGATGGTTCAAGACTTTGTGCATTGAATCTTGTGTGCACTATCTTTTTTTGTTGCTCTCGCTCAAGCGAACTTCATTCATCTAAGGAATATATAAACTGTGATCGCAGGCAGGCATTCCGAGCCCAATACCCTTTCAATTTGGGTGAACTAAATCATGAATATGGTTGCCTTTTCAAGAACTTTTAGCCTGTCTTCACCATTTTTCAATACTGTATGAATCCACAAACTCAATTTTTCAGAAAACCCTGAATTATTTTATTGCAACAAGATGACCCACGTATGGCCTGAGTTGAACCATGTCTAAACTCCTGAAATTCGTTGAAGTTCATGCCAACATTTTATTTGAAGTGATTTGGTCTGGAAATCCAGTACTGCGGCCACCGAGTTTGTGCTCTGTCACAGCCATAGGAGTCGTCATCGTGGGCACCAAATAAGCTGAGGGAATTCACTCACCTTCGTCGTGCTGCCCCATCCACCAACTCACCCATCTCTCACCCATCCTTCTAACGTACTCAGTAGTTCCCAGCTCGAAACTCGGTTTCGACAGGTCAGTGTCGCGGTTTTGGCGGGTGGTGTGGAGGGGGTGGTGGTAAGAGGAAGAGCTCAGACAACAACACATAAGCAACACCCCTGTCTGCCTAGCGCATCCAAAAGGCAAGTGCTGCCTCTGGTTCAAACACAGCACTTTGATCTGAATGTGCCGCCTCTCAGCTGAATGTGCCGTGTTCTCGAATGCGTCTGCCGACCGGGTCTTGTACATCCTCGTTAGCATCTCGGCCGCCTTTCTGCCTGCATAGAGCCCCGAGGAAATCACAGTAGAGGTGCCACCAGGAAAACAGCACCTGCTGGGTGTCTTCGAGTTCAGTTCCACCGTAGTGAGCCATGATCGGCCCACGATCACTTATCGTGCTCTCAGTGCTCCCGAGGATCAGCGCTGGAATGATTACTGGCAGCAAAGTCCAACCTCATGAATAGCTTGCTAATAAGTAGTTTAACCCCAGGCTCACAGCAAGGTCTTTTGCTGAATAGAGCTCAATATTTCGCTCATCATCTTACGTCACATGATGTGACCCCCACCAAAATCAAAGCCATCAATACATTTTCAGATGAATTAGAGCGTATTCGCACCTGCCTCAACAGCATATTTTGGCAAAATTTGATGAGATCTTTCAGAAATTTGATGAGCCCCAAATGGCATGCGTGACTCGGCAAGACTAACCGGCAAGACACCACAATTAGCGCGACACGTCGAGATGGTTTGCAATGCACTTCATATGGATACCTGGCTATTTATGCTATGGATACTATCTTCTGTGCTTGTCCATAGCATAGGGCAAGGAGCTGGAGCGACACGTCAATGTGTACGCGTGTCGAGTGGTGACATCACACTCACATCAGTCACTCATCATTGGCTAAAAATGATGGGGATAGCAGAAATCTGGCGGGTGTTACGAATACACTCTGTTCTAGGACTAATAGCAAGATCAATTGGACTTCCTGATGGACGCCTTTCGACTTGCGGTCATTCAGGCCCGCCTGCATCCGCAGCATTTACGACACGGCCCAACCCTGGCGCTCCGGGCAACCTTGCAGTGATTCACTCCCGCTCCCTGTCTCGGTAACCCAGACATTCTTGTAGCACCGGCCCGGAATGATCCAGGCCACGCGAGTTCGGCTAAGAAATGATGGGTGCAAATGCTACTAGAACGTCTGGGGCATTTGGTATGTAACACCCCCCATCGCGTCACACCCCTTGTCTTGTCCTCCTCCTGCCAAACTTTTTAACCTCAGGGCTGTTTTAAGACATTCATATACATCCTGGGCTGGATCTGGCAGCTTTCCCCAATTTTATTACTTGCTTTTTGGCCCAGCTGATAGCATTTGGGAAATGACATGGTTTGGTGCAATTTAGCCTTCTATTGACCTCCATACAGGTAGAGAAATTTGCTCAAATACTAAGATGCATTGTATATCTGAGATGGGATACTTTAGGGAAGGTTTTGAGAGTGCTGGAACATACAAGAGACAATGTCGACCCAAGTGTGACATGGGAGTGTGACTCGATGGGGGTGTTTGTATACCAAATGCCCCAGACGTTCTGGTGTGATCCGGGTCCATCTTTTTCTTATCATTTATTCAAACTTCGCCGGATCAGAACATCTGGATTACCGAGACAGTCCCGCTCCTGCTAATTCGTTGGTGCGCAGCAGATACGGCAGCGCATAGGCCTACTAGGTTGCCCAAATCCCACACCTGGATTCCTTATACAGTGACTTCTGGCCGTCTTTACACACGATTCGCTTTCACAGTTAGGTAATGGTAGGCTCTCATCCAAATTTAAAAATGCCGTCTCCACTCGTTCTAACCACAATTAACTTCCCTTTTCCTCGTCTACCCCCTTCCTTCCTTCCTCTTCCTCCCACGAAATTTCCGTGTTATCCAAAATCATTGCCGTAGCCGCCCTGGCGGGTAATTTCCTTGATGTTGCGGCTGTTCCAGTGAGTTGCTTCTGCCGCTTCGCGCTCCGCCCATCTGACCAGCTACAGGTGGCGAAGGTTTTGACCACCAGCATGAACACGGGGGGCTTTTCAATATTTCCGTCTGGGTCTGTGATTATGACCGCAGTATTTGCTTGCGCCACTACATCGACGGGACAATTCACCATTGGCAAGAGCGGCTCCGTTGGCACGAGCTTCCCTACAACCACGGGAGAGTTCACCATCAGCGAGAGTGGCTCCATTGCCACGGGAGAGTTCACCATCGGCGAGAGCGGCTCCCTCGCCACGGTCTTCCCCACCACGATGAGCCAGTTCACCATCGGCGAGAGCAGATCCATCGCCACGGTCTTCCCTACCACGACAGGAGAGTTCACCATCGCAAGAGCGGCTCCGTTGCCAAGGTCTTCCCAACGATGACGGGCCAGTTCACCATCGGGGAGAGCGGCTCTGTCACACGGCTTTCCCAACGACGACGGCCAGTTCACCATCGGGGAGAGCGGCTCCATCGCACGGCCTTCCAACGACGACGGACCAATTCACCATCGGAGAGAGCGGCTCCATCGCCACAGCCTTCCCTACCACGACGGGAGAGTTCACCATCGGAGAGAGCGGATCCGTCGGCACTAGCTTCCCCACACGACGGGAGAGTTCACCATCGGCACAGCGCCTCCGCCGCGCGGCGACGGTCCAAGTTCTAAGTCATCTGGAGCATTCCTGCCCGCTGGGTCTCGTTGAGCTCCGCATCCCTTATCATTTGACTAATTCCGCTTTAGGTTCGACAATCGCCTTGTGTTCTTGCTCACTGCATCTCGGACGATCATTTTCATGTTTTGGACTCACGCATATTGCTCTCATAGTACCTATTTACACGCACTCTCTTCGTTGGTGAATCTTGTTCTGAGTTTCTTTTTTTACCACATAATTCAACGCACGCGACTGAAGGTGGCCGGAAGTTTGAATTGCTCGCCAAGGCAATCCATAATTGGTCATGAGAAATGCAGTCATTAGCCTCGGCGTCGATGCGATGCAAATGTTGAGCGCGTTCGGAGTCTAACATGATGTTGAATATTGTGATTGATACTTGCTGACTGGTCAGAGGTGGTATGAATATATATGTCGCTCAGAGGCAGGATCGAATGATAAAACCACACAGAACGGAATTTTGACCTTTCAAGCTGACGCTTGATGCTGCCGCATGCCGTGAACATGAATCAATTCGATCCAAATACCCAACACAGAATGCTGCCTCCCACTGGTGTTCCGAATTTCAGCAATCGTAAGGTTGAACTCAGATCCGAATTCAATTCTTTCAGCTGCCAGGAGCATCAACCGCCGAGGGATATCAGGTTTGAAGGTAATATCTGTTTGTCTGCGTGTAAGAAGTTTATGATCAACATACTGAGGCGGCAGGTCTGGGAGGCAATGGAATGGATCGAGAGCGTAGCAGGGAATACGGTGTGGATCGTGCGAACGATCAAAACAGCTTCAGGCGCTGTTTTTCCGGTCCTGCCATGCCAATAGAAGTGTGGAGGCTCAAATCGCACGCCTGAAGCGGATGAGGGAGTGGGTCAACAGGTGCGCATAATGCCAAGATCGACAAGTCCAGAGCCGCGGAATGTGTATCGCAATGGCGCGCCAGTGACTGCAGATGCGGGAAGCAAAATAACCGCGGGGTCCTCAGGACGACAGCGGTATGCGGCAAAGATTCCCAAAATTTCTGACGGGACCTCGGGAGGTCTTTGATTAATGGGCTGGAGAGCACGAGAGATCGAGGGATTGGTAGCGGCCGATCTTTCGCAAAACACCTCGTGTGGTCGCGAGATGCAATGCAGAGCGAAGAGTTGGATGGTCTTCAAATCCGGATAGCGGATGACGGGGTAAAAGGACAGGAGGGGGATTGGAGCTGCTACAGCGTTCCCGGAATGCAGGGCGAGATGAACGCAAGAACGGAACATGGGAGAGCACACGTGGGAGGCTCTTTGATCCGCTACCACCACCATCTCCCACTTTCCCACGAGAGATGGAGCGAGACTGGTGGTGTGGGCGGATCAAGGAGGGTTTGCAGCCAGGGTTTGCAGCCCAAGGGTGACCTCCACACCCGCGTAGCTTGCGCTACACCGCCAAAGTGCGGAAGGAGCCATAGAGCCCGGCCATAGAGCCAATATATTATTGTGCCGTATAAGGCCTATACACCCAGAAAATCCTGGGGAAACTATGCTGGTATGTTCACCTCCATGCCCATCTCCTCCTCCTTCCCTATCCGCCGCCTGCGGCGACGATATCACCCCACCTTGCCACGTCACTATAGAACTCGTTGCTGCGGAGCGGAGTCGAGATCACGTGATCCGGCCCGTCGTGCCTCTGATGCGAGCCTCGAACAACTGTGCTACATCGTCGAGCTTCAGCCTCTGTAACACCAAGCTGCCTGCTATGAGTGCTTGCAGAATAGACCAAGTATGTTGTCATGTACTACTTTCAATACATTCTTCTACATCTGCCAGTTATGGTCTCTGAACCAAATCTACACAAGACTTTGATGCATTGAGACATGAAGGAAATCATCTGAAATCTGTGACTGCTTGACTTGGAACCCTCATAATGTGCAATTTGTTGAAGTAGATATGGCAGTGTGATTGTGTAATCACCACCGCTGGCCTCATGTACACAGCCACATCTCCACGATGTTGGCAGCAATATCAGTGATTCACTACCCAGGTCCCACCAAGCAAATCATCTGAACTCAGTGGCTGCTTTCCCATATCTGTTGAGCTGGAACCCTCAACATGCCACACTCCCTTTTGAGAGGTACAATTCCGGCTTGAAATATTATTGAAATCCTACGATGGCGGTCTTAAAACGCACCCAAAACATGCCTATAAACGACACAAATATTCAGATTGGTACCGAGGGCCCTCCTGGCTCACGGGAGGGTTTCGGGGACGTGGTACATCCCTCTCGTCAGTGCCTGCCGGCTACGAGTTCAGAGAGTGAAATCAGCAGGAGTCGGGGTGATCCGGGGCCTAGCTCCAACTACCCAACACACGGCCCTTCTGTAGCAGCTCTGCTGCTCTGACTGCTACAGCGACGGGCGAGGGGCAGCATCTACGTTGCCCTACAGACCTTCAAAATATGACTACCACAGACCATGATTCACCATGGTTGATGCCCATATCAACTGCGGCGACTCCCAATCTGTGGAACACAAACGGCTGTATTGCGAATGGTACAAATAAAATTCCGGATATAATTATGGGAGATGTAGAGGGAATGTTGGAGACGTGAGATCCGGAGGATCTCCGTCTGGTAGTCGGATGTCGGCGCTGCGGAAGGGCGGAGGTGCAGAACGAATCCGCGACGGTATGAAGCCCAGAATGAGATGTCTGATGTCTGTCTACGGTGCCTACACTGTGTATTCCTAACAGAACCATGGCACAGCCACTGCGCCGGATGCACGAGTGCATGCCAAATGCACTAGTGCATGTTCCCCCAACCTTTGAAGTGGTGTCCTCGTCGCTTCGCGTGCACGGCTCCTTCGTCTTCGTCGGCCTCTTCGATATCCTCTCTACCCAACTCCTCTAAACCTGCCATCCACTCCTCTTGTAACGCATGCAAGATGGTGTTCCTCCTCGGAATGAATTGACGCAAGTGTCTCGAGCTGATGCGCCCGCCAATGCACAAGCCTTCAAGTGTTTCGATTTTGTATGAGTTCCTGGAGCGGCTCGTGATGCGCCGGGGTGCAGACCACATCGGCACCATTTTGCGCTCGACCAGGAAGGTCGATCCGGCCTCGTAGTCGGTATTGTATACCTGTACCAGCGACCCTGTCTTAAATATAATGGCCTTTGGTGCCCGGGCCATGACCTTCTTGTCGAACTGCGCTTTCCTGCGAACCGCATGGTCAACCATCTCTGCGTACCTGTCCAGTCGAAGCTGGCCCATGTAAGCCATCTGCAACCCCGCATCGGCATTGTCAGCAGGGGACACTGCGTCTTTCACGGGTGTCGACGCGGTGTTGACAACCAATCCGAAGAGTAGTTCGTCTGGGGAAAATTTTAGCGAAGGTAATATTCGGTTGTTCATTGCGAGCACTGCGGCGTCGAGGTGGTCGGGCCAGTTTGCTGGTAAGTCCGCCCACCCCATCTTCTCGTACTCATCCTCCCCAAGGTCCGGCGCGCACAGGCGCTTAAGCCGCCCGAGGAGCTTCGAATTTGTTCCTTCCAGCAGGCCGTTCACCCACGGGGAGTACGCCGCCACCATGTGATACTCGACACCCGCTTCTTCACACAACGTGTGGACTTGCGCGTTATCAAATTCTGGCCCGCCGTCGCACATGAAAGCCTCCGGGGGTCGAAAATTCCTCCAGATATCTCCAAGTGTTTTGCACGTTGTGTCGCTGGACGCCGCGGAGGTAAGTTTCCTGACCCACAAACACTGTGAGTAGGTGTCCATGGAGAGTGACAGTTTATGGTAACCCCTTTTCCTCGAGGCATGGATAAGGTATCGGCGACCATTAACTCGAAAGGGTGCCGCTGTGTTATGGGTTCGAGCAGCGATTGTATGTCTTTGGCACCGAAGTTCTTGCAGCGCCCACACTCGGTAATAGCTTGGACTATTGACTGGTCCAAGGCGGGGCTGTACACGCGGTCGAGCAACTGCACTTTGATCATGTCGCGGTGGAAATGCCCATTCTGTTTGTGGACCTGACATGCCAACTCGGTGGCCTCGAGCTTGGTCATGCACTCAACCCGGTCCCGTCTGCGCACCGACTTCTGGCCGAGTCTCCACAACTTGCCTTCGTCGATATGATAGTCGAGTGCGCGATGATGTGCACGTCTTCGCTCGCGTGGGGAAGTACCGTGGTCGAGCTCAAGCAGCGCTTCAATAACCTGTTTAAACATGTTCTCCTCTTTGAACCTGTTGAGCAGATTAGAATATTGCGAGTCCTCGGCGATGTGGAAAAATGCATGTGCTAGCCCAGTGCGGGCTTCCCAGTCTTCGCAGACGGTCCATTCGTGACCGTCCCCGTCCGCCAGCGGTATGCCGACGAACTTGCGGCTTAACCCCTCCGTGACGACATTGCCTTTGCTGGGGCGGTGTCTGACGTCGATGATTTGGTGGTCGGTGACTACCTCCCGCCACCGGGCGTGCGTGGCGTTCAATTTGTCGTTAAGCAGGTGGTCACGAAGCGCTTGGCAATCCGTCTCGAGCTCGACTGGGAATTCCCAAATAACATCGGAGAATTTATCGAGGCTGTATTTCAGTGCAGCGAATTCGAGCAGGAATGGTTTATACCGCTCCTCCGACATGGATGTTCGTTTGGATGCAAAACCAACGGGGTGGAGACGTCGAGTTTCTTTTCCGTCTGCGTCCACCGTAATGTGCCATTGGGAAAGCATGCCTGTGAAGCCGCACTTGGAGCCGTCGGTTGTCACAATAAATGGTGTGCCGTCGAACTTGGGGCGTTTGAGGACGGGCTCCTGCGTCAGCGCTATTTTCAGAGCCAAGAAGGCGCGCTGCTCCTTCCGGCCCCATGCGGCCGCGAGGATATGGCCTTTCATTACGCGGCGATACACACCTTTCCCCTCTTGCGTGGGACCTCAGCTGCGCGGATGAGGTCTGTGAGTGGCTGGGCTATACTTGCGTACCCTTTAATGAGGTTTCGAAAGTACCCCGTTAGGCCTAGGAATGCGCCGAGGTTCTGGAGATCTCTCGGTGTTTCCCGGTCAACGACGGCGGTGAGCTTCGTGAGGTCTGGTTTGATGCCGTCGGGTCCCAAGCGGGCGCCAGCGAAAGTAGCTTCTGTTACGAAGAATTGGGACTTCGCAGCGGAGAGAGTTAGCTTACGCTCCCGGCATCGAGTGAATAGGATGCGCAGCTCCGTCAACGAGCTGTCGAAATCGTCGGCTCCCATACCTCCATCGTCGACGAATAATTCGAAGAGGCTACCCACGAGGTCACCCAGCTCGGTGGCAGTCATATTGCCGAACGTCGAGGGTGCGCCGGTGAGTCCGAAAGGCATGCACTGATAACAGAAGTAACCTCTGCCCTCCACGTAGAAGCAGATGTATGGTTGATCTCCTTCGCGGATTGCGCAAGCGTAAAAGCCAGACGTGAAGTCAAAGGTGTGCACCCAGCGGTGACCGCTGAGGCGCTGCTGCTTCGCTCGAATATCGCCCTGCGGTACGGGGGCGACTTTTGTCACATCATTCAAGGCCTTGAAGCTCTGGCAGACACGCCATTTCTTCACTGTGGCTGTGTCAGAAGGATCCGTTGCATTGGGAGTACCTTCCCATTCGGTGCTGAATGCGGATTCGAAACCGCTCGCAATACACTGATCGTCCACACGGCGCTGCAGCTCTTCGATGGACAGGCCTTCCCCACTGTGAGCCTTCTGCGCCAGAGTTGTCGAGCCGCAGCACTTGACGTCGGCTGGATTGATGGGGCGAATAACGCCTGCATCGAGCATTTCGTCGAGGACTGTGTTAAAAAAAATTCGCTGTGGGGGGCTTAGTGGCCGTTGATTAACTTTTGTTTTAAACGATGCTCCTGCGGGCACGTCGAGCCGGTGTTCTGCACCGGGAACCGCGTAGACTTCACACATGGACAGGCCGAAGACGTCGACAAACTCGTCGAGAAGGGCGCCAACCTGCTCTCTTTCGGCTAGAGAGAGGTCCTTCCCGACGGTAATCCGTCGTTTGACCTCTGCCATCCTGCGGCTGTCACGGGGATTAGTTTTCCTCGTGAAGAGTGTTTTGTCGACGCTGCCCGCGGATTCAGGCTGTTCAACGCCTGGGTCGTCCCCGGCGGTGCCCGCAGCAGCGTCGAGAAGCCAAATCTCCGCCCAGTCCCGCTCTGGTTCACCGAGATTCGGGACCCTGTCTCGAAGTTGCGGCAATCGGCTATCGATGTGGGCGTCAATATACGGGTTTATTTTCTGCTTCCGAGCGAATTTTACTCCCCTCGGAGGGGGTCGCGAACCCCCCCTTGAGTGTTGCGCGCGTTGAGTCGTTGACTCCGGTGCTCGTTCCTCTGAATCTGGTTCCGTGATAATTGCTCGGCCACCGGCCGGCTTGGGCCTCAGGTTTGTATGCACGTCGCGGATTCCTGAAGCCATCTGTGTCAGTGATGTTGACCGCAACAAGGTCTATGTGTGGTGGGACTTCCCTCGAGGGGGATTGTGAATTCCCCCTTGAGTTTATCGCACGTGGGAGCACGTGATCGCTCCCGCTTCTGCCCAATGCTCTCATCCTCCGCCACGCTCGTCTCTCGTCCTTTGTGTACCTCTGTCGCTGTGAGCCCCGCTCGCCCACCAACGCCATCAGTACCGCCTTCGCAGCTGCTGCCTTCTGCCGCTGCTCCACTGCCTCAGCCTTCTCAAGTTCCTCCCCCCTCTTCTGCCTCCGCTCTGCTATCACCTTCCGTCGCTGGGCGCTCGGTTTCGCTCTCGCCGCCGTACCCGCTACGATTGGTGTATCATCTGATGTTCCTTGCGGAGCCAAAGTTGCGGGTACTTGCCTGGTGGGGGATTTTGTCTCCCGATCCCCCGTGCGTGTCACGCTCATGTCTCTCTTGCGTTGTCGCTCATGTCGCCCGGTTCGGGCTCCCCTCCTTCTAGGCTTCGTGGGCGGGTTCGACTCGTCGTCGGCTCGGTCTCCGACTGCGCGTGGAGCTTGCGCTCCTTCGGTCGAGGCATTTGACTATGGTCGGCGGATTGGTCGCGGTTCAATTTTGATTTGATGTGGCCCGTCATTGTCCTCGGGCCAATCACATCCGAGCTTTGACTCGAGCATATTACATGTCGTCGCTATCACCACCTGTCGCACTCGCATACCTGCCCACCACCAGCTGCCTGCCACCAGCCGCCTGCCTCCGAGGTACCGCCCTCCGGTCCTGGAACCAGAACACATACTGGCATTTGCACAACATCATGATGATTCCTGCACATCGCCACCCCCCTCACTCTCTCCCCTCCTCTGCCCCAGGCGGGCCTTCCTCGCGTCTCTCATCCTTGCTTCAAAATTTACACAGGATAAATGTTATTCTAATCGCGCTTGAGCGAAACTCTCGGGCGGGAGATTGGCCGCTGTGAGCAAGCCCTTGGCAACACTTTAGATTAATATTGGCGTCTCTGGGTCGGCAAAACACCCATGGCCTCACCCCCTCTCCGACTACAGCTACTCCTACGCCTGTTGCGACTGGTAGACCGGTGATCCGTTGTCGCGGCGATGGAAGGAAGGAAGGAAGGTGTATTAATCGCGGTGGTCCCTAAAAGGAACACACCATGCCCGACGGCAAGGGTGCCTTCCTGGCACGTAACTACAAGGTAAGCAACCATGCCATGCCGGTGAGCTCCCCTGTTTTGACCAGGCCCGTGTTAACGCGCGGCCTCCGCCGATGCTCGATGCTCCCGGCCGATGCCTTTGCAGAGAAGGATCTAAGTGATCCTTACCCCACTGCCATCCTACTACGAGTCGACTTGGAATGGTGGAGGGCACCAGCCATCGTTCTCTAATATTGCTCAACAAGACCAACTCATTGGTTCTCCCGAGTTCAGTGTGGTGAGTGAATATTGTTTCCAATTTGTATTCATTCTAATGGAGTCTGCTGTTACACCAGTAGATGGTTTTCGACATATTCCAGCCAGCAGTGCCCGAGCCCCATCTCCTTGACGCCGAGCCTCAGCTTTCCCGTCAACGACGGAGTCTTTGTCAGGCGACCGGACCATCCAAATGTCAACATTCATGGATGACACTTGGTCCCACTCTCGAACGACGGCGTCGTCATCGTGTCCTGCGGCAGCAAGATCTCGTCTTCCCATTGGGGTGCAGCTATATCTGGCTTTTACACCATCACAAACGGTGTTCTGCCCGCCCCTGACCTTACCCGCCACCACCGCTCTCCGTACGACGTATGTTTTAATTTCAGTAGATTTTGTCATTAAGTACGCGTTCTAATCTAATTCCATTTCAACTCTTTCATCCCTACAAACACTATCTTAACTTACTGACGGCAACAACTCTGGGCAAGCCAGTCCGAAGCCACTCAAAGCACCACTCGCTTTGATCCTTGCTACCACCCATTTTGGTAACTAGTAGAACAATGAAGTGAGCTGTGGCGGCAGTGGCACAACTTAAAAACCTCGTCTCTTTCCATCCTTCATCGTTTCTTTCCATCCTCTATCCACTCCTCCGCTTTTTACAATGCCTGGTACCAACAACGACAACTCTTTCTGCTGCACCGACAAGCCTGGTGATGGCTGCAATGGCAGCTTCCCAAATAAAACACTCTCGGGCCTTTGCCTAAAATGTCAAGGTTTGGAGGCCGCAACGACCGAAGAAGAGAGGGCCAGGATAGATGTTCGTGTGATTATTTTTTGCAAAACTCTTCATCGGTACTTACATGGTTCAAGGATATTCCTCAGTGTCTGGAATGCGGAGCTATCGGGAAGCATATCAAAAACGAGAAATGTGCGACCTGTATGCGCAAAGGTACGGCAATATTATATTGAGTTTGACTGCCACTCATGTTCATTCAGAGAAAACCACGGCAGATGCACAGACTGCATCACAGGCCAAGACTGCTGCACTGGTTGCTCGCCCTGGCGCATGGGCCGCGCGCAATCAAGTGGCATCCAACCATCCACAAGCAAGGTATTTATCCACTATCGTTGCAGTAATATCCGCACGTCTGAAGACAACATTCAGCTCATCGTCCACACAAAACCCCAAACGCACACTTGGCATTCGTTTCATCACGATTTGCATCGAGGTAATGCATCTCCAGACCCTCAAGGGTGTTGGATGGCTCGGCTCCAATTCTCGGGCCTTTCCAGACGTTACTATGTTTGGAGGTATCGTAAATCTTCTGTCCCTTTCGCCAGTTTTTAATTCCTAATCTATAAAGATGCTATCATGGAGCTCATCCAGGCCTTCAACACAAGCTTTGAGACACGCTCGGCTGCCAGCTTGCAGCCGTAAGGTGCTCTATTTCTTGGCAATCCGTGCTCTGACCTGTTTATAGTCGCGATGTTATTATTCGGTGGCACGGCAATTTAGGTTTTCACCACAATAGTGACTGCGGTACAGTTGGAGAATTTTATGACATCCATTTCCGGCTACACAATGGGGAGACATTCTTGAAGATGCCCGCCAAATTCAAAACCACCGCTCAACCGGCCATCGCACTTGCGCTCTTCATTGATCCGGTGAAGGTGAGTAATTTCAGTATTTTTTTGTGAACGACTATCTAAATATGCGTCTCAGTTCAAGGAAAACCACGGCATGCCTCCTCCGCCGCTCACCGAAAAGGATCTTAAATCCAAGCGCCGCATTTCTGATTATCAAGATGAACCTGCTCCAAAACGTCATGGTATTTATTCTTTGATTCTCTGTTGTTCGAATGTACTCTGAACATTTCCAGCCCCATCTAGACCACTGACTTCGCATTATGTGCCCATGCCGAGCGCTGTACAAGCTGTTGCGCCTTCTTGCTCTGTCACTTTAACCTTCATTTCGCTGTCAATGGACGACGATAACATCGAAGTCTTTCCTTGGCCAGGCAAGAGTGAGCTCACGGTTCGGCTCTACAACGATGCATTGTCAACCGGGAAGGACAAGGTCGTTTTCAAGGTATGAGGATACATCTTTCCATACTTAAACACCATTCACCGCCATGTAGATGGAAGCAAATGGCATTACATATGTAGCTAAGCGCTGCCGCAAGATTTGCACGGACACGGCCAGCTTCATCGACAATCTTGAGCACCTCCGCAACACCGTCTCGTTGCTTCATCGCATATCTATTGGCCTGGAAGATTTTTATTACCAGGCTGAAAAACACGGAATCGACGAGGAGGTTCACAATTGCAAGTGTCGCATTTTCTCACCTAATTGACTCCGAATTGACTGTCAACATAGCTTTCGAGGTCCAACCAACCTTCCTTGCGGAAGAAAATCTGGAGAAGGCTCAGCCGTCGGTAGCATCTGGTGTTTCAGCTGAAGCACTGGAGGCTGCGGGAGACGAATATAAAGCCGCTGCACCCGGCACTTTCCCTGACGACTCTACGCCCGGAGTTTTCTGGCTCATACAGCGTTACAATGGAAAGTCTCAGGACAGGTGGAATCTCATGCGACCTCAAGGACTTCAGCCGAACAAAATTGACGGTACCTTGTTTGCATTTACACATTTCTTTTGGGAAAGATTTGGCGCAAAGAAGCGTGGATACCTATCGCAATATCAAAGTGAGCTCATTCTTTCCATTTTCTTCAACACCGATTGACACGCTATTCAATGAAGGCGCATCCGGGAAAATGCAGAATGGCCAGTACGGAAAACTCATCTTCGACACCGGGGCCCAAAATGATCCCTTGTGAGCCGGATTAACTTCTTTGCTCTCCGCCGCAATATTGATACCAATCCCGGGCGTCAGGGAACCAACAAGATACGCTGACGATGGCGCTGAGGGCGCGCAGATGGTCCAGAGGGCGCATCAGTGTAACCGGGTGTGCAGCTTTTTCGGCCTGAACACCAGCAACGTTGCCGGTGAAGGCTCGGATGCAGGGTGTGAAAGTGGGGAGGATTGAAGGTAGATAATAATGGGGTGAAAATCAGAAAATATCTGTATCTTTCGATTTATTGATACAACATGGCGACAATACTTTCCAACGCATGAACTGCCCGTGGCCACAATGTGTCCACTTTCGACGTGCGATGTAACGTGCACAGGTCCACGACACCGCCAGTAGTTAGCCAAATGGATACCATATTTAGATTGTATGGGGAATACAAATTTGTTTGATACATGTGCGACAAGGAACGATACTTTGGCCTTCTATCCCCCGGGACGAGAATGGGGGTGATGAACGGCGGCCGGATACGCAAGCGCGAGCGTTTGCACAGCTGGGGGGAATGTCAATGAATTATACTACAGCACAGACTCGGGCCATGCACATGAAACCCTGGTGCTGCAAGTCAAATAAAGAAAAAAATGCGTATTTTAGCCCATATGCCTCAAGACGGCGGCGGGGGCGAGGAACGGCCACCGGAGACACGAGCGCGATCGTTCATACAGCTGGGGAGGATGTTAACGAAACACATTCTATTGCCGATGCAGGCCCTGCACCTGAAGCCTTGGTGCTGCAAGTCAAAATACGAAAGAATGCATATTTTGGCCCGCGAGACGATGACGGCGGCAAGGAACGGCGGCCGGAGACACAAGCGCGAGCGTTCATACAGCTGGGGAGGATGTCAACGAAACACATTCCAGTGCCGATGCAGGCCACGCACCTGAAACCTGGTGCTGCAAGTCAAAATACGAAAGAATGCGTATTTTGGCCCCCGAGACGACCATGGCGGAGAAGAACGGTGGCCGGAGACGCGAGCCCGAGCGTTCGCATAGCTGGGGAGGATGTTAACGAAACATATTCCAGTGCCGATGCGGGCCACACACCCGAAAACCTGGTACTGCAAGTCAAAATACGAAAAAATACATATTTTGGCCTATATGCCCCGAGACGACGACGGCGGTGAGGGAGGGCGGCCGGAGACGCAAGCGCAAGCGTTTGCATAGCTGGGGAGGATGTTAGCGAAACATATTCCAGTGCCGATGCGGGCCACACACCCGAAACCCTGGTACTGCAAGTCAAAATACGAAGAAATGTGTATTTTGGCCCCCGAGACGGCGACGGCAGTGAAGAATGGCGGCCGGAGAAGCGAGCGCGAGCGTTCGCACGGCTGGGAAGTATGTTAAAGAGTGATACTACGGCACAGATACGTCCACACACCTGAAGCCTCAGTGGCCCAAGTTGAAATACGCAAAAATGTGTTTTTCGGCCTATATGTCCCCGAGACGACGACGGCGGCGAGGAAGGGCGGCCGGAGACGCGAGCGCGAGCGTTCAAATAGCCGAGGAGGATGTCAACGAAACATATAGCAGTGCCGATGCGGGCCACGCACCTGAAACCTTGGTGCTGCAAGTCAAAATACGAAAAAAATGTGTATTTTGGCCCCCGAGATGACGGCGGCGGCGAAGAACGGCGACCAGAGACGCGAGCGCGAGCATTCGTACAGCTGGGAAGTATGTTAAAGAATGAGACTATGGCACAGATACGGTTCACGCACCTGAAGCCTTGGTGGCCCAAGTCGAAATACGCGAAACTGCGTTTTTTGGCCTATATGCCCCCGAGACGACGATGGCGGCGAGGAAACAGCGGAAGGAGATGTGCGTGCGAGCATTCTTACAGCTAGGGAGGGTATTGAAGAATGATACTAAGGCGCAAATACAGCCCAAGCACCTGAATCTCTGGTGGCCCAAGTCAAAATACGCAAAAATGCGGATTTTGGCCTATATGGCCCCGAGATGACGGCGGCAGCGACGAATGGCGGGCAGATCCGCCAAGGCAAGCGCTCATAAAGCTGGGGGGGATGTTAATGAAAGAAACTGCGATGCAGATACGGGCTGCACACCTGGAATCACGAGAGTAGAGGTCAATGTGGCCAAAAGACTTCATTGGGCAGAGAGATTCTTCGATAAAACTCGGTTTTCGACGTGGTAGGGCTCCGATTTGGGGGGGGAACCATTGGGGAACACAATGTCATGGCCTGCACCAATGTCTGACCGAGCGACGGCACCAGGGGTGGCGCAGGATCGAAAATGCGGATGCATCTGCAATCCCCGATGTACTTGAATCTCTTGAGTTCTACTGGATTCTGGCTTCATAGAAGTCCATCTGGAGTCGAACAGAGTGGTATTGAGGCCTTCGAGGAGGGGTAGAGGCAGCCAGGCGGCCGGATTAATCCGTTCCTCAAAACGACGGTGTCAAGCTCTACCAGTGGCTGTGTGATGGTAAAGTATGACACCGTTGCCTCGCTTACCATTTGCCTCCGCATTGCCATCTGCCTCCGTCTCGCTTAATGTCCAAGCCCATCGTGAGCCAACTGCAGGCGCTTCTAGAGCAGCTGCAGGCTCTAGACTTGCAGGATCCCGATCCCGAACTCCAGCATCGTCTTGCTGCCCTGTCTATGGCTGCCGCTGAAGCCCAATCCCATATCCAACGGCGACTCCAAAATGAAGGTACTAGTGCTTCTTGCACCTATCCTCGAGCAGATACTAAGCTTTTCATTGTGCCCAGTCGCCACCAGTGACACATCTTCCTCGAATCAGCCCCAGAGTCTTGCCTCTGTGGAGCCCACTGCTTCACACTTGTTTTCCGAGGTGCCTGCCGCCTCGGAGGACCGCTTGCTACGCAATTCCCCGCCTTCAAAATCCAATATATCGGCACCCTCACGTCCGCAATTTCCCTGGATTCCGTTAGACTTAGGCGGTACCAAGCCGTCGGAAAACAGTGCGTGTGTTTTGTGCCGATCTAGAACAATTGTCGACCTGAACCTACCATCAGCATTCGCCAACAAGGACCAGCCGAGGCAATTTGGCATGCCCCTGAGGGTGTCCTTCCGTTAGAGCCGCCATTCGATCTATTTGTGTGGGCGCCAGAGTCAATCTCGAAACTCGGAAAGCCAGAGGCTGAAAGACTTGTTCCGGCACCAGCTGCTACCCCACCCCCATTCGGTTCTTATCCTCAAGCCCCGGAGTATGTGCTCAACTCTGACCCTGACCATTCATATCGTCGAGGCTACCGATACGCAGCGCCTTTCAATACGTCTGATCGAGAAATTGAGCGTGAGCGCATGCTTAATATCCAGATGCCTCCAAGTGTTCACCCATCCCGCTTTCACCTGCCCACCCGCACATTTCAGTGCGATCCGATTCCTGGGATGGTCCAGCTTCCGATGGGAATCCCACTTGTGCACCACATCAACGGGGATCCGAAACGCGCTGTTACAGCTGTTTGCGGACATACTCTAGAAACCCTGATGCAGTATGAGGAGGGGCCCAAAGTTCGTGCTTTAATCCCCCGCCTCATGACACTCACATGGGGGATTGCTAAATCCAACACTTGCGCCGGTGTGCCTGGCATCTTCGAACTACCCGGGATGCAGACCAATCTGCGTTCGAAGAATATCAAGGCAAAAATACTGGTCCCTGGGGATGGCTCATATAACCTGGCATCTACCCATGGCGAGGGTGAGGGTCACGGCGCTTTCATGCCAGCTGTTCAGACCAACACCCCTGTGGCCGCCGCTACCATCAAGGAGGTGCTTGAAATACTGCACAAGATCTACCGCTTTGTTATGCCCTTGTGCATTTCCCGTTTTGAATGGGACATGCTTGAGTTCAATTCACGGGAGAATAACGTCATTGCCTTTGGTGGCCTAGAGCCAGGCCCCACCAGCTGCCAAAACAATGCTTCGTCTGCATCGAACATTGTTAATATTCCCCTTGACGTTGTCGATGCTCACAAACAGCCCTCATCGTCAACTGGAAAACAGCAACCCGAGGAGGCTCCTTCCGATTCTCCGAATCCTCCACCACAGCCATTGCCTAAGCCTGCGCCGGCTCAAGACGAAACCATCAATCTCGTAGAATTCCTCCTCTCCCTGCTTCGAAAAAGTATTGGGGAACAAGGCGGTATCCATGGCGATTTCAAAGACGATGCCATTGCCTACACACTATTCCTCCTCCTGTTTCGTCTCCCCCCTGGCAGTGACCTGGGCGCATTTCTCTGGATGTGCGGTGCTATCTACCTGCGAGAATTGGACCAGTATGTCCTGTTCACGTCCTTCAAGGGACAAGATCTGCATACTGGATCTGCACCTACTTATGTCAAAGAAATCCAGGACGCCTGGATCGCACAGGTCAAGAAAGCCTGGATCTCAATGGATGATGCCAGCCAGCTGTTTCAAAGGTTTGGTCCCCAGGTTCGCTGTGGATATGTTATGTACCCTAGCATGGCAGCAACCTCGCATAGCACACAGATGCAGTACTCGCCGTCTCTTCACTTCCTTCATTCACCAGCTCCAAGCGCCCGCGATGCTCATCGCAAATACTTCTCACTCCATGGTGACACTATCCTTGGTACTCGGTCTGATCGTGCAAACCGCCTCGGGATCGAAGGCATCTATGGATTAAAGAACTATTTGGCCCAGTGCCGTCTAACGCTGGGACTCGATGTGAACACTCTCCTTGATCACACGACCTACATTGATGAGCACGGGAACCCCCAGAAGCTTCAGCCCTCACTCATTGACGTCGAGGACGATGAGATCTACGAAATGATTTGCCTTTATCGTCGCTACTATTTCTGGTTGCGGGACTTGGTTGGAGAGTATTCGCTCGGGCTGACCAAACCAGAATTCAAAAAGAGGCAGAAGATGATCCGCAACTCACGTTCTGGTCAGAATGAGAAACTCTTTCCAACTGAGCGAAGAGTCCTTCCCAGGCCCCGCCGTGGTCAGCCCCAAAGTGATGCTGGACACCCTGTGATTGATCGGGTTATAAGCAGGCGCCAGCAAGGCAATCAGGTACAATCTTCATTAATGGTGCAGTGTCTGATGCTAATCCGGCGATGCATCAGGCAATCTGGACCCTGGTTCTCGAAGGAGGCACAAGGGAGGAGGAATTCTCAGACCAAAAAATCAAGTGGAAAGTTAAGCACTGTCAGCGGAATACTACCAATGCTAACCTTGTTTTCTCACAATAGGCTTAACATGGGATCTAACCGACAGAAATGTCTGGAGTATCTGTCTCAACATGGCACAGGCCCGCCTTCAAACACTCAGTCCCAGCCAGCAGGCACTTTGAATCTCGGCAGTTCCACTGCGGTGGCGGAACAATTGGACTCGGACCTCCCAGATGCTGCAGGATCACCCACTTCTTCGGAAAATATGTTACGTGATTCCCTGCCAACACTGTCTCAGCCTATTGGCTCCACAGACTTGCTGGGAATATCTCCCAGCAACAATGCTCAAACAAGTTCACTTGCTATTACAGGTAACACAATGAATCACTTCCCCGCCAATACTGAATCGAGTTTGCCCTGAATCACAGGCAGTGCATCCAACAAAGAGAGAAAGAAGCGCAAGAGATCCAATGCTATCTATTCCGACTCAGAGCTGGAATCTTCTGGAGATGAAGACGAGCCCGTGCAACAAGCCGAAGAGGAGACAGGAGAACAGGAACCGGAATCGGCCCAAACCCCCAAGCGCAAGAGGCAAAAACTGAGCAACATGGATGGTGAGTCGGACTCGGAGGACAAGGAGTACGATGTGGATGCAATTATTGACTTCCGTGAAGAGGTGTGTTCAATGAATATTAAACCGCATTCTTCTTATCCGATTCTAGGACGGAAAACAGGAGTGGCTGGTGCGTTGGAAGGATCATGATGCATCCGAGGACATGTGGCTCAATGCAGAGCTCCTTGCGTATGTCAAAAACTCGCACCCTCCATGCCGACCATGCTAACTCAACCTACAGAGGCGCTCAAAAACTGGTAAAGACCTTCAACTCTGAACGAGGCCTGTCACTTCCCCGGTTCCATTCCAGCTCCAGTCCAGCAAGGTCATATCCCTCCTCCCCCAATACCTCCGACGACGAGTTTCTGGTTGAGAAACCCAAATCACCAAAGAAGCCGGTCACTTCCCGAGCACAGAGGTATAATCGGATACTCGGGGTGGACAGTCAGCCAGCTCAGAAGCTCGAAACCAAAGAGCTGAACCACCGCTATCTTGAGCAACTTCTAAATCCAGAAATCCTCAAAGCGGAATGTGAAGAGCTCAAACTCTCACAGGCTTTGCTCACCAAGTCTAGTGAATTCCATGCGGCGGTGAATGAATCCCCGCGAGCTGTGGCCGAGCAAATTGTGGACCAGATAGATCGAACCAATGATCTTAGTATGCAGATCTATTTCGAGCTCCCATCTCCGACGTACAATACCTGGGGGTCACGTCTCGCGAATCTCACCCTGGCATGCATTGCAGACGCTGGCCGGTCTCTCCCAGATATGGTAGCACAGACCCATATCCATGACCTTGTCTCCCGAGGCGTCCAAGCTCAGGTCTGCCGTTCTCTCGTGGCAGTATATCAGTGGATTGTGCACCTAGGACCTTCACTTGCGGACCAGCTTACCTCTATCCACCATCTCGAAGGCGAGGAGGCTCTAGCAGATAAGTTCCCAGACCTAGCCCCAATCATCAACCATATTCTCGGCTTCATTCGCCAGCACAAGGCAAAGCAGCAGGTGGCTGCAGTGAAACGGGAGTTGGCAGCTGCAGCAAGAGTGAAGGAGAAGGCAGAGAAGTTATCGCAGGCAAAGGCAGAGAAAGCACGGGCAAAGGCAGAGCAGCGAAAAGAAAGGCAAACTAAGCGGGGATGCGGGCCAGGTCGCCCGCTGAAGCGCAAAATTGGAGCGCCCTTGGAGGAAGCCTCCCCAAGTAATCCTAAAAATCCTGCCAAACCAGATTCCAACCCCAGAATCGATGTTGTAATGAGCGATCCGGCTGTAACTGCAGGCACATCGGATGCTCAATCGGGAGTGCCTTCTGTTCATCCCGAAATGGAAGGCCTTGGCCCATCTGTCTCCGCGGATTCTTTTGATTGGTCCCGGATGCCTGGCAATCTCTTTGGCTTACTCCCCCACGCCAAGGGTATGATTACTCTGGAGGCTCTGGGAAACTCAGTGGAGGTGGAAGACGACAATGAGCTGTACAGGATCTGCGCCCGGTACTTGTGCAAAGTTTGGGAGGAGCACCTGGTCTTGAAGCCGATGGCAAAGGTTGACCACTACCTGAATCCCGACGAGCGGGCCCCAACATCCAGGTCATTCTTGGAGTCTGTCAGGGACCGTTGCATCACCCGAGGCGCAATTTTGCAGTGCCTTGTGGATGCATTCGGAGATGGCCTGTTTGCAGCGAAATCCATGAGGGCCTTCCTCTATCGACCTTGCCGAATATTTTCTGCCTGGGGACTGGGCCGCGACCAGCACTTTGCACGCTCCATTGCAAAAGATGAGCGAGTTACTCTAGAGGGTCTGGATGCATGTCTCATCAGCTTCCTCGTGGAGAATCCCGAGCTAGAAGCCCGATCTATTGCGCTGGGAGAGCTCGTTCATCGGGGCCTGTTGTCGCTGAAGCTCGGGAAAGCCTTAAGCGATGAGGAGTATGAGAATCCACACAGACTCCTCACAGCCACTCCTTCATTCTCGAAGGTCGCGTCAAGCACAGGCAGGAAGACTTCGGCACGGGTCCTAGTCGATAGAAAGCCCACACTTCAGTCACTCCTTCCCCAACCACCGTCGTTCGGAATCCCCGCAGTCATCATCCGAGAGGCACTGTCTAGGCGTCGTGGGAGGGCTCCAACGAGTGCAACTACTGTCTATCGGCAAATGCTGGAGGGAAAACACCCAACTACTGGTGCTACTACCCGCCGCGATCCTGACCAGATGGATCCAATCCGCGCAGATTTGCAGGGACTCCGACTTCTGAAGGATGTGCTTCCCCCGAGGCTGTGGACAACAAAGACCGGTTTGTCCAGCCTTCTCGTCTTCATGGGCACGGGCCAAGGAACCATGACATCGGAATTCCTCGGTCGGATGAAGTTGCAAGAGAACAAGATGCACTTCAGCTCCGCGTCGACTTGCACCGCGCTGTTCTCCTCTATGGAAGCCGGACAAAAGGCCCTTGATCCCGCAATGAGGATAAAATACGAGAATCCAGCGATCTACGGGCAGGCAAATGCATGGTACTCCACACACCCCAGTGTCCGCGTCAACAGTACAAGTTTTAGGCAACTGACTTTGGCGGAGAAGTTTGAGCCTTATTTCTCAGAGGAGATTCAAAGGAGCTGGGAAGCTTTTCTGGGACCGCTTGCAAACCAGGACCCTGCGACCTCTGATGCACCGCGGAAAACATGGGAGGAGACCCTGCGATGGATCGTCAATTCCAAACTGATGAGATTTGGCAGTGGGCTAGCTCCGCTCCAATTTTCCAACAACATTGTCCTGGCAGGAATTGCAGAGAGCCCATCGCCCGCTACGATGGCTCAGTGGATCTTTGCAAATCGAAGCTATGGGGCGTTTGCTGGGTTGTGTGTCCTCGGATTCAACCTTCCTGCGAAGGCATCCCCAGTAGCCGTGCGTGCAGCATTCTGCTGCTTCTATTATTGGATGGACTTTCACTTGAGCCCCGAAGACAAGAAGATCTTGTGTTTCAACACCATCTTCGTCGAGCAGCTGCTCTGCAAAATCGGACGGTGGAAGTATAGGATGAGCGATATGGGCAAAATTGACATGGTTGCGCAGACAGATGAAGAGTTTGAGGGTTGTGAGTGGACGAGGGGTGAGAACATCAAAGACCATGTTAAGTTCCCCTTCCCATCGTTCCGCGGTTTCGACTTGTCCGTGTTTCAGAGCATCGTTGAAGAAGGGTGAGTGCCCTGTTTGGGAGTCATTAATCGCCACTAATGTTTCACACAGAAAGGAGAAGCTGGACATTGACGTAGAGATGGAATCTGATATGTAGTTCTGATTGAACCCTGCCTCTGCCGTACGAGTATATTGATATATTTGCTTGATGATTGCGAGTCCTGATAGGTTTGTTCCCGTCGAATTTATTTATTTGTGTACACTGTACAATGTATATGCAATCGCTGAGAGCTTGCTCATTTGTAGACGAGTAAAGACAGTGGCGGCTGTTAGGGTGCAACAAGTAACAACAGTAGTATAAAATAATGAGTACGAGTCGGGTAAGACAGTGGTATGCAAGTTCCACACGGAGTCAGAGCTAGAACTAAACAGTGAGTAATTGACTGATGGGATAGAGTTCACGCACGAGACCACCAAATTCTGCGAATCGGGTGATAGGACGGTACATCATGTACAGATAAAGGTCAAAATCGGTACAGGTGTCGTCCTCGGGCACTGGCTGTTCGAGAAGCGCTGCTGGCCCCAACAGTGGCAGATCGACACTGTCAAAGCAGGTGTGGGTCTGAACCGGAAGCACATGCTGCATGGGCATTAGACTGATGATTCTGTGGATTCGGAAGTACGTACGTCGGGCCAGTGGTCCGGGTTACATGCGGGATTACCAAGTTCGACATCGGCGTTACTCGCTGGGCTCGAATTCAGTATACGATCATAGAAAGTCAGCTGTTATTTCGAGGTTAGCCAGCTAGTGGGGGTAATAAGAGAGAACACACATTGATTGTGCCATTGTCCCGTGGCAAGGTGGAAAATATAAGGGCGACCACAGTCAATGCGCTCGCACAATGTTCTGCCTGGGGCAGAGGAATGAAAGATGGTCTGTGAGCGAGCAGTGGTTAGTAGTATATAGGACAGGAATGAGAGGGGCAGACAGACCACAGTAAATGCCGGGCATCCACTTTCCACACATCCACCCCGAGGAGGCAGGGCAGGGCATATAGCATGTGCGACAGGGGGATGTCCACAAAAACAATCACCCCCTGTACCACCCATCGACTGACGGGAGATTGAGGATTGGGAAGAGAGGTGTGGGAAGACGTACGAGTAGGCCACACACTCCCGGTTGGCACACTGCGAACATGGGCCGTGGCCGGAAGATGGGGTTGACATTGGGCGCGGAGAGATGGGAGGAAGAAAGAGAAAAGAGGGTGAGTCTGACTTGAAACGATCGGGGGTCTGGAGCATGATCGATGAGAGGATAATAATCGGTCCAAGCAATGAAATTCAAAGATGTCAAGGTGGAAACGAATCCCAGGTGTGCCAAGATCGAAAACGAAAGGGTGAAATTCCAATACGAAAACACGGAGGCCAAAACAGAAGCAGGGATGCCGAGAGCGAAGCAGGCTTGGACGAGACTGAGATGGCCACAGCACAGAAACTGAATGCATTTCGTTTTCATTGCCAAAGTTTCGTTTTCGTACGCACAGTGTGTGATTTCGTCAGTGACTACCAGGTAGTTTTGGGACCCAGGACTTTCAGTTAGGCCTTGAGCAAGCCTTGGTCTCGGCCAGCCAAAGCTTGATTTCGCAACAGCAATGTGATGTTTACTGCAGTTATCACTGTGATTCATCGTGAACACAACCGAAATGTACATTGATGGAATATGAAAACATCAGATGCCACCCCATCCAAATCAAAATATTTTTGTCCAAAGAGGACACCCATAACTTGGGCATGTAATCGCAACTATTTGGAAAAAAAAAGATTGGATTCAAATTCAGTGGAAGGTAATGGAGGGTAGAGTCGAAGTACTGATTGTATTTTATTTGACGTCGAGTTTCGAGTTTGGAAGGATTGTGCGCTGAAGTTTTCACTTCGGGCTCAGACATTTACAGTGTACGGAACCACGCCATGGAGGTTAAGTCAGAACTACCGTGAGGACGAGACCGTCAAACATTGCTCCATTTAAAGACGCAAATAATAATACAACAGTACATTAGTTATTCCGAGTCATCACTGCTATATACTTGGGCTTTTCCCCTCCCTTTGGCACCCTGTTTGATGTGCCTTCCACGGCTGCAAGTTCGGGGCTTCTGCTTCTTCACCTCTAGTTTCCCAATGACATGCTCTTTGCCCATTTCAAGTCCCTCGCACATTGCGCTGCAGACGTGTCCATCGAGAATAGACTCAATCCCGGCATGACCGTGATCGCCAACACCGCTGTCTCTAAAGGCTTGTCAGTTGCCAGGCACAGGTTCTTGAGGCTCTGAGTCTAGATACGTACTGAGCAAGTGTATGGGTCATAATGTCGAAAAGAATGGAAGCACCATCCCCCGATGGCGCTCTGCCACGCGTACCTGGGTGTTTCGGGTCAAGAAAGGAAAGGAAATATCGCAATTTGCAACGTACTTTGAAGATCTGCAAAGATCAAGGACTGTTGGCTGTAGATATACGAGAAATGCATGAATGCGTCCATTGTATTGCCGGCCTTGCCTGAATGAATGGGATGCTCCAGGGTGCCACTCCATTTTTCGACAGATGAAGCACGTTGAGGCTCCAGGAGCCAAGTGATAGCACTATCTGGGTTCTGCGAGGTTGAGTTCAAGAAACCCTCCATAGATACCCCGGATGCCGGCGATGGAGCAAGCGCAGATTCACCGATAACCTCTTGCACGAGAAGACCTTGCGAGAAGATGAAGTCTACACACGCGTTAGATACAGCCACATTCTGAAAAACGACCAACGCATACCAGACGAGACTTGCGTTCCCGTTTCTTCCACCCGGTCGTAGAACCTATCCAGGAACCATTGACCCTTCGCAAGACGTATCATCTCGTTAGCAAGCTGGTTGCCATTTTCATCCACCGAGACAATGTCTCTTCCATTTCCTATCTCGAAGAAGCGTTTTGCCACATAAGGCATGCCACTGACCATTATCTATAAATTTCCTGTCACAGACTGCGACGACCTAGTGACAACAGAGAGACATACATGGTAAACATTCTTGGTTTTCCCGAAGGCAAAAGGGTTGTCGTCCAAGAGAGCTTCACGCTTGTCAGTGGTATCCCAATCGATTGCCACTTGGCCGTCAAGCTGCCCCACTTCCACTGAAGCAACGCGAAGAGATACCTTGGTCGCTGTTTGTGAACCGGCTTTGAATGATGGTCGAGAACCACTGTGGGACGATGCCACCCTAGTGCGGACATTGGAGGCAAGCGGCTGAAATGCAATAGATGAATTCACTACGAAAATCCTCAATTAGAGTGTGCAATGAATCAGAAGTGACCTCACCACTTGTGCGCATCCGCTTTGTGGTATGCTCTTCGGTGGTACCGGCAGGGCGGTTAATTGTGCTTCGCTTTCCATTTGATGCAGGGGGTGGGGCAGAGGTTTGCGTGCGGGTCTCAAACTAAGATGTCGAAGTGGTTAGTTTGTTTCCGAGGGACTGAGATACATGGAAGAAACACGCACATGCGAAACATCAATATGCAGCTCGAAACACACAAACTCTCCTTTCATTTGGCGCCATTTCTGTGGCACATTTCCGAAGTATGCTTGGGCGCTACGGTCTCTGTGGTGATTATCGTATAATTCACCAATAGTTCCATCCAAGGAACCCGGAATAAGGTTCTGGTGTTTGTGCCACAACAGGAAAACATCGCGTCTGTGAAACATTAATTAGAATGTCGAGTTGATAAACAGATAAATCACACCTGATTAAACTGCTGGCTGAGTTGCTCTCCCAAGTCGTGTTTATCGTGTCCAGAATGCTCTGGATTATGTCTAGAGCATTTCGGTGATTAGTGCAAATTCCTAGTAAAAGGCCGCATGGATTACCATACCTGATACACTTGTATCCGCGTGGAATACTTCTGATACGTGCGGCAACCAGATGGCGGTATTCCCATTGATCAAAGCAGTCACATTCACGACAATCATTCGGCCGAGTCTGCCTTTGGCGATGTTGCGCAAGTTATTAAGACTCGAGGTTGTCAGCGGAACAGAGGGAGCCACAGAGCTGATGTCTTTCCATGTGGTAGCCGCAACAGGAACAGGGTTCGACCAGGTAGGAATAGTGTTCGCAGCAAGGGCCTTCTTCTTGTCCTTACCGGCCTGCATCTTGGCCTGAAAGGCGAGACCAAAAGCACGTTCTGCGCCAACTATAGCTTCGTCCTCTGCCCGGTCTCTAGGTTGTCTACAAAATTGTTCAGAAAACGACAACCAACGAATCAGTTGTAACTAACGGAGTCGTCGACATCGTCCGCATTTCTCTCCCTTGAAGAACTTGGCAGCGGCACCACAGTCCATACACTGCGGGTATTCCTGCGGTAATGGAATTCAGAGATATAAGACAAAGAATACGGGGGAACTGACTTGTCGACGCTCGTATTCTGCTCGGTCATTTTCGACACTCTCGAGCATCAGACATCTTGCACACAGCCCGGCAAAGTCCTTTCTGGGAAAATCCCCGCTGCAGCCATCCCCGAGTTGCTTCCCAACACACCGAGTGATGCTGTCGGACTCCAGTATGGAAGACATTTGAAGACAAATAAGGGCCACTTAGGTGGCAAACATTCAGTTTTGAGTACCAAAGACACGGTCACGTGCAAGAAACAATGGAAAGCTTTGACCGCCCGACTGATCTCTGTCTTCCGAGTTGCATCGGGATTGCCTTGGGACAGAGAAAATGAGCTAGTGACCTCCAAATTCCAGATCAAATCGTATTTGGCGAAGACTCTCGCTGCAGACTGCACGTGTAACGCACTAATTGTACTAATTTGCCATTGACTTGACTTGATGCTGAAGTACCGCTTTTCCAGAATTGCAGAGGGCAGAACCTGAGAGCACCAAAGGAAAAATGCTGGTGAAGTATTAGCTTCGTGTCCTGGCTGTCACTCTGCTGCATCAACATGACTTCGCCCACGTGGCTCACCAGAATTTTGGCTTGATTTCGTCTCTCCTTTCTGCAGTATGTGCTAACGTTGCATCGTGTAGGTATAAAGACTCTGGGTCTGGCAGTTGTGCATCTGAGAACGCGTGGGAGTTGTGGATGCATGGTGTCATGAAAGAAGATTGGTGGTGGTGAGTGCCAGGGCTTACACAGACTTGACGTGTTTGTACTGATGCACGGCTCCCCTAGATTTCTTCCCTATGTTGTATCCCGGTGGAGGTTGACTTGATATGCGACTGCATGGCTCTCCCGGTAATTTTGAGTTTTTTGTAATTGCACCCTCTCTTGCTGCCTTGCTTGATTGAAATACATGGGTGTATGGCGGGTAGGATGGCGTCAGGTGTGCATATGTCAATTGCAAACAAGTCGAACAAGTCGATTCAAGTTATGGACCGGGAAGTGGTGTGAAAATTGATATAAATGCAGCTACTTACTCACGCATATCACTGACTGGCCTCGCAGGTAAGCCATGCCTTCTGTTTGCTCGCCGTGCTGGGAAATAAAGTAGTGTGACCGTAAATGAAGGTTAGAGAGAAATAGATGCACGAGCACCGAGGCCTTGAGAGCGGAAGTGGGAGAGATCAGTAAACCGAAGACTCCGAAGGTCTGTAACAACTGACCTCAAAAGCAGGCCAGGTCTCTCGCACGCGCTGCCCCCCTCTTTCGACACACACGGAAGACCAAGATCAAATAACAATTTGTGAGTGGTAAAGGGGTGAGAGCTGAGCACAGGATGCAGAGTGTGGATGGGTTGGAGCAAGGTACCGTTCAGAGGAAGTTTAGAGGAAGGAGGTCATCGTCGCTGCCGCATCGAGGACTATCATTTGGTGAAAGTTTCAAGTGCAAGCCTGTCCAGGCATTGAGATTGGGCTGCAAGGGTGCCATTGGACGTGATTGTTGGCATCCTAGTACCATTGAGCATTGGAGCTTGTAAATGTGCCGTGGGTGAAGGGAAATGATACCGCCAAGTAGTGGCGGTGTGTCAATACACAGCTATTGACAAAATGTCGGCACATAATGTGCTGCAGAAAATTCGTCTCTCTGCATGCAATTTGCTCCAGAAAAATATGAAACAAGTCATAGGTGCTTATTTATTTCTAGAACTTCTTCCAAACTCCTATATTATTAGTGAAGCAAAGTTCTGGCATGCAAAACCAAATGTTCTGTTTTTTTTTTTTTCACCTTGCAACTTTGTGTACGGTCTATTCTAGAGATTTGGTGCGTCAAATGCTCTGTAACATGAGTATGAACCTTCATCGGACCTGAGATCAGTACGCTATGTCGGATCTTTTGCGAAATGTTGAGAAGATCCTTTGCGGCAACATTTTATTTGACTAAAGCAAGATCACAACATGTGGATTCCATTGATGCATCTCGCGGCGAGATATTGTTACAATGAGTCTCAACGAGTCCTGGGAGCACTAAATCTGAAGCAAGTAAACTAAATTTATTCAAGACCTATACATCCGAGTCTTCCGAGTCCTCCCAATCCTGTAACAGCTGCGCCATGAGACCGAAAATTTCCCAACCTCGACGGGGCTCCAGCTTCAGAGAACCCAGGGTCGCATAAGCATCGCTTGCAGCACTATCGAAGCTGTCAGGAACCCATCGTAACGCCTCTTCACGGGAGTACGGCAGATTCGAGCGAAGAGCGTCAATTGCCTCTTTGGGAACAGGCCTGCTGAGACGCTCCAAACCATAGGCTTGAGGATTCCGGTATATCTCAATAGGAGGGACGCCCGATACTAAAGTCTTCTTGGAATTTTTGCGTGGGGTGTGATAATTCCAGTAAAGTTTGAATTGATCCAGCTGAATTTGGACGATCTTGGACCACAGCCAGTGAAAGAGATCACTACAAATCACGTCAGGAGTGAAAAACAAAGGCGTTATAAAAAATAAAACAGCGTACATATGCATCTGGTCACCAGGATTGAAAAGACCGTTGGTTTTGCCATCCTCAATATAATCGCGCAGGCTACGTCCAAACATCTTGAGAAACCACTTCCACAGGTTCTCGATGGGGATATTATTGACGCTTTTCAGCGCAACAAATTCCGGCCACTCCATAGGATTAAGATCAGGTGTGTATGTTTGCCTAGCAATAAGATATAAGTATATTAGATTATGAGAAAGATTGAGCGACCAACCTTAAAGCCGTATGTGCCGCATACATCTCGCCAGTTTCGGAACCTTTGTCGACTGTGACTTGTAGTGGAATTGCTTGAACACAGAATAAGTAGAGAATCAAGACACATTGGAGAATATACTGACCACCAAACTCTTCGACTAAATCAAGATACAGATGTCCGACAACCACCGATTGTCTGGCATCAGGTACTGTCACCAGTGTTGGGACCATACCGGAAGCATGGTCTCGGGATCCGTAGATAGAGAGACCGACAGGGCCCATTTGGAGCGCTGCTGTGGCAAGTTTCTCGTGGCCGTCAAAGTGGAGCTCTTGGAAGACACCCTGCGCAGTGAGATTTTTGCGCACGATCTTCTCCTTGTTGCCTGGATATCTGGCCTTGGAGGAGCCGGGTGTGTTGTCCTTGATGATTTGGCGTATAGTGTCACTGATAAATGTAAGCTCAAACGTCCATACCGATGAAGCGAAGGAGGAACTGACCGAGGGATCTGGTGCCCATCCAACGCCAGGAATGTCTTGATTGCGTCCGGCCCATTGGCTTGATTGATGTCCTCGTCAAGTTTGTCGCAGACCAGAGTAGTTGCAACAGAAATGGGAGGCGGCTTTCGCACAGTCCCGACCTTGAATTCCGTGTTGAGCTCCTTCAATTTGGTGGATCTACTCTTTGCGTTATTGGGGATCAAAATCAGCAGTGGGAGAATGTACTTGATATGATACTCGAATTCGTGGGCCAGATTTGCCAACCTTTGGGCAGACTTCAACTTGAGGCTGGCATATCTATGCAGAGCCTCGCACAGCTCATCATCAGGTGGCCCTAAATTTCTAGTCAGTGGCAAGCCAGGCGCTGAAAAGAAAAGCCACTCACGCTCTCCATTCTGGGTACCGTTCTTGCCGCTGTGATTGACCATCGCACGCACAAATGGTGATGTGGGTCGAATATAGACAATACAAGAGAAAAGAGAGAAGACAAAAGAAAGAAAGTGAGAGTGGAGGAAGATATTGCTGTTTGTAGTTGTTCTTATTGTGCAGCAATTTGTGCCACCAAAAACCAAAGTGCACTTTGGATCACCTCGGAATAGGTTGTGGCTGCCAGAAGCTATCGTTGAGAATTGATGAAGGAGGAGGATTGCCTGCACGGTCCCAAATTGAAATAGCAGGTATGAATCATAGCTGAAGGCATGCAGTCATGTTAAAATAAATTTAAATTGAGTACTAATGTACATCATGCTGTGGGCGGACACTGCATACTAGGACTTGCGGTATGCGAGTAAGGGCAGGGGCGGGCAGAATACGCAATAGCAGACTCCATTAGAGAAATGAATACAAATCGGAAATGTTATTTACTCACCACACTGAACTCGGGAGACCTCATAAGTTGGTCTTGTCGAGCAATATTAGAGAACGACAGCTGGCGCCCTTCATCGTTCCAAGTCGACTTGTTGTAGTAGGATGGCCCGCTGGTACCAGCGGGGTAAGGATCACTTTGATTCTTCTCTGAAAAGGCGTCAACTGGAAGGATTGGGCATTGGCGCAGGTTGCGCGTCAACATGGGCCTGGTCGAAGTAGGGGAGCTCGCTGGGAAGGTATGCACACTTTCCTTCTTGTCGTTACGCACCAGGAACGCCTAGGGTAGAGGAGGGGAGATGGGGGGGGGGGGGGGGGGAAAGAGAGAGTAGAGGGAGAGAGGGAGAAGGAGGAAAGAAGATGACGGGAAGGCAGCCACGAGCCTCGGAGATGCTCGTAGCTTCTCTGGGGGATACAAGGGGATATCGAGTGGTGTTCTGCTGCAGCACCGCAGTGCAAAAGCCTCTCCCCCACACGTCAGAGTATCGACAAAGAGGGCTCCCACACTGCCAGGGGGTAGCGACCACTTCCCCGGCGTCTTTCGTCTCCGCTTCGTGAACGAGAGGTATTGGCAAGCCAGCAGCCCAGCGACTTCCGCCGTTTCAAGTGCCCGAGCCACCATGTACGACACAGTTGTAGCACCGCTACCACCGTTGCCGAGTCTGCGCATGTCCCATCGGCGGGAGTCGCCCGCCCGTGCGCCGCTCTCAGCGTAACCGAGCACTAGCCAGCACGTTGGGTATCGTACTGCACCTTCTCCTCACTGCCCCTCCCGCTCATCCCTCCTTGCCGCCAAACGCTCGCACAATTGGGAGGAATGAAGGAAGAGACACTCACCACCCTCCACTGCTCCTCGAGCACCTGGTCATTACTCGCTCAGCGCCGTGCAGAAGGTGATCGAGGTGACATTGTCGATGAGAGAGAAGGTAGCGAGCAAGCATTTAAGGGTGCACATGTACCAACCACATTGCTGATGTGCAGGTAGAGCAGGGCCATACTCGCCCCATCGACGCGCACAGCGGATATATCTCCTCTATCCGCGCGGAGCACCTACAAAGAAAGGCACGCGAACGCGTCTCAGAGACAACGACGAAGTGAATGTAGTGTGGTGAATGCTTGGTGAATGCAGTATGTGTTCCAGTTCCCGAGCTGGAGGCAACTAGAGAGGTAGGCGGACATAGGGCAGGCGGTTGACGGTGGACACAAGCAGTAGGCAAGCGGCGGAAATGGTCATGGATGCTGTGCAGTCACTGTGGTAATCGGATGTGATCGGCCCGAGGACAATGACGGGCCACATCAAATCAAAATTGAACCGCGACCAATCCGCCGACCATAATTTGACGTGTCAGCTGCAATCGGCTTATCGTCGTTCTGCGGTGGGAATGTCTCCGAGGGAAGGACTTGCCTCGCGGGGGGTGTATCCTCGCCCCCCGTAGCTGCTTCGTGCATTATCGTATCCCCTCCCGCGCCCCGCAGATCTGATCTCCACCAGGTACTGTCTTGCATCCTGCTCGCTACCCAATGGGTGCGTAACATTTTCCCTGTCGGCCTCGCGGGAGGCGTGCTACTTCCTCCCGTGATGGTTGTGCACGTAGCGGCTCCCTCTGTCATCGCCATCACGGGTGCCGCGTCCCGGTTCTTCTGCATCGCCTCGGGGTGGGCATTCGGGATGTGCACCGTCGCGCCGTCGTTGAGCAGCACAATGATGTCGTCCTTGTACCCGTGCCATTCCCCGAACGCCTCGAGGAGCGGCTTCCCGAACAGCGTGGCCCAAGCCCCGCCACTCGGAAAGACCTCGAATTCCCCCTGCCTGCGCACACCGCCAAACGTGACGTCACCACGCCACACTCCGCTCGATGGCACCAAACGCCCGTCCGCCATACGGAGTACTCGCCGCGACACGGAGAGTGTGCCCGTGTGTCTCGCGCCGCGCGGTAGGTGTCCGAGTCCATGGTGTTCGCCATCGCGCCGTCATCGAAAACCGCCCGCAGCGTCGTCTCTCCCTCTCTTCCTCTCTGTAGTAGCACATCTTGAATGAATGGTACACTCTTCCGACTCCTCTTGCACGCTCCCACACTGTACAAGTCAAAGATTTGAGAATGTAAGTACGTGCACAGGTGGGCATCTGAGATAACCGCCCCATCGTTCCTTGGTGGTAAAGCTCCCGCCCCATGACCCGGGGTATGCGTGTGAGATTCGGGTTCTGCGCCCCCAAGCGATTCCTCCTCGCGCTCGGGGACCTTCGCTCCGCCACCCATCTCGTGTTCTGGGACCGTCTCGCACTCGCTCACGCAGACGGCCCCCCCGCTTTTCCCTGGCTCCGCAAGTATTCCTCGATGACACTCTTGTCGTACTCTGCTGACCCGAATAGATCGTGGTCATCGGCCTCGCCCACGTCGGCGACAACGTTAACAGCCGTGGGCACTGCGCCGCGCGCGATACGGCTACGGATCGATTGGACGATTTGGCGCCACTTGGTCTCGGCGTCGGGGATCTGGAGGTTGGTAGCGGCGGGGCAGTCGGCGCTGAAGTGACCGATGAGGCCGCACTTGTGGCATTCGCCCGAGCCCACCGCGACCGTGCCTGGTGTCAGTGGATACGGGCGCTCCTCGCTGGGTTTGCACGCCCCGTTCTTCTGTGTGTAGGTGGCAAGTTGCTGCATGTAGGCGACCATTCCTGCCGGATTGCGAACGTGGATGGTGACAGGCGCAGCCAGTATCATGCGCAGGTGCTCCGCGTCGGGGCGGTACGTACGCAGTGTGCTCGTGGCATTCGCTGGTCCAGCGGGAAAGAGGTTGCGGCGAATGGGGTCGTTGCCGCGCGCAGGGGAAGAAGCTGTCATCCCGGAGAAGGCGGCTGTGAGGCCGCGCGTTGGGGTCTGCTGCTGCTGGAGCGCAGCGATCGTGGTGCTGGCGCTACTGATAAGTGCCTCCATCCCGCTGAGGCGATCTTCCAAATGCCGTGCGGATGCGATGTCCGTGGAGGGAACGTCCTTCATGGTCTGGACAAGCTCGACCCAGGTGTTGCTCTTCGGGCCGAGACGTAGCAAGAGGGAGTCGGGGATGTTCTTGAGCACCTGGGGAATGAGACCGCCGCCGTCGTCGACGTGGGCAGCCAGCTCGGCGGCCTTCACCACCCAGCGCACCTGTCCCCACTCCTGAATCCCGTGCTCCTCGATGCGCACCCCCACGTCTTCAAGCCGCAGAGCGAGGCTCAGGAGCTCCTCCTGCAACTCGCCCTTTTCCTTTTCCGCCATCTCCTTCTCCGGCCACTGCTTTTGGAATGCCGTTACGAGGTTCTTGAACATGTCCGTCTCCGTGGGTTTCAGTTTGTTGTACCAGCTCTTCGCGTAGCTGCCCGACTTCAAGCTGAGCACGAAAAACTCGAGCTTCTCGTCGTCCTTCCAGGTGGGGCTGAGTAAGATGCGGCGGCGGATGGCGTTAAGAAAGTCTGTGGCGTTCTCGCCGATTCCGTCGCCTTTGAAGAGGCGGGGATTGACATCTGTCATGGTGTCTTCGAGGATCGGTGGCGGCAGTGGGTTTGCGATGATGGATAGAGCGGCGCGGATCGCAGCTGGGTTGGGTGCAGGTGGTGGAGATGTCGCTGGCGTATGGGGGCTGTTCGCACCCTGCGAAGAAAAAAGGCTGGAAAGAGTCAAGGATGACTCGTCCGACGAGTCGAGTTCGGTGATTTTGGGTCGCGGCAAGTATCTCCCAGAAGCGGAGCGAGGTGGATATGGAAGTCGAGCCAGGTTTCGGTTTTTCAGTAGGACGGAGAACAATTTTGCAGTGTGCAGTGTTTTTTCGGTGTCGGTTTACTGTAGAGCGAGTTCGCGGTTAAAAAATCGCGCTGTTGTCACCAGATGGAGACGTGAGATCCGGAGGATCTCCATCTGGTAGTCGGATGTCGGCACTGCGGCGGGGCAGAGGTGCGGAACGAATCTGCGATGGTATGAAGCCCAGAATGAGATGTCTGATGTCTGTCTACAGTGCCTACGCTGTGTATTCCTAACAGAACTTGGGGGTAGAGGGCCGTGGCTGCACCTGGCAGGATCTCGTACTTCTCTTTTTTCCCATCATGCCGATTATGCCGCTTAGTAAGCTGGTCATCCCAAATCCACCCAGACATACAGTGATACACAACAAACCCGGAAGACCCAAATGATTGATGTGATTTCGATGAGGCCCAGGCAGACCAGGCCGTGTATTTACTTCGGCAGGTCCAGGGCAATATTGAAAATTTGCTGGGGGACTTGGAAGGAGGTATATACTAGACTTATTATAACCCTCTGAATGAGCGACATGGGACGGTTACACCAGGGAAAAGAGACAGAGGTAAATAAAAACAGCACAGCCCTAGGCCACACAGCCACTAAAGGGGTAAGGAAAAAGTGAACGAAGTATAGGGACAGCCACTAAAGAAGTCAGACACAGCCACCAAGGAGACTATCTTAAAAAATCGGAGACAAGGAAAATAGGGAGACTTTTAGCCCCTCGGAGGAATGAAAGGAACGAGTATTATGTAAACATAAGTACCCGTAACCACGGCACAGCCACTGCGCCGGATGCACGAGTGCATGCCAAATGCACTAGTGCAACGTATAATGACTCCCACGCCAACAATTCTAACACTGCAGCACAACTTTTAAATGAGCAAACTTATTATGCCAATATTGACTCGCTGCACGTAACATCAGACAGAAGCCAAGAAAATAAAGACAGGCAATACCATATCCCTGAAAATTGGGAAGAATTGAATGAACAGATTACACAGAGGAAAAAACCTCCGAAACTTCCCCGTTCAGCGAAGTTCACTCGTTCGAACGTAACAATTGCATCCCAAAATATAAATGGGAGAGATAAAAATAAATCCATGAGCAGCACAGAACACAAACTCAATTACATGAAGAGAGTAGTTGACGAGAAGAGGATAGGTGTTTTCGCCTGGCAAGAATCACACATGGATCATATTGCCGCTAGCCAGTTCAACAACATTTATGGGAAATGGTTCAAACTGTTTAGCTCTGGACACCCGATAAAACCTAACTCCACAGCTGGAGTTAGCTTCCTTCTCAACAAAAAATATGTTGACACGGAAAATGTGAAAGAGTATGTCCTCATTGAGGGCCATGCAATCATGCTTGTTATCCCATCACATCGGGGAGAAACAATAAACATTCTGAACATTTACGCCCCAAACACCCCTCTGGAAAGAGAGAGGATGTGGGGCTGATTATGGCATTGCTACTTAGAAAATCCAGAACTTCCATTTCCAACTGAAACACTGGGTGACTGGAATTTTGTTGAAGACATTAAAGATCGTACATCGAACAAGGAAGAGACAGTACCTCTGAGCTTCGTATGCCTGAAGGCGCTCTTCCACATGCAAGATGGTTGGCGTACAACATTTCCTTATGCGAACGAATACACTTGCTTCCAAAAACGCACCAATTTAACCATGAATGAGACACATGTATCTGGTTCACGTCTTGACCGAAACTATGTACCAGTAGACCCTTTTAAACGATATCAAAATTGGTCAATTGAACCTAGTTTAATCGCCAGTGACCACCATTTGATTTCTGTCCAATTGACATGCCGGCCAGAGGAGGAGTATGGGCCAGGAATTTGGAACTTACCTATTTATCTCCTTAAAACACCAAGATTTATGAACTACATTTCTATCCGTTCAAAGAAGCTTGCAGAGGAGCTGGAAGAGTTAAACTGTACTGAACGGCAAACCCAGCAGAACATCCAAAGCCTTTGGCACAAATTCAAGATTGACCTTACTGCAGAAGGTAAAAAATGCTCCCGCTTGGTCAAAGGAAGAACCTGCCAGCTCCGCACCTGGACAGCACAGAAAAACCTTGTTATCAATGATGCAGATATGCCTACTGAGGACAAACATCTCGCAATTCTGCACCTAGAGGCAAAGATTGAAACCTACCTTAGAGAAGAAGCAGACCGTCAAAAGGCTCAGTCAGAGGCTCGGTATGACATTGAGGGTGAAAGCCTGAAGACTGACTATTGGATTCGTTCCACCAAGGAGTACCACCTGAGGAACACTATAAACGAATTTAAGACAACAGAAAATGATTCGACTGTACCCTGCTTCGAAACTCGTCCAAAACGAATGGCCAAGATGGCCCGGGATTACCGCGAGGCAATACAATATGTTGATGTTTCCAACGACGACTATGGTCGAATGATGTGCACTGAAGAAGTGCTTGAGAAGTGTGATGCACGGTTATCTCAAAATGAATACAATGAAATGAACAAAGCTCTTACGGAAGAGGATATACGAAATGCATTGAAACTGTCCAACAATGGCAAAGCTCCGGGGATAGACAGCATCCGATACGAATTTTTCAAAGCCATGGACATTGAATACAAAAAATATAAAGACAAGCCAGGCAGGGCGTTTAACATTTTGGGACTCCTGGCGGACTTATACCGCGACATTGGACAATTTGGATTATCCGATGGATGTAACTTCAACATGGGATGGTTATGTCCCGTGTTCAAAAAAGGAGACAGGTCTCATTAGCAATTACAGGCCAATTACACTGTTGAACACAGACTACAAGCTTATGACAAAGGCTTATTCTATTCGACTAATGAATGTTGCCCCTTCTTTGATAAAACTGGACCAAGCGGGCTTCATGAAAGGGCAGAAAATTGAAGACCAGGTCAAATTAGCGAAATTTCTGCTGAACTATGATGAAGTTGCAGAAGAAGACGGTATACTTATTGCCCTTGACCAAGAGAAGGCTTACGATCGAATTAATCATGATTACCTTCTCCGTGTCCTAGACCATATGTGATTCCCTCCCAAATTTTCAAAGATAATCCAAAGTCTGTACACTGACGCGGTGCTATTTTGAGCTGCCCGGGTATTCTAATCTCACAAGGCTCACAGTGAATCTTTACAAAAGTCATTAAGGGCAGACACTCAGAACCGTTCAGGAAGGCAAAATTTATCAACTTAGATCATATCCGGTGCTCCGTGCATGAAGTCTCTGATTACACTCCTACCGACGAAATGATTTGGAAATCTATACGTTCCACAAATCTGAGACGACTTCACTGTGAATTATTTTGGAAGTCATTGACAACATTTTCAGAGTCAGTGACTTCTGGACACACATTGACAATCTTGAAGCCATTGCAGTCTGCCCAACATGTGGTGTCCCGGAGAGCGTTGAGCACATTGCAATGGAATGTGATGCCTCAGGGGCAAAATTAATTTGGTGACTGACCGAGGACCTCTGGGCCATGAAATATTCTAACTGGCCCCCCCCTCAGCTGGGGACTTATCTTGGGTTGCAACCTAGTTAAATTTAAACACTCAAATGGGAAATTGATCCCTGCTATGGGACGATTATTTGCCATTCTGGTATCCACAGCCTGGCACACAATCTGGAACATCCGGAATGATAAGGTTCTAAAGAACCCACACCGTAACATTACAGATGTTGAGATTCACAACTGATGGCTGAAATCTGTGGATTCCGCACTAGGACGAGATCGAATCCTCACCAATAAAATGAAATTTGGTAATCTTGCGCTGAATAAAGATCTTGTCCTAAGAACATGGAGTGGTCTACTAATGAACGAAGCTGCTCTGCCGGATGATTGGACTTACACAGTGGGGGTTTTAGTGGGTATACAGCCATTGACATTGAATGATCCAAGAAATGGGATAGGATAAATTTATTACGGCTGGAGTCCCACACTATGGTACTGTGCGTAATGGCATTTCCTCCCTGGACAACTTCCCCAGCATTAACTGGATTTATTTGGTAGACCCAGTGGATGACTTTTGGAATGCTTCTGCAGACTGAATTTCATTATCCCAAACGCTCCAAAAAAAAAAAAAAAAAAAAAAAGTAAGACTGTGATGGTTTGTTTGGTCACGTGATTTCGATCGCCGGATGTTGCCGAGGCGTGCGATAGTGCAGGCGTGCGCGTCAAAGGAAATCCAAGGTGTGGGGTGCCCTTGAAATAGAATGTCAAGTAGGTTTATGAGGCAAGATTCTTCCCCAAGCCCTTGAAGTCAGTTGTGGACGTCGCCAATTGCTCATTCATCTGGAAACACCTTTTGAGTACATAGAGCCCCGGCCCGTGCTGTAGATGGCCTGTCACGGCATAGTAACCGGTAGAGCCGACATTCCGCTGTAGAGCTCCATAGAGACACGTCATCTACAGTAGACAACGTCCTCTCTGTGGCTAGTCTATTTCTATGTCGCTCTACAGGGTGTTGCTGCCTTCTATGGCCGCTGGGCCCACCGCCTTCCATCAACTGCCGGCCTTGTTCTCGACTCCCGCATCCGACTACTTCAACGCTTTCGTCTTTTGCATTCCATTCAATCTTCAAAACTCGAGCCAGAAACTCGTAGCTGTGGCACCGCAATGGTCATGCAATCGCTATCCTTTTGCACTCCCGAAGGATTCCCTCAAGTGGCTGGATCACCGGCAGACTCTAGTAGCTGGGAGACGGATTGGGACTTTGTCTGCAGTTCGCAGCCAACCCAAGATGGTGAGGATTGGATACTAACGGTATGCACTCTTTCCTTCTCCCTCAACAACTTATCTCTGACATTAGCTCAAGACCTCGGCGCTGGCACCCAGTACTCCCATTCGTGGGACGTATAACCAGCTCGACTTCCCTGATGCTACACCATCAGACGTCGGATACGCACCGGACACGTACAGGGCTGCTTTGGATGCCTCAGCCCCTGCCCGCCGCGCGCATCTGATCAGGTGCGCTTCACCCGTGGTGCGTGCCTTGACGATTTTGTCATCGCCCATATGCTGATGTGCAGCCAGAAACTGAAGACACAGGCAAGCCCTGCACTCGGCGCTGCTCCCCGCTGCCTCAATCTGGTCCGACGTGTAACTCCAGGACCAAGTAGAGAAGTGAGTTTTCTTCCGTTGTCCCGTACATTCGCACTTATCATTATCTATCCACCCACAGCTCATGCGCATGACGAGTTCGAGATAAAATGCGAGAATTTCAATAGACGAACGGATCCATCATAAGCGAGAGAAACTGGAAGTGCCTGAATCATGCAAGTGTTGGGTCAGTCGAGTTCCAGTGGCTGGGGTCCGTAGGGGGGCTGTTAAATAGATCACACACCTAAACAGGCAATCTTCCAGCCTTGTTAAATGGGAGATATAAAGGTGAACTGCCCACCGCACTTTCAGATTGTCGGGAAGTTCCTATTTCAATTTGACAGTTAGTGTGGTAGAAAGTAGTGATTTAATCAAAGATTTCTGATCAACTGGAAACAAAGAAATTCCGCTGACACTGGTTGAACATTTCAAGTTTTGCACTGAAAATTTTGGTGAAAAATGTTTTGAATTTTACAGTAATTTTTCGCCAAAAAAGTAGGTGAAAAACTTGAAACATTTTGGTGACCTTTTTGAACCTTGTGAAAAATTTCTGAAAAAGTGCTGAAAAAGTTTTGAAGTTCAAAAAACTCATGAAGAAGTTACAGGTTTTTCACTTGGTTTTTCACTGAAAAATTGCTGTAAAATTCAAAACATTTTTCACTAGTTTTTTCACCAAAAAACTTGAAATGTTCAACCAGTGTGAATGATAAAAGCTGACAGAATGTTAAACTTTTAATAAACCTTTCAGGTTGGAATTTTGCTACTGGTCCGGAAAATGCTGGACCAGTAGCAAAATTCCCTCTAACATTAAGCACACCTTTCAACAGGTCGGAAAGTTTAACATTCCCCCAGCTTTTCTCTTTCTGCAGAATTTCTGTGTTTCCAGTTTATCGGAAATGTCTGATTAATTGACTTCATTCTACTACACTGTCTGTCAAACTAAAAGAGGAACTTTCCAAGAATCTGAAAGTGCGGCGGGCAGTTCACTTTTATATCTCCCATTTAACAAGGCTGGAAGATTGCCTTTTTAGGTGTGTCAATCCCACAAAGGTGAGTCTATTTCTAATTTCTAAATCTTCGAAATATCTGCAGACTCACATCATCTTTTATATTGATGCAGGGGTATCCTTACATTTTTGCGAGCCTTCTGGATGAGTTGCACTGGTTGAACATTTCAAGTTTTTTGGTGAAAAAACTAGTGAAAAATGTTTTGAATTTTACAGCAATTTTTCAGTGAAAAACCAAGTGAAAAACCTGTAACTTCTTCATGAGTTTTTTGAACTTCAAAACTTTTTCAGCACTTTTTCAGAAATTTTTCACAAGGTTCAAAAAGGTCACCAAAATGTTTCAAGTTTTTCACCTACTTTTTTGGCGAAAAATTACTGTAAAATTCAAAACATTTTTCACCAAAATTTTCAGTGCAAAACTTGAAATGTTCAACCAGTGTTGCGACGTGAGAACATAGGGACTTGCAACAGACCACCCAATTGGATGCGGTGGCAACTCGTTTTCAGCTGCCTCCCTGCTCTTTTCCTTTATTTATTCTATGTAATTATAAACGATTCCTACAGAAAACAATGCCGCATGAAACCGGAGGGATCCAGGTATGGCAAAGATGGAGAAAAAGAGAATTCGACCCACTGTCCATTTTGGGTCGGATAGCTGTGCAAGGATCAGACAGGATCGGAGGGATCAAATGGGATCAAAACCACATGTCCCTTTTGGAAATAGACACGTCACACAGGTGACATTTCGCATCTCTGCAATGGCGAACAACCCCGCTGCAACGGTGACCACCCCCGCTGCACCCGTGGTGGCGGCAAGGCCTCTCTCCGTGGTCTTGGAGAGCGCGGGTGCCATCCTCATCTATCACCCCGCATGTCCACGCCCCACCATCCTCCTGCGCCTCGAGGTCTATCCGATCCGCGGCAGCCCCGTCGCCGGTGTCCCGTTGGCCCTGGTGCTTGATGTGGTGGTCGGCAATACACAGCCAAATTCAAACTCCGACACATGCTCGCATGATGGTCAGAGGAAATTGCGGGCTATCTATGCATCATTGCACAAAGTTTATATGACAATAAATGAATGGCAAATGTATATGAACATCGTCTACTTTCCCATTTTTCTCTAAGTTTCCCCGATGTATGAGAAATTCGAATTCTGCCATACAAAATAGCCACCTGCAGGAGAAGAAAGCAAAATTTCAAAAATCGAGAAAGTAGACCTTGTTCCTGCGTCCAATACATAGGATTAGCACTTTACAACATTTTTATACGAGGCCTGTAGCTCATGAAAGTTTGGTTGGGAGTCAGCCAGCCCAATTGTAGATCTCAGCTTCAAGACCTTCTGTACACACTGGGAGCATCTAGAATACTTCAAGTAGCTCTCAAAATGTATTCTAGGTGTTTTTTGTTCTTCTGCAGTCCCTTTTAGGGCCCTAGGAGAGCGAAAGTAGCGCAGACAGAGGTAAATTTCCGAATCTGGCAATACCTCATTCTCCATCACGGATTTCCGGCAGGGTTGCCGACCACCACTTGATGCCTGCCAGATCATAGCCAATAATGCCCGTGGTTATCTCACATTGTACGGAGACCAGACCGAAATCGCCATCCCCAGTGACACTCCGGGTGATCTTCTGCGGCCAGGGAAATACCATTACCGCGTCCCTAGCCACACGGACGGACCGTACCCGATATGCCTGGAGTTTCGAGCCTGGGAACCCCCTGTGGCCGTGCCCCAGAATTGGGCACACGAACGTTGGGCGCCGCCTGGATCAGATTCCGCGGCTGTGGACGCCGACGTTGTGTCCACCGTCACGTGGTCTAACCTCAGCCACGACGTGAAGAGAACGGATGGCCGGTGTGCCGTGACCGGTGACCGCTCACGTCTCAACACGAGCCACCTCATCCCACAGGCCGAGAGTACATGGGTACGTTGTTGTGAGAGTGTTGCTATTCCCCAATCTTATCCGTTATTTAAATTGCAGTTCGAGCATTATCGTCCCGCAGCTGGCGAGCTCGATGGGGGGATTTCCGTCGATAATGCCCACAACGTGATAACGCTCTGCGCTGACCTCAACAAAGCAACCTTCGACGAGGGCCACTTCGTCCTCTTCCCGTACCAAGGCAAGGTGGTCACAATTTTCATGACCCTGGGGACCCGTGATCTGGCCCAGGATTTCCACCTCAGTGCAGCCGAGATTCCAGTTCGAATTTTTGCAGACTATCTGTATGCACGCTTCGCGTGGAGCATTTTCAAGATTGCAATGCGCTGGCTTCGTGCCTACGAGATGGATGCTGATGTCGCAAAGGTCGCAGTTCCAGCAGCGCTCCAACCGAAACCGACGCAGCTTGCCCAAGGCAAGAAACGCAAGTGGGAGGGGCCCGGCGGTCCCGAGGACGCTGTCGATGGGCAAAACAGCAACGCCGCCGAAGGGGGGAGCGGCGAGAGGGGGGGCGCCGACGCCGACGAGGACTCTGCCAATGGTGCCGACGGGGACTCCGCCAACGGTGCGAACGAGGACGCCACCGATGAGGACAGCTCCCTCCGAACGGACGGCGAGGACGGTCTCGATGTGTACCGTCTCACTGATGCGGACGTCGCAAGGGCGGAGGCTAAAGATGCTGAACTTCAGCGGCGGCGATCGTGCGGTAAATTTCAATGCAATATCTTCCTTGATCAACTGACAACGGTCTCTTGCAGCTGAGATATTGGAGGATGACCCCTGTTATCCCGGGTACTCAAAAGCACTCCGTCTCGCGCACGAATACCGCCGACAGCACCCTGAAGTTTCTGCAGTCTGGACCGCATGGATTGCGTGCATAGGGGAGGATCCTGACGGATAGTGTGGTACTTCGTTCTGCTCATTCATGACTGATTCAACTCCGAAGGTGACACTTTACGCACCCTTATCGTCACCGATCGAACCTGGGGCCATGGGTGATCTGACGCGTTGTACAAAATAATATGAATATCCATTTGTTTATGCGCCGAGAAACCTGTTTCGACCGCATTCACCGCTTCGGTCCTCACTGGATATATATATATTCGGTGATATGACTGCTCCGCCTCTGTGACCGAGTGTAGCAAAACACAAAACTGGTGTAACCACTCTCAGGGAAGCAGTACGGGGTGAATGCGAGTGGGTCAGCGATAGATCAGTCACTCAGCTCGTCCGAAGCAATGATCTAAACGGAGACCGACGAAGAACTATTACTAGAGTCGAGATCGAGACATGGATACGAGTAGACGGAAAGACGGGAACTAGAGCTAGACGGCGGCAAGAGACGAGCGGTTACGAGGGCGAGCCGAAATGACTGAGAGCGACAACGTGGGACCAAAAAGCTCCATTCACAAAGAGGAGCAGTACATTAATAAATCTATACAAAGTTTGTTTAAACAATCTGCGTCTCAACGTAAAAACCTGTTTAAGCAATGATTTATTTAATGGTGTCCATCACCATGGAGGCACCTGGGAACCACCATAGGGTGAGGGGCTTGAACCTTGGGGTTGAAAAAATGATTTCTGTTTTCAATCTCAACAAGTATCATTGTGTTGTTCCTGAACTGTGGACTGAATTCTTTTTCAATACCATGTAACCATAGTATGTATTGAAAGAGAGACTGGAACGAAGTGCTTGCAATACTTTGGTGCCTCTCTGTATGCAACCCCTGCAACTCAGACAAGGAAATTCAACTTGATGCCCGAGTTACTGACTACAAATGAAAACAAACTGATGTCCCCATGGAATTTTGGACGTTTTGAAAGCATTGAAGGTAACTAGCATTTGAGACGCTTCTGAACTGACCTTGAACTGCTTAAATATCACTGCTGCTCAAGGTGTGATGGACTTGTACTTTGAAACAGTAACCTTATCTGTTTCTGCGGTGTTTCACGCATTTGCACGGACTGCAATGAATGCTATTTTGGCTCAGTTGGAGCCTTGCTGAAAGTTTGTGTGTCCAATTCTTGGCTGGTGTGTTTTCGAACCCCACCCCCCGGCGTTTCTTTTACTCCATGTTTCAACACTGTTTGAATCATGATTAAAGGCATATTAAGTAAATCATTGCTTGAACATGGTTTTACGTTGAGATGCATGGTGTTTAAACAAACTTTGTAGGGTTACTGTACACACCTAGGGCTGGGGGAGTGATACATCAGCCTCTCTCCCAAGAGATCCGCCACCATGTATCAGGAGCTCTCGTGAGAGATGCGTTATGAAGTATCATCTGTGAGTAATGTACCATTTGGGTGGGTGTTCCTGCCACCCATCATTGTTGCAGGCAGTGTTGAGCTCGCCGTCCTCGACGGTGTCCAGTGTGTGTGATCATGTTTGGCAAAATCCTCAAGGCGCGCTGCCATAATTGTCCAAATCGGGCAATTGGTGCCTTTCAGCACCAAAATTGAGCTCGCGACACCGGGCTCATTTTTACACTAATCAGTCTACAAAACTGGGTAACTAGGGACGCGACTTGTAGCTACCGCACATGTACAGTTCATAATACATGCGGTGCATAATGAAACAACAGTCCTATTACTCTGACAGCCAAGAATCACCCTCTCCTTCGCCATCCTCGACTTCGTCGTCGGCCTGCATCGTAGCATACGCGGCGCTCGCACTCTCGAGGAACCACGGGATGTCCTTCCACATCTCGCCGAACCGCTCCGACAAGCCCTCCATGTACCCTGCCTGCTTTCGCTGTATGCCGCATGCCCTTCGGGCGGAGCTGCATCAGGCTGCAGGCCCGACCGCAATCCCACCAGGGATCTCCACCATCCCGCACGCCAGTCGAGGAACTGCCGGACACGGTGCATCTCCTCCTCCAGGAGCTCCACCTTCTCGGTGTAGCGCATTGCCTCGTGTCTTCGCCCATTCGATCCGCAAAACTGGGGTCGATCAGCACAGTGCGCGGAGGGGGCGGCAAGCTACTTACTCTCATTGTGCACCAGGTCTTCCTGCTTCTCAGAGCCATCCTGCACCAACCAGATCCACGCCATAGGCAACTTGTCCTCCGCGCGCAGCTCTGCCTGCCTCGTCTCCACCTCGGGATCCAGCCGCTGCTTCTTCCTCTTCTTGCCACCTTTCTGCCTCTCCTCGTCCCCAAAGTGCTGGTCCGGCCTGGCCCGCACGTCCGCCACCGTCAGCACCTTCAACTGCTTCTGCCACATCAGTAAAACAACACGTTTGGCTTTGACATCTTTGTCTTTGAGATGCGTCTTTCCGGGTCTTTGTCTTGGAGAATGACGTCTTTGGTCTTTGGGTTCTGGTCTTGGGACGTCTTAGTCTTGGGAGCCACAGGCCGAGTCTTTGCTTAACTTCTTCCAGCTTCCAAGACCTTGCGCCAAGCCAAAGACGTCCAAGACTTCAACTGTGCAAAGATGTTTTTAAACCATGCAATATTAATATAAGAGTACAATAGTGTAACTAGAAGGCTATCTCATGTGCATGATGTTCCGCATACTTGTTAATGTAAAACACTTTAAAACGGTCTAATGAATCAGAATATTTGAAGTGCCATGGAAGGAAGCTGTCGCCATAAATACCAATGAGGTACGCCCCGCGCAGAATCGTATCTACATGAATAATGTCCATGACGTGCCGGCCACGGTTGTCCACATCGGGCTCTACCATCCACATTCCGACATCAGGGCATGGCTCGTCCCCGATCGCAGAAAACCATGTCACAAGCGCGCATGGATAGGTGGTACAGTACCACAATATTTGAAGGACATAAAGTGCAGAACGCGAGCAGCGAGGAGGCCCCGAAAGCCAGGTAGGTCTGGATCACCCTCGACAAAAACACAGTCGTGCCGAGCGGCCCCACCGCGCCAAGAGCGCACTGCCCGAATGCGCTCGCGGAGCATACCAGCGATGCCAGATTGATCGCTGGGGGCATAGAATTTTGCGACGGCTGAAGGAAATACCTTGATGCTATTCGGAGCATCAGGGCAGTCGTCGAGAGGAATATTTGCAAGGGGAATGTCGAAATCGCGGTCGGGATTATCCTGTGCGTAGAGGAAGCGACGGACGAGTGGGACCAGATCCGGGATATGAAGGTGACGGGCCAGAATATCCGGATTCTTCGGGTATCCGCGCACTGCACAAAGCATGAGTAAGAATATATATTGAAGAGAGAGGCCGTACCGGCGGATTTGGCTAAGACGACTTCCCCGAGGATTTTCCGTTCGTCAATAGCACCACCGTCATCGTCGTCGTCCTCGCCTGTGGCCGGAGGGACAGCGGGAGCAGCAGCGAGAATACGCGAGCCGCCGCGAGTTTGTCGAGCCGGTCATTTATCGTCAACATTTGAGACAGGGCTTCATAGCGGCTGGATCGCCGCCACGGCTGCTTAACGGCCTTGATATGTTTGGACTCCGTAATGGAAGAGCACAGTCCATTAGGAGCGCCAAATTCTTGAATGAGGTAGCGGTAGTGGGTGAGCGAGTCTTGGCGGGGTAGACAGAAGTCATTTGCGCAGACACCTGATTCGACAAAGATAGTACGCTCGCGGTGATACCGAGCGAGCACAGCATCGATGGAAGTAACAGTGTCCTCATCAACGACGTTCCGACGGACGAGGTAACAAAAGTCGAGAAAAGCGCTGAAGGCGCGCAGCATCTGGGCTGGAACATGGCCCTCGATGGCCGGGAGATACACCTGCAATGCACGTCAGCATCAGACGTGGACGAAACTGAGTGTCTACTTACCTTCATTAATGCCTTGGAGTCGTTCCCCGTCCATTGCTTAAAACCCCGACCCTCTGGAAATCTGCGAAGCCCCGGGAACGGAGGGACTGCCGCAATCCTGAAAGGATCACAGTCAGTTATAACATAATATTGATGCCAGAGCACTCACCGTCGGTCAATGTCTGCCATGATCTTTTTCGCCTTGGATTTTCCGTGCTCGTTCTCGAGGTATTCACCGACCCACACGACGAGGTGGTCCTTGAAGGTACCCTTGATTACTTGATGCAAGAGGTCGGGAGACAAGAGTTCATATATGTCCGCCCGCGGGAAATCCCAGGTAAAAGGCTATGTGCAGCGCATTAGTGAGGATCAGAAGGACTGCTAGATACGCACAAGAACGTCCGGAACGACACCATATTGGTCCCACATTGTGCCGTGGTCGAGGACGTCGAATAAAGTTTCAGTATGGAGTTGAGTTCTCCGGCCGCTTGGGCCGTCGAGATCTTCTCTTGATGCGGTACACCTGCGGAGAATATTAAATGGAGTCATGCGACGCACAATAACACTCACTTTGCACACCAGCCTTGCACGACACAGGCCAGCAGCACCTGTTCCGGGTAGTCGGCAATGTACGGACCAAGACCGTAAATGACGCGGCGGTAGTGACCGTCTGCGAATAGTGTTACCTCCGGGACGGTCATTCCAGGCTTTAGCGATTGAAGAATATGGCGGAGGGATCCATGGAAGAGGTTACACCGGAATGTACGAAACTCGGTGGAATCTTGATTCTCGTGATCGGCTGTAAAAGTAAATCAGAAGTTGTCGACGGAAACGAAAGTAGAATGCACTTTTGGGAATAGCGAGAAAGCCAATAAGGGTTACCGCATTGCGGTGCGCACGATGAACACCATTGTGGACGAGTCTGTTGGACATATATAGCGGATAGTACTCGTTTTGACCCGTTGCGACAGAGACCGTGGTCTTGTCACTGCCGAGAATAATGGGTACAAACGTCGACCCATGTGTGGCAGGATCCTCGACGATGATATGCTGCACGGAATTGCAAGATGAGATAAATATTCAATAAACGAACAAGAAAACACACCGCCTGCCACCAGGCCCAATTCCCTGACATAAAGTCTTGATATTCACGACTCTGCCCCTCGCCGAAGACTTGTTTGGGCGCGAAGTCCATTTCCCTTTTGAAGTCAGGATTGGCGAGTTGCTGGTGAAGAACTTTGCGAGGATCTCGAAAGTGAACAATGTATTCTTGGGTCTTCCACGGCGTAACATCACCCGGGAGCAGGGGTTTGTTGTAGGTGACAGTGAATGATTCCCAAGGTACGTGCCCGATTTCCGTGGCGTCGATGGTATTGTAGAGGTCTTCATGGTCCGCAAATGGTGGATCCCCCGCAGACTCAGGTCGTGCGGCCCAATTTTGCATGAGCTCGTCAATCGCGCCGGCCGACATTTGGACACGTCGATAGAGAAGGTCAGCAAGCTCAAAGTCCTCGCGCCCCGCGTACGGACTGAAGTCGTCGGGAGGTGGGCGTACCCGCGGCGGTGGAGGTGTGTTGGGAAGTAGAAAATTCCCGTCGCGATCGCATGGCCGGCCTGCATTTATTGTTCATTAAATGTGCGAATCAATCTTGGGCAAGAGTCGACTTCACCATTCAAGACAGGGTGATAGCGAATTGGAGGTGGTGGAGGAGTGACTGCCCCGCCGGCATCTCCCCCGCCGAGGACCGAGGATGGGCGACTTCCAGACGGAGAGGGGATAGAGCCATCGTTGTCGCTGTCGGGGGTACGCTGGTGCTGGTGGAATGGCGCATGCTCGGAATCGAAGTGCCGGGTACGACCTGATTTATTCTGAAAAAAAAGTCCGCAGCCGGGGAATGTACAGGGCAAGTTGCGAGGCTTGAATTTCTTGACCTTAGGCCAGAGCATACTCGAGAGAGACTTGAGGAGGGCTCAAAAAAATACGACACAGATAAGCTATCAGCACCCTCGGGCAAAAGCGGCCGTCTTCGTTTCACATGTGAGATAGTTGCTAGCTTTCCATATGATGCGGCCTAGCAACAAACCACTTACGATAAGGACCTCAATATTGCGCCACTTTTGCGCGCATTTTCTTATCGTGCTGACTTCGCTGTTTTTCTTTGCATCCTACCACCATGGAGGCGCCGGGCCTGAAGACACGAGCGAAGAACAAGTTGGTCCGTCCCGGCGTCAATGCTGGAGTGGAGAAGAAGACCCGGCGTACTCAAGCCGAGATGGCCCAAGCCCGCACCGACGAAACCACCGCTAAGGCGCGAGCGGCACTTGACCAAAAAAAGGCACTCAAGCAGCTTGCAGCTCTCGAGGACCAGCAGCACCGGGACGACATTGCCTACGCTGCTACTGCCAACCACCCAATTGACAAGGCAAAAATTCCTGCCGTTGCTGACTCAGGTAATGCATGCTAATCGCACAATTAATGCTGGCTGATAATCTGGAATTGCAGTGACGACGCCCCAGCCCATTGGAGACGATTCTAGGTCTGGGGATGATTCCGACGAATACCAGCAGCCAAATGAAGACAGCCAGGACCCCGACCCCGACCCCGACCCCGACTCCAACTCCGACTCCGACTCTGACTCTAACTCCGACGCCGATGCCGACGACGACAACGATGCAGAGCAACCCAAGAAAAAGAAGAAGCCGAAGGTTACTTCACGTGCAGACGTTATTGCATCTCGTACGACTCGGGACTCGACGGGCACCCCAGCTGTAGACGGTGCATCCACTGGCCAGAAACGCAAAGCTGTAGACAAGTGCGTGTTTTCAGTTTCACCAAATGGATTCTTGATAATATTTCTACAGATCCAAGGCCAGCGGCAAGAAAGCAACGAAAAAACCTAAGACATCGGCGCAGCCCAAGAAGAAGAGTGGGCTCGATGATCGTAGGTCTAAGTCCCAGGTAAAAGATGCATCCGCTCCCGAAGATGATTCAATGGTCGTTCCGGGGGGGCCAGCGCTGGACGACGACAAGGCGGAGCATGTCGAGCGGCCGCAGAAAGGGAAGAAGAAGAAGGGAATGCCTAATGCTGTAAGCGCTCTGTTCCGATCGATTCGGATCGCTGACGACGCTCTTCTCTCCAGCCTCCCCTTGACATTAAGCCCATCGCCCTGAAGGAGCTCACCGGCAAGGCTGCGCGCGGCGGCGATGCCAAATGGCAACTCAAGCATCTGCCTGCCGACACTGCGGAGAAATTCACCAATGAAGTCGTCCCACTCGCCTGCGAGCTAGCGGGCGTCAATAGTACAGGCAGCCAATGGGACGGTTTGACAGTCGCGCAAATCCAGACCATTGTCGACAAGGTCTACGGTGCGAACAAGTATGTCGTACGCCAAAAGGATGTGTGGACCGGTCTGGTACGTGTATCATTCATTTCTGTTCATCCTTGATACAACACGTACACAGATAGGCTACCGCTTGCATGACTGGCACAACGGTTTCGCTGCGCATGCTGAGAAGGTTGTCCAGGGGTACTTCGAGGGAGATAACAGCGAGGGCGAAGAGGAAGAGAACAAAGAGGGTCCTACGGATGGTGAGTCGCAATTTCTTTTTGACCTTAACTGATGCCGTGTATGCCAGATATTCCGCCCGTCGATGGCGCAGTGCCCAAGGGGACCACCCCTGCTCCCACTGTTCGCAAATTCAACTTCTCAACCCCTGCTGGAAGAGCCGAATTCGTTGAATGGGCGCTGCAGTTAGACTCCGATCGTCATACCATGGCATTTCACTGGGTGCGATGGGGTGACGGCGTGGATAAGCAGGTACGATGTCCCTGCTTCCATGTCGTGCTATTCTAATACTTGTTTGCAGGGATTCCTGCAGCACGACCTCATCCTCTGTGTATTCACGTATTACTTCTCGCGCTTAGAGGCCATCCCCACCAGGTACACGCGACTTACAGCCCCGCCAATTTCAGCCTTACTGCTCGCTGTCCAAGCCGTAAGGATCCAAATATTATTCTTGGCATCGTTCTAATTATTCTATAGCTCCAACGCGCACTACAATTTTGGCGTACCGGCGTGTACAATAATCCTCAGCCCACCCCTCGTGCCAACTGGTTCTCAAGCGAACATTGGGACGATTACACGATCCCAAACCCAAACCCCCGCGGCGCCAAGGACAAACTCGTCCGTCGCGGCACGAAATTCATGGCATCGGTGAAGAAGTGGGATACGGCGCGCTGGGACGAGGTCAAGGAGAGAGCAAAAAGCTTCATGGAAGCGCCGACCCGTCGGCGCGCTGCTTCCAGCCGTAGCACTTCCGAGGCCGGCGACGCCATCTTCTCCGACGACGACGAGGTGATCATTGTCTCCGATTAGATATCTGTATACATCTATTTCAATGCAGGGCGGCTTTCTGAATAATTTAATACCTGATTTGAGCCTGAATTGAGGGAATCAAGTGTCTTTCGTACAATCTTGGAACATAATCTTAGCACAAGCGAACCATACCTGGCCAAGACTTTTATGTCTTATTGGTCTTGGCCAAGACAAAAATGTCTTGGCTAAGATTTCGTACATAGCTTAGCGAAAGACGCGCGTCTTGGGAAAAAATGTGTCTTTGGCGTCTTTGGCGTCTTGCCAAAGACACCAAAGACGCCAAAGCAAAAGCTGTTGTTTTACTGATGCACTCCGTCCGTTGCAGCAACGTCCCGAGCCCCACCAGAGCAGCCCGTGCAGCCCGGTACCCGTCAGACGACTGGTCAATGCGTGCCTGGAGCCCTTTGATCCTCATCTGCGATCGCGTCTTGGCTTTGACCCCGTGCGTCGAGCGGTCCATGTAATGATACTCGCGCATGCGCACGATCAGCTGCGCGCGCATGTCGTCCAGCGCCGCGAAAGCCTGCCCCTTGCGGAGCTGGTATTCGAAGTCCTGCAGGGATTCGTCACACTGCACGCGCCTCCCGATGGTTCATGTCCTGGGCCCGCACTCCTGCCAGCACCTGCGTTGCTGCCACCCGTTTACGCGCATCATCCTCCCGGGCCCGCAGCAGTGTTACCTCTGGGATGAACAGCTGCTGGACGGTCATCCAGGCGTCCATCTTGCGGCGGAGCTTTGTCTCCCGCTCGATTCGTCTGCGCCCTTGGTCGACCATCTCGTGAGCACCTATGTGCTTCACATGGGTCCCCAGTGCTCGCCTATTTCTAACGGTTAATCGCCTGACAGTGTAGAGGCAGAATAGCATCAACGCACTGCTGCTCCTCCAACTGCAGCCCCATCGACAGCATCTCGGTCTCGTGCATGCCCCCCCGAACGCGCTGGTGAGTGGTATCCTCGGAGGCGAGAACCGCGAGCTTGCGCCGAACCTCGGGCAGGTTCTCGTGCTTGCTCCCACGCAACTGCCATTGCCATCCAGGCCTCGATCACAGCAGGTGGGAACGACGCCTCGATGTCCACCCACGCAGCTCGGGTATCAAGCATGAGGGGGACATATTTCTGCATCCGGTCCAACAATGTATGCCCTATGATTCATCAGTGCCTTTCAAAATTGCCGTAGAAGAAAGGACTTACCAAGCGCCACAATTTTCTTCCAATTCCAGTACTGGAAATGGACGTCCAGGGTGTCCCGCCGAGCACCTGACCCCGAGATGCTCGTGCTGTTCGCAAGCCGGTTGGCGTCGGCCCAGCCACGCTCAGGCGCCTCCCCATCCGTTCGCCCGACAAACGGGGTGAGGTTGAAGGAAAACAAGATATTGCAGAGCTCGATGTGCGCCGGCAGGTGGAATTTGGGCACAAGGAACACCACATACTTCTCGCCTTCCACAAACTGCACGCTCTCGTACTCTGCAAAGATCTTCATACGCTCCCAGATATTCTTGTGCCATTGGCACGCGATATCATAGGAAACGTATAGGCGCTTGAGCCGACTGCCGGCCAGGCTCATGAAGAATAGATAATCCATGTTAAGATAGCTGTTTTGACCCTTATTATTATTTTCCGAGCGCAGTATTCAATCCACATACCGTTCCCCTTTCTGCAAGTCACCGACCCCGTTGGGGCGTTTCATGTTGTGGCGGGCGCAGTCGACCGTGCCGATCCCCGATGATGCCGTTCCCAGGGACTCGCGATCCGGTTTGTCCACCGCATCGTGGGCAACACATGTACTGCGCTGCTCCACCCGGTTAGTTTCTTGGTCCTGGATGCATCATGAAAAATGTACCTCTTGTTTCTGATCCCAGTACAGATCCAGATGCGTCATGTACGCCTTCACCTCCCCAAAGAACGCCCATCCCTTCACGAGGCCCGGATCCTTCTCCTCGGTCGAGACATCCTTGCGCTTGAGCCGAAAATTGGTGTCGATTGCGAGATAGAGCGCGTAAATAAAACTGGAGAAAGGGTGAGTATTCTTTCTGCTTGAATGCCATCCACGCACGCTTTCTCGAATGGAAGGTTCTCCCAATCTGGTGGGAGGTTCTGCCCCGGCTGAGGGCACGCGGGGCAAAGGAGCGCGACCTCCCCAGCCTTGGTGTCATGGATGCGATCCTCGTCCATCGAGTGAGCGCACCCAGCACGCTTCATCAGCTGCAGATGTTGCCACTGGCGCGTCGTCCGCAAAAACTCGTCGTAATGTTCCTTCAAATGTGGTCGGCATGCAAATTCTGCAGTCCATCGCTGGATCACTCACCCGCGACGGCTCCAAGCCCGTGTTATCCGTCTCCCGCGCCAGGCTGTTGTAGAATTCATACGGAGAGCACTTCGACTCGAGGGCCATGTGGTCGACTCAGCGCAGACCCGAGAAAGTAGTGGCGGAGCGTGGATTGGTGCCTGTTGCGGGATACAGGCGCATGCGTAGCAGCTGGATCGGCCTCGGCTTCGCCTTGCCGCAGTTGCGAAAGTCGAGCCCCACTTTGTTGATGGTATGGCTGGTGACAATGACGAAGGCGTCCCCGTGCGCTTTTGCTGGGTTAACGCATCTCTCCCCCGGTGGATGGCCCAGTTGGATGCGGACATTCAAGGACTTGAGCGAACGTCTATTGAAAGAGGACCCGGTCCATTCCTACACGGCCGATGAGTCTATGTAGGACCAAGTTGACAACAGCCGTACCTCGACACGATGCAGCGGCATGCGCTGATGTATGCTTCGGACACACTCCTCGCAGTACAAGCACGGGTGAAAGCAGTCAGAGCACCGAAAGCGATGATCAGTGCTCTTGCAGCCCACACCTGCGCAGGTCGCCTGGAGCAAATAATCCCCGCGACCATCAAGACGGACAACTTCGTCCAGAAAATCCTTGCGGTCCAGGCGCGCCCATTGTTCATTCGGATTATCCTGCGGGAATGTCAGAGGCTGTTTTTCTGGCATTTCCACACACTCACCGAGTCACAGAGGTTCAGAGGCCCCTTCTGCAACCCAGGTCCGTACTCTGCGTCAAATTCTGAGTAGTTATCTTCCCAGCCTTGATGCAAAGACTGCTGCTGTGGAGGCGGCGGGCGCTCGGGAGGGAATGGGATCTGAGGTTTTTTGGCGGGCGAAGCGGGGGTCGGGACGCTGGTGAAAACCCATGTAAGTAATACTTTCCATCTGCACTGACACTCGCTCACTGTTTGCAGGTTGTTCACTGATTGCGTACCAGCCATATCCCTATATCAAATCCCCGCGCCAAGACAATCTTATCAGGTGCGCCGTGAGCTCTCCTCTAGGGAGAGGCCCAGCTAACGTGTATGTTTAGCATGCAAACAGGGGAACATTACAACTCTTTGGACTTCGATCACCCCCCCTTTGGACGTGTTTACTCAGCCGCTATTTCGTTGTATGACATATGCTGCCAATATCGGCGCAACATCGTTGCCCGCCACCAAGAACTCATTGCACGCCAGCATTCGCCTTAGCCAAGGGGGTCCAAGGATAAGAATAGCCGACATCACGTAGGGGGGGGAGGGGGGGGGAGGGTCGTGAAAAAAAACTTTTGTAGGTCAAAAGTTTTTGTGCTGAAAATGGGTTGGATTTTGATTTTGAGACTCCCGGGTAGCTAGAAATAAAGCATGCATTACTCGATTGCCTCCTGAAGGGTGTTTTCGGCGTTGTTTCGGCGTTTTGGCTTTGCGGAACTTGCCCAGCACAGCCATTTGACAGCGACTGACAGTCCGATCACCGCTTTCTTCTCTTACGCTATGGACTCTTCTTCCTCGTCCGAGGACAAGCCTGTCAACCTGGTGGCGGCGTGGACGAAGGGGCGAAAAGATGCCGAGAAGCCCCTAACTGGCGCTACTGCGGGTGCACCTTTGCCCAATGAACCGGCCGCAGCTCCACTGGTCAACAGCTTGCTTTTTTCTCTCTCTCTCTGGCTTTTGAATTGCACGCTGACAAGGTCTACTTGGCAGGTTTCCTCGTCATTCCGGCGGCAGCTTGAAAACATGCAACCCGAGCGCCTAAAAGCGCTGTTCGCTGCGGCGCTTCGTACCCCGCCGATTGGCACCATAACGGCACAAATTGAAGCTGAGGCGGCAGCAGTGTACGAGAGAAGACCCGCGGATGGGAAGGCATTGCAGATGGCGATGCTTCATCGCATCTTTCGGGACACTGGGCATCGGAATATGACAGGCACGGGGGAACAAGAAACAGTGGAGAAAGAATTGGACAAAGAAGACATCGGAAATGATCATTGACCTTCTTGGATGCCGTTAATTTCGACGTAGAAACTAGTTCCATGATTTTTACTTGAAAGGAGTGTTTCCGTCTACAAAATGAGAATGCTATACCATCGCACCGACTTTGGGTCGTTGCAGACCGAAAAGGCAATATTTGGCCCAGGATTGGCTAGAACTTGGAAAATAAATACTAGCAACTTTCACGGTCGCGTCTTACCTTGATCATCGCAACGCGCACACCACCAGAATTCGATAATGGCCAAGAAAAAGCGTTCCCAGGTGTGTTTGAATGCGTCTGTGAGTGCACAGTAGCTCATAAAAGCCACTCAGACCAGCCCCGACGATGGCGCCGAGCCCTTGCATGCGTAGAGCACTATGTACTGCACCGGCTGCGAGACCAATGTCAAAGTCGGGTTCGGTGGCAAGGGAAATTTGGAGCAGCACGTTATTACAGGTGCTTGTGACAAAATTCAGGAGGCTGCCGCGGCAAAGAAGAAAAAGCCAATCTTCGCCTCGCTGTCCAGCTTTTTCCCCAAGCGTAGCGCGGCGGCCGCACTGGTTCCATCCACTGTATCGACTTCTCAACCCGTGCAGGGGGCTGTCGTCGAAACACTTCCAGCACCCGAGGGAACCGGTCCCGCTCCTGTCAACGAGCCTCCAGCATCGTATTTGGAGAGCCTGCTGGACACACCAAGTCCCCCTCCTGAACCGTGTGCACTAGCGCAGCGTCTCATGCGCCAGCTCCGAGCCAAAATTGGGAACATACCTGCGCACACTCCTCTCGCAGACTCGACCCATCCACTCGCTGTTTTTGCGACCACACCCTACCACGATTGCAGCCCAATCGAAGACTGGCATGTTAATCTACACCCTCTCCTTAAATGTGTGTTTGGAACGGGCGAACTCGACCCCTCTGGGGCTGCGGAGTATATCAATATTGGTGAATACGGACTCACCGGCTTCTGTGATTTCTTTGACCACTTCATTATCGAACACCGTCTTCGAGGCCATCTCATTGAGTTGTACTTTAATTTTCTTCTGAATGCCATCGAGTTACGGTAAGCGTTTCAATTTTCGATACCTGGAATGTCGTTAATGGTTCATTTCACCCAGTTTCCCGACAGCCCGCGACACAGTGGGGCCACGGCCCGATCCTGCAGAAGTTCGCGATGAGCTCCACCGAGCATTACCAATTGCGAGCGAGGACCACGAACCTGAGGACCGACATGTAAAGCCCTGTGCCGGGCTGCTGATTAGATTTGCTCCGGGGCGCTCTCATCACGTCGACTACCCATTTGGTCTGCACCAGCAGTACGAGCTTCCATGGGATTATTACTCCCAGCGTGGCCACTTTTTCATACAATCCCAGCGCTGCCTTCGGTCCTTGGTGGCGCCAGAAAAGGGATGTGCGCGTTGCGAAGGCCTTCTCACCAACGACGTCCTGCGGGGCATTATTCAGCGCATCGGGTGGGGAGTTGATCCGAACACTCCTCTCATTTACATGCCAATCGGCACCCTCATCGAGACTGTGCGGAAAAAAAGGGATGAGTGCCGCGGTCTCAAACTTACAAAGCTCAACGTTGTCCGGAAGCTGTCGGGCAAAATAGCCGCGCTGGACGAGCACAAGCAATTTGTGATGGCGGTAGCAAGCGGACGGGTTGAGCGTGTTGCGCAACTCGTTCAGGCATGCTTGAACAATGGTGTGGGGATCCGCGGGATCCTTGAGCGCTACCAACGTGCTTGTCGCGAGGTCTATAATCCGAAGGGCTTCACCGAGGACGACATGATGCTTGGGCTTCTACTGTTGCGATTGGGAGGCGCGCGCGTGGCGGGAATACTCCATCGTGCAAAGGGATTGCCGGGGCTTTCAACCCTCGGCAAGAACACCGTCATCCGCCCTCTTCGCGCATCGCCAGGAATGCCTACCATCGAGGAGGTTGAAGATAATAATGAGGCGTGCGCAGAGGGCGAGCCAGAGTCGACGGGGCCACCAGTCATTCTTCATCGTAATCTGATGATGGACGAGATCGCGGTCGAGAAGCGCCCACGCTGGGATGACAAGACCAATAACATACTAGGTGCTTGCAGAGAGTGCAGCCACAAGGTGTCCTTTCAGCTTAATACTGCGGCCGATCTTGAAGTCTTTTTCAATTCCTTGGACAACGGCGATATACATCTGGCCAGCGAAGTGAGTCGAGGTTTCAAGATGAAGGCCTCATCTTTCTCACATCAAGCTAATTCGCGCGTAGGCTACCGTGGTTGCATTTGGCGCTCTCTCGAAAGATCCGCGGGTTTATAGCGCTCGGCCTTGTTGCGTGTCCGGAACCGACAAAACGGAGAAGGGACCCGAACAAGCAAAATTCATACGGCAGATCATGGCGGCGGCGAACAACAAGCACACTCGGGACAATATCACCTACCGCACAATCTGCATCGCATCCGACGGCGAGGCGAAGCGCGGGGCTGCACTTGTCGAGTTAACCATGAACCGTGATCTAAGCCTGGAGTCCCCGATTTACCCCCTTCTTTCCATCCTCCTGCTCATGAATCTCCGTGTCGGTGAAGATGACATAACCGCAGACAAGGACTACCGGCATGTGCTGAAAACGCTGCGCAATCTTCTGATGCGCTTGAAAGGCGTCAAAGTCCTGGGTTGTGTTATTACGCCCGCACTCATCAAGCGCCACCTTCACGCCGTGGGACATTCACAACCACAGGTCAACTCTTTTCTGGATCCAAATGACAAGCAGGACGTCTCGATCACATATCAGCTACTGAAATCCTTGTGGTCTCTGCCGGTTGCACCTCCCGATTCCGACCCGGCCTCTATTCGAACGCGCGAAGCCCTGCGGATGTTTGGCCAGCTCGCATATCACCTGCTATTCCCCTACATATTCATCGACCTTTCGCTCCACGAGCAGTTGGTGCATCTCAGCGCAGCCGCCCATATTCTGTTCATCTTATATTCCGACAATAAAGCCGGCACATCCTTCATGGCCAACCAGACGTACATGAACTTGATGATCATGATCAAGAATGTCTTCTTCTGCGTCGCCAAAACCAAAATCGACATCCCAGACGGCGAATTTTTCATAATTCTTCTTGGCACCGATCGCCTCGAGGGTCTGTTTGGCCTGATTCGGACGGCCGTTGGAACCGATGCCAACTGTGATATCTACCAGTTGTGTACTCGTGCGTCACATCTGACCGAGAGCAGTATCATTCTCGCGAGCCGTCCGCATTGGGACCGCAGCCCACGCCGTCTCCGACTGCCTATGATTATTAATGAGGCCGGCGACATCAGTGCAAATGCGGACCATATCACCCCCGCGGCCTGGAAAGGCGATGTTCATGTCCGCAACGTCACTCTCCTCACCGCCTGGGTACAGGGGAGACAGGTTGCCGAGAAACTCATTCCACATGGGCGCAAAATCCTGGACGATGCCCAACGTTCGGGATACGATATCTTCGCTCCATTTGGTGCCTCTCTCGTCCATTACATGGACGAGGAATCATCCGAGGATTTTGAATTGGACCCTGACCTGCTCCCGGCACGGAACACGGACTCGATCTCAGAACGTGCGGTCACGACTGCAGATCCAGAATCCGCCGCTCCTAGAGAGTCCTCAGCCACTCCTGCAGAATCCTCGTATGATCCCGATGGCGACGTAGAAGATGCGCTTGCAATTGCCGAGCCCGAAGGAAAGTTTTCGGTGCATGTGGAAATCGACGGTAAATTAATTCCCAAGGCGAAAGCCTTGAGTGCGATGATGCGCTATCGCGGGGTTCGATCCTCTACTGATCGCCTTAGATGCGTGGCCGGTGTCCCGAGCTTTAACCCCACCATGGAGGGTTCCGGAATTCTTTCAGACGGTGCACTTGGTGCACCGTCCCTCCGTATTGGAAACCCCGTCGCTCTTGTCGTGTCGTGCGAGGATAAATTATTCCTCGCAGTTGCACAGGTTAATAACCTTACTCTGGCCTCCTCTTCGGTTCCTTCTATCTCCCTCGACATGCTTGTCGATTCTAGTGCCAGGGTATCGGTCCAAATCCTCAGAATTTTATGCGCCACCGTTGCTGATGATCCTTCGGAGAAGCACGATTGGCGCTGGTCGCTTAAATTCGAGGCGACATGCACCAACGTCCCAGGGAACTTGATTCATCCTATGAATCCCGCAGTATCAATCTTGGTGGCCGGTAAACCTACATATCTATTTGACTCGGCAACACTAATCACTGCGGCGACCACAATTCACGATCAAATGAGACCCGCAGACTTTATGCTCGTGCCGAAGGTTAAGAGGATGGATACCTTTCCGTATCGCAATGGAGGTCAGTTTTTTGATGCCTCTGCGCAACGAGTCTAATGGAGCTTAGGGCGTGCTTGTTTCCTCGTTGAACATGACGGTACGGATCATCAGGGCTCAGATGTGAATCCCGGCATCTGTTCAAAATGCTCTCCGGCGGTTACATTGGAAGCCAATGGACAACGGATACTCGAGCACATGGGTAGCCATATACTTTTCGATCCTACCCACAGTTCTAGCGTCCAACAACCGTGTGGTGCTTGTCTCCGACCGTTTCCGCAGTGCACCTTACACTTCAAACCTCGGTGTGGCACCAGCGCGGCCCGGCAAGTGGATTGGGCACGTTCAACATGTGGCAACCCTTTCTCTTTCAACATGGCCTACGCATCCGTCTCAAAGGATGCAGACTCCCCCTGCTCTAATGTTCCGGTGCAGTGCTCCCTATGCGAGGAGCATAAGCCCTTAATTTGGACATACAACCTCGCCGCACATTGGCGCGATGCGCATAATCGCACCGCCGGTCCGTTCACCTACAGGAGTTCCGACAAAAATGCGGCCCCCATCGAGTACAAGATCTCAGCCAATGAATTCAAATGGATGGAAATCAAATGGAAGAACCGTTTCTCCAAGTCCAAGAGCACCAAACCGAAACCTAAACGATCTGTACTGCTGATTTCCGACGCGCACAGGTCATCTATGGCTCTTTGGTGCGTATTTCCCTTTTTTCTAATGTACTCCATCTTACACTCGAAATCTCAGGGACGCCGCCGCCGCCGAGAATGGGCTCTCCGAGTCGGCGGCTGAGAATACTTCCATGGATGCAGATCCAATCGTTGTACCGGCCGCTTATGCTGCGCCAGGTCCACTGCCGCCTATTCAGGATGATGAAGATGATTTCGGGTTCGAAATCCCTATGGTCCCTGAGCCGGGTCCTATCCCAGAGTCGTATCCCTCGGATGATGAGGATCTGGACTATATAGACGGCAGTGAATTGCCAGACAGCGGTTCTGGTGTTGACAGCGATTCCGAAGTCCCTCCCGCGGCCAGTCCTCCTGGAGTTGATGCTTTTGTTGCAGATGCCGGATCTTCAAGTTCAACGGTCGTCGCTGCACCCGCAGACTGGGATCGCCCGTTGGTTCCTGGCCAGTCCACCCAAGCTGGACGCAAACACCGAGTATATGATACTCAGTATGGGTGTGACTTGTGCGGGAAAGTTGTCACCGAAGCCGAACGAGCAGATTCCGAACTAGCCGTTCGTTGCACCATGGCGGGTTGCGAGACTGAATGGGTGAGTGATTATTTATTTTGGTGTTTGCGCTCAAACATAAATTATTTGTAGTATCATCGGGGATGTTTTGTGGGCGAGCAGTTCACAAAGACGTGGAAGTGCCCGTCCTGCTTGCCGGCTAAGCGTCATAGAAAGTGATTGTAGATTGCCTCGAGACCTTATTCTGTTTTTTAGTCCGTACCTATTAGCGGAAACCAAAAAAAATGAGCAAAATGGATGTTTTGTTATACTGTGCGAGAACCGGCTGGACCGGCCCGCATCAGGGGTGGGAAACTCCTTCCCGATATGGAAGGAGGGAGGGGGGGAGGGGTCGACCTGGCCTCGAAAAAAAAGTTTTGTAGGTGATATCTTTTTCTCTAATCGTTGGACCCCCTTGGCCTTAGCTACACCTGTCACTGACTCCCGTGCTCTTCAATAAATCTATTATTTTTTAAATGACCTCTACGCTTTCAATTCAGTGAAAATCGGGATGTTCGACAAATTCGGTGTGAGACCCTTGGTCCCTCACAGGAACAAACAAACAAGCTTGTCGCCCACAGTAGTGCCGGGTTTTAAATGCTGTATTTAAACAATGTATTAAACGCAGGCGTATTATACGGGTATAAAACATTAAATACCAGAGGCCTCTCAGAGGCCGTGTATTTAATGCCCAAAACCTCGTAGGAGCTGCTTTTGGCCTTCCTAGAGCGAATGAGAATCATCATCAAGTCAGTCGGTCGAGATTCTGGCCATCGGAGATATCGGTCCGTCGGCTACATACGGTCATGTGATGCCAATCAGTGACTCTTTTTTTTCACTGCTGCGACAAGACACATCGCGGTACTGGCATGGTGGTCTCTTCAGAGCACTATGAATCCTTCAGAGTCGCCTCCCACCGCTTCTATAACGAGAAGGACTTGAGTTTCCCACAAATCGAGGCCTTAATGGCTGCTGCCTTCGGTGCAGACCGCACCTCTCCGGAGGCCAAGAGATGGGCAGCCTATTGGTGTGCGTTAGGAGCTGCAGAGGAGGCTGGGAAAGAATCAGTACGAGACTACCCCTCATCATTTTCCCTGGCATCTAACTTGTGTAGCCAACATTTCCTCTGATAGATGGGTCTTCACCCGATGTCGAGATGACTGATGGTGCACTCGACTCAGGATCTCAGCTGGCACTGTCAAATGCCATTTTGACGTCCGCACAGGAAGACAGGGCACGTGAGTGTGCCGACCGCAAAGCAAACGGGAATCAGCACGGCAAGGAAAAGAAGAAATCCAGATGCACTCCCTCTGATCTCATGGCGTCTGTTTTCATCGAGCGCGAGGTAATGAACTCGAAAAAGGAGATGAAACCCATGTACTACTGTCTTGGGTGTGATCACGAAGTCCGCAACAACACCCAGAACCGCAGCGCATCTCATATGCTCGGATGCAAGGTGAGTTTCTCTTTTTTCCTCAAGGGTGTGACTTCACCTTCGGACAGGCGCTCCAGCGCGACTTTCCCGCGACATGGAAGGCGTTCAAGGACGCTATTGGTCCATCTGCAGAACAGGTCGCGTCTGGCAACGGGCTGGCCCCCGCACTCCGCACAAAAAAAGAAAAATCGAAAATGCCGCTGAAGGGCAGACACCAGTTCCGGGAATTACCACACCCTCTCATGCGGAATCGTCTGGTAGCGCATCTACATCTCAGCACACACTTGACGACACATGGGGTGCATCTTTGATTACAGCCACTCGGCAGTCGATTATCGACTATTTGTTGCTGCACCTAATTGTATGTTGTGCACTTGCATTTTCCCTCTGCGACAATGGGTTTTTCATTGATTTCTGCAACGCGTTGTATGTGCCATTCTGCTTGCATTTCCAGCGACTGATGTTCTTTCGCAGGTGCCCAAGCTACTCTGTCCCTGACCGCTCCAGCTTCGTTTTGTACAATCTTCTTAAAGAGCCTGAAAATGCGATGGCTCATCTCAAACCCTGCTGGAGACCTTCGTTCACCTGACATTATCGTTCGATGGATGGTCGAGTCGCAAGAACGACGAGATATACACTGTGCATGTCTCGACGCCCACCTGCATGTCCTATATGGTTTCTGGTATCATTCTAACGGGTCTGTTGACAACGGGTGAGACTATCTTTGAAAACCTCAAGAATGTATGCTCTTTCGGCACCTCATCTGTGAATTCCGCTTAATCCGCCGCAGATACTCATCTTTTACGCTGCTGTACGATTTTCAATGGTTGTTTCCGATACGACCACCAACGTAAAAAAATGCCGAGCTCTCATTTGCACCTTTTATCTGTGGATCTTGAACTGTCCCGACCCGTGTCATCAACTCAACCTCCTTGCTAAAGATATCATCATCGGCTCCAAAACACACAAAGACATACATGGCTTTGCAGAAGTAAGTCAATTTCTATCACGTACTCGAGCGAAATTGATGTACGGCGGCTGCCTAGATTATGAAAACCATCTCTGCAATCACGATGTTCTTCTCGCATAGCAATTATGGCAAGAAACACCTCCTAGACAAGTTAAAGAATGAAGAGGATTGATGTGGCCTCGTTTCCTTCGGCCAAACTCGGTTCTCGACGTTTGCGGACCAATTGAGCAGCGTCACTCGCTGCCTTTTGGCGATGGAACAGTGTTATGCTGAGGGTCTGATCAAGTTTGATACGAAAGCTGTAAGTGTGTGTTTTTTTTCTGGTCAACATGAGCTCACCTCTCCTAGACAAAATCACTCCAGAAATATTTCAAAGCCAACTCAGTGGCTAACCTGGAGTTCTGACTCCAGCTTTATAATATCAATATGCTCCTTAAACCGATTTCTCGTGGTCTTAAAACATTGGAAAGCTCGCAAGTGACTTGTTCAGATGTTTTCAACATCTGGATTGGCCTCGCAATCGGATTCAAAGAGGTCTTTGCCGATCCAGGTATGTCCCGGTAACATCATCTGCCGCCTCTCATCTTCAACCAGAAAATCTGATTCTCAAGTTTCGGCAAGAGACTTACGATGCGTACAACCGTTGCTTTTCTATTTTCATGAACGACTGTACCGAGGGCATATTTATCCTCTCGTATCTCTTGGATCCCGGTACTAAATTTGGCAGCCGCTTTGCTCCTCACTAAATTATAACAGCTTATTATGGTGACGGTGCCTTGAGACTAGTACTTCCACCTCGGCAGAACTTCAGCAAGGCAACAGCATCCCCTCTCATCAAATATCTGATCACCTCTGCTCGCAAGATGCTTCAAAACGAACAGAAGGGTGAGCAAAAGGGCGATGCAGCGGAAGGTGATATTCTCGTGAACCAAATCGTCTGTCCGTACTTCGTGTCCCTCTCTGACTTCTGGGCTGATGAATGTGTAGCGTACATGTATCGGGAGGCACCCTTCTATAACCCATGCGCTGGGTTGTCCACGCGTCTCACCTGGTGGAAATCTTTGGCCAAGGATACCAACTCACGCGTGCTGGCCATATGTCATTCAATTTTTCTAATTTGCGCTGAACTTACTTCTCTTTAGCGCCTCGGAATCAAGCTCTTCAGTGTCGTTCCTAGCGAGATGTGCGATGAGCACACAGCTTTGAAGCTCTTGTTTTTTCTGTCCCCAAAGGGCACGGAAAACGAACATAGGGTCCTTTATATTGAGAAGACCATAAAAATCTCTTCTGGAAATCCAGAGCTCAAGCATTCAGAACACCAATACATGGGCTCTGCTGCGCAGCGGGCCTACTGGTACTTATTATAGTATGTATGGGTATGAAGAATTTAGAAAGAACAATAAAGTAATTGTCAAGGAGCTGGAGGTCCGAGGCCTCCGTGATCACATGACAAATCATATCCGTTTTTCTGGGATTTGCTGGCAGACAAGCCGATTGCCAGCGCGGATGAGGTGGGAAGTCTTGCTAACTGGTCGGAGCGGGCAGAAGGGAGCACGGAAAAGGGGAAAAAGGCGGCCAGAAACATTACCAGGGAAGGGGATTTAGCCACGCTCACATATTAGTGTATTTTCTCCGCCACATTGATAAACACCTTTATAAACACCCTGTTTATAAACCCAACATTAAAAACTGTTTATAAGTGCCCTGGGAATTATAAACAGAGCCCTAATGGAAACTGGATCACCAATTTCAGTTGCTTCAAGTACAGGTGACCGCCAATGTTCGAGCCTTACTGTGTATGAGCACAAAAATTTCAAGCCGCCCCTCCGTCCTCACCTCATCTGCAAGGATTCTGAGTCGACAGTATACTTGTAAATGACACATCGTTTGTTCCGGTCAAAATTTGCTAAGGTGAGTGCACAGTTGTATGAGAACAGAGAAATCATAGTATTGCAAGGGATGGAACGATCCATTCAGTTAATTCCAGCCTGTCTAAAAGTGCGCAGAGGAGAACCAATCAGCCTGTAGTAGTCAACTTTGGAATCCGTGAAGCAAATAATAATTGGCATCCAGAGCGGTGTGCTTGGGTAAATAGCCAATATGCTTACCTGCGACGTCGCCAAATAAGTGGAGAAATAGCATAGTTGGTTAAGAGGAGTGCGATGAGATACATGTCAAAAATCCAGAAGGAACGGTAGAGTCTGTGGCACAAGAAGAAAAAAAGGAGTGCATGGTCTGCCTAAACAGGTCAAACATGGTGGTGAACTGGTGGTGAACCATATTGAACGAGTGTGCTCTCGAGTTATTTTCCCTCCAAAAAGAAAAAAAAAAAAAAAATTGAGCGCAGAGCAGCCTTGTACACTGGATATGCACTAACCAGGGCCAACGATAGAATTTGAGAGACAGGACAAAAAAACTAAGACCGGGATCAGTGCACGATCAATGGTGTCCAAAAGAGGAAATTGGGCACTCAGCTTCTTCTTCCACCACCATGACCTCGTCTCGCGGTACCTCTCCCTCAATGGCATCTCCCGCATCAGACATCAACGAGTTGCGGAAACATACAGAGTATCTGTGCGTACGCTGCCGCTCTCTTCAAGATGGACCTACTGACAACGTGGGTTAGGAAACGGACACTGAGTGCTCGGCAACAACGACAAGAAGAAGGTCGAAAACAGCAGGCTCAGCGCAACACCGTCGAAACCAAGCGCGGCCGATGGAAGGCTGTATCTGCTCACTACTACGAGAACCATCCCGAAGTCAGAGAGAAGAAACGGCTGAAAATGGCAGAGCAGCGGTGCGTGTACAGTCCATGGTACAAAGGCAGGCTAATCAACGAATGCCGATGAAAACAGGGCCGCGAAGAAGGCCGCTAGAAGGCGCTGGGACCTGCCGAAGAAAGTGAGGTGCGAGGCAGTCGCCGCGCCGTGCATTTCCATGTTAACGCAGTGAAGCGCAGGGTCCCAAAGCCTGCCGCGGATATCTCACTCGACAAGGCGAGCGAACACTCAGAGAGGTGTGTACTAGTCACGACTTTATTTCCATCGTAGTCTAATACAGATTGCCAGCAAGCGACTTCAAACGCGTGAAGCAGTCGCCGTCGTGTCCCTCTTATTCCTGCAGCAACGCACAAATCCGAACCCTTTCCCTGCGGACCTACCACCATCAAGCGATCCAGGCACCTCAGAGTGAGTTTGAGTATAGTGGAATTGATTGTGTTGTGCTCATTTGTCCGCATACAGCGACGAAGAGGACTCACGCGCCCACTCGCGGAACCGACGGGGGAAACTTTCGGCGGGGAAACTTGCCCGGTCGCGATCTTGGCTCGTGTGTCGCACCGCATCATCTGCAATTGCTTTACTGATGACACGAATTTTGACAGGGATTCCATGTCGGTGTCAACGCCCGTTGTGCAAGTTTATCTCTACCTACATACACCCTTTTGTTTTTTTCTGTCGCAAGCATAATTTAACCTGCCTGACTTACCAAGTGGGATGTTGAAATTGCTGCAAGAGGGGTACCAGGCGTGCCAAGTTTGATTCTGCGCCCCAAACCCGAGACCATGGACAGTGCGCTCCAGTCCTTGCAACACCGCATCAGATTGAAGATGCACCAACTTATGAATTAGAGCGCATGGAGCGCGCTGTGGGGCCCTCGCGACACTGCTTCACACTAAAGAACCAGATAATAGAGTGTATTTGGAGCCGTAAAATATGATTTTCTCGTAAAATCGTAAGCCAGTCTCAGAAATTTGATGCCGTCTTGAGCTCCACCGGTACCACATTAAACATCAATTGGCGGTTCAGGGGGCAAAATACATCCGCAGGCTAACTACTCGTCGTCGGACTCGTCATCGAACAACTCGACCCACTTCTGAACGCTCTTGCCGTGAAACATCTGCTTGTAGAACAGGAGGGCCTCGGCCTTGCTGCATCGGCGGCGGTATTGCTGGTTGGGGCAGCCTTTGACCTGGGCGTCGGCTTCTTCACTAGAAGACAAGGTAAGCCAACGAAAAGACAGAGGGATCATCGCGTACATGGTGAAGTAGATGCCGGGCTCGCGGCCGATGTAGACGACCCAGCATGAACAGGAGCCATCGGGGGAATTGGTGTGTTCAGCCTCGACTTGAGCGGGGTCCTTGGCGACACCACGGACGAAGACATCTGTTAATGTAATTTAGTTATGATCCATGGAGGCCACATCAACGTACTATCGGCGGCGGCCTCGTTGTCGATCGTGTCCTGGATATCGTTAAGCTGGCCTGAGGGACGATGAGAAAGAATAGTTTGTGTCAAATATAATTGTACCTTGGACATCAATCGCCATACGGGACAACGAGTTGGCACGCGCAACAAGCTTGTTCACTGTGATGATCAAGGCCCCCACTTGCTCGCGGAGGGTGGGGGCATTGGTCGCAGGGGGGAAGTTCGTCATTAGAAAAGGTATCAGTTAGACTCCAATGGCTACAGTTTATGAACATACCGGGTGGACCGAGAATGATGCGGTCGTCGTGGAGGGGCAAAAAAGAAGATCAGATTCACAAAGAAAAGATGCGGTTAGTGCACACAACGCTTCGGGACCGGGTATATGGTGGTGTATGAGAACGCATGAGGAACCGGTGAATATTGTTAAAGCAGTGTTTTCTTACCAAATAAGATGCAAAGACGAGCGGCATTGGGCTGTAAATGGTGAGACAATCCTAATTCTTCTTGATTTGGGGAAATACTTGGTCAAAAAGAAAAAGATAGAAAGGCGAGGATTGGAGCTCACGTGAATTCCGTCCGCTTTGCGACTTTCCTTTCTGCCCAAACCCACCATGGTCGCCCACCAGTGGACCGATGACGTGCAATGTCTATATCTGTCTGGTCAACTCCCAGGATACTTCGTGGCGAAGGACAACTCCAGAACAATTTCGCTCACCCGCTACTGGAGTCAGCTCGACAAGGGCTGGTTCGAGAGTTGGCCTGAGGAGACCAAGCTGGGTTTGGTGCGCGGGCCCAACGACGACCCTTTGACCGAGGAGCAGGTGAAGCTGCTGGGGGAGGAGATGGCGAAAACCAAGGAGGTTAGTTATGGGCATTACAAGGAGTTCTAAACTGACCTTTGGATTCTAGCGTCTGAGATCGTGGATGCGCTACCACGAGGGATGGCAGCGCCGAGCCGCTGGCAGTGCTGGTCCGGCGCCTTCAAATAATTGCCGTGGGGGGAAGCGCTCCTTGTTCAAACTCCTGGACAAACAGGATGCGAAGCGACCGTATCGGAAAGTGGACATCTACCAGAAGATGTTTGGCTCCAAAATCAAGGAGGAGGTAATGGCGAATGGGTACGGAGCGCTGAACGAGGAGGCTGAAGCAGAACATGAACACCCGATCGATGTGACGGTGTTGACGGAGGAGGACACAAAGTTGGCAGAGATGATGGCAGACAACCTTGCCGTGGTGCGCATGCGGAGGCACCGGGTGGCGAGGATGAGCCAGTGGCACACCACTTCCATAGAGATGTACACGGGGGAGTCGGACGAGGTGAAGCAGGTGGTGGAGGCGAAGACGACCCAGTTGAACGTGGAACACACCAAGCGCGGCGCAGATGTGGGCGACGACGACAAAGAACGCACACTGGATGAGTACCAGCAGTAAGTGATATGTTTGACGCTTCATTTAACATGACGCTGACGCGACGATCAGTGGCATCGACCAGCTTGGAGCCGTATTCGCAAAAGTCCACGAGGCGACAGTCTTGGAGGCGGGGTGGTACGGTGTAACGATCTTGGGCGGGCCTATGCCACGTCGTGGTGGTGCGATCTCGACGAAAACGTAATTGCCTCTTTTGGCTGTGTGTACATCGCTGATCGTCTTCTTGCTTCCTGACAGTATCTGCTTTGGCACCACAGCCCTCGGCAGTGACTTCCAAGTGTTTAATCCGAACTTCGAGGACGTCGAGAGTCAGCTAAATAGGTTCTTGAAGTGCACCTTCAGTGCGTTGCCTTTTTTTGGATTTGGGCGGATGATTGATGCTTGCTTTTTGTAGCCCATGAGGCAGAGGAATCCCTGGGCCAGAAACGGATGATGACCCGCTCGACGGCCTAATCCCCTTTGATCCTTCGCCATCCCTGCGGACTTTGAATCGGTCATGAACAACATGGCGATGTCAGACTGTGATGGCGCCTCCAGCTCGTATGACGATGGCGCCTCCAGCTCATATGACCTTGCGAGCACCCCCAGCACTCCCTGGTCTGATGACGAGCAGGAGTTCTCGTTCACCAACATGGCCATGGCGGGATTCGAGGTGGGGGGCGACAGATTCGAGCTTGGCGGAAATGCCTCCCAGCTTATTGCCAGCGCCGACCCCGTATTGGTGCGCCCGCCTCCACAGCCCGCCTACGATGGTGCTGCCATGACAGGACTCAAGGTCGGTGGGAATGCATCACGTGTTCTTGCCAGCACCGACGCCGCATCGGCGCGCCTGGCTCCACGGCCCATCTACCAGGGCGCTGCCTTCCAAAGCGATCGCAAAGTGGGCAGTAGCCTGGGACGCAAAACGGTGGAGGTCAATGGCTATCACTTCTCCCCGTTCCCCACCCCCAGCACTTACCTCCAGGTGTTCGTGAAGCCACCGCCGCCGATGACATTCACCCCATCCTCAACGCCACTCCCCTTCGCTGAGACCTCCATCAGCAGCATTGCCAGCACAGCGCCCGCACCACCTCCTCCTACCACGTCCACACCACGCCCATCTGCCCTTGCGACCTTCGCAGCCGTCGTCGCCAATGCCACGACCGCCGTCGCGCAAGCGCAGGTGACACTGCCAGCGGCTGCGACTGTGTCTGTGCCGTTGGCACCTGCGACTTTGCAGCAGCCCACTGACGTGATCCCACAGTACCCCGAGTCGCGCCCGTGGACAAAGGCGCCGAAGGGCCACCCGCTCGCTCCCAAGACAAAGAAAGCACCGGGCGCGACTGCAAAGGTGGCGAAGGTGCCCGGAAAACGAGGACAGCCGCGCAAGACTCCCACGCTCATCAACGCCAACCCTGCTGTCCCCGACCCCGCCGCCAACGTCACCGCCAACACCAATGGGGACGAGAACATCATCCCGGCCATGACGGCGGCTGCACGTGCGGAGATCACACACCTCAATCGCGAAGCGGCAGACCAATGCAAGATGAGGGCTGCGCAGGCGGGAGGAGGTGAGGGACGGGGAGGTGGCTGAGTGGGAGGCGGCAGCGGAGGCGGAGAGGAAGCGTCTGGACAACCCTGCTGGGGGCGCAGACCTCTTCATCACGGGCTTGCGCCCCGGCAGGCAAAGTGTGCAGCCGACGAAGAACACCGACGGCACCGCGGTCGTGCTGCCCAAGAAGCGCTCGTGGGCGGAGCTACTGACCGAGGAGCCAGTGAAGAAGTAAGTCTTTTCATGTTTTTTTTACTCAACGCGTGTTTGTGCTGACATGGAGGGTAGGAAGGCCCGTACCGGTAAGTAGATGAGTGGAGATAGCTGCTCAACCAGCCTTTGTTTCTTCTTCATTGCACTTGGCGTCGCTCAACCGACGTTCGTGTCGCCCTCAACGGCGTGTTTGTCCCTTTAATGCCCTCAACGGCATCTTCTTGTATTTATTGTAGTGCTCAACCACCCATAACGTAGTCCCTCGCCGTCTTCAACGACTGCTGTCGCCTGTAATACACCGTATTCTTAGCATAGGAGAATATATTGACTTGTGCGCGAAAACTCATCTGACACAGCCACACCAAGTGATATATCACCGAGGCTTCAAAAAATCTTGACAAGTCGACGCGACTTTGTACTTTGGGATTACTTGGACTTGGTTCGTGGTCTGCAGCGTATGTGATGTATTTCTGAGGAATATAACTACACAACTATGTACAATGAAGGATGTAAAGTAGGGAGGTCCATGCCTAAACAAAGTAAGTAATATGGGCGGCGAAGAGAAGTCACGGCATGCAGCAGTAGCGGGGCCGTGAAGGAGGGGATAAACGATGAACGGCCGCCGCAGTGCTTGAAATGGAGATCAGCTAGAGGGCGGGAACCGAGTGCAGGCGGTGCTGCGGGAAAGGCGGCGCGGTGGGCACACTGGTGAGCCCAAAACAAAGGGAGGTGAGTGGGACGATGGTGTGTAACGTGCACCCGGGCTGCGATGGGTCGCGCAGGGTGCTGGACGGCAGCGGGAACTGAGTGCGGAGGTGCAGCGGGAAAGGCGGGCTGCAGCGGCGCACGAAGGGTGCTGGACGGCGGCAGGAACCGAGTGCAGGGGTGCAGCGGGAAAGGTGGGCTGCGGCGGCGCGGTGGGCGCACTGATGGAGCTAAAAAGAAGGGCGGTGAGGGATACGAGGGTGACCGATGTGCGCCTGGACCGCTATGGGGTGCTGGAGGGCGGTGGGAAGCGCGGTGAGCGGGTAGGGGAACCATACTGGAAACGTGTGTAGCAGGCGAAATATGCGGTGTGGGAGGCCGTGAGTGGTGCCAGAGGGAAGATTGGCCGGTTTACAAGACCCCGCTAACCTGGATAAAGCAGCAGGGAAGCCGGAGGGCGGGAGCGCTGGAGGAGCGAAGTAGTGGTGAGCAAAGAGGATTGAGAAATAACATATGCAAACAACCCTGCTTCCCTGCCAAATCGGTGATTTGGCGAACACATTAGCATCGTCTGTAGGTGCTTTCGGGGCTCAGGAACACGCAGGTGAGCAATGCATGGTACATTGAAGCTATTTCATGGTTCATATTAGGCGGCAATGGAGCCGTGGCAAGCTGCCATTTTGGGCGAGCGGGAGGGCACAGCCACGCGCTAAGAGGCGGCGGGGAGCAGCGAGCGGGGCGCAGCGGGCAAGCATAAGCGAGAAAATGCCCAAACAGTAAGTTACTCTCAAGTGATACATCATGGTGCATCTCTCACAAGAGCAATTGATACATGATGGCATATCTCTCGGGAGAGTAAACTGATGTATCATTTCTCCGCTATGGCCTGCTGTACATTATATCCATGAAAATATGAGAAGAAGTAAATATTTGTGGTGTTACCCAGAAAAGAGTCGTTCGAGCTCCCAACAAGCACTGGAATAGCCAAGCAGTCCAGAAAACACTAGTCCATGATTCCCCGCAATATAAAAGTGCTGATATATGGTCCGTCGATGCGAATCCAATGTGAATCCCGACGTGAGACAACTTCTAGCGGCAAACTTTTGAATACGGCGACGCGGCAGAGTCGGGCGCAAGAAAATATTGTTGACGCGCTGTGAGGATCTGCAGTCAAGAGGGCTTGATAGATCGGCGAAACCTAGGCAATAGCTGACGAGGAGCGTCGGTGAGCGGTGATAGTGACAGCGTGATTGTTGGGTCTAGAGTTGCCAAAGTCAGGTGATCAGAGCGGCTTCCGTGATCAGCGCTGTCCTCCGCCCGTGGATCACGCAGGTGTGCATGCCTGTGTGTTTCCGTTTCAAGTCCTGCACCATGCCCGCCGTTTGACTCAGTCCGTGGCCCATTCCATTGGACACTTAGAACAATATTTCTTCACCAGGAAGTTGTGGGGATTGACGGCTAAGCTAGGCCGAGCAGAAATCCACTGACAACGCGCAGATTGGGCCACGATGAAACAAGTTTCATGGTGAAATCTGTCCTCGCCGCCATCATGCGCTGGTAGTAGAACTCTTCCAGGTGTTTCAAACCACAGAGGGCCGTCAAAATCGGTTCCCCGAGACAACTACCGTACGAATAAGATGTCTAGACTGCGAAGGGTGAGTTGTTTCAGTGTTTGCCCTTAAGGCCTTAAAGGACCTTTTCAAAATGGCTAAGGCTTACTAAGGGCTAAGGCTTAGGGGCTAAGCCCTCGGTAAGGCCTTAAGCTCGATTTTCCCACGCCTCCCCGGCTATTTCCGCCGTCCTTCTGGCTACCGTGTTGCGGCCCATTTAAAGTCATTACAAGGTACTACCCAAGATACTCGTCCTCAGAATGAATCTCCACAGCTCCATCATCCAATCTTGCATCCTCCGCATCCGCGTCCGCCTCAGCATGTCTCAGAGCTTCCATCAGAGCGCTGTGTTTTGCTTCGCCCGTCCTTGGTGGAAATGCTTCAAGCCCAGCGGGTTTGTCGTCCACTGTGACATCGTTGGTGGTTAAGGTGGAGTCGTTGTGGAGCAACAAGTTTTTGTGATGGCATCAAGATGGCATTGGCGGGCCCCGAGGGTGCTGCCGAAAATTTCGGCACGAAGCCCTAAGGCCTCCTAAGGGGTCGAAAAAAAATCGGCCCGGCGCTAAGCCTTAGCTTAAGGCCTTACTAAGCCTTAGCCGAGTTAAGGCCTTAGGCCTTAGGGCGAACACTGAGTCGTTTACGCATTGGATACCAAAGAGGGACCATACAAGGCTAAGGGTAAGTTTCTTCAGGTTTGGAGTCCTGGGGCGCGATTCAGATGGGTATCGGTGAGCGAGATGAATGCGGCACGCACTTTTTGATTAAGGCAACCACAACTACTTTTTCGAACTCCGACTCGTGTGGATCGGATCACACGGAACGGCTGGGTTACTGAGACACCAGCTCATCACTGGTCACGCCCAGTGTTGCGGTGACCCCGGGTCATGACCCCTGGTCAAGAGACAAGGGTCGGCTCCCTTCGAGTTGACCTGACCTGACCCAGGGTCACCCCTGGGGTCAAGTCATCGGAGTGATTTTTTATTTGCAGTAGAATACAGAATGTACACTAGTGCTAATCATCGTCAATGATAATTTCGTCAGGCCCACGGTGTCCGGGGCTATCCTCCTCAAACTCCGCCATTATGTTGTTCAAATCCGGTGTTCCATCCACCTGGTAGGACAACAACGACCTGCGCCACGTCGAAACAGTGTTGATTGAAGCTTTGGTAAAGATCTTGTTGAGCTCATAGAGCTCCTCGGTGCCAAAGTGGAGTCAAATGGCTGGCCGACGGATGGCCTGCGCAATTTCGGGCTCAGGGGAGTCATCTTCACCTGCATCACCATCATTAAGGCTCCAACGGTTTCCGTTTATAAACGGTTTTAAACAGTAAAAACTGTTTTTATTTCCGTTTAGTTTACGGACCCTTGTAAACGGTAAACAAACGGTTCAAACGGTCGTGAAAATCCACCAACCCGATAGAGGCCCGATGGCGGGATTTTGGACCTAAATGTGGCTCAGAGTCACCACACTATGTAAGTAATAGCAGAATAACGAGATACTGACTGTATGGTGTGCTATGGACGGGACTGGGTTGGGATCGGGCGGATGTTTCCGAATTTAGGAATTATACATGTGATTGATGGCGCACAGACATCTCTGCCCGCCACGCGCCTTGCATCCCGCCCTCATCCCGCCCCCGCCATTGGCACCCCAGCTCTTGTCCAGGTTAGTGACATACAATTGAGGTGTCGAAGTGATGCTTGTGAGTCCATTTCGGACCATGATTCCCAGCCAGACAGCCCTCGGATATCTTTTCCAGATTGCCCTGCCAAAATACTGTTTATAAACTGTTTTAAACGGTTTATAAACATTTTCTAACCGTTTCCGTTTAGTTTACGGGTTTCCGTAAACGAAAACTAAATGGTTAGAGCCTTAACCATCATCCGGGAGCTCATTGAGACGATGTGTGAGTTCCGCAACGTTCCCGCTGGCGGGCTCATCTTCATCGTCCGGAATGAGATTGTCGGCACCTGATTTGACGTCGGCCCGGAGCTGGATAAACGGAATGTGGTGTCGTTTGCGTTGCTTTGAGGATGGGAAAGTCTCGATAATGTGGTGCTGGACAATGAGGGACTTGTGCGCATGCTCCAGGTTGAGGAGATTACGTGTTTTGTCGCTATATGTTTGTCCGAGGACACTGAACGCTCGCTCGTTGCTCCCCAAGTTGGCTATCATCGCGAGAATGTGCTTTGCCATCAGTGCCAGCTCGCCTTTAACCCCGTGCCAGATTGAGTTCATAAGAACGACTGTGTCCTGTTTCGAAATCAATGAAAAATCATTGATGAGGGACAGAAACATACCTCGTTCTTGAACATATGTTTAAACTCATTCAGCGCCATTTTCTCGCTCGTATACCGTCCCGCCCCATCATAGTAATCGAGGTATTTCTTGAAGAGCGCCGAAGGGACAGCCGAGTCTTCACCAATTTTGAATATCCGAGCATACACATGCTTCACAACATGGTACAGCCCGATGCGACTCAGAGAGTGGATTTCGTCGTTGAAGAAGAATGCGCAGAGAAATGGATTGAAGAAGACCGCCAAGATGTAGAAATCTTGATCGTGTTTTAACACCTTCCAGCGCTTGGCAAGGCTAGCGCAAATGACAGTATTGTGGGCAGCACAGTTGAAGGTTTTTTTATCAGTCGAGTACCGGTAATGCAAGATGGCGAGGGTGACGAGGACATGGTCTAGGCGAGTGTTGGATCCTTGAGTGACATTTGATGCGACTGCAAGTGGCGTAAGATACCGTGATAACCTGCCGGACAGATGAGTGCACCAATCGAAGAAGTAAACCAAGAACACACCGATGTACACCTGTCCAAAATGGGCCCATCTTCCCCGAGGCGATTAATGCTATAACCTCAGCAGCTTTTTCCCGCGCCTCTTTGTCATCCCCACCCGCACTCTCTAGATCCTCCCCACGGTGGTTTATCAAATCAAAAAGTGCACCTTGTAGCTCAGCAAGATGCCGCACGGACAGCGCGTGAGTGCCCCATCGTGTGATACCTGCACGCACAAATCGCTTCAGCCGCTCCCACTTCTGCCCGGGCGGCCACTTCTCGTTGATAGCCTGCTGCTCCTCAAGGAGCATAAGAAGAGCGCACTTATGAGATGAAAACCAATTGATGATCTTGAGGCAGTTGGCAAGTATTGCTGTGACTCCTGGGCAGCCGATATATTCTTTGACAACGAGATTAATCTAGAGCAGTGGTGTTAATTTGAGAACGAGCCGAGCCACCTATGACACGTACCTGATGAGCCCAGCAAGGAATTGTGAGTATCCAGGCATGAGATCGAGCAAGAGCAGACGTAAACCCCGCGAATCGCCACCAGAGTCGCAGCAAAAAGCGACCAGAATAATACCCAGTACTGTGGTGAGATATACAATGTCTGCCATGACGTGGGTGAGCAGATTCGTGGACATCTTTCTCTCCTTCGTAGTGATGTGAAGCTTAATTGGAATCTCCTGAACATAGAATAAGCATACACTGTGAAGCGGAAGCTGAACTCATCAGTAAAACTACACATTTGGTCTTTGGAAAGTGTCTTTGGTCTTTGAAGGTTGTCTTTGATCTTTGCCAAGCAGCTTTGTCTTTGCGGGGATGTCTTTCGTCTTTCGCGCAGATCTTTGATGTCTCTGTTGTCTTGGGACGCGACAATCAGGTAAGCTCATGCTTCTAGGAGGGTTTGCGCTGAGAATATGAATGTATGGCATCAACATACGACCCGAAAGACTTCCCCATTGATTTCGTTGAAAAGAGGACGCCGGGAGAACGCCAAATGGAATGGGCAGAAAAACAGGTGACAGCGAAATTGAAACAGATACTAAAAAAATAAATACTGTCGATTGGCTTGAAGTTACCTGGCATCTGATTCGGTTAGGCCTGCTTAGCCTCAGGCCTCACGACTCGTGTATTCCATGAGCTGAGCGGAAATCTTTTTCTGCTAGTCATTCAAACTCCGATGCATCATGATGCGATGCCAACGGATTGACAGATGGCGTGATTTTGAGATCATTTGGTTGGTTATCGTCTCCCACCATCTTCTCCCTTCCCCGCCCACGTCGCCCCCTTCAAGTCGTGCAAGCCGTCCCCTCCAGCCAGCTGCCCTGTGGTGTTCACTGCTATTCAAGATTCCATCAACTGGCTCAAGATCCGTCCTGAAGTCGTTTGTTTGCTACTGAGGTCGTCCTTTCCCTCCACCTTCTCCCTACCCCCCCCCCGCTCTGCGCCTCCAGCTCCTCCCGTCGTTTAGGCCACACCACCCTTTTCCTTTGGGTCTATCCTGACTCCTCAACTCGAGCACAACCTCAAGCTGCATTATTGTCGTGTTCTTCCTGCCGCACTTTCTCTAGTGTTCGTCAAGTATGGAAGTCCATCAAGCTTTCTGCCCCATCTCAGCCTCGTCAACCCTTCAAGCCCTCAAACTCAAGGGTCATCTTACTTTTCTCCTGTTCGTGTCAAAGTCGTTTGAAGTACCTTACAAGTCATTGGGTCACAACTCAAGTCCACGGCCGTTTAGTTTTTTCGTGCGTCCCCGTTGTAGTATTTTACTCATCGACTGACATTTCTGCTGTAGTGCAGCTCCATATGTCCACGTTGGGGCCATGCCCAAAGCCCTCCACTACCGACGACAGCACACGCGGCCCATAAACCGGCGATTGACGAAGGTCAGCAATACAATGTTTGCGTGGTATTGTGTTCGGCATACGTACATCTTATCTACAGTGTTGTCAATATGTCCCTGAATAAATCAATTTTCTCCCTGTCTTTCGTACCTTGAGAAGTATCTTTGAGATCTTTAGGTGTCTTCGAGTCGAGTCTTTCCAAAGACACTCGACATCTTTGAGGTCTTTCCCAAGACAAATATCCTGTCCAAGACTTTTTGACCTGCCTAGCCAAAGACATGCGTCTTTGGAAAAAGTACATCTTTGACGTCTTTGGAGTCTTGGCCAAGACGCCAAAGACGCCAAAGACGAACATGTAGTTTTACTGATGCTATCTAAAACTCACCTTTCCTTTGACATTACAGGAAACTTGCTGAACTGCATCGTGCTTGGTGATCCAGCCATCGACAGAACCCGTCACAAGCTCGCCCTTCATCTCGGACGTTCGACCGGCTTTGATGGCGAGCACCTCTGAGTCCAAAATGCATCCAGAGAGCGCATCACACCCAGGGACATGCTGACGTGTTCTCTTTCACGCGAGTCAGGGATCTTGCACGGATCCCATCCGCTAAAGTGTCTTCTCACTTGCTGCTTTCCCTGAAATTCCATACTGCGCGTGCAGCTCGACAACGAGGCCAACCTGCTCGTGCCCGCCATCAGCAGTACCCGAAATCTCCTACACGCGACAAAGCTCGAGCCATGCATCCGCCGCGTGGTCTTCACCTCGACGCTCGCCGCGGTCCTCAAGCCCTCGCTGCTCGACCCCGCCAAGGTGTACACGGAGGCCGACTGGAACCCCACGACGTACGCGGAGGCCAAGGCGTCAACTAAGCCGCGCCTCGTGTACAACGCCTCTAAGGCCCTCGCGAGCGTGCGTTCTGGGATTAAATCGAGGACGAGAAACCCACATGGGCGGGCGCTGCGATTCTTCCCTTGTACGCCTCCCTCCCTCATCCAATGGTGAATGAATGAATGATACAGCGCTCAGCGCCTTCTTCGACCCGCCGATCCAGCCACTCACCTCCCTCGCAGCGCTGAACCGCTCCATCGCATTCATGTGGGACATCACGACCGGCAAATACAAGGCGGGGCTCACCCTCCCCGTGCCGCACGCGATGTACGTCTCCGCGCGCGATGTCGCCCAGGCACACCTGCGCGCCGCAGAGCGCGATGAGGCGAAAAATAAGCGGTACTTGCTCGTTGCGGGCAGCTGGGTGCGTTTTGCGCTGCACTGATTTTATTTTCTCTTGATTACTCATACTTGCCCCTGCAGGATGCGGCGGAGATCGTGGAGATAATTAGCTGCAACTTCCCTGCGCTGCGAAACAACCTCCCCGTGCCGGACGTCACCTGGCAGCCGCCCGCGCTCCCGTCGTTCGATGTATCCAAGACGCAGAGCGAGCTATGCATCGAGTTCATGGTGTTCGAGAAGGTCGTCGTGGACACTATTAGCGCAGTTGTAGCGTTGGAGAAGCAGTTCGGGGTGTGAGTGGGTGGTTGCAAGTTCCACCTTAGGTGTCACTCTGTTATTGATGAAGTATTTTCTTGAAATCCATGGATTCAAAAATGTGCTCAGAGTTGCAACCATCCCACATCAGAGCCACAAGATGGTGAAATCTGTTGCCTTTGCCATCCTTACTTGACCCGACTCCAGTCCAGCTAAAACGAATCAAGTTCTCCCCAGACAGCTTTAGCTTTAGCATTACAGCTCTTTGCGGAACTTAGGGTGCGGCCGATTTTTTTTCCCTTTTTGAGCTGTTTTTGATCATTTCAGCCAGAACAGCTGTTCTGACCTCAATTCTCAGTGTACGTTTCTGAAAACTATATGAGCAGAATCACACGACAATTCCGCAGGGCATGAGGTCCTCAGAATCTTTCCATACCGCCGGTAGTAATTATAATATATTATTTTGCATGCTTTGCGGAGATCATCTCTTGTGTCGTGATTTGAAGGTTGTGTGGGATTTTGTATGGCTCGAAAAACAATTATTTGGATGGCAGAGGGCACACCATCCTCGTAATTGAGGCATGGCACCCGGAGCACGTGAACAGTGGACTTGAACAAGCAGAATATAGGTACAGCTCAGGCTCTGTGTATTTATGTGATCTATGATTGAATGAGCTGAGAAACTACCCATTATCATTCTATTGAGTGTCCTGGAGGAGTCCCACGGCTCGGATTTGCTCTTGTACTCCCTGTACAGCACTGCGAGACAACTCGATCACAACGATTCCGGGCACGTGACCGCGCTTGTGATCACATTGGGACGTGTCGTGTCGCCGGACGGGGATGCACAGAGCTGATCTGAGGCGTGTAATCTCTCGAAAACACTTCAAAGTCAGAATATATAAGGCCTAGACTGCAGGAATATTTCACAGCTTCAAGTCCACTGTTCACGCGTTCCGGGTGCCATACCTCAATTACAAGGACGATGTGCCCTCCGCCATCCAAATAAGTGTTTTTAGAGCCATACAAAATCCCACACAACCTTCAAATCACGACACAAGAGATGATCTCTGCAAAACATGCAAAATAATATATTATAATTACTACCGGCGGTATGGAAAGATTCTGAGGACCTCATGCCCTGCGGAATTGTCGTGTGATTCTGCTCATATAGTTTTCAGAAACGTACACTGAGAATTGAGGTCAGAACAGCTGTTCTGGCTGAAATGATCAAAAACAGCTCAAAAAGGGGAAAAAAATGGCGGCGCCCCAAGTTCCGCAAAGAGCTGTAAAGCAATACATCCCAGATATTTTTAGTTACAATTTCGAGCGAGCGAACGAGTGTCCTTCATAGCAGTTTTTGCCTGAGGCCCGAGGCCCTCAAAGATTTAGGGCCCTCCGAGGGCCCTAAGCTAGGCCCTAAAGATTTTTGCAGGAGCTTGGAGGACCTAAAATTTCACGTGCCCCTTAGATAATCAGCCTTTTTTTTCGCTCGTCTGTCTCGTCGCTGCATCTACCATGTCCGGTTTCTGGGACTTCTTCCACAGAGGGGAATTGCAGAATTCGACACAGCATCACACCTATTGTATGGGATGTGTTGCCCATTACGAGCAGCCTGTCCCCGAGGGAGGATCCGAGGCTTTGAAGCTGATCGCTAAGACAGCCGCTCACGCTGCCAGTGAGCACCTATTTATACTGACAGTTATGAACGCCGCTGATGAATCACAGCGCACGTACTTGCAAAGAGCATGAAAGGGGTCAAACAGTCTTGGATTGCTCATCTACTTGGTGGAGGCAGTGGGATTGTCGAGTGTCCATACACTTCCTCAGATGCCAAAGCATACGTGAGGCTTCAGCGTGTGGATACGAAGGCAAAGAAGCGCACCGCCTTTGCCGAGCCTCCCACTGCGACGCAACCTCCTCAGAAGAAGCAAGCAACTCTCGTTGCGTATAAGCATAATGAGATACCCTTTGGAGCTGCCGAATGTGCTGCAATTCAAGCACAAGCCCTGCATGCAGTAGTTTCTGCCAATATTGCCTTCCGCACAATGTGTGATCCAGAAATGCTTAAACTCTTCGGAATGTTGCGCACCACGGCTCCTGACATCATCCCATCGGGCAAGGTTCTTAGCGGACGACTACTTAACGAGGCAGCGGAGAATGTCGAGCTGAAGATTAAAAAGGTCATGAAGGATAAGCAGCTCGGACTCTCGTAAGTACCTCTTTCACTGTATTTGTTGCTCTCCTGACTTTTTGTGCTCCCAGAACCGATGGAAGGAAGTCTAAAACGAAGGACTCAGTCAACACAATCTGTGCGAACATAGATTTCAAGGTGTGTCTTCCTAAATCTTTGAAAAACAATACTGAAAAGCTGATAACAGGCATACCTTCTCGAGCTTGTTGAAGTCACCGCATTGCAGAAAGATGGACCATCTCTCTGCGAACAATTTGCAGGGATGATTGATCACGTTGAGGTCCACTATAATCGTATTGTGGTATATTTCACGACAGACGCCAATGGCGGTAGCAAAAAAGGGCGCACCCTGCTGGGTCGGAAGTGGCCTTGGTTAATTTTGCCCTCTTGTTGGGCGCACCAGGTTGGATATTTATTTTCTTTCGTTCTTAAATAAAGATCTGACGAGCCCTACAGTTTCAGTTGATCTTGGGCGACTATTTTAAAGTCAATGACATGGCTGCCCTAATCACCGAAGAGGCCACTGTGTTTATCGGATGGATTAACAACCATGGTAAAGTCCGCAAGATCTTCGACGAATCTCAGGCGACTATTAGTGCAGACCGTGCAGGCAAGATCATAATTCTTGCGTATCTTGTCACATGCTGGACAACACATTTCGTTGCATTTGCGCGTCTTTTTGCGCTGCGCCAGGGTCTCCAGCTCGCCGTACTCCAAAAGCGGTCAGCCATTATTGCAGCAGAAGTCGGCAAAGCGGTCTCTACTGAGCGGCAACGCTTGGAGGAGGAAGTGACTAATTTCTGCGACAAGATTGAAGATGCCTGATTCTGGAACGGTCTTGAAACTGTCCTGGGAGATCTTGAGCCAATCTGTCTCAGAACGAACATCAACCAAAAGGATTCCACGCAGCCTGATCAAGTTCTCCTCACTCTCGCTGGCATATACTTGTGCTTCGTCAATCATCCGGATCCCAATGTTAGCGCCGCAATGCTCAAGTGTTTGGAAAAACACTGGAGCGACTATGATCAGCCTGTTTTCGTACTCACATTAATCCTCAATCCCTTTGAGATGCTCTCTTGCTTTGGGACCAACACTGGCCTGAGTCATCTCAAATGCTCAAAGCTCATTATTTCTGTACGTCCTCAAAATGTTTCAGTTGAATTCTGTTCACGTCGGAATGAGCAGATGTACCGTTGGATGAAGAGCCGTCCCAATAACTCAGACCCTCTGGTGACGTGGAAAGAGAAGGAGCACGAGCTCCAGAGAATGTTTCTCCAATATTTGTCTCACACTGGTGATTTTTCAGAGTTCGACACCGAAGAATGGGAAGAGATATATGTATGCTTCACTTTCTGCTCTTGTTTTTCAGACTCTGAGCGGGGCCTCTGTCTGTGATGCTCCTAGATGGCAATGGCCGTCACTACTCTCCTTGATGCAATCAGGAAAGCACGACTGCCTTGTTGGGTCAGCCATGCTGGCCACCATCGTGGTACACAATACCGCGATGCTATCGGTCTAAAACCTTACAGAGTGCTTTTTACTATCCAATCCTTCATTCTGAGAGGTATTTCGAGATTTTATCCATTCACCTCTGATAGCTCTGCAGGCCATTATCTCAAACCACCCAATTTTGGTCTCACAAACAGTCAGATTTTTTGGAGGCACTACCAGCATCTTGGAATAGAGTTGGGTGCTCAGGTACGTCCCAATACTTCTGATGCGCAAATCTCTCGAGCATCCTACAAAAATTTGGAGGACACAAAAAGCTTCACATTAAGCAGGGCTATCCATTTCGTGGGAGCACGACCCAAAAGGTGGCCCAGCGAATATCCCACGAATTTGTGTTTGGCTGCAAGTGTTCTGTCCCGGGAATTGCCGTTGGATTCGGACCGGATAGAATACGGTCCTCACAGCACTGCCTCCCTCATCAGACTCTGAGCCCGGAATGTAAAAAGAAAAAAGCCGAAAAATATGCGCTCGTGTTGGCTCGTTTGCAGGCCGATGCAAAATCGAAGAGAGAAGCAGCAAAAAATGTACCAAGCATGGCATCCATGGGACGTCTTTTGAAGATGATCCTCTCACTGTCGACGGTGGGACCGGAATTCCAGCGCTGGATCCTGAAGGTCCCAGAGGTGAATCTCAGGCCGGGGATCCCGATGCAGCGCTACCTGAACAAAAAGATGCCGACTCTACCAAGCACCCACAGTGGAAGGAGCCATTTCCGGGCCCTGTTGGTGCAACATTTGGGCAGGGAAAGACAGCGTTCGAGATCATCCGCGACGAGGAAATCTTGCAGGGTGCGGAAGTTTTGGGACCATTCAAGGACGATGATGAATGGCAGCTGGTGAAGTGGCTGATTAAACATGTCGGGCACACAGCGCCCGATGAGTTTCTGAATCTCTCGATTGTAGGTGGAATTTTGCCCGCATTCCGCTCGAAATTCTCCAGATTTCTCAGCGCACGAAGCCTTCGTACACAGGCAAAAAAGATTTCTTCAAGAGGGTGGATGATCTGCCCGGTGGTTTTAAATGGCAGTGTCAAAAGCTGGATGTCGAGGGCGACTTGCCCGATATTGACAGGGATTCAACAGGGGCCACGATGTGGTCTGAGAAACTGGAGTTGTGGTGGCAGCAAGATCCTGTGGAATGCGTGCGGGAATTGATCGGCAATCCCACCTTCCGCAATGCTATGAAGTTCGCACCGGAAAAATTGTAATCGGATGCGCTGGAGAATGAGCAAGTCATCAACGAGATGTGGACAGCCCAGTGGTGGTGGGAGATGCCGGTAAAGTGTTCGAACACGTCAATGTCGTACGTAACTGACGGAAGTCCAGAAGCGCCTACCTACCGGCACTACTATTGCACCGCTCATTCTTTCCTCGGACAAGACTGTTACAACTGGTTTCAAACCGGTTTCGATCTTTCACCAACCTTCTATTATTCCAGCATTAGTCGCCTCAACCATATGGCACCAATCACTGGCTCTTTTCCTCCAGAGATCCCGAGTGGTCTCCATTTTGGTGATGAGAGTGTGATTCACTCTTTCCACGTGTCCTTGCCCCAAATAGGCCTGGTCTCCCTCTCAAATCTCTTCTCTCTCTCTGCCACTTGACAAAACTTGAATTCCCCCTTTTCTCCCCTGACATAGTACAGGAGCCAAAAAAATGGCAGTTTTGAGAGTAAAACAAGGCACTCAGACGATCACTGGGACCAGAACCGATCGAAAAATGAGGTTTGGTGTCCAGGTCACGCTTTTGGAAATGCAGCACCTTGTTTTGCTCACAGAGAGCACAAAACGGACCAGATTTCGATGTTCTCACAGGCTAAACTGTTTAGAATTGCCCTGGCTATCAACAAGGTGCTGCATTTTGAAAAGCATCACCCAGACACCAAGCCACATTTTTCGATCGGGTCTGGTAGGGGATGTTAGCCATGTGCTTGTGCTCCTCCGGAGTCTTTGGTCACTGAGACTTGGAGGGTGGAGCAGCTGATGTGTTGACTGGTGAATAAACAGGTTTTGCATCCTGCTGCCTGTACTGCGTCACAATCGAGTCAATATAAAATCGATGCGACAAGGAAATGGTGTGTTTAGCGTGGTCACGGATGATCTTGACACCAAGAATGGACTTTGGCTCTCCCACGTCCTTTATCGGAACGTGCTTGGCAATCTGCTTCTTCAGAAGTTGGACTTCTTGGACAGAACTGCAGTATAAACCAAGATTGTCGACATGAGCACTGACGATGGAGGTAGCTTTAGCCACTCAACGGATAAAGACACATGGATCAGCCAAGTAGACACGGAAACCAAGCTTGACCAAGATAGAATGAAGCTTGCGGTACCAGAGATAAGCTTACTGCTTGCGTCTGTATAGCACTTTACGTGGGAGCCAAACATGATCTTCCTTTCCACGAACGACATGACCCAGAGGCTGACACACATAGATTGGATGGTCAGGATCTGTCTCGCTGTTGAGAAAGCAGAGTCAACATCAATGAGATGAAATTCCCAATCCAGTTTGCAGCTAGGGTTATGAGAAATCAAGGCAACTCCGTTTCAACAACGGGAGCAAAGGAAATCGGAAATTGATTCCTGGATGTTGGGGTTACCCATGACGCAAAGACGAGCTTTGTATCTGGTAACAATCCCCGAGGCATCATGCTTGATAGCAAAGACCCAAAGCGAACCGAGAAGAGTGACACCAGCAGGAACTGGGACAAGTTCATAAGTACCCAGAGCACTGATACTATTGAGCTCAACTTCCATTGATCTCTCCCACTCGAGATGTTCTGGAGACTCCTATGTATCTGATCCTGGAACCTGGGGCCAGGTTCTGTTTATTTAGCGCATAACCCTAGTTATATATATATATATTTGCCTGGATCCAGGGGAATTTGGGATTTTGGTGCGTCAAACTGGGAATTGTGATGGAGGATCCAGTGGAATGTGGCATTTTGGCAGCACATTGCTGGGTATTTGGGTGGACTCTGGCTTGTTTGACAGAATCTGGCTTTTTTGACAGAATCTGGCTTTTTGGCAGGCTAGCCAGGTAATTGCACATTTATTTAGACCGACTGGTGCTAATCCGCGAACAGAAACGACTGGTTTCCTTTGAACCCTATGGAATATGGTTTTTTCGTCTGAAAATCAGGAATCCATGGAATATGGGTTTTCGCATCGCAATTGCGTGTTTATTTACGCTCACTATTATGTAACTCTAACTCTAACCCTAGTTCTACTGTGTTTATTTAGGCCCACTGATGTGTAACTCCAACTCTACCCTAGTCTAAATCTAACTCTAACCCTAGGTCGTGCGCGTTCGGGTTTATTTACAAGTTTATTTAAACTGACTGGTATGTTATATAAAGCTATTGCCTGTGAGAAATGGGAAAAGAATGGTGGCTCTGGGGATCAAACCCAGGACCTTTGTGTGATTGCACCACAGTTTCTCTAACCACTGAGCTAAGCAACTGTCATTCAATATGAGAAGTAACTGCTGCACACCACATTCTGTGGATGGCCCAGGTCCAATTATGGTGCAGCCTTTTTTATTCCCTCAATGTCTTTACTGTAACTCAAGGAACATCACCCATTAAATAAATGAGCTATAATCCATCTCTAAATGTCCGCAAAAATCACCTTTCAGCACCCCAAAATGGGTTATGATCCAAGTTTGCATTTCAGCTGGCAAGGGGCGTAATCACGGTTTGGTGTGTTATATAAAGTTGTTGTGCTCTCAATACTGGGCACTTTTGGGACAGTATTTTCAGACAATACACACCAAGTCAAACCAATACCACTCCCTTCCAGGATGACATTTTCACATACGATACAATTATATATGCCAGTTTAGACCAATGTTTTTGCATGTCCATACTCATGGTGCACCACACATTGTTTACATTCTATCTACCGCCTAATTAAGTGACTGCTCTGTTCTGTGGTACAAAATGGGTGGCTATGCCCAAGACACAGCCCCAAGTTTTGTACCACAGAACAAAGTGGCAACTTAATAGGGTACAGCCACCCGAGTTTCTCCGGGGGGTACAGCCACCCTTTAGCAGGCTAAAGGCCGCCCAGGATACATAGGAGTCGGGAGATGAAGGAGATCCATGGGAGGGAACAGGTATGTGCATGGTCAGACCGGTGCGTTACAAAGCCATACATTCTGCAGAACTGTCCCTGAAAGCAGAACGAGGCAAACGAAGAGAGGGAGATATCCACACTGACCTTGCCTGGCATCTTCTCGTGTTGCTCTGTGGGCCGCTGGCTGTAGCAGCAACGCACACATTCCCGAGCAAGACGCCGCCAAGGCATTTGAGGCGCTGGAGGAACAGTGGTCGTCGGAGGCAGCGACGCGGAGAAGACATCGATGGCAGGAGACAGTGGATGGGACATTAAGAGACACTTTGGGTCCAGCAACTGTCTACGTGGTGGTTAGCTGAGACTCGAAAGGGACGGGGGAGAGGGAGATGATCATCTCTGTGAATAACGAAGAGCCAATTGAAGCGGACAGCCACAGAGCCATCGGTCCACACTCATATTCCGTCACAGAAGAAGCCGCGAGATTGTGGATGGTGTGTGGCTAGCCTGCCGGTCGATAGAGGGTGTATTACAGGCGGATACATGCGAATGGCTAAGTCCCAATCCTGTCGCTCATGTCGATTCGTTTCGTAGGCAGTAACGCAGGAGGCGTCGAGCTCTAACGGAGGGAAGGGATGTATCTGACTCGGTGGATTGAGACTACGCTGTGAAGGAGAAACAGGCAGAGCGCACCAACTACTATCAGTGACTAGGTACCGGGCCACCCGGGGTAGTGGGCCACTTGCAAATATATGGCAAATAACTTGAGAATTCTTAGAGTTTGCGTTGGGGGGACGGAGCACAACTTCTGACGCAGGTCTGCACCAAATTTCAAGCCGAAGTGATGGCTTGATGGAAAGTTATGGCATGTCGGACCAAGGTCCGAACGGTGGGAACATCAATTCCGTACCAATCAAGAGTAGCCGAAGACAGCAACCGCTCGGGATGGACGAGATGGAGTGCGCACATAGATTTGATGTGCGACACATAGAGATCATTTGCGACACATCGCGCAAACGCGACACATTCCGGTTGTAGCTATGTGCCGCACTTCGACTGGAGTGCGACATATCGATCTAATTATAATTAAGCATCTCGCTCAAGTCATAAGCACCTTAGCCCACACTGGAGTCACAATTTTTGATAAGTGTAAGATACAGGGAGTAATCATTCAAGTAGCAATATAATTTCAGTGAATGATACATTATAAGCACCAGGCTAGTAGCTATATGGCCCTCATGTCCTCGGGGCGGCTTCCGCTGTGGCGGCAGCACCTGACCACACTGAGCGAGTAAGGCGTGGTCGGTCATGAGAGCTCTCTGCGGGCCGCTACCCGGTCGCGCTGCCCTCCGATGCGACAACTCAGTGCCCGCCCTGTTCCGCAGCGTGCGAGTACGGGGAACGCGGCACACCATGACGCACCACGCGGCGCTGGCAGCCCCCTCGCGCCTCACAGCAAGGTAGCAAGCCACGTGCACGCACCACACAACGTGGTGCAGCACAGACACACGCAACTCCCGCCGTTCCTCACTAGCGCGAACACTTGTTCAAGGACAAAGTGGTGCGGGCGGAAGTGAGGGAAGGGGGGACAGAAGAGCAGGCACATACTGGTGCGCCTCTGCGCGTACGTCGGGGACTTGGGATGCGCCTGAGCACACCGCATCCACCTGTCCCGATACGCAGGCAGCTCCTCGTTCGCGCAGCACGTGCGTGGTTGGAGGAAGCTGAAAAAACGGAGCTAGCAGGCAAAGCGGGGGGTGGGTGGGTACCTGCCGCTGTGTCTTCCCCTCACGCTGCTGCATTGCTATGAAGGCGCCCGTCAGCCGCGCAGCCGACACACCTTCTCCGCACGCTAGCAGCAAACCCGTGGGGCATTCGAGGGGGAGGATCCTCATGGCGCGGCGCGCGCATGGGGATCACCTGTGAGGTCGGTAGCTGCGAGGGGGCTGGTCCGGGGTGGTGGTGGTAAGAGGAAGAGGGACGTTTGTTGCACCCGTTGGCACGTGCTACGGTGATCCGAGCTTACGTCAAGTGCGGCACATAGCCAAAATGGGAATGTGTCGCGTTTGCGCAATGTGCCGCAAATCATCTCTATGTGCCGCACATCAAATCCATGTGCGCACTCCATCTTGTATATCCTCGCAACCGCTCGTTCTCCACCAATTCTTCGCCATTCCACAACTTTCTGGGCTTGTTGTGCTCCTCGGATGCGGGGCATGAATATGTGATATCAAGTGACACGAATTCATAGGATACAGCTGTGTAGGCCCTCAAAGAAGACATGAGCGTCGTCTTGGCGGGCTCAGCCGGGCCACCCTCATATCACACGAACCATGCACGCGAGAGACCTGAATCTTGGCATAGGTCTTCTTCATTACATTTGGAGAGGTATATCTTGATTTTCTCTAATTAACTCCCTTCTCGCCGCTGTCCATTACCCCAAACCATCAGATTTTGATGTCACCGACCTTTGGATTTTGTGGCCATGCCACTTTTCCACTTGGCTCGTGGACACCCATCTTGCTCTCGTGTCTCTTCGCTCTACTCCCTAATGGCGGGCGGCGGCGCTTGTTTTGGGCTCTGTACTAACCCCATGCACGCCAATTCGGTCTTGTCTCCCCGTCTCCTTTTGGTCTCTCGCCTGTATCTCACCTGGGTCCCTCGGGGGCTTCTCTGGCATCAAAACGACTCTTTACCTAAGACTACATCCACAGAACACTGTTTGGGCGCGAGTCCTGTGCAAGGGCGCGAATTCCGTAGGACTTTGGGAGGTTCTTTACAGAGATGTAGTGGTGCGTGTCCTAGGCCATGCACGCCGCGATGCTCGACTAAACCCCTTTGCAGCACGGATGCTCTTCCCCCGAATCCCTCGCCGTACTTCCCATCCGACGCGGCACTGCGCCCATTACTGCATTCCGTGGGGTCGTAGGCACAGGGTCTGCCTACGCCCGTAGGCAGGGGTAGACCCACCTCTCAGGTAACTCAACCATTTGGCCATGTTCCGAGCTCTGTTTCTGCTCCAACACTCATTAAAACACGGTCTTCCTTCGCGGCGCAACTACTGAACGTGGGAGTGCGGTTATATTTAATGCCACAGCCCACAGCTGTCAATTTTTGGCGCACTCACAGCCAACTTACGGCAATCGACACGGCATGTCCCAGAGTGATCAATTAATGAAGTGTTGGCTACGTGGGAACATGGCAACGGGTGAAAAGTAATATTAGTCACGTAGGAGCGCGGTAACAGCATCACAACGCACGGTGACCATTTTAGGGGGCCTGCGTAGGCAGACGGTAGGCCAATGTAGGCCCAATTTGGCCTACATGACCTCGGCCTACTGGGGTCGGCCGACGTAGATTCACGTCGACTCACGTAAACCGGCCTTGCCTACCGGGGCTCGGAATGCAGTGCATGGTGCAACTCGCAGCGCGTGACGCACTCGACGCCACCCGCCGATCCCCCTGTCTGAAGCCTTGAAACGCGTGGACCCCACGTTTGCGGTTTAGCGACATACGGGACCGACCTCTCCCTCCTGTCGGCCCGTCAACAGCGCCGTCGTAGCCCTCGTTTCGCGCCTCGCCCTTCTACAACCCCCCCGCTCTTGGTTGCACATCTCCGCCGCCTTCGCCCTTCAAATATCTTTTATACGCGTGCCGCCGCCAACGTCCATTCTCCGCTCGCCCACCGCTCTGCGTCCCCTGCGATTGCTCTGGTTAGTGCGCGTGGCTTCATTGAGGCTCAAGGGCGCATCCCCCAATCTACAGGGGCGAACCCATGGCAACGCGGAACACCACCGACTGCGGCGAAGCGGGACGACGCACGCAGCAGCGGTTGTCGCCCCGCGGCCCTCGACCTTCGAGCTTGCGGCCAAGACCCTCCGCGACATGCACGGCAGCGGTCGCCGGCCCCGCATCTTCATATTCCAACTCGGTGCAGCGAAGCTCTGGATGTTCCGTCGCCAGACCATGCAGCGTTCGTTCCGCGTCATAAACGACACCGTGGGCATCGTATGCGTCGAATAGGATCGCTGGGTAAGCATATGGGTTCTCTCTGCAGTTTAGATTCGAGCTAATCAAGTTTTTCTTTATCGCAAGGACGAGCGAGTGTGCACCTTCACGACAAGTGTCCTAGAACCGCTCGATCTGGATGTGCGCTGGGGCGGGGTTCCTCTAACAATTGCGCGAGGGATGTTGTGAACTGTAGCGCGGGTTTCTCCGTTGTGGCGCTTCTGCATCGTCGTCGACCGGTGAGTCTGGTTTTTTTCTCCTTTTGTTTTCTCGACTTGGAGAGCCCACTCACCGCTTCTCTTGGCCATGCTTCCTCAAGATCTGTAAGCGAAACCGGTATCACGCGGGATACGGATGTGAGCGCGCAGTTGTAGCACGCGTTAGAGTAGTGTAGCGAGTTGGTGTTACCTATTGGCAACACAAATAAGAACAGATTCGAGAATATTGGGATCGTAATCCTTATATAATCGGTCCAACACGGGGAACTTTCACCAAAAGAAGCCTTCGGACAAGAGCAAATCTTTGTACGACGTGAACTTAGGAATATCACTAAGTTCTTATGACCGCTAATCTAACTATTGACGCAAGCTCAAGCGTTGCGGCAATGTGAAACAGTAAAAGTGGAGTTATAGTAATCTAATCAGTGAGCGCGGGGCTTCACTAAGGGATCACACAAGGGTTGAAGGTTCAACAGGTAAGTGTATTGCAGTAGATGGTAAGATGCCTCACTAGAGGGAGGCAATCCTCTTATAAACTACATAAGTGAGTCAGATAATCATGACTCACAAAGCTATGTCGAGGCGATGTCGAGGCATTGCTTTGGGAGTCATTGATCACGACTCGGAACCATTTGATCAATAGAGTAAACAAAGGTAAACAAACGCGTCGCGTCCAAGAATGAACTAAATTCTTGGAGGACTGTGACAATATAAGTACATGGAGGCTTCTTATACATAGTAATTCGATTAAATAGCCAGCGAAAAATAGATACAACAGTATATCCATCACAAGATCTCACACCAACGAACCAACGATGAGCATCCCGTTCACAGCAGTCGCGTACGTGCAGTCGTCTTACGGTGTATTCCCCAGGTGAGTTTTCCGACTTATTTCCCTTTGCAAAAGTACTTACAGCACTTTTTCAGCTTTCTCTGCCGCAGTATTCAACGTCGGCCGCTCGACGGATCGTTGTAGCCAATTAGAAACGACCATGTTTTATCATCAGTATGTACCCTCATCTTTTCTTGCCAGCTTTTCCTTTCGTCGTGCCCTCTTACGGGGTTCGACTCCCCGTGCCCGAAATGGTTCGGGATCCCACTAGCTCTTTTTTCCCCCGGTCTTCTCCTTGACTCACGGTTCAGATCAAGATCTATAACAGAACGAACGGCTCGATTCAACTGTTCGTTGGCTGGGAGTCGCACTGAAATTCGCTTCGGTCGTTCTCCTTTTCGATTTTTTTTTTAGCCCCCCCCCCCCCCCCACCCTAATCCCAAAAGTGATAGGGTTACCCGAAGATTTGATCGCGGTTCGCACACTCGGCCCGGAAGGAAGGCGTTACGGTTGGCATTTCAAACCGTAATGGGGAAAAAAACACAATTATGCAGTTACGGCCTGCTACAACTACTAGTGATACAATAGCAGGCCATGGTGCTTGTAGGTGGCTGTAGCTACTTAACTGATTTTTTCCTTTAGTGAGCCTGCTGACGCGCTGGGCAACCCCGCCATTCCAAGGGTGATGGCAAATCGGTCAGTAGACCGATTACAACCGAAAATGCCGGGCGGCAAGCCCTCGGCAATCTGAGGCCATTTCCGGCCAAATGAAACCCTCAGACCGAGGATGACCGATTTTTCCGCCGACGTACGCATTGCAGCCCGGATGGGATGGGTGAAAGTCGGGTGCCGAACCCGGCCACCGCCACTGATGGATGAATAAGCAACGTCATCGGTCTTTTCGGACCTGACTTGGTCTCGACCACGCCGGCCATACGGTGAGCGAAGCAATTTCCAATGTCGCGGGTCAATTATCTCCATGTCTGCGACTCTGGTCCTGAGTTGACGAGGACTGACGACTTGAATTCGACGACGCCGTTGGAGAACTTTGGAGCATCATTGCCAAGGTCATTGTACCTCAAGAGTGTTCCCGCTGGCGACGTTGGGCTCTTCTGGAACTAAGGTAGCCCATTCGCTATGGACCTGTTGGACTCTGTCCCTAACTCATTGCTCAACTAACCCATGTCATTCCTTGCCACCGCGCACACGTTTCGCCTGGCGCGCTCGCTGCCACTTCGGTCCCCAGCTTCGCCGGAAATGCCTCTCGAAACCCTTTGCAATCTTATTTGATTTCCAGGACCTGCTCTTACCTCCCAGCTTTCAGCCCGGTGACGGTGATAAAATGGAGTGTTTCCATCGCTTGTATCTTCGTCAAAGTGTTGACACATGCGAACACAGTATAGCCCAAACCCGTACCCGGCCAATGCAGAGATGGTTCCACGGACGACACTATTTAATAACTACTACTACAAGTAACGTAGAAAGAACAGGCTCAGGCTGGCGCCAACGAGCCAAGGACATGGATGAAAATATTAGGGACTGGAATCTCTGTTGGGTTATCTTGGATCGTCTCTTCGCCCGGGCCGGGGATGTCACATCCGCTGAACATGAAACGGAGACTGGCCACTGCTTCTGCCGCTTCAGGTCGCATAGAGGGTTGAGGATTTGTCATTTTAGACAAGATATTCCTGTATTCCTCCAGGTTCTGACCTTCCATACGCTTTTCACCGTAGTGCTGAGGCATGTTAGAAACAAAAGATAGGCATGGCACGGAGAAACCAACCTCGATGGAAGCCACAAGCTCCAACTCCAATGTTTTGCCAAGGTGTAGACATCAGCAGCGAAAACATCAATTGGCTCCTCACCATCCTCCTTCTGCTCCGGGGCGTGAATCGATTGCACGGGGACCGTTACAGGTGGGACGTTTGGCCGGGGTCCAGGACCGAAGAGGCACGCAGAGCCCAGATCAATGAATGCATATTCCACATCGCATGTCAGTCGAAATTCTCTCTCAGGTGCTGCCTGGTCGAAGTCACGACGATCAGCGTGACTAAGGAGAATGTTGTGAGGATGGATGTCCTGACATAGGGTACTTGAATGAGAGCGAGAGAGCGGGGCAACCAAACTCACCCCGTGTGCAATTCCGTTCTCGTGAAGGAATTGCAGGCATTCAGTGAGCTTGATTGACATTTCACCGCGGGTCTTCATGTTTGCACATGGCGGCCAGTTACAGTCAAATCCCCAGGCTGGCATGACGACGTTCACAAAGAAGGGTGTCTCGAGGAAGTTCAGGACGGGAGTCATACAATTCCGCTTGTCTGCTGGCAGGGAAGGGCAAGTCACCCGATACAAGGCTGCTAGCTCAGTGGTTTGACGAACCACGGCCTTCAACACAACTGGCCACTGGAACCGATCTATGCCAAAGCAGATATCTACGCCCTAAACCTGCGCTTCAGGATTTGGTCCGGAGGGAGGAAAAGGAATGTACAGGTTGCCAGTCTGAAAATATGCGAGTGGACAGTAAATCAGCCACATGGCCGGGATGGATGAAAAACTCGTTGTCCTTGGGATGAAAGGGGTCTAGAGCAGGTGGGGGGATGCCGGTAACTCCTCGACCGAGCGTCAGGTACTGCTTGCTCCCCATGATATGGTAGCCATGTGCCAGCAGAAAGTCCTCATAATGTTGCCAGATTTTCGGCGCATCTTTTTCATCCAACTCAGTCCAATTGGAGGGATGGAGGTCGGGTGGAAGCAGAGGTGGGGAGGGCATTGGGAAGAGGGCAATGAATGACGTGTCACGCACAGACACGGCCATGTGACAGTCATGCTGTCATAGGCCCGAATCCGGGCCGCTTGCCGTCCCTTGAGACATGCATGCAAAAGACACACCTTATAGATCGTCCTGAAACGGAAGTCAAACTTGGTATTTAAATTTATCGACATAATCTGGACCGAAACAGATGCTCATTTCAGTAGATTTGGACAAAGCACTGCTTTGGTGACTGCTTTCAGAACAATCGATTAAGCAGTGATTTCACGCAGATGAAAGAGCCCCCAAGTTAGACTGTAGTATGTGTTCCGCATTGGAACCTTGTTATATCCATGCTTTCTCGGTCCTTGACTTTCCGGTCATGTCCGGTACCGGAACCTAGAACCGGACGGAATATCCTCGGACTCATCGCGGATCACCGGGTTTTTACGCAATGAAGGATTACTGAGTGTTTCCCATTTGTCCGTCTTTATAATCCTTCTTCTTATTGTCCATTTCTCTGACATCACTTCTTCATCCTCTTTGGGAATCATATTATTGTTATGTCCGACAGATCACCTGACTCGCACCTTTTTAGGAATACAATTAGGACTTAGCTATATAAACCCTTAACATATGCCATGTACTTCAGTTTGATAATTAATGTTGCTTTGCTCTTCGCTTTGCACTGAGTCGTCCTCCGGTTAATTCCTCCGGTCCTCCTTCCTTCACCGGCCTCGGTAGTATGCACATCCTACTGTCCTGTGGTGCTTGTGTTATCTCCCCATATACTTTCCGGAAGTTCCGATCCTCTGGTTCCCGATTCCGGTTCTGGACTCGTTCATCTTGTTCTTCCTTTGGCTCGGTATATAACAAACCTGGAGATCACAAGGGCCATGTCGACCACACGAGATGGAGATTCACTCTCGATGGGGGACATACATAGACACTACCAACATCAACACACCCAAAGAACTTTCGACGGCTGGCTTACAGGGGGGTGAATAGAAGAGGGGGCATTACCCCAACATACAGTACTCTATATACGAACAGTGACCAGGAGCATCAGAGTATGGAGTCTTGTTAAGTACATATTGATGGTCTCGCGGCGCCCGCTGATCAGGATGCCGGACGGATGATCCACTGATGATGCCGTTAGAACGTGTGGTATATACTGGGTATATAAGTAATAGCGTCCGAGCTTCAGGTTCCAAGTATCAAACCAGATTCACACCGCAAAAGGCAACTTTTAGATGTGAATGAATATGATAAGGAAACTTAAGATTTAGATGTTAGAAAAAATTGACCTGAAACGGGAGCTGAAACCATTAGTTTGAGTTGCGCTGATATTGGTGCTGGAATCATTGATTTTTTTATCGTTTTCTTGACAGCTGAAATATTTAGATTCAATGCGGGACCGAAACTGTCAACGAAACAATGGGTTTCAATCGTAGTTTAGGACTAATTTAAACCATAGATTTCAATTGTCTTTAAACTGGAATTTAAAATAAAGAATCCAGATTGCAATTTTTGCCTCGCAGAAACAATAAGTTTCGGCATCAGTTTCGGCCGATCCGAAACAAGACCTTAAACAATTAGTTTCAGTGCCATTGAAATCTCATCTGCTGCTCATCTGTTGCTGAGTGTCAGTCACGTTGCCGCTCATCGTCAGTGACTTGAGACGCTCATCGCAAGCTCGATTTGAAAAACGTGAACTTCAGTACAGACAAAACAAATACTAGTTACACCTAAACATCCGACACCCTGAAGGCAGACGACATCAGTAGTTCGTGAGAAATTCAGCCGCAATTCTTTCGTTGGCCAGCCCAACAGTCCGGCTTTTCTGCACAAATCTGATGTTGTGTTTCCACTGCGTCTGAGTCAGTAGCACAGCTTGATTGTTCCAAATGAGTCTGAGGCGTTTCAGAAACCAACGTTCACAATCGGGTGACCACCAGCCAGTGTTGAGACCAGATGCATGCCATGCGACAGGCTTGGGCCACCAAGAAACATTTGTTTTCTGCATGCCATCCTCCGTTCCCGCATCATGTTGACCTATAAACAAGTGTCAGTAAAGGTGGGTTTGTCAATTTGGAAGCTAACCTGTGGCAACTTGGTATACACCGCAGATGAGATCTATTTCCTGTGTAGTCAGATCGTCATCCCAGTAAGCTGTTGAACTTTGGCCATCCCAGAAACGGACGCCATTGTCGAAGACATCAGCGGTGGGACCCAAACATGCGATGTCATCGTTAACTACCCGCCTAGCAAGACGGCCGATGATGCCACCAGCGAATCGGGCAGCATGGCCACGAGGAGACTGCAAAAACGCGTCACGAAGCTGTTCATATACCGCGTAGTCGATTTCAGAGGGTTGGTAGCGGGCAGGACGGAAACCTAGCCCAGTGTACCTCTGTGGGCGGGGAGGGCGAGGAATACTATAAACATTGTCTTGGATGCACACCCGGAATTCTATACCTCACCCTAATAGATGAAAGACAACCTCCTGGAGATTAGGACCCCATCCCTCTTGAATGATTTGCAGCGTGGTGGCAGCACTCTGCAGCAATATATGGAGGGGGTATTTCTCGAGGGGGAGCCCACGTGGCCTGATAATGTAGAAAAGTTCGTTGTTGAAGCGTTCACGAGCCACAGTCACAGTCCAGGGTGTAAATACCTCCGCTCCCTCCTGCCGAAGATCTAAGAGCTCCTTCGGCACATCGTGAATGGACTTGGCGGCAGATATGAAAGCCAACAGCGCTGGTACATGTTGTTTCGGAGTTTGCTGGAGGAGCGGCCAGTGTTCATCACCCAGCGCCTTGCAGCAATGGTCTGCACGAAGGTTTTCCGTATACTGGATGGAACCGGATGGCTCAGTGAAACCGAAACGACAGTATGGGATTTCGCTCATGTCATGGTATGGCTCATATGGCGTGTCTGCTGACGATTCGTCCTTTGACAGGTCGTGTGAACGCTCCAAGTCGTCGGCTGTGGAGTGTTCTCCCAATTGGTCGTCCGGCAAAAGACCAGTCGGCACATCGGGAAACTCAGGAAACTGATCTTCAAGATCATTGTCAAGAGCCTCATCGGGCTCGTCGTCGTCATCATTCTCCGGTTCTTCCACCGGAGCGAGTGCAGCGCAAAGATCCCATTGGTCTTCAAAACTGTCATACATGCGCTGGTTGGGAGTATAATCTGACCACATGTCTGCCACGGCCTCGCGATTGACTGCTCTATGGATAAAGAATGTGTTCTCCTCCTCCCACACGAAGACACGTGCTCCCTTTTTCCCTGGGGGCATTCCTCGGGCTGCGTTAACCTCTCGCACTAAGCACCTAGTCTTCATGCTCGGGTTCTCCATTTCAGCTCGCTTCTCGTTAAGATTCTTTCGTCGAGCAAAGAAGGCATGCACGTCCTCGCCGTCCTTCTGTCCACTGTTTTTTTCAACTGGTGGGAAGGTGCCGGTTTGATTGCTAATGTCTGTATCATGAGGATTGACCATCGCGGCGTGAGGGTCTGCTCTGTAAGGATGGCTATCTCTGAGGGAATGCATGGAGATGGTGTCGACACTGTCAAGTGCCCAGGGACTACAGGCAACAGTGCCTAACAAGCCATTCAGATACACGATCTCCCGTTGGTCGGGAACGAGCTTCATTTCCTCCAGAATCTTGGGCACAGGGAAGTACGGCATACCGTCGATAATACCCCAGTAAAAGTAGAGAGGGACCGGAAGGCTGCCGACGACCAGATCTAGCAGGAACTCCCATTTAGATCTCCTCATGAGAACTGGGTCATCGTGAAGAGAGAGATCGATGATCCCGCCGACTCTTTCGATGTTCAGGTCGCCCACTGCAGATGCCTCCAAGTCGGCAAACCATTGTGGGTGACCCCGGACTTCGCTATCACAGCATCGCGCCAACTGTTGCCAAACTTCCCGAGAACCAAAATCATCATCGTCATCGTCACCATTAACGGTAAAAAGGTGTCACGTGAGCGGAGCGCGGTGATAACAGCAGTGCGACAATTGCGCCATGGGAGATGATACCCGAATCGACGTGGGTAAGCAAAAGGAACCATCACATCTGATACGGCACCCGGATGGAAATCGTACATAGCTTGGAGTATATTTCTGAGGTTCTGTTCGAGTACAGTCCATTCCTGTATAAGCCCAGGTGCCAGACACCAGCCTGATCTGGACAGGGATCGTCTCCTTGGTGTAATTGAGACGTTTGAACAGCGGTCCATAGAAGGGATTGAAATGAGGCAAGAGGATCAGGTATGGCGTAGTGGGGGAGACCCAGGTTGGACGCAGAAATTCCCCATCCACTGAGGCAGGGTGTGGGCTTGGGGTGTTCACAGGCTCAGGGATATTGAGCATGAACTGAGGGTCACCATAGTGGGCCCCGAAGATGGCCTGGCTTTGGCACATGTGGCCGTAAAATGGGTGGTTCCCCTGCTACACCGCAGGGTGAGAAGATGTTGCAAAGTAAACAAGGGCTGGACTTACAGGTAAGGTGGGTGCATGGACCGCATACGCCATCACTCGGTATTACGCAGGTCAATGTTTCAGAAGGGAAGTGAGCAGACATCGAGTTGCACGCAGACACAGGAAGCGCGGAACGAGTCAAGTTTCGGTGCTACCTGAGACGTCCCGGATTTGCAAAGGAGGGGCTGCATTGTAACAGATGGGGAGCAAGGTTGTGTGGCACTGAAGGCAGGTATAGACCAAGAGAGGTCGTTGGCGAAGGATCTGCACTCCGGTGTAAGACACGCGGAGTACAAATTTGAGACCGAGCGGAGGGAAAAGTCTAGGCCGCCCAAGGCGGAAGACGCAGGTCATAAGGAATTGAGGCGGAAGAATCTGCACTCCGGCGTATAACACCCACTGAGTGCAAATCTGAAGTGTGAACGGGGCCACGATCGATATCGGCTGCTCAAGGCGGACCAGACCAGACGGGGGAAACGAAGTGAATGAAAGTGGTTGAAAAAGGGTTAGAGCTTATTTGCACTCCGGCGTATAACACCACTGAATACAATAAGGAAGAGAGTGTCTGTTTGTCACGCGTTACAAGACATCACATTGCAGATCACGAGCAGTATTACTAATATTCACCACGTTGTCATCGCCACTGATTACTCTACCATGTCGACTGTCGGCTGTTTTACGGCCTTCAGTGCTTCAGCGCTTCTCATTTCACCACCCGTCTCCGTTGTCGGCCGTTTTACGGTCGATAGCGCTCGTCGGAAGGCCCTCCGTTCATTTGATGTTTGGTTGTTTTTCCATTCACGGTCCTCGTTTCACCAGTCGTCTCCATTGTCGGCTATCTTACGGCCAATAGCACTCTTCAGCAGCCCCTTTGCTCATTGTCTCTTTTCCCTGTCAATCTTCCCCGCAGTTGATGCCTTCCCATTCACAGCTGTTTTACGGCTGTAAACATTGAAATAGATCAGCCTTCTCGCTCATGCACTATCAGTCGTTTTACGGCTGTCAGTGCAATATCCACTTCCATTTTACCAATCATATTGTATTCTCCCACAATACCAACACCGTATATACCAGTAGCGTCGCAGGACTAATTAATCTCCATCCTTGAGGTAGCTGCGACGAGGAAGCTGAATGCTTCCTTCGACACTTTAAGGCTGTCATAATAAAGTGGCCTGCTTTCCTTCTGCTTGGCCAACCATTCAGGGTTGTACATACACTCGGGCAGTCCCTTGGGAGCTTGAGCCTTCCCCTTGAGACCAGTCACACACCTAGGGGCGGGGTTCGCTCCTTTATTGATGTGCATACGCTCGGCTGCCTTGTCAACTACATGATAGCTTCCCCAACCGCAGCGCAGTCTTCCTCCTCGGATGACATCCCTTCGACGCCCAAGTAACACAATATTTCAGATAGATGTTTCCAAGTCGCAAGATCTGCTACCGCAGTCAACACTTTCAACTCGACCACTTCAGTGATCGTCTTTTCACGCTTGTCGAATTTCTGCCGTCCATCTCAGGCTTATTATTCCAGTAAATGGTTGCAGAGACTTACACATTGTTTTTGTGTTCGGTGAAGGACACTCTCTCCGCGTTTGTTCCGAAATACATTCGTCCGAGCGTGAGCCTCCTCCTGCGTCTCCATCCGATTGGATTCTTTCATAAAGCGCGGCTGATGCAAGGCCCAAGCATCGCGAGCTCTTATGACCTGCCCGTGTATCTCGCCCTCCAGATACTCTTCAGATACCGATGGAAGGTCCAAGCACTCGAGCGCCGCCAATGCTTTAGCCACTAGTTTTCCGATAACGATCTCGTTCCACTTGGAACTACGGTAACCCTCAGAAAAGTCTTGCCTGTATTCGTCGATAGCAGGTCCCCGAATGCCCCCGTTGCAAAGAGCAACATCCTCTGCTGGGACTGGCATGTACAAAATGAAGTCATCGGCAGTTTTGGTGTTGTATGTCCGTCTCATCATCTGTCTCAACAATTGCTGAGAAGGGTCATCAGATGCATTCTAGCACAGGGTGAGAATTGCGCACTTTGATCTGTCTATCTCAAGCTGCTCTGCTGGAACTTGATGGCCGCTTGCTTCTGGGTCGGGTGTTTTTTCGTCTTGTTCCTGGTAGAAGTGGTCCGAAACACGCCAAGATTCTTCAAGGCTTCCACAACGGCATTCTCGATAGAAGATTGATTCTCGCCACCGTCAAGAGGACGAACAGCGCCCTCCGACTCCGCTGTCGTGGTGCCAGGGAGAGGCGCAGGATGGAGAGGGATGACGGGGATTCTGGTACTGCTATTCTCGAACACTCGATAACGCGAGGCTCTTTTCCCTTGGTTAATAAACCACCTGTTTTGTGAAAATTCAGGCTCGGCGGACGCTTGACCCAACGATGTAGGCTGCGGTTGTTTGGCCCGCATAGCAAGCAAATCGTTCGATTTATCGCTCTAGTGTTGATTAGAAGTGTTGATTAGAATGAATTAACCAGTCATGGAACATGGAACTCACCACAGCCTTTTCGTGGCTTCGCAATTGGTCCTCGCTTGCAGCTCGCATTTCTTCAACCTGGATGACAAGTCTTTCCTTCTCGGCGGCAAGTCTCTCCTTCTCGGCAGCAAACCACTCCTTCTCAGCACTCTAGGGAAGGATTATCCATTACTTACTCGATACTAGGGGGGGAAGTACTCACCACGTTTTTAAGCTGCTTCTCAAAGACCAGAATTTGGTCTATCATCTGACCCTCAATCACGACGTCGTGATTATGGTCGCGTAAATCAGCCATCTGCACCTCGTAGAATATTTCCAAACGTGTGATTTCCTGATTGCATGTCGCCTTGTGTCTTGCCTCCGATTGCGCAAGCTGAGTCTGATAATGTTGTTTTGCCTCGTCCAAACGTCTTTTTACTTCGATCCACTTGTCTTTATAATACTTGGTGCTTTCGACCGTCTGACACAAACAATCGCTGAGCTCTCAGGACCAAATTATGGAGAATGGTTGCTTACGTTGTTTAGGGAGGCACACGTGGGTCCAGCAATTGCTGCTCGTTTGGCAACGGGCGCATTTGCGTTCAATCTCTGTGCGATACCCAGAGTAATTCTAAATGATCCCTGCACAATTAGCTACGTACAGCGCCCGTCTCCACTGACGCGGTCCTGAGTGCGACATCCAGCACTTGTCTCTATTCAATCTCCATATTAATTCCAAAACGCACTCTGCACAATTAACTACTTACAGCGTCCGTCTCCATTGGCGCGGTATTAAGTGCTTGGGGCGCATCATCCGCGGCAGCGGAAAACATAGCCGAGTCTTCGTCCATAAGAGTACAGAGTGGGAGGTGTCTGCGACGTACAACGCTTTAAACAAATGTGCAGGATAGAGAAGTGCGGGATCGGAGGGAGGCGTGTCTGCGACGTAAAACACTTCAAACAACTGTGCGGAATAGAACAGTGGAATGTATGTTGGAATGGTTTCGAAGGAGGTTCCCCCGCCTGTATTTATATCTTGTACGCATCTTCTCGTTTATTGTGTCGGGACGCACATTGTTTGCCCGTTGCAGGTGGTTTTATTGTATTCTCATTTCCAGGCGAGATTATTGTTTCACCCACTGCAGGGCGGTACATTATCTAACCCCGCTTTTCCAACTTCACTTCTCCGTGCGGTATTGTGCTGGTCACATTTTTGACTGGCTCTCGGTTTGATATTGAACGATTGTAATAATGGTATTTCAATTACAATGTAGGTAGTATAGTAGTACGAAGAAATGCAGCAATTATTTAACGAGGCATGATTAAGAACTGTGAAGTTAAACGCATCCTTTGGGGCCCTTGAAACGCGCGTAACTTAGGAGCAATCCTGGATAATGTGTCACAAGATGCAAAGGAGAAAAGAAAAGATCCAACTCACATCACGGCAATGAAGTCGCAGAGTTCGCGGTCTGACGCGCGCATGTTGACTATGGACTGCCTGTTCTTGGATGCGACACGCATGATGGCAACATCGCCTTGGACATCGAGGCGGGCGTTATGGGGGAGGTTTACATGGCGCTTGTAAAAATCCCGGAAAACTGAGGTCACACAACGATCACGACGACCATCCGGCTGGTGCATGACCATCACCGAGACATCGTGGACGTACAGCTGAATGCGATCTCCGTTCATGAGGCTTTCGATGCATGGGAAGCGACGACCTTGAGGATCGGAGGACTCGTAGAGGACATGCACAGAATGAAAGGTTGCTGGTCGATATGCGGAATAGAGCCGGGCCTTGAGGAATTTGCTGCGTGTCTGCAGCAGCCAATGTCAGTAGCGCCTATGGATGCATTCAGGATTGCAATACTGACATCGGAGGACATTCGCAGATACGGTCTGTGGTTGGGCATAATTTTAATGGGAGGTAACTCAGCCGGCTGAGAAATGGATGTAGATACGACGAGGCAAGATGGATCGTCTTTGCTGATCTGACCTTATGAGGGATCCAAAAAAGAAATTGCAATTGTTTGTGGTTTCTATTAGAGATTCGAAGTTCCTGACAGTGCTGGCGAGTACAGCAACATTACTGTTTTCGACTGAGTGTCTAGTCTCTTAGAAATTTGTGTCCCTGTCTGGTCAATTGGCAGCAGGGAGCACATAAAAATCGTCGTGAGAACTCCGAAGCATCGCTATGCTCCATTTATTATTGTTAATTGTCTGTGGTTGGGCATAATTGTAATGGGAGGTCACTCAGCCGGCTGAGAAATGGATGTAGATATGAGCAAGATGGATCGTCTTTGCTGATCTGACCTTAGGAGGGATCCAAAAAAGAAATCGCAATTGTTTGTGGTTTCTATTCGAGATTTGAAGTTCCTGACAGTGCTGGCGAGTACAGTGACATTATTGTTTTCGACTGAGTGTCTGGTCTCTTTGAAATTTGTGTCCCTGTCTGGTCAATTGGCAGAAGGGAGCGCATAAAAATCGTTGTGAGAACTCCGAAGCGTCGCCATGCTCCATTTATTCTTGTTAATTGTCTTGCACTAGCGAGCGCTCCGTCGGATGATGCTTGCATCAGACCGATTTGAATAACGGGCACGCCTGCCATTGTTCGCAACGTCAAAGAGTGACACGCCACCATATCCTATTATCTCTGCTGTTGTATGACCCAGGTATGAGATGTCATGTGAAATTTTAAATTGAGGATGGCGCTCCGCAGATATCAATCATCCCATCACTGAGTTACCCCGGATACTAGTCCCTCTGGCTGGCGATGATGGGCGAACACACGATGACGTGCTCTAGTAACAGTATACAGCACAAGTATTCGCGGTCAAATGAGCATTGCATTGGGTATACGTATAAACGTGTACAGTGAATTTATTCGAGTCACGGTCTTTAATTTGCCTAAAATGCGATTGAAAAAACGATTGAGAATTGAAGAAATTCGACACACGCTGCGGCGCCTAGCAGTAGCAGGCACACCAGGGCCAATCATCACAGAAGCAACTGCTTGAACGACTCTGCGCGATGAAGTTTTAGTGGCAGCAGCGGCTGTGACCTTCAGGTGAGCTTGAAGAATGCGATTCGCGGCCCAATTCTGCTCATAGTCTTTGAGTATTGGGAATTCCGCATTGATCTGTGCTCCTCATCAATACGAGGTAAGTGGTGATAGGGACGAGTGAATTACGAGCTTGAGCACTTTCCTTAGCGCAAGGGGATCTTGGGATGTAAACAATTTGCTGGGGTCGAGATGTTCATCTGCAAGGGTGTGGAGGCGATTCTGATGGCCAATAACTTAAAACACCATCACCTGCAATAGAGAACCAATGCACCGTCACATTCTCCTTCTCTTCAGGGTTCCACGTCGGGAAAAGCATAGCTGTGGGGGTACGCGAGGCGGCAGTGGGTTTGGGAATCATGACCCGGCCTGAATCGCCTGTGGATTCGGTAACATCGCCCTCGGAGTAGCTTGAAAGTGGGCTGGAAGCAGCACGGTCAAAAGTGACGGTTCCCACCGCAGGAGTGGGCGGCCTCTTTGTAGACCTCTTCGTGGCCGGCGGCACAGAAGCAGTAGGTTTCTAGCCAGAGGCGCCATTGAAGCGGCAGCCGGAGCGGGGGTTGTCGCCACTTTGGGAGTGAAAGCAACACCTTTGACAGGAGTCAAGATATCCTGTGCATCAGGAGAGGTGGAAGCAGCGGGGCATGCAGGTCCGTGGCAGATAACAAGACCATGACTGGGGGTGGAGGCGGTGCGGACTCGGCGAAGGACTGAACAGACGTTGTTTTGGCAGTAGACATGTTTAGTTGCGCAATGGAGGGGCGCGTAAAGGAGGGTGCTTTTCAGGGAGGCGACGAGATAAAAGAAAACGAGTCGAGGAGGTAATGCCCGTTTGGGTGCTGACATAAGAAAACAAAAGGTGTCGCATCTATTGTTGCCCTCGTGCTTGAAATAGAGAATGGACACCCGAATATCCTCCCACCCAAATTTTTCAGTACCATCGCGCTGAATAGCTTATATGCCCCGCTTTATCTCCACATCGATGCTGTCGCTATTCTCTCAGAATCCGTCTTCCAAGTCCAATAATTACCTGCTGCAAGCGACGTTGAGCGGCCACCTTGGCTCGATTGCATGTCTTGGTGTAACTGACGATGGAAAACTGCTGGCCAGCGGCGGTGAGCACGAAAACAAAGACAAACTATCTATCCTCTAACAACATCTAGGAACCGACGGCACCAAGGTCTGGGACCTAGAAACGATGAGAAGAATCCGCAGCCCGAGCAACGCTGGCGTGAGAGGGGCCAGTACCACTCTTACATGGATTCAGCGCGAGGATGAGCCGGGCGAAGCCTTCTTTTATGGAACACAGAACAGTTTCCTGGTCTGTTGGCGTGTGTCGGGGTGAGTGCCAGCTTCAAGGCAACTGCACCAATGCTGACCATATCAGGGAACTCATGAGTTCGAAGAAGTATATTGCCGTCAGCTGACGCAGCCTGCAGAAATTACAGGGGTCGCTTTCGATTCTGTGTCCAATCGACTGACCGTCTGTCATCGAAAATCAATCGTTCAACAAGGCCATCGCCTTTGGCGCGATCAGCGGCAACGAGAGAGACATCCTCACGTTTGGGCTGTACAACGGCCACATGTAAGCCCACATAGGAGACTCGCTTCAATTTATTCAACCCTTTCCATCTTCTTCGTCTTGTTCTTCTAGTCATACCCTGTGCGGTGGGACGGGCGACATCGCGGAAACTTGGAATGTCGGCGGTTACATGTAAGTGACTCATTTGAATGGGTTTATATCGGGATGGTAATGGTTGATTCAGTGGCAACGCCGTAGTCGACTCTCGAAAGGGGGTCGTTTGCATCGATGATCCAACTTGCGGAGTGGGGCTATAGCGCCTGGACGACCACCACCGGGTCAAAACATTTGAAATCCCGGTTGCAGACGAATGTAGGGCCATTGTTTGCGGCAGCGACCATGGAGTTGTGTACGTCTTTGATCGCCGCAGTGGAGACACGTTAGATGAGTTGAGGATTGACACCAATGGCTGGGTGCAGACGATCACGGTAAGCAAGACCAGAATCAATTTTATTCGACTTGACTGACAATAATTTCGAAGACCACCGACTGCAACGGAGTCTCCACCATTCTGGCCGCAAAATCTCGAGAAATCGGTGGGCCAAATGAGATATTTGTGTGGCGCAAGAGAACCGAGAAGCGCCGCTTTACTGCAGGGGTGTCCTGGAGCATGATGACGATCGTCCATGTGGTTATGGTAATTGCGACGGTCGCGTTTTTATACCAGAATATGATGCTTGGGAAGCTAGTCGGAGGAAAGCTGGGTAGATTCTGAATGAAAGAAACACCACAGCGGAGAGAATTACATACAGACATGGTCATTTTCACTAAAGAAGCGTTGACTGGTAGATACGATGTTGGTATTGTGGGAGAATACAATATGCTTGATAAAATGGAGGCGGATATTCCACTGACAGCCGTAAAAAAAACTGATAGTGCATGAGCGGGAAGGCTGATCTACGTTGACGGCCGTAAAACAGCCGTGAATGGGTTCATCAAGATTAACGGGGGAAAGAGTCAATGAACAGAGGGCTGATGGATATAAAGAGCACTACCGGCCGTAAAACAGCCGACAACAGAGACGACTGGTGAAATGAGGAGCACTGAAGGCCGTAAAACAGCCGACAGTGGACGTAGTTTGGATCATTGACGACGATGAGTAATCGGTGGCGATGACCGCAGTGTGATGTCTTGTAACGCGTGACACATACGTCTATATTGCATTCAGTGGTGTTATACGCCGGAGTGCAAATAAGCAATGTAGCTGCGCGCCATTACTGGATGTTGTACGTCCGGTAGTGGAGGTGTTCGTGCTAGTACAACCGTATCAAATTCGTTCGATGGAGGTCTATTGCATTCCTCAGCGGCGGCACACTCCCAACAATTGCGCTTGAACTCATCCACTGGTTTTCCTAGCTACTCGTCCTCGTTGGTATTCTACGCCCGCAAAAGCCTCCTCAAAGCTTCCACTGCAATTGGCTTTCTGTCTCCCACTTGTTGGTGTTGTATGCCCACTATCGACCCACCTCTGTACGATAATAATGCCAACTCTGATTCTCCTTCCAATGCTACCGACTCTCATACAGACCCAAACACCAGCTACCATACCCACAATATGTACATGTACTCGAATGAAATTTTGATACATAGTGTCGGTGTGTCCGCAGCTGGATATGCACTCAATTGTTTGATTATCAAATCTGTACACGAAGGTGGCAATTACAGGGATGGGATCATTGTATGTATGTGAGTAGGATAGACATGTATGGTCGTAGTGAAAGTGTAGAGTTAATTTCGGCCAAGAAATATATAAAATCTATGACCCAAAAGCACAGGTGAATCGTATGAAAGTCGTTAAGCGGACTATAATCCAATGAAGCGGGTGGACATTCTAGTCAAGGCCAAGACTTACCATACAACCACCCTTACGCCTGACACCGTGGCAGCGGCGGATTTCAGTTGGGGGAACTGTACACAGGTCAGGAGAAATCAATATACGGACATGAGGATGTACCTCTCGCTCTCTGATCAGCCTGTTAGAGCTTGGGAATTAATACAATACAAGGGTCTCACGGAATGCGGGTTTGGCCGAAGGCTAGCAGGAAGTATGAAATGCCGCCTGGCACCGTGGCGGCAGCGGCGGATTTTGGTCGGGGGATCTGTACGCAGGTCAGGAGAAACCAATATACGGAGATGAGGATGTACCTCCTCTCGTTGTCTAATCAGCCTGTTAGAGCTTGGGAATGGATACATGCAAGGGACTCGCCGAATGCGGATTTGGTCGAAGGCTGGAAGGAAGTATGAAACACCGGATGGACTGAGGAGTAGATGAATTCTTGTTGTGCGCGACACCAGGATTTCTTAGAGCGAAAACACGATAACCAACACCTGCTGTTATCTCCGTAATCGAGTGCTTGAGAGACCTCAAGTCGTTGGCCATGTTATTGAACCGGTCCTCGAGCGAAGTTGACATAGTGATATCTGGTTGCTCGGATGGTCCGGATGCAATTGAAGGTGCTTCGACAGAAGCCGAGTTGTCGGAGGTATCCTGCAACCCGGTTAGGACTTCACTGGATCCATCGTGCATCATCATCACGTACAAGCTGAACTTGCTCATCCTCATCCTCTCCTTCGTCTATCATACGATTCATCTCTCGCAGGATAGCCATGGCGTGCTTCATGTTTTCGAGAGGAGTTTCGAGAGCTGGACTTGAATTAGTTCGGCGCCAAGCCGCATAGTGATTCTTGTAAGGTTCGTATGCCTGCATCTTGACCTTGGAGTGGGGACGGCTGGGATGAAAACCGAATGGGCTTCGGAGGGAATTGGATCGAGATCACGCTGACGATGGGTTCTGATTTATTGCGCTGGGTTCGAGAGCTTCTGTCGCAGTCATGCAATGTCCGGAGAGGAAGCTGAACATTGCTGGTGTCGAATTCCTCAGCCTTTATTCCAGTCAATTGGGCAGGACTCTTTGCGACGCTGTTATTGTATTCTGCCCAAATGCTTTCCCCATTAATCAGTTCATGCGGTTTCCCAGAAGAAGAAAAAACAAAGGGATCACCTGGACACAACAAGATCTCGAGAAATCGATGGAATAGTGCAAGAAACTGGAGAAATGGGTATGAAAGAGTCGACTCAAAGGACTGTCGAGTATAGTACTTGGTCGACGACGTAGGACATCGTAAACCTGATTTCAAGAGGCCGGCTCCAAGATACAAGTCAAATACTGCCACAGACGTAGGACGTCTTGAACAAGTAGCTCGATGGCAGTGTGGAGCCGAACCGTCCACGACGTATAACGTCGAGGACACTGTTGGGACACACTCGGCAGGAGAGTTGATCGCTGAAAGCGCTTCCACTCCAAACAGGCGACACTATCAGCAAACATCGTCAACTCTGCACCTGCGACACACCATTGACGAATGTTGTACGTTCGGCAGTGGAGGTGTTCCGTAGTACTAGTAGCTCAACTCTATCGAATGTCGTACGTTTGATGGAGGTCCTCCACTAGTGCTAGCTAGCTTAATCGTTGATTTGTCCTCATCCGTGCATCGGCAATTTCAAATCTGTGCCTGGATTCTCGTCGTGGTGGCGCGCCATTACCGAATGTTGTACGTTTGGAAGTGGAGACGTCTCTTAGTAACCCAACTCCATCGAATGTTGTACGCTCGATGGAGGTCTTCCTCAGTATATGTGATAATTGTTCTCAGCCACTGGCCCACTTCCACCAATTGTGCTGTTAGTGGGGCGGTTTGACATCTTCCCACCCCAAATGCTCTTGGCCTTCCGTGAATTTGGCTCCACATCAAATCAGATGCCACACCTTTTGTCTGAACTTCTATTGTTCTTACATCGAGGGCGGTATTATCGTCCCGCTCTGCTAATAAAATGGTACCTCACAGAAGATTCTCTCCAACTTTTACTCAACTCTTCTGCCGGTTACAGTAAGCATGGTACGTCTTCGTGCTCCTTCCGTATCATCTGGTGTGTGTTTCCGTCTCCTAATCCCTGTCTCACCCAGTCAATAACTGCCTTCAAATACGAAGATAGCGACAATGAAGACTACGAGTTCTACTGCGGCCGTTGTGCAAAACCCAAGATGGAGGGGGTTCCTCCTTGCACAGAGCAAGCGGCCCCTGGGCTCGCTGCTACTCGAGGTACATGTCAGCCCGTTTCCCGCCATACTGTAATCTGATCATCACCACAGAGCATGTCCTTCCTGCAGCTGTCCCCATCGCTCTCCCTTTCACCATCTTTGTGATGGAAGCGTACATCCAAGGAGGATGGCGTCATCTCATTATTCCTTATACAATTGGAATCTTAGTTTGCTTCCTCTGACCTTGGTCGTGTACCACCTATTAACATCCACTTGTCTATCACTCGTACTACATGCCTACCATACTTTCACCGCTCTTCCCATGATCTATGTACTATCATTGTGAACAAAGATGATCAGATACGTTACCAGCGGATGATCACCAAATGCTCCAAACAGGTGATGCCATCAGCAAAGATCGTCACATCTGCAGTTGCTTGTCACCCACCTCACGCCATTACTGAATGTTGTACGTTCGGTAGTGGAGGCGTCTTGTGCTACCTCGAATCCATCGAATGTTGTACGTTTGAAGGAGGTCTAGTTCTAGCTATTCGTTCTACGTGCTCTTTTGCAGTGTCGCGTTTCTCATCGTACCCAGTGTACGATGTCCCGCCCACCTCCAAGGAGAATCAGGGCCCATACATTGGGCCTCTCCACGCCCTTGCGCCTATTCTGGAACAATAGGTTTTTGTTAATTTGGTACCGGTAAGTCGCTAGTGACGATTTGGGAACAATGGCGCTTACTTGCCGTCTCGGATTTAAGGGACAGTGTCTGCTTTTCTAGCTATTCATCCTTGTCCACGTTTTACGCCCACGAGACCCTTCTCGACGTAAAAGACCCACCTCCCTTGCAATCTGTCCGCTTCTTCTACTTGTTGGTGTCATACGCCCACGAGCTGTCGCCATGGCCCCCAAGACATATGATTGTACGAATTGCCCGTTGTTGGATGGCGCCACACAAGGTGCTTAATAGCCAGAGGGCACAGCGTAATCTTGCCCTCAAGGCGCATCGAGACCGTCTGTCCCGCGACATGGAAAGCCTCGTCGATTCAGTCGTGGAATTGGCTCTGTCCGATGAGGTGCACCGAGATCGGCAGTCCCATAGCATAGAAGGTCTCGCCGATCTAGTCGTGGCATTGGCCCTGACCGATGAGGGTCCGGATATTTCTCAGCAACCTTCCAAGCTTTTCAGCACTCGCAACGAATTCCAGGAGCTTCGCGCACCAAACATTCCCACAGGATTCAATCCCATTTCCATCTCGGAGGCGAATATAAGTATCGCATCGCTTCTCGGCGCTCCAGCATTGTCCCCTCAGCCTCTTCGGCCAATTCCTCTGGTACCTCCCCCGCCCAATCCTTGCAAGCTAGAATCCCGATTTGTCAAACGAGATCAAGAGCTTCTTGCAGAAATAGAGCGGCAAGTCCTTGCGGCCGAAAATAGCTTAGTCATTCCCGAGACCTTCTATCAGGGAAACGCAGATGATGTGGCTTTGATCCGCCTCGCTCTGGCCGGTGCTGCACGAGCCGTGGCCTCCGCTAGCAAATCTCTGAAAGGTGTCAAGAAGGAAAGCCAATGGAGGGCCGAAGTTCTGGCCAAGGTCAAGGCGCTAGATATGCGGATTGTTTTCATCGGGGCTACTCTACCGCCGCCCCCAGCGGAGACGGCACCCTTGTTATACGACGCTGGTATGTCTTACTTAACACTATCCATCTACTTACGCTCACATACCATTAGCCTATGTGTATCTTAATCCAATTGGAAACCTCGACCTGGTTGCCCAGGTGATGGTACTGCTCGCCGTTGTTTGTAATGTCATCATCGGACTCGGAACCGACCCATGTAATTTTATTCTGTCCACTGTGACCATGATCATCAAACTGGTGATGTCGTTGAATCTCGCTCCAGGTGCCAAAGAGTATGATGCCAAGCAGCGCGATGTCCTGACGCAGCTGCCGTCAAGTCTATATACTGCCCTGCACACATTTAACATCGATGGCAAAACCACCCTTTATGCTGCGTGTCTGTCATGCAATTTTACTCACGCGCCTTTCCAGGATCGAGCCTCAGGGATCGTCACGTATCCAAAGAAATGTGTGAATCGCATACTTGGTGCAGATGGTTCCACCATGTGCTCTCAGGACTTGCTGGAGCTGCGGAATGGTCAACTCCGACCCATTAAACCTTTTCTTTCCTCCTCTTTCATGGATCACATAGCAAGAATCCTCGCTGATCCAGAAATCGAACAGCTGTGTGATGCGGCATGCGATGATGCTCTGGCGGCTTTCGCAAAACCTGCCCCTGAAACTGTAAACAACGTCTTCAAGGCGGATTTCATGAAAGTATTTGAAGGCCCTGTTCTGGGACAGCTTTTCGTCGATCGAGGTGGCAGGATGAGATTAGCGTACACAATTCAATTCGGACTTCTTCAATCCCAACGGGGTTAGAAAGCACGGCAATCACGACTCGATCGGCTTGCTTTCAGCAATCAATCTCAATCTTCCCAAGACCATTCGCCACAAGCCTGAATATATGCACATCAGTATAATCACCGGTCCGAGGGAACCCCATCTTGACGAGATTAATTCCTTTGTGCACCCTCTCATCGACGATTTTGTAGTGGCCTGGGAACGAGGCGTACATGTCTCTCCTACCGCTTCCTCTCCGACCGGCCGCGATGTTGATGTCGCTGTCGTCCTCTCAGTAAACGATCTTCCTGCTGCTCGGAAAGTGGCAGGTGCTGCAGGCATCGGTTCTCATTTTTATTGTACCTTGTGCAAGTGCTTCAGCCTTCAGACCTTGTATTGTACAGATTTCGAACATCCAGACTGGGAGCCTAAAGATGTGACTGAATTGCGTCAGAAAGCTGAGGCTTGGCGAGACGCCAGGATGCAGGGTGAGCGCGATGAGATTTTACCCAGTATGGTGTGCGCTGGTCAGAGCTGTGGAGGTTACCGTACTGGAATCCCACCCGCATGCTCGTAATCGATGCGATGCACTGCGTGCTCGAGGGCCTTCTTCATTATCATTGTCGGCGAGTGCTGAAGCTCGATGCGGAGGTGGCGAAAAAGAGCGAACCGAAGATCGCAGCTTTCTCGTACGAATGGTGTGCGTACGATTTTGAGAAAACCCCTGATCAATATCACGTCAAAAACGAGAAAGAGGAGCGCCAAATCACCCTGGTTCACGAGACCCTCGTCTCCCCGATTGTCCCACCTCTCAGTGCCGAGCCAGGCCTCACTGAGCAAGAGATGAGGAAGAGATTGAAGAATAATAATCTACCGGCTCTTCGTTATGCTTCGTGGTCCCTTGGTCTGAACATGAAAGGGGGAACCACAAAGGAGTATTTCGCAAACCTCCTCGTTGACTGGGTAAGCATGATCGACCTGCGATACAGTGCGACTCCTGATTATTCTTGTAGCGACTAACCAAGCCTCTAACGTCACCTGACCACGAATATGTTTCGAAGGCCATCGACTTGTCCTCAGTGAAGTTTGTCCAGCGTGTTATCGCGGAGACTACTACACCTTCTTGGATCAACTCGGTGCCTAAAAATTACGGAGAGAGCAATGCGGGTACGATCAAAGCGGACGAGTGGCGAATCCTCGCCACAATCTATATTCCCATCGCACTTGTCTTGATGTGGGGAGATCAGCCTGGAGAGAATGCAGCTCGTCTTCTTGGGCTCTTGGACCACAGCATGGCCTTATTCCAAGCGGTCACCCTGGCTTGCCGATACACTATGACACGTCAGCGCGCAATGGCGTATCGCAAGCTCATCAGAGAATGGGTTGATGGCCTGTACATTCATCATCCGCATACCACCGATCACGCCCGCAGGCGCATCGTTCATGCAGCCTTTCATATATCTGACTTTCTTCTCCTCTTTGGGCCAGTGACATCATGGTGGTGCTTTCCCTTTGAGCGTCTCATTGGTATCTTGCAAAAAACCAATACAAATGATCTGATCAGTGGCGAGATGGAGGCAACTATACTCAAATCTTATATGAGAGCCTCAAATCTAAGACGATGGCTAGGCCGTTCCGACTGCCCCAAGGTCATACGTGAATTCAAGCGCCTGTTTGATCTCGCCTTTACTCGACGGAACTACTGAGATGAAGAGTCATCGCCTCTCAGCAAGGATGGCGAACGCGCCCATTACACCCACAAAGGCGTAAATTTTTCTTGCGCTTCTACGCACTTGGGTAACAGTCTGCTACTGTATTACCCTTCAAATGAGGCGACTGCTCCAATTGCCGGCAGTATTCAAAAAATAGTCATGCATGGCGAGAAGGTCCTTTTCTCTATTCAACGGCAAGCTCCGCTTCCTTTGGGCAAATCCGACCCTTTCCTTCGTTACCCACACTTTCCTGCCAAAACTTATTCCTCTAAGATGGAGGACGTAATCGATGCAATCAGCCCATCGTCAGTGCTATCACATTGCGCACGTTTCAAATTTTCGGATGACCATGCAGTCATCCTGAACTTGTCAAGGGTACGTCTTTCAAATATCTCTTTTGTGAGTGAGTCTAATGAAAGTGATAGAATTAGTTGTAGATCGCCGTAGATCGCCCAGCTTTAGCTCTGGTCTATGTGACGTCATTTCGGGCTGGTTTGTTTCGATCATGATCGATTTTCGAGGCGATCGCGGCACATCGTCCTGATCCTGAGGTGATATTGTTATGATGAATTTACTTTGTTTTGTCACTCGAAAGTCACGATTCCGATCGAGAATATTCAAGATCAATTGTCACACAGTTGCATTCACGAAACTATTCGCCGTAATCCTCCGCTAATTGTTTCTTCAAGCACTCAATAATTCACTTTGCCTCCTCGACTCCACCGACCTTCTGCACGTCGAATTTTTCCTGGTGTCGAACTCCGCAGGATTCACACTGAGATGTTGCTAGCCATGCGTTTTCGCTCTTGAATTCCAGGTGGACAAGCCTCTCTTATTTCTTATAATGAATAGGTGTAAAAAATTAACTTGAGAATGTGAAACGCACCCAGTTTCGTTGCGTGCTCACACGGAATCTCCCAGATCAACTGGATATCATCCATGTAGCATTGGTTTTGCCATTGCTCGAGTCGGCGGTCAACATCTTTGGCTCGCCCCACCTTGATTACCAGGGACCCGTCGGGGTGCTCGACGCAATGCATGTAAATATATGCAGGACGATCGTGAATGGAGCACGGCCTTGCGAAGGCTCGTTCAACATCGACCTTCGTGTACGTGCGAGGGACCTTCATTGGATTCAATGCTTGAAGAGTAGCTTTGCCTATTGCAGCGAACTGGATGTGGGATGTAGCAATCACAGGCAAGTTTCATGCTGCAAAGAATGCAGATGATTCTTACCTGCGGATGAGGGAGAAGCCAATATTGGATGTAGCTCACGATCTGGTACTGGCGATGTGATGAAGGGTGGTGCCGGCGGGACTGAGGAAAACGAGCCTCGGTAAGCGTACCTCCAACGACGCAAAGTTCGGGACTAATCTTGTTGTCTGATGTGTTGCAGTCACTCTCCACGGTTCTCCACCGTGCCATGAGCGCCAAGTGGTACGGGCAGGCGCCGTTGTGGAAGTGCCAATAGGCACGCTCACCGCTTATAGCACGCCACCCCATATCCACTGTATTCCACTCGGGCGTTATCAGCCACTCATCTCTATCCTCCACCCTTGAAAACACTGAACCACCTTATTCCTTTCATCATTCCCTATCGTCCAGATTTACATTTCCAATCCCTACCCTCGCTCAATAACCACGCCGCGCGCGCTTGCACACACGCATCAAAGGATCATGTGATCGCGTGTTCGATTTTAATTCGAGCGCGCAACCGCGTTATACCCGCGTTGAAGGACAGGACGGCGCGTCACATATTTCCTACTCCCCCTCTCATCATTCTCTATCCCATTTCGAACCAATTCCCAATTATTCCGATCCACAGACTCATATTACCAGTTGTACCTGCCAATGGCGACTTCATATCCGGAGAGCTCGGCCAACTCGGAATGCGCCGGGGATTGACACGCCTGAGGGTTTGGGCCACCCCGCGGCAACGTTGTTCGGGCCCAACGTGTCTCCCTATTCTGTCTTTGCGCATATCCCGGTTGGTTGGAGTTGAAGGTGTGATTTGGCTCGAGGTTTTCCCTCATTGGACTCTTAGTTACTATCTATTTGTATCGATTTCCTTGGCGTGTTTGGGCTCTGGCGATGCGAGAGTACGCATGCGGCCATCCCGATCGTAGTTAAATGTGCTGTCAATGCGACGGAGAGGGGCTTCCCTCTTGTTTCCCCCCCACCATCTACTGTCCTGAGTCCCTCAGTCCCGCGAACGCGATATCGAGTAAACGTGGTCCAGAAGCGGACGACTTCAAGCCTCATAAGTTGATCCAAAGCTGAGTACTCATTGTGCGATAAATCGTGATTATTTTACTTGGTGGCTATAGACCTATACCTACTGCCGACCTTCCCTTCCTGGTCAACCTAACGACCTACACCCTCTTCTACACCGTCGTGCGCAAGCTTGTCCGACAGACGTCAACATTGACTGCAACGCCAACGCTGAAGATACACCGCACCGAGCTCGCCCTCTCCGTCACTGCTGCTGCACTCGCCCTGCTCACTGCACTCGTAGACCTTCCCGGCCGTCCACTCAACAACCGCCCGTTCCTCGCCGTGTATACATTCGGGACGGCGAGATACATCACCCTGGGTGGATGAGCTGTGGGGGTACGTGTTTATTTTTTATTTTATTTTTCGATTTTTCCCTCTGTGCGCGGAATCACACCATCCTGTGCTCATCACTCTACTACCGCCCTGGCTGCCACGCTGCCGATGTACTGGTTTTCGCCCTTCCGCGCGTCCTCCCTCTCTCCGTGCTCGTATATGCACATCTTCCCACTAACCATCCACTACATATGATTCCTCGCACCACCCGCCCTCTCCTGCTTCCCATTCCAGAATCGCCTCTCCGTTTGTTTCCCCGATGCGCGCTCCTTCCCCCGCACATCCCTCCACGCACTCCCACCCGTCTCTCTACGCGACGCAATCACTCCCCTTCTCCATCCTTCTTTGATCTACCTTTCAATTTCCCTTCCTTTACCCTTCGGCTTACCCCGCTCTCCGCAGACCGCACGCCACCGACGACGCACGGGAAGACGACGCAGATCGAGACTGCGCCGCCGCCGCTCCTCCCGAAAGCGCCGCAGCGCCAGCAGAAGCGCCTCCAGGTCGCGCTCACGCTCGCGCAGCTCCGTGCCCTGCTCACCCTGCTCCCGACAGTGCAGTAGCCGGGAGAACAGCACCTCTTGTTGCTCCGTGAGCTCCTCCTCCTGCACCCGCGCCTCCGTGCGCTTCCACGCACCACCCCCGCCCACGCGCTCCCACGCCCATGCCGACCCACGCCCCTGACGCCTCCTCCAGCCGCGCCGCCCCCCAGTCCGCCCGCTCGTGCAACGCACATGCGCTCAAGTCGCACATCAAACGCTGCTGCGTGCCCACTCGCCTCGCCCACAAAGGGCACCGCGCGTACGTTCGCGGCCGTGGCATCCTCCAGGCGCTCAATGTCCGCCATGCGCCGCGAGCTCCTCCTCCCACGCCCGCACCTGCACGCACATCCACGCACCGCCCACACCCACGTGCTCCCACGCGCCCCCGCCCACGCGCTCCCACGCGCCCCCACTCACCCCCGCCCACGTGCTCCCATGCGCTCCCACGCGCCCACGCCCACACCGACCCGCGCCCCCGATGCCTCCTCCAGCCGCGCTGCCTCCCCCCGACGCCTCCTCCAGCCGCGCTGCCTTCCAGTCTGCCTGCTCGTGCAGCGCACGTGCGCTCAAGTCAAACGCCGCCGCGTGCGTGCTCGCCTCGCCCACGAAGGCTGCCGCGCGTACGTTCGCGGCCATGGCATCCTCCACGCCTCCTCCAGCCACGCCGTCCACCCGCTTGTGCAACACACGTGTGCTCGAGTCGCGCGTCAAACGCTGCCGCGCACCTTGCGAGCGTGAAGAAAGCCTCTTCGACACCTTCATTTACCTTTGCTGAGGTTTCCATGAATTTGATGCCGAGTTCGTTGGCAAGTTCCCGGCTCTGCTCCTCGGTGACAGCCTTCTTGTCAGTCCAGTCTGACTTGTTGCCAATGAGGATCTTGTGTACGCCTTCCGATGCATGTTGCTCGATGTTTGCGTGCCAAGTGCGGATGTCTAAGAAAGATGAGCGGCCAATTGTGAGCGACGGAATGCAGACGGGTGTGGGGTGTCGTACTGTTGGGCAGGGAGGGTGGGTCGTCGTCCCCATCCCACCACGGCCCACATCCAGATACACGGAGAGATACGGCAGCACCGCCGGCCGTGCATTATCGTCGTCCTCCCGAGTCGTGAGTGGCACACCGTCGTCGTGCAGCTCAGGGAGAGTACAGCGTGCGCCATGTCGACCATAGGAGGCGGCGAGTGATGCTGCAGCAGGACCGGCGGACGAGGAGGCAGGACCGGACGGGGAGGGCGCCGAGGTGGAACGGGAAGACGACGAGCGCCCTCCACAGCACCAGAGGGCGAAGCGGCCACAACACTCCCTGGCGTGCGCAGGGTCCGGACCTCCTGCCTCCCCTCCGCCTGTTTGGGCCGCCACGTCCCTCTGCTACCGCCAACTGCATACGCATCCACGCCCGCCACCATCCAGTCCCTCGCCAAGGGACGTGTGCACAGCGTGCGCATATCGTCCTCTACTTCGTCAGCGGTGGTGTGCAGTCTGTGGGGAGTGGGGTCAGCGCAGTGTAGAAGAAGGTTACCACAAGCACCCACGATGCTGTGGCTTAAGCATGAGCCGCACTGCGGGCGCACCTTCGGATTGCAGATGTGCGGTTTGGACCGCGAGACGGAGTTGCGAGCTCGGAAGATGCACGACGAGTCGGCGCGAATTCCTTGCCATGTCATGCGCTTGGAGGCGTAGCGATGCCAGTGAGTATGTACCATCTGCAAAGCAATGACGACGCCGCACGGATGCGGGAATGTCCACGCCGTTGGACGCTGTCTTTATGATACAGGACATGGCACATTGTTGGGGTTTATTTATTTAGCCTTAATTGAGTTGACGATGAGCGATCAAATCACTGACGATGAGCGGCAAGGTGACTGACACTGAGCCGCAGACGAGCTGCAGATGAGCTGCAGACAATATTTCACTGCTACTGAAACTAATTGTTTAGGGTCCTGATTCGGATCGGCCGAAATTGATGCTGAAACATATTGTTTCTGCAGTGCCGAAATGGAAGAGGAATCCTTTAGTTTAAATTCTAGTTTAAAAACAATTGAAGTTTTAGGTATAACCTGGTCCTAAACTACCATTGAAATCAATTGTTTTTTTAACAGTTTCGGCGGCGCTGAGATCTGAATTGAATCTAGATATTTCAGCTGTCCAGAAAACAATAATGAAACTACTGATTTCAGCACCATTCTCAGCGCAGCTTAAACTACTGATTTCAGCTCCCGTTTCAGGTCAATATTTTCTAACATCTAAATCTTAAGTTTCCTTATCATATTCATCCACATCTAAAAGTTGCCTTTTGTGGTGTGATTGAACCCCGCGCATTGACATGGCTCAGTAAACCAAGTTTTTTACGGTGCGAGGTTCCTTCATTTCAACGTGACAGGTGCTGACCAGACAATTAGAAGGGCGACTTTGTCAAGATCACGCTGAAGAATGGTGACGACAAGCATCCTGGAGAAGGAGGGTGGCGTCAGCGTACGAATTTAAGAGGTATGAGAAAGATAGAGTCAAATGACATAAAAAAGAAAAAGCAGGAGAAGGTGCGCAGAAAAGATCAAAGTACGCGCACAGTCAAAGGGGATGGAGGCGAGCGTACGACGACGAACACGAGGGAAGAGTGTAACGGTGGAGGAGAACGAGGTGCGGGGAAGGAATGACAAGGGGATGGCTATGTGAATGGACGGTGTATATATAATCTCAAAAAATGAGCATAATGTCCTCCGCCAAACAACGTATATCTCCACCAAAGAGAAAGAAAATCGATAGCAGGACATGCAACACACCTGGTAGCGCTTGGCGCCACGCTCGGCCCAAACCACATCCCTACGTCCTTGCCAGCAGCCTTGCCCACGATCGCCATGCGGTGCATGCCGAATGGCGTGCCCGGCGCATCGAGGAACCAAGAGAGGAGAAGCGTGGGCGGTGGGAACGGGTCTGAAGGAAAGGGAGAGTCAGCATCAATGCGAGGTAGTAGGAAGAGTAGGAAAAGTAGGAAAAGTAGGAAGTGGGGAAGGAGAGAAAAGAAAGCGATAAAGAAGACGAAGAAGGAAAAGAGGAGGGAGGAATGCGCTCGCCACAATGTGTTCGGCTTCCAAGAGGGAGAAGGCGTCCTCCAGGAATCGTGGCCAGATAAAATCGTGCCTAAGCACAAGACACGCACCTCCACATCGCACGCAAAAGTACATCCCCCACGGCTCAGCTCCAAACGACTGCGCCAGAAGCGGCGCGTAAGGTCGGCCCTCCACCCGGGGAAGAATAAGACGTCCGCGCAAACTCGGCGAGAAAAACGACGAAGTCGGTGTGCGCACCCCGCACGTAGAAATCGGTGTCATGTCGTTAACGACCAGGGGCAAACAGGCGCGTGGTATTCGCCCTCCACATCCCGGGAGGAATAAGGCGCCCGCGCAAAGCTGCGAGAAAAAGTACAAGGTGCGTCCGCACCCACACACCACCAATCACCCTCCAACACTGATACCGACGTCCCCCGGCGGAGCGAGCGCCGGTGCTTATGCTCTTGATATCTACTATCCATCCACGGAAAGGAATAAGACGCGCGCGCAAAAGTAAGGGAGGTGAAGTAGAAGGTGGGCGGGGAAGAAGAAAATATTACATAAGAAAATGAATTTCCGCGAGGCGTAAAGATTCGAAAGAGGAATGACGAAGGGAAGGCGGGAGAAGAGGGAGGAGGAGGGATAAAGAATGGAGGAGAAGACGGTGGGATCGTGGAGGGATGGCAAACAGAAGACTAAAGAAAGAAGGGGAGTGCATAACGAATTATGAAAGACGAAGGCGAAGGAATGAAGGAAAGATAATGAATAGTAAGAAGACTCACCTACGACGAATCCAACGGCGACGGGCTATGACACATCCCTGCCGGCACCTTGTGCTCTAGCTTCTCCCCCACCTCTCTCTCTCCCCGTCGCTCTCCAGTATCGAAGCAGCACGGACCCCCACCCACGCCGGCGTCCCCCCCGACCTGCGGCAGCGCACTCAGCCCGGGGAGGTCGTGGATGGGCTCGAACCCCGCGCGGTACGTGCACCACACCTGCGCGTAGAACACCGCGTAAGACGCCGCGGGCGAGGGCTCCGCACTGGGCGTCCAGTCTGCGGAGATGTTGTCTTCATGATCTTGATGATTTGATGATTTGACGGAGTCAGGGTGGAGTGTGGAGTCGAGGTGGAATTTGGAGGTGTGGTAGAGGAGACGGAATGACGCGTCGTCGAGTTTCCCAGCGTCGGGAGGCGATGATGCGCGTGGTGTCCAGAAGAGCCTGACAGCGGCAGCGCACGCCTCGTCCTCGGGCCCGCAGCCCGAGAGCCGCACGCCCAGGAGCTAGATGGGCTCCGCGCTGCGGTCGGGCGCGGCGTCGTCGTCGTCGTCGAGGAGGTACCGTACAGCCTTGTCGAGCACGGAGGTTTTGGCACCGCCGCGTCTGTTTTTGCGTGTGGTAGCTGTAGAAGTGCTCCCCGCGAGGTCGATGTGGATGCCGAATCCGGCTTGCGCGACGTGGCCGAGCATATGGCAGTGCGCGAGGTCGCGGACGCAGACGATGCGAGCTGCGTCGTGTGGCTGATTGTCCCCGCGAGCGACAAATCGCTTGTGCTCCCCGCGAGATGCGCGAACCACCCGCTCAGCCGTGCGGCGAGCGGGCCGTCCACACCGAGACAACTCGGTGTGCGCGCGAGCTGCAGCGTGTCGTTGGCAGCGCCGTGTGATGACGAGGAGTGCCCGGACGACGACAGCAGGGTGGAGGGGGAGAAGTGGCGCTCGGGGCGCATGCGGGCGCGCGGTGCCGCTGTACGTGCTTTTTGGGCTGCCGGGCGGATTGGAGAACAAGGTGTCGTCCGTGTATTCGGAGGGGCTGTAGGGTCAAGAACTCCGCAGCGGAGGGGCGCCGCGCTCGGCCTCGCGGATGCGCTGGCGCTTCTTGTCCCTTGCCTCTTTCTTGCTGGGCTTGCCGAGCCCGAGGAAGCGCCCCGCGCTGCGCCGCCCGCCGCCGCCTGAGGACAAGGTGGACGCGGAGTTAGACGTGGCGTGCGAGGCAGAGGAAGTAGCGGAGGGGGACCGGTCGACGGAGAGCGACTTGGAGCGGTCGCGCTGGGCAGGCGATTGAAGGAACCGCGGCTTGGACGCCGTGGTAGGCGACATGGGCGTCGTTATCGTGGACGTGGAAACCAGTGTCGGGGGGACTCGAGCCGTGGAAGCGGAGGCCGGTGGAGTGGTACTGCAGCTAGACAACGGAGTAGTCTGTGCGCTGATGCGGTGTGAGCTGGAGGCTGACGCGCACTTGGGCCGCGCCGACGAGGCGGAATCCTGACTCATCAGACTTTTGACATTTGACTTGTGACCTTGTACAAGGCCAAACAAGCCCGAAAAAGGCCCGAAAAGCCGGCAAGCTCACAAAGTGACAAACCTATGTCCGAATTTCACAAGCTCGGAGATCTCGTCCAAAAATGGCAAGTTTTCCGAATGCTACGAGGGCTTTGCGTGCTGCTGCGTGTGCTGGGGTATGTGCTAACAATTGTAGAGCTTAGTTGTTGTATTGCAGGTCAATCCCTCACCTCGGAGGGGGGTTATTTTTTGACTTGCGGCCTTGTTCGAGCTTGCCAGCCTGTCGCTTAGCGTTGCCAAGCCCACAAGCCGGAACAAGGCGCAATCAAAATGTCAAAAGGCTGATGGAGTCGCCGATCGTCAGCGATGCCACTCACAAGGCGAGTGAGGAACGAACAAAAGAAACAGCGTGCAAAGAAAAGTAGGATACAGATGAGGAAGGAAAACGTACGGGAGTGCAGGCCAAACGCGACTCGGAGACGGGAGAGATCAACTTAGCTGATGAGACGGGAGTGTGTGCCAGTGTTTGGCTGCAGCTTCCATCGGCTGTCGGTCCGCTGCTTCGAACAACCACCACGACGGCTTGAGCGTCCAGAGCGCAACTCCCGTTCTTATGCTGGCACACAATATAAACACCCTTAACGTACTCAGCGTGGCCTTCCATTCCCTGGAAGCGCCGGCCTATCCTCGAACTGACCTCTCTACCTACTTTCGAAACGCTCGAGAAACGTCGGATTTGGACTCACACCGCCCTAAACAGCTTACGAATTCCAACACCCTAGTGCATTCCCTGTAAATGCTCACGTGCCCACGTCCTCTGGCTCCACAGCCCTTCTCTTATTCTGCTGCACTCGCACTCCTTGGCCTCATGCATTCAGCACGCTTGGCTGTCTAGGCAACGCTGCATTTCTTACCCTGTGATTCTGCGCGCCAGTGGAATCCACCCTTTTTCTTCTACCCTGGCTGTTGCACCGCGCGAATCCTCTGTCAAGTCTCCTGGTATACGAAAATCAAATTCTCACACTCGCAATAGACGCCTGCGTGGATAAACCCGAATGGAATCCGGCTGCGTGTATCGTCGCTGTCGTGTGTTGTCCAGCATCGATCGATATTCATCCCCGCCATCCGTGATCTACGCACCGGCGTCCATCCATCCATCCATCCATTCAGCGTCCAGCTATTCATTCACATTAAAGCTGTTTCTGAAACGACGTCAATAAATCGCCGAAATGAGGCTAGTCCACTCGGGTTTGCACCTCGCGCTTTCCTCGTTAAACGCCGTAGCTGCGTGTCCGCTTCCGCCGGTCCCCGCGTTTCCACATTCGCGAATCGAGCCCGCCCGTCAAGTCCGGCGTTCTATGGTTCGTTCCGCATGTGCAGCCAAACACGCTGGTACCATATCGACGTCCATACATTCAAGCGTGCCCGACCTCTCTTTGGATCACATTCATTTCGGTTCTGGCGTGTATGCTTTAGTTCTCTTGGCATAGCATTCATTCCTTTCCATTTTCCAGATCTAGTAGGGTTTGCTGGTCAATGCTGCCTGTTCTGTGCCTTCCGCACCCGTCCTGCTCTACCTGTATCCTCCCTATTTTCTCCAACTTTCCTGAAGTCTCCGTCAAACTTGAACGGTGGACCGCTACGGCCTTCCGCGTCTGAATACTCGCCCGTTCCCTTCATTTCTTTTAGGAGCAGCTCATCTCTCTTGATCTCGGGCCTGGACAACCATAGACCCAGAGATACGCACGATGTCGAAACAATTCGCAATTAGCCGTTCTCCGGGTCAATGCAAGCAGGTGTTCTACCTGGATTCCTTGGATATATTACCCTGACCTCGTGCGGGATCCTCCCCCTTCAAGCGCGCAATTTCCCGTTTGTCACAGTGACGAGAGTGTAATGCTACTATCGACGCCCGTTCCACGACCACACCCCGACGAACATCTCGTAGACATCGGACGTGATGTCACGGGTCCGGGCCGAATTCTGGTTATTCGACGTGTCGGCCGGCAGATAGGTTTCAGTGGCTCCATCCCCTTTCGTTTCATTCTCTCCGCTTCCTGTCCTCAGATTCAACCGTGAACTGTATTCTCTATCGATCGAATAGCTTGCTTACCTTTTGCTCCCAGTTCTACCTCACGTTGCTTTGTTCCACTCTCTATTATCCTTCAGATTCCCCGCAAGTCTGGGCGCAGTTGTATTTGCCGGTCTGTTATCTGTTGTGGCTTGGCTGCTGGTTTATCTCTTGCTCTGGTCAATACTTCAAGCTATTAAAATGCTAATAGTCGCATTCTCAAAGCCTCGACGGAACTTTCTACTCCTTACCTAGCATTCTGATCCTGGAATGTAGCCCCACATTCCGTTTTACCTAAGACCGTGATTCTTTTGAAAACGACCTTGGGGGCCTTTTTCTTCTGATGAATCACTCACAGGGGGCCGTCTACAGCCAATCGAGTCTATCCAGGTCGAGAAACCATTCTCAGTGGCATCACGACGGCCTCGGCATAATTTTTGATGATTTCACTGTGCATTTTTCTGAAAATGACCTTTGCCGCGTGTTTTTAAAACGAAACGTTCACAGGGGCCAGTTTGCAACTAATAAAGTCGATCTGCGTCGAAAAGCCATTCACCGCGACCTCAAAGCGGTCTCAGAACAATTTTGATGATTTTATGGTGATTTTTTGAGGAAATGACCTTTGCCGGTGTTTTTTTAAGACGAATCGTTCACAGGGGTCAGTTTGCAACTAATAAAGTCGATTTGCGCCGAAAGACCATTCGCCGCGACCTCAAAGCGGTCTCGGAACAATTTTGAATGATTTTAGAGTGATTTATGTGGTTTCCTCTCTTTTTCATGAAAGCACGAACCGCTGTGAACCAAGGCAATTCGGAGTGGTTCACTCCGGTGGATGGCTGGCTCGCAATCGTTCAAAAGATGTTTCGTGAACGTGAGTAGTTATCAGCATAATGCTGGACATCTGATTCAAAATGTGTTTGATTCAACTTAAGACGTGAGTGAGCGTAAAGATTTCCAAGGTGCGATAGTTACAGGTTGCAAGGGATTGAGTGAATCGAACTTGTGTTTTGAGCAGCATATAAGAGAGCAAAGATCCCTTGGGCTGTGCGCCTGGCAGCAAAGTGAAGGTAGGAGATATACATACGGGATCGACTGTAGAAAAATCAATAGGCATGCCCGGACCTGATATACGTCGAAAAAACAGTTTCATTGGCCTGCTGCGCGCGATTTTTGCCCCAAAACGGCTTCCGGAGAGAACCGGCCCATCTGATCCGATCAAACATCAACCCCGAAAAAGAAGCTGGTTCATCCTACTTATGAAATTTAGCGCCCATGGCTCTTTGTGTTGTTTATCGTGCTAAGTGGACACTCAGTCATTAAAACTCATGCAGCCCGATCAGACCCATAGTGGGATTGAGTATTGTGGCACGCAAGCCAGTCAGATTAGTGTAAAATGAAATTCCAAGTCACTCGGAAGACCAAACATTTCACAACTAGGCTAAAAAGGAAAAGCCATGCAAAAATGTGCCTTGCGTGTCTTGAAAAGAAAATGCGCACTTTTTTGAAGACAGCCATCGTCTCAAGGATACCTTGGGTAATATGCCCAGTAAAAGGCCTCGAAAATGGGCACTTGACAGTGCATCACCCTACATGACTTCAACTGTGCAACCTACAGAATCCTTTCAACTCCTCCAGACCTTGCCTTCCCCGCTTCAGCTGGAACCCTGACTCCAGCATCCTCATAAGCCAGTGCACCGTCATCTGCACCACTCCTTCGAGTTGTTGAAAAGGTCGTCCGCTGTGTTGAGCCAAATGGGCTCATGCACCCCCACCCTTGAATTTGCGCAGTTCTTCGACGCAGCTCCATTTGTGACCCAGCGCCTGCCTTACACATTCTTTCTCATTCGCCTCCATCGTGTTCGTGTCGTAGATGGCAAGTGTTTCCCCGTTGGTCCCATCGGCTGGGTGGACGGTCTTGAGGACCCAGCAATGCCAGGGCCTGGCAGTCCACTCCCGCTACGTCAACCCAATAGCCTGCGCTGGTGTTGTGACCATGGGCGCCAGGCTGATAAGGTGGTCGGAGCTCTTCTTTGTGTCCGCGTTCAACCACTCGTGCAACGTGTAGGAGTTGTCCCAGTTGATATCAGTCAAGTTGACTTCCCTTGCACAATCGCGGTGGGCCGGCTGCTTAAATGAGACCGGGCCCGGCCACACCACAACCTGACCTTGATGCTTCTCATTGAAGACCTCCTGGAGCTTTGCCAGGAACGGCACCCACTCGTGACGGCTCTGATTGTTGAGCCCTCTGGGAAGTGTCAAGAGCTCCAGCCTGGGGGCTGCAGCAATGGCTGCAGCATGGGAGGGGTTGCAGGGGGGAGGGGAGGCAGTAGTGGTGGAGGAAGTAGCAGAGGCAGAAGTCTCTTCGTCGTTCTCAGACATCGGGGCTGATGGGAAGATGTCCAAAATTCGTGGGCCTTATATGTCTGCAACAACAACGGCTGGCAGAGACAATGGCAACAAGGACAATGGGTTGCCTGGGCCACAATGGTTTGTTTGCACACCCTTTGTTTGCACACCATGAAAACGATGCGTTGCTTGCCCAACAATCTCTTCCTTGCGCATCAAGACCGCGTACAAAAACTCGGGGTACACCCTGATCTTTGGCTCAAACAAATAACTTTACGACTTTCCGAGGATTTACACCGGAAATTGACCTTCCGAGATTTTGGCTTCCTATATTGCTGCTCCTCAGTATATAAATCCTTCGAGTTCAAGAGGACTGCTTTCGTTGTTGAAAATACAAGGCCTCATGGTGCATACCGCTGAAGACTTGTGATGTTCTATATGATTCAGAGTCAGTTTTTAACACTGAGTACCGGAGGGGATCATTTGAAGTCACACCCAATAAGGGAGTGACTTGTGCGAAAAAATGTTTGATGTTTCAGTGTCACTTTTTAACGCTGTGTAACATACAAGTTACCACAAGGCTTCCTTCACAATTCCTTGATGTGTTCCGCCGAAGTCGTACCCAAAGAAGTTTGATGTTACATATGGTTCAGACTCGGCTTCTGACATTGAGTAACCTACAAGTTACCGACAGGCTTCATTTGAAGTCCTTGTGGAGAAATTCACAATTCCTTCCTTAACATCTCCAGTCTCTTAAGGAAAACGGGCACTTACAACAGCAAGGACTAGTGTTATTGGGCCCCCTGCCCGGGCCCTCCTCCATGAATTCAGTCCTATTCCCTCACATTTTCACTGCTTCTGATGGTTTCTACATCAGGAAAATCTGAAATGCTATGAAGTACCAGTGGCGGCTTTTTTGGTCTTTGATTGTCTATGATGGTCTTTGAAGTTGCCCCCAATGTTTATGATGGTCTATGTTGGTCTATAGTGGGCTGCAGATCTGACCTCCAGCTGACCTCCAGTCTATGTTGGTCTTTCAGTTACATCAGGAAAAAACGAAATGCTATATAGACATGGCTGGGGGCTATGCATGTCTATCATTGTCCATGGTGGTCTATATGACCACCCACCTGTGTATGCATGTCTATAGTGGGCTATCAATGTTTATAAATCTGAGCTTCCACTATTAGTGTCTATTGGTGTCTAGCACTTTGGGGCCTACTAGTAGTCTATGTGGAGCTATCAGGTGTACCTTCTATACTATGGTGGTCTATTACTGTCTATCAGTTTCATCCCCTACAATATACTACTACATGGATTTGTCAACAACATACTCAGGCTGCTGGCAGCCCAGTATGCCAAGTGTAAGACCCAGAGGCAATATGCGATGAACAAAACTGGTCCAGAGGCTATCACTTGTATTTGACAAATATTCACAGGTATTGAGGCACAACTAAGACATGCTGCGAGACTAAAGCCTAGTTGAAGCATAATCTCCAAGCCATCTTAGTCAAGCCTCAGTTCTAGACTTTAGTGATACATGTTCAGGATTTAGTTATGGCTGCATGGTCTAGTTGGTAAATATGGTAGTCTTTTATTTTGAGTGTTTTCAAGCGGTCGTGGAATCGAATCCCAGCAGTTGTAAATTTGGTCATTAATGTGTGTAATAATAATAATATGGTAATAGTAATTCCTTGTCTAGGGCACTTGAGTTGTTTCTCCCCAATTGTTCAGGACCTGCTCATAGATTGTGAAATGGCCAGTGTTTTTTTGCCATTCATACCTGATATATGACTACTATCAGACCTATGGAAGCTATGAGTACTATGGTGGCTATCATGTCTACCCAACTATGGTAGACTGGGTGGTGTCTATGGTGGTCTATATGCTTGAAACCACCCCTCCACCCTAGACAACTGTTTGCTTCCATGTCTATGACAACTATTTTGGTCTATCTGGGTCTATATTGCAACTTCAGATTTTCCTGATGTATAGGATTCAAATGCCCCATGGAAGGCGGTTTTGAGATATACAACCTCACATCTTCCTCCCCAATTCTCCAGAATCAATTCATCTCTGAGGGGTTCATTTTCGAGGGTGGTCGGTACATTTGACCTATGAGTTCCGGAATCGCAGAGTTGAAATAGTGCCCGTGCTGTTGGCATAGAGGAAAACTAAACCATATGACCTGTTCCCAGTAACGAAATATAGGTTCTATATAAATCCCAGCTCAAGCACCAGATTATTGGCTGACCTGGAAAACCCAACTGACTGGGATGTTGAACACGCTGTTTATCTGTGTTAAACTCCGAATTCCGTCACCATTATTGCACCAAATTCTGCAAGCGGCATAATTCCCGGATATGTGACTCATATTTTTACCCCCTGTATTCCGTGCAATATATATTTTTGATCGCTGAAAATCGACTGGAGATCTCTAGCTTTGACATTTTCCCACGCTTCTGCCCACCTCGCTTAGCGCCACCACCTTGCCCACCTACAGTCTCATTGTTTCTCCAATCCAACGTGCATCAAGAGTATTCCCGGTCATCTCGGGCACCCAGCCCTAGATGTTTTCATCCCACCTCCAGCCACCTGCAACCACCTGACGCCCACCTCCCTTGTAAACCGACCGGCCACCTCTCACCCACTTGCCGGCCACCTCTGGCCACCTCGGCACCCAGTATCACGGGAATAACCGCGACACGGCGACGTGCTGCTTGACAAGGGCATCGTGCGCGCAGTGGAAAAGCATTCCCGAGAAGCTTATGCTTCTGGCAGAGCTGGAAGTTATCGACGCGCAGGGCAGGTGGGTCTCTCCGGGCCTTGTTGACGTGTGCTTGCACCTGGGCTGTCTTTGGCGCTGGGGCTGAGTGTTGCGTCACTGACTTTTCTGTGTTGGTGCTGATTAAAATATATGTAATGCAGGTGCGAAGGACGGGAACTGGCGCAAGGCGCCCATCTTTCCTTGGCTGAGCAGCGTGGATGGCGTGAACACGCACGATGGTTAAGCAGAGTTTCTCAATTCAAGCTAAGATGAGTCGGTAAAAGTCTGCATGTTGAACTAGACTGCTGTGCTCGATGATAACCACCAGCTTTTTAAGTAACTACGAGACTGAAAGGTTCTGTACAGAATAACTCCTGATGACTTACTGACTTCATGTGGTTCGAAGTGAGTTAAAGAGAATGAAATAGAGAGAGTGCGGTAAATGGAAGATGACAAAGCCAACCCACGTGACGATCAACAACCGCGCTTTCCTTCTTCCACCGTGGCCATGGGCAAGCGCTGCAAGACGCGCAAGAATGGAAATGGGAAGTCCTCAAATGTATGTGATACTCACCCCACAGTCTCTACACTCCTCAATCACGTCGACAGGCTCTGATTCCACTCAATTCATCTAAGCCACTCGACACGCCAGAGCCGCTCCGCATGCCCATACCTGGACCTGCTTCAGTCTATGAGGTGCCCACCCACAATCAGCCTCCAGCTTCATACGCATCAGACTCCGAGATGATGGCTGTTGCTTCCGATCTTGTCCCCTACGCGTCGCGTCCTGCCTTACCAGCGCGCTGCTCCACCAAGCATTGTGTGCGGGAGGTGGTTGATGTGGTGTGCATGGGCAAGGGTATGAATGACACATCTTTGCTCGTTCCCATAACGTCCAGGTGCGACGACGGGCCGGTGGTAGAAGATTCTCCATTGGAGGAGCTCTCACTTGACGCGTCGGAAGCACACCCTGCCGATGCACAGAGCTGTTGCACAGATGCTGAAGCGGAGGGCGTCATATGTGGTGCCCATCCATTGGGCCAGCCAAGCGCAACGGACACTCTCAACGGGAGGTATACCCACCAAGATTATGCCACTCTCTTCCCAGATGTGAGTTGGAATCAGTCTCTTGCGGCCTATGCTGACCTGGCCCAGAGCAACACACTGATCTGTGATGTGGTTACCTCGTCTCTGCTTGAATCCTACCACGAGGAGTGCAAGCTCGATGCCGCCAAGGATCCCTCAGGGTTCGTTGCTGACAAGGACCTCGTCGCGGAGCTGAAAGCAATGCACCCAGCACATTTATTTCAATTACGACTTTCCACCCGTCTTATCAATAGAGTCATGATGGAGGCTACCGTCCCCCCACCCGAAGCTCAGCGCAAACGAAAGCGACCACACACACAGGGTGCATTGGGCCCCAACATCAAGCGCTTCTGCAAGGATGTGGACAATTGCTGGGTTCGAAAGGGAGAATTGGTGGTACCGAACAACATGTGGGCGTGTGTGTTCCACTCTGTTCACAGGGGCCAACATTGACCTAGTTGTTCTACCCAGGGAGCATCATTCAACCACAGCAGTGGTGGAACTCGTGCATCGGGATTCAGCAGCGGCGCATGACTCTTCACCACCGAACAGCTTCCTTGATCTACATAGCCACGCTGCTATGTAGATCAAGGAAGCCATCATATGTAATAGGATTTTCTGTGAGATTATCAAATGCAGTGTTAGTGTCGAGTGTCGTATTGCGTGTACCTGAGGACGAGGGAGTCTCCGGGGGATAACCCCCAAGAGCTGGATCAAATGTGGTGGTTTTTATGAAGTCGGTGAATTTTCCGTTCCATTCTTCGGCACCCTTGACAAAAACATCGACGATTGCGGAACACGGCGGCTCAGGGGGGGCGGATTTTTCAGTGGCTTCTTGGGTGGTTTCTTCGGAGGTGCAGGGATAAAGTGTTTGGTGGCGCTGATTTTATGGAACTTGTGGCGCTGCATTTCCGAAAGCAATGCCTCGATATCTTGATTGAATTTGACCTCTTTGGACCTCCGTGCGCGATCAGGATCCCCGAAAAAAATTGCAACCATGTGGGTGATGTCACAGAACGCTTCTATGCATGCGGAACCTTTCCGAATAATTGCTGAACCTTTAGGTTTGGCTACCCAGGAGTGGATGGATTGATTGCACTTTCACAATATGGCCAAACACATGTTTATGGATCAAGACTCTCTGCCGGTTGACTGGACACATGAGGGGGTTTTAGTGGGTATGCGACCCATAATTGATAGACATGTGATAGGATAATTCCTTCAGGTCAGAGTCCCACACTGGTTAAATAATGTGCGTAATGGCATTTCCTCCTGGACAACTTCCCCGGCAAAAACTGGCCCACAACCAGTAACCCAAGCGGATGAACTTGGAATGCTTCTGCAGACTGAGTCTCATTATCCCAAACGCTCCAAAATATATATATATATATATATATATATTTTTTTTAAAAACCATATGGCCAAACACATGTTTTACTCATATACAATTAGTCATGGAAAAAAAATCGTAAAATATTGACCAAAAAAAAAGATATTGGTCGGGGTATTTACCGGAAATTGACACATAGAGTGTGCCATTGCTCCCTGAATGGTCAAAACCATTAGTGGCGCCTTAAAATCTCAATTTATACCATTGGTCATTTCTGCTCACATTGTTGATTTGTCAATCTTGGTTATGTTCGGGCCGCAATCTGTCAACATCACGGAGTATTTCAAGGACCGAGATCAAGCCATCATTCAAGAGGGATTGCATCATCATTGCAATCACAGACAGTGCTTGCCGACTTGCCGCCAAGGCTCGGTCGCCCCAAATGGGAAGTTCTGCCTTTGATATCATGCACGGCAGATTGATGCAAATGTGCCGGCCTTGATCTAAATGTGCTGGGTGAATGTACCTGCGGTCCAAGTTTTGTATATCCTCCTCGTCACAGCTGTCACATTCTATCACGGTTCCACCAATACCATCGGAAGCAACACAGCGGGCAAATGCCATGGCCGTGGCTCCATGGCATTTGATCGGCATAGGACCGACACTTGCCATGGTGTTGCCAGGCATTGCACAGTTTCCCTTTGTTCTTTATTATTTAGATGCCGGCTTTGTCCTCGAAATTTGATTGATCTCTTGAATGAACCTCGTGCTGTCAGGTACTGACCCAATTCAAGTACATTTATTCATGGCGCGACTGGAATCCAAGTCCCGACACAGGATCCACCGGAGGTTGAGCCATTGTTGCTTGTGATCAGGAGGAGAAGAGTTTTCAATTAAGCAGGGGTGGATATCGACAAGTGTAGATACACACCAAGGACAGTAGAGGAGGATGCCAGGGATGTACACTAAAGACGGAACCAGTCTCGTGCTTGTATTGAAAAGCCCACACCACAGCATGCACTTCTGCACGAGGGCAGCAGTCAAGTCCATGCCCGCACGCATTCCCCAGCCGAGTACTCTCCGGAGTGCTCGAAGCATGTCTATCTGTGCATGCACTTCAGCCGACTATGTGGAGCAATCCACGCCGTGCAGTACTCGACGCCGCCTCGACGCGGCAGCTTGTAGCATACCGCCGATGCCGCGGCGGCACGAGGTTCAATCAAGAGATCAATCAAATCGCCAGGATAAAGCCGGCATCTAAATAATAAAAGCACAAAGGGAAAATGTGCAATGCCTGGCAAACACCATGGCAAGTGTCGGTCCTACGCCGATCAAATGCTATGAAGCCGCGGCCATGGCATTTGCCTGCTGTGCAAGCCGGTGGGTTGAAAAGGGCCTGCGAGTATTGGCAAAAAGATCTTCGAGCAATTTATTCAGTGAAGTCACGCGATCGCCAATGGCGTTGTTTCCAAATGGGACAGACAAGCGCCGAGGCGCCTAAGTTATTTCCAAGAATTGCGGCTAAGAGTCCAAAATAATATTAGAAAGCTATTTTGTATATCCTAAAGGTTCAGCTCCCGCCTCGAAGAGGCATAATCCATGTCATATATTCAACGGTCACTCCTGCTCCTGAGGCGATGTAAACACGCTTCGAACACATGAGTAATCGTAATTGACACATAACGGCGACCTACCTTGACCCAAAAATTAAACTGCTCCAGGTATAAATCTGCCCCAATCGCACGGCCAATGATGCCCCATCGATTCACGAACCAAGACCTCTCAAGTGCCCTGCGGAGTTTGGCCGGAAGCTCGTATCTCCAGCGTATCAACACTTCGGCACATTCACGAGCATAATTGTGTTGCCCGACACCGCGGAATGCCAACCCCCAGTATTTCAACACACGGAGGAGCCATCCAGCATCTGCAAAACTGACTGCCTTCTCAAACATGCAGAAGAAGAGTGAGTCTCGGATGAAATAAATTGAATGTGCCATCCAATCATCTCCGGCATCCTGCGCCAGTTTCGCTGCAGTTGCTGTCGCAAAATCGGAGGATATGGTGAAGGCGATGGCCTGGATGTCTTCTAAAGTTGGCTGCCATCCAAATAACTGCGAGTACAGTGTGAAACCATTAATAACCCTATTTGAATGTCAGCTACGCAGAGTGAGATAAATTCAATGCACGTACATGACACAACCTCTCTTCGGTGCAGCAGAGGGGTCCGATTCACCTGCCTCCACATTCGGGTCGTCGTTTGGATCATCCATCCAATCTTCTTCTTCTTCTTCAGTGGTTCCGGATGGAGGCATCGGCTCATCCTCATTCTTTTTTTGCTGCTTCCTAGAGCGGTTCGGAGAGGCGCAGAACGTGTGTAGGATCCCCCAGGTAAATGGTGCAAGCCCCTTGATTATTTCGATTATTTCTTTTGGGTGTAAGAGATCTCGGAGCTCCCGAATGGTTAATGTTTCAAGTTGTATGTGCAGGAGGGGGCTAGAGATAACTCGGTCGCTATCCTGCAAAGCTAGTTCATGCGCACAGGGAATGGCCATTTCCCTGAGGTGTTTCTGGGCCTTGGGCCAGCGCTTCCCATCTCGCCACAAGCCAAAAAGCATTGCGGGTGCAAATTGCGACTCTGGGGTACTCTCTGTAGCAAAGAACCCCATGAAGTGCGAAATGCGTTTTGTAACACATGGAATCTCCGTTGTGAACAGCCAGTAGATGAGCTGCCGAGTTGAGATGGAGAGAAAGATCATCAAGGAGAAGACGAGGTGGAGGCGAGTTTCCAGAGTCAGGCCTTTCAATTGGCCCTGCAGGAATTTGGACTGCCAGTAGTCGTCATCGTATTGTAGGGTAGCCAGAATGTAAGCGGAAACATGGACAATGAGGAGTTTGGGCCGGGGTGAGACGGTAGCGAGCGCTGGAGAAAAAGGGTTTAGGGGCTGAGTTACCATCAGTCACCAATTAGACGCGTCGCATCACGCTGTCCCGATTCGGCCAGGATTCCTGGAACCTCATTTCTAAACAACTGAAATGGTTCTCGGCATAATTCTTGCTGGGAGATCTGCTGGAAATAATCTTCCAGTTCGATCGAGCCCATAAAAATGGGGAATTTCGGTCAGATGGTTTTTTGTTTGGCATGAATGTAAACTGTATGTAGTCGCTCAAAGATTGAATGTATCATGGACGCCTCGACATATAGTTTTCGGCTGACTAGCCAGGACTATAGAGCGGGATCGAATGAACAATTTTCCATTCTGTCTTGTGGCAATTGAATAAGAAATGAGATAGGTATGGAGGTTCGAACACATGGCATCTTTTCGGCAGTTTGAAGCAACACGGCGGACAAGTTGATGTCATCTTCCCTTTTGTCATGTGCAGTCACTGTGACTGTCATCCTGATTGTCACCCAGACTGTCATCGGGACTGTCATCTCGCCAACTGGGTTGGTCGTGAGAAAATGTCAAACTTGTATTGCTTGTATTTTCCATCTGCCTCATCCTTGCTTCAGAAAAATACAGAAAAAATGCAGGGGAGTCTAAATTCTCCCAGGAAGAGGACACCGAATTTTTCATTTTTTCCTGTGGGCTGTGTTGTCCCCGCTCGTGGGAAACACCCCGGGAGGCTCCCCCTAAGGCAACATCTGGTCAACCCAAGCACCCTCTTGCCTCTGGTGAAGTCAAGACCTCAGACTTGCAGTGCAATTTAAAGCTTCAAGCCTGTGTTCAGTCTTTCCTACTAAATGCTGTGCTCGGAAAATTGTTGCCTTCATCGCCGTGCAAAGAACGGAAACCTGGAGGAAGGCTCAACTATATGTACTTTTACGTGTGTCAAACTGTGTGTGTTACTCAAGACCACTCATAGTCATCTCACAGCTGTAGATTTGCATACTTGTTCATTGCTTGGTCATACATAGGGTAAATAGGAGACTCTTAGAGACATATCAATTATAGCATTGAACTGGAAAAAAATCGTGTCGCGTCGGTGCAGCGCTGCCGTATTTTCTTTACCAATTTCTGGTAATGTCCAACCTTGGCCCGACCAGTGAAACGCGCAAGCGAAACAGGCAAGCATGACAGTCGGCGTGTCGGTCCGGGTGCCGGCAACACTGTGCAAGATGACAGTCTCGATGACAGTCCGCATGACAGTTACGGTGACTGCACATGACAAAAGGGAAGATGACATCAACTTGTCCGCCGTGCAAGCCTCTCTCCGAGATTGTCCAGCTTGCCGGACCGGAGACAGGCTTGCTCCGAACCTAAGTTAGCTTGTTCCGAACCTAGGGGTCAAACAGCTCTACAGATATCACACGTGTGCAGAGTGATCCCATCAACTTTCAAACCGAAAAAGGCAATATGAGTGAGTCTATGTGGATATGGTTATTTCGAGCAAGAGTCAAAGTGGAAATTTGGGTGTACATGCCTGTGTTCCTTACCAGGGCCATTGCCACTGTTAGGATCAAAGCCTCCCAGCCCCAGCCCCCCAGCCTGAGCCAGCCCAAGCCCTGAGCCAGCCTGAGCCCCAGCCCCGAGCCAGCCCCAGCCCCAGCCAGAGCCCAGCCCCCGAGTGTACATACCTTCAATAATATTTGCTTTACTTAATACTACTGTGAATCCACTCAAAACAAACACTTGAGATGAGCGTGCAGATTCATCAAATCTGGAACACGACTGCCTTTAAAGCTGCATCTAGCAAAATCTTCCAATCTGTGACGGTTAGCTAAGTTTCTTTTAGAATGCCGACCGCAAGCCGCCGCGGCAAAATAGCAAAAGGTAGCATATCGGTGTCCTGAAACATTGTTCCGCCTTTGTTCACAAGCACGGCACTTTCCTGGCTGATGTGCCGGGCTTGGGGGAAAAGTGCCGTGCATGCTGCAGAATGTACTGCCTTGGAATGAATGTGCCGTAGGAGTTTCGTTGATCCCGTCGATTAATGGATCCATATAACTAGGCGGGTAGTCAAATATGTCCAGGTCCCTCCTAGAATGTCCTTGTACCTTACTTTAGACCACTATTGGGTCTATTCATTACGCCACACTCGTTCAGTTCCGAATGTCGAGTTTGCCTACATCACCCCGCTCCAGATGAGTATATTTACATCCCCATATGTGTCCAATATCCAGCTTAACCGTTCACGATAGTCCCACTGGACCTCTACTACAACTATAAATGTATCAGGGCTCTCAATGTGAGCCGGAGCAGTGTATTTGGCCCGGTGGTCAACTACCCCGACCATTACCTTTTTCGGCATGCCGACAAAGAAAAATCACATCGACGTCAAAAGGTCGTGTAAATTCGCCAAATCTGTTCCACCGATTCCTAGGATGTGTGATTTCGTTCTTAGTCTCCCAGACCCCACTTAGGTCCTCGCTTCCCTTGAGCCTTAAGAGAAAAATACCAAGGTACTTCTCAAACAAAAAACTTTGCAAAATAAATTTACTTCATGTGTTGGATCACAAAAAATTAAAATAATAGTTGGCGTGAATAAAGCACCAGCTTGAGGGGCATAGAAAACCATGTGGGTACAGTGGAGGAACAAGGGCTGCATGGAGGGCCATTTTTCGGGACTTGGAGTGAACAACAACAGGATGTAAAAGTTATAACCATCGCTCGCCGCCGCAGAGAGGCTACCACGGACCCAGAGAAATTGTCATGAGCAATAAAATTATTAGCGAAGAGGAAGTGAGGGGTGTGCGATGCAAAACAGAGGACTCTGCGACTGTCTGACTGGCGGAACTCGAGTTGAGCTCAGTCATGACAGTACCGCACAGACGTGAATTCTTCAACAACTCGGATTCAGCTAGGACGACGGGCACGCCTCCTTTCGTGTATTCGACTTCAAGGTAGCCGCCCGAGGCAACGACAAATTGCCGGCAGCCGATTACACTGCCGGCGTTGAGTTAGAAATACTTGGGAGATTGGCGGCGCACGCACTCGATCGTCACCGTCCCTCGGTCCCAGGGCGACTTGAAAGCAATGTTCAAGTTCTGCGAAGGGGTGCCGATATTTGTGAGGATCGTGATGACATCACCCTTTTGGAAAGCCAGGCTATGGTTGTCCGTCGCAAGAACCTTCGTGTCCTGGGACGCCCAGTCAGTCGTATTGGTCAGGAAAGTCCGCAGCTATGAGACGATCAGACAGGGTACTATGGGATGAGTAGCAGTCAATACCTGATTGAGAGTGGAAATGAGTTGATACGACGAGGTATCGTTATAATTGCTTGGCCACAGCGGCTCGCGGTTGTACTGCCAAGTGTGAGGCGAGAGACGCAGGGATGTGCAAAAAAACAACGCACGGGATCGGAAGAACCGTTGAAACCTTGCTCTTGGCCATAATACACGATTGGGATGCTGCGTAAGATTGTCAGCAGACGCTGATGATAAGAGACAGCTACTCGCCCATCCGAGAGGAAGGTGAATGTCATGGCATTACTACCGGCAAGCGACATGGTCAGATTGGCGTAGCTAGCCGACATCAAGACTCACTAAAGACTCTGCGGATCGACCGACAAATTATGCCAGCGTGGTAAGTCCTGGTTTCCAAGGTTAGTCATTTTTTGATAAGAGCCAGTGGGCAAACCTGATTTTCCAAAAAAGTTCCCAGTCTAAGAAATGTATCAGTAAATGTTAAAGCCGAAAGACCAGTAAACCAACACCGTCGTGTCCTGTGCACCATCAAACAACGTTTAGCAAACCACAATATTTCACATTCAGAGTGTGGCCTACCGTATATGTTGTTTTCGACTGGGACAGTACGTCGGTAAGCGCACTCATGTTTTGAGGCCCAGGAAGCCCAAACGCCGCGACAAGGGCATAGTATAGTGGGTAATTAAGTGTCGAATCGAGGGCGTCGGGGCCTTGGAATTCGGCCACATTTCTGCGGGGCAGTCAGTCACAGCAACGGGTCGATGGAAACGAGCGTACGGGACGGCCGGATCGAACACCTCGCCCATGCAGAAAACGCCAGCGCTCTTGGAGAATCCAGGCCAAAAGCTCTTCTTCACATGCCTATTCGAGGATAAGCGGCGGACAAGGCACTTGCAGGCCTAGAACGTACTGAGCAGCATCGATGCGAAGTCCGTCAATCGAATAGGTCTGAACAAGATCTGCGATCCACTCTGAGTACTTGGAAACCACCTCTGGATTCTCGGTGTCGACATCAGGTAGTGGAACGGTCGTGTCACCAAGCCAACACTGTTGCTCGCTCGTAAGATTGGCAGAGTCAACCTGACAATACGGGTGATATAACGACTGATCATGGTCAGCGCCAACGATCGGTTGTAGGTTAATAGAACGCACCTTGTCCTTGAACATGTACGTCGAAAAGTCGATGTTTGTTATTGAGGTTGACATAACGTTGTTGACCACCACGTCGACCTTCATTTTTTTTAATTAATATTCGTGGTCCGGAAGGAAGGAATGAAGTGGGTTTCAACTCCAACGAGGGGGAGCTTACCATGAGATACCTATTAATACGAAATGTCAGCTTGAATTGGAGTGACAAGTTGAGTGATGTGCGGACATGTTCCTCCGGTGAACCTCTGCTGAGAGAGCCTTCAGATTATCAGCAGTGCCGAAGCGGTCGTTCAGTTGGGAGAGATCCGCAGACCAATAGCCGTGATATCCGTCACCGTACGCAGACCTGGGGCCTTGGTAGTTCTGGTTAACGGGACTGATCGAAACTGGGAAGAATTAGGAAACTAAGCAGAAGGTGGAGCGGCCGGCGCACTAGCTGTGAACCCGGCGTTCTGGATGTAGTCGAGGTTCTCGCGGATAGAATTCCATGTGCCTCCACACCTAGAAATTAGTTGAAATCGTGTAAATGTCTGCGACACTGGCCAGTGCTCACCATGTCTGTTGCGAAAGGACACACTCGTTGACCACGGCACCAGGCGAAAGAGCAAAGCGGTCCGTGATAATCCTACAGCAAGGTTGGAAAACACCAAGAATATTACAGCGCGTGGACCCACTGGTATATACTGCGGGTCTGCGGGGAAGGTTTAAATAGTGCGTGGGCGGGAAAAAGCAAGTGGACACACACCTTCCACTGCTCAGCAGTAGCCGCTAGTGCGGGTCGGAGCTCGGAGGCCAACAGGAAGAGAAGGAGCGATGGGAGCATTTGAGTAAAGACGGCGCTGGTAAAGAACGACGAGAAGACCAGGTAACGAAAAGGTGACTTAAGAGAGGGAATGTTCGCAGAAGAACGAATTAGTTCGAACGAAAATCTGCTGCGCATGTACATCATGATAGGAATCAGTCTGAAAATAAGTGCGCGCCCAGAGAGACGGGCGCACGTTGTCGACGTCCATCCAATGTCACGCCGGAGGGGGCGTAGAAGTCCAAGGGCCGCAGCAACGTGCTTTGCCTTGGCACTGGGAGGAGTCTTAGTGGGGGTGTCCGCCACCATGCACTGAGCCCTTAATTCACTTTTTCGACCCAGTGTCAGAAATTTCTCCAGCGGGTACCCCTTGGGATCGCTGATTTTCTGAACCTCTCTCGTGCCCATTGAGGACTAATTTTCACACTTCGAAAGCGTGCGGAGAGTGTCTCATCGACTTGGAGTCATCGTCCTCTTTCATTGCTTCAAGCCGACTCGGAGTCTTCCGAATTCCCGGCCACGACACTTGTGGAAACAATCACTTGGTTCCCTCATTTTCTCGCCCTTTACCCATCTGAACTTGACAAGAACAGCCTCCAGAGCAACTCCAGAGTCAATATCAAAGACGATGAATCACTTTATCTTCTGTGCTTCTACCGGCTTATTGCAGCATTTCAAACGACGCCCACTTGACGCTGGGTGGAAATACAACAACGCAAAGGTCGCCAAGGATTGCCACTACAGTATCTTTCGAAAAACCATGCCGGAACTCCTCTATCAGGCTTATACGTTCCATCGAGGCGCCGATCAAAATGTCGCGGCCAAAACGCAGACAATTCGTTGTTTTTTGGCCTAGTGCGCGCCTCCGCCTATGCTGCCAAGACAAGCCAAGACCTCATTACTAACTTTAACGCCTGGATAAACATCTTCCAAAAATAATCAACCCTTAGGATCCCACGCAGCGACGCCCAAGAAGTGACCTGGTACTTGCGCCTACGTAAGAGGTTATGATGCCCTCCAGTGAGTCACCTCATCGTTCCTGTATCTCATGCCTCCCTTCAAAGCGGACTTGCCCAGAACCAGTGCCCAATTTCAGGGAACGGAAGTGATCTTCGCCATTTACGGCTGTGATGCTCACACGTATACTGACATGCTTCTGCGAGGGCGGTGATGAATTCAGTTCACACGGTGGACAATCAACTGTCACTTGCGATCCGAGTTTCCGCGGTCATCGAAGTGACGTCTGAACTGTCATTTGCTTAAATCCGGCCACTTACCCCTTTAGTCGAGCGTGGATTTTTCCGTGGCCACGCTGCAGCCTCGTGTTTTGGCGGCATTTTCCTTTTCGGTACAGACTGTGAAAATAAATAAAAATTGTCTGGATTATCAAGAGACAAAGGTTAGCTACAAAAACTCTACGTAGCTACAGGAAAAATAAATAAATGCAAAAATTAAATGGCTAAGTAAGTATTGGCGCGTCAAAAAGAAGAAAAAAAATTACACGGATTCGTTGCCGTTGCCAAAGATTTCATCCATATCAACATCGTAAACTGCAGCAAATTGGGCCTTGGTGTCCTCCTGCCCTTCGTCCGAAACAGAGGGCTCACTGTACTCCTCCTCGTCGTCGTCCGAAGCGCTCTGCTGGTCAATGAAGGAGGTCATGCTGGCGGCGTCAGACAGTTCGGCCTCTTCATCACTGACCTGGCTGCCAATGCTGTCTCCCTCACCTTCGTCATCAGCGTCAGAGGAGTCATCGACACCCTCGCCCGATGCCTCGGCCTTGGCTTTCCCAAAGCTAAGATCGTAGTCGCAGAAGACTGTTGCACCATAGTAGTGATGGCAGGGTCCCGTTCGGGAAATCGGTTCGAACCTGAACCGGACTGAACCGAACGCAAAGTTCAGGTTCAGGTTCAGCAAATTGCTGAACCTGAACGCAAAGTTCAGTTCGGCGTTCGGGCAGGGGGCATTTTTGCCGAACATGTTCGAACCCCGAACCTGAAGCACCAAGATGGAAACACTTTTCAACAAATTTATGCCTATTCTGGCGTCATTTATGTGGGAATTTTAGCTCCCCATCATGATCCGATGTCCCTATTTGTTCCGGATGTCGAATGGGGACGGACATGAGCTTTTTGAGTGGAGTGACTGTGCGTCACAGTCAGTCACACATATAATTGGCACTAACATATCGGTTAGATGTGCTTGCGGCGCTCCTGGGTTGGAATCCATCAAGTCAAGTACTCTGTGGCTAACACCTACAGCAATTGAGATTTTTTATGCACTATATTTGGCTCCCAGCGGGACAATTCTTTTTTTTCAGGTTTGAACGTGTTCGAAGGCCAAACTGAACCTGAACCTGCGTTCAGGTTCGAGGTTCGGCAGTTTGCCGAACCGGACCTCAGGTTCAGGTTCAGCGTTCGGGAAAAGGTGCCCTGAACCTGAACCAAACCGAACTTTGCCATCACTACACCATACTTGGCAGTCAATTCCGCAATAGACAGGGTGTTGTCGCCACGGCGGGAAAAGAAGTCGGTCGAGTCGGGGACGAGAGTGACAACGAGTTGCGCCTCAATTTTGGCCTGAGCCTGGGGAGGTCAATTGTTGTACCAAGTGGGGTCGTAATATTGGATTGGCATGCCTTTAGGTATCTAAAGAGATTTATTGTTAAAAAAAATGGGAGACGATGGAAAGAGATAAGGATCTTACCTCTTGAAAGTAGCCAGGGCTACGCTCACCAAAGGCTGGGACGCGACGTCGAAGACGATTGTTGGCGGCACACGTCTTGCCGTCTTGCAGGAGGTCTTTCACCATGAGATGTTCCACTGCCCGAATGACTTGATCGGCAGCTTGAGACCTCTCCTCATGTGCAAGGGCCTGGGGACCTTTCGAAGTGCTTTTGTCGTCAGAGGTAGCCTTGGGGGAGAACATGAGCTTGAGTCTTTTGGGGATTGTCGCGTCTTTCAGGTACGCCGCTCGTGACACATGGAGCTGGAAAAAATGAGTCGTTGAAGATAATTGAAGCATAACGGAGAAAACATACGCGGAGACGAGCCTGAGAGATTTTGTTTCGCTCAGCAGTGATTTCGTTGCCACCCGGCGTCTGTATTTCCACCTTCCACTTGCCGAACATGTAGCGGTGGACAAAGTGGTCATACAGGCGGAGGAGCAGGGCAGAGTCTTTGACAAAGCGGGTGTCCGGATGGAGGAAGTTGAAATATGTGCCGCAATCAAGAAGCGAAATGTGTCGATGGCGCACATGCACATGGCCGAGTTGTATATGGAATAGGGGCTTTGGGTGAAGTCGACTGCCCAGACGTTGATGCCGAGTTTAGCAAGGTAAGCCTTGACGTGGAGAATGGTGCTTTCTTCCAGTTGGCAGAATGCGTGCACAATCCGGTTTTTGGAGCAAATAGACTCTATAACATCAACACCGACCTTGACACAGAACATTAATTATGGATCAGACAAGGTAGCAGATCCAAAAAGTCACTAACCTTGACCTGGCTGGGGTTAATAACCAGGTGCCTGTATTGTCCCGTTCTCTTCAGGTCGGCAACAGTAGCACCTTCAAACCGGAGTTCAAATCGCTTGACAATGTTGGCTAATGCCGACGACAGAGCACTGGCTGAGTCCAAGCAACCCCAGAGAAAACGGATCTGCGTTTGAAAAGTGGTCTAGCCGCAGATCAGCTACTAACAGAAGAATCCGAGAATGTACATACCTTGAAGGACTGAGCATCGTCGTCCATATCGCCTTTGAGCATCTGATGCTCAGTGAGTTTTCTGACAATGGCTGTCTTCGTTGCCTTCTGGCTTCACCTGTCTTTGGTTCTGCTCTTGTCGTTAGATGAACTCGACGAGCCACACAATGAGTTCGAGGACGAGCCGGGCGGGTTGGGAGATGAACGAGACGAGGTAGCAGACCCACGAGGCTGGTTAGAAAACCCACAAGACGGGTTAGGGGATGAAAGAGGCGGCTTGGACGATGAAGCAGGCCTCGAGTCTTGGGGGGTCTTAGAATGACGAGGAGTGTGGGACTTCTCCGCCGTCGCTGGTGTAGCTGGCTGGGTGGTGGACTGAGACTTCGCTGAGCTTGGCTGACGGGGTCACGGGTACGTTCGTGCGCTGAGTTGCCCAGGGATGTACTGATAGGACATGAGTTGAAGAACAAAGAAAGTCGATCAGAACTACAACGCACCGTTCAAGACGCTCAAGCCGAGCGATAGTAGCGGCAACCTTCACAGCAAGCCCCTCGTTCTGAGCACACGCGGCGTCTCTTTGAGCTGCCACAGCATTCAAGTCGTCTTCGATTGAAGCTTGGTACGCCGCCATCTCCGCCTGGATATCGTGGTTATAGTCAAGGCGTACTTGCTCAAGCATCGCACTGAGCTCGTTATGAGAAGCTAACAAGGCCTCGACGTTCACAGGTTGTTCAGGATGTCCACCGGCAGCGACTGGGTTGTCGTAATAGCTGCCAGCAGCGACTGGGTTGTCGAGATAGCCGTTCGGAGTGACTGAGTTGTCGAAATAGCCACTCGTATTGAAGGAGTTGTCGTAGGCATCGCTCTGGGCAACGGCCGAGGCATCTACGGCGAAAGGTGGGTTAGTCGGATCCATATTGCAGACGAATTGGAAGCGATGGGGTTGGGCTCGATAGATCGGAAGTGCGAGAGGTGCGAGAAGGAAGTTAAGTGCAGAGTCAAGAATCAGTGCTCTGTTTTATAAGATTGATGGACAAAGAATATACTCATTTTGGTTCTGAATGCACGCTTTCTTAACAACCGGTGTCTTTGTTCGTTGTGAATGGAGGCAATGACCGGGGGATGTTAATTCCTGAGGCACGCGTTTTCAGGTGGGGTCTGGGAAGCTGACGCCAACGTGAAGTTGGCAAGACTGCGAGCGCAAAGCTCGCAGCGCCCCACACGACAGTGAGGCGGGAGGTGGATCAGGCTGAAGTATGTGATGGATGATCACGGATTGTGAGTCACATGAATCACGCGACTGCGGACTTCGCATTTCTCCAAACTTCCTTCACCTTCACCTTCATTGGCCTCATGCCAGTGCATTTCAAACTTCATTGGCTTCGCACCCGTGAATCATTGCCTTCATAATCGCGCCAGACACTCTGACTGAAGAAAATGGATTCGGAAATGGAACCGCTCACTATGAGACTCATGGACCGCAGTACATATCCTTTTGAACTGGAGAGTGAGCGTAATGTGACTCACGATAGATGCCTGGAAGGTCAAGGATGCCCCCTCCATCGTTGAAGGTGTCAATCTTCTCAAAAATCAACGAACAACAGAAAGAGTTACTATTGGTGCATTTGACGGAAGGGTCGCCGCATATTTCGTGGTGGGGCATGCATCATATTTTGTCACCACAAACACGCGCTACGTCCCTTTCATGCCCCCAACTGACCCCAAAAAAAATCATGGTACAACGGGATATGCGCTATGGGCCTGATGATCCTGTCCTATGGCCCCAGCTATACACCAACACCTTCTGCCATCTGGCGGCCATACCCAAGGACCCTACCTCTGCTCAGGGTCAGCAGAAATTTGGGGTAATGTGGTGGAACCCGGCCCACGACGATTTCGTCTGCCCGAAATCGGGACTGACCCTCACCCGTGGTCTTGGTAGACTCTGTCTCAAACGGTTCACAAAACTTTCGGACCTTGTCCACGCGCTCATCGACGAGTATGAGCAATACTTGAAATCTCTCCCCGCTGGCACCACACTTTCCCCGCTCTTCCCTCGACTGGTTCAGAACCTCTGCCTGAGTTTGGAGCATCTAAGAATCCTGACAACCTACACCCGAATGCGACTTGGTGTCGTTTCTGTGCAGCGTGAATATCTTGAGCTCACAGGGCTGCTACAATACATGACGAAGTGCAAGCCACGCATGGAGGGCATCAAGGACCTCAACGCACACACCGCCTATCCCAACGACTGCATTGGCTGCTTCACCCAGGATCCCCGCATTGCCCAATGCATGCCTCCCGTGCTGGTTCCTCCAGCCTCTCCAAGCATTGTCAGATGAGAACATCTTGAGGGTAGTCGCACCCTTTGTGGCAGCTGACTTCCTGGAGATGAATCCAGCTGCCAGGTTCTCCCCAGTAGCAGCAACAGATCAGCTTGACAACCGCCTGCGTCTGCTGCACCGCTGCACGCAGAATACGCTGTGGTATCCGTTTGCAGCTGCCAGCCCAAACATCGCTAGCACTTCTCTCACTGGGAGCCCAGATGTCGCTAGCACTTCTGGGGCTGGTACTTCGGCCTCTGGAACCTTTCGAGGCGGGCGGCAGAGGTTCCTAGTCGGAAAGTGTCGGTGTCGGGATCACTGTGTGAGTCTTTACATTTTTGAGCTGGCTTGGAGAATCAATCAATTGTGTCACAGATGCCGCAGCGCGAGCGCAGGCCAAGGTGAAGAAGGAGGCACAGGGGCCGAACCCGAATGCCAAGGTGGCCCATGATAAATTCTTGCCCTTCCAACACCCAGAAATGCCGACACCGATCACTCCCTGGGCCGATGCACTTAAGGCAATTGACAGAGGTCGCCCCCCATCCTGTGGTATCGACCTACCCCAACACTGTGTTTTGCCAGAGCCCGCCCTCGTCGTTTCTCCTGATGAAGAACCCCACTGTCGCATGTTTTACCACCACTACCGACTGTTGCGTGACGCACTCATGTTTCGCCTTGCGGATCCCAATGTGCCCCCTGCGCTGCTGTCCACCCAGCAGTGGCGAGATGTGCTGCAGGGCAAAGTTGTCAAACAGGGCAAGACGGGTACTCGCGCGCAAGCACCCCTGCGCTGCTGTCCACCCAGCAGTGGCGAGATGTGCTGCAGGGCAAAGTTGTCAAACAGGGCAAGACGGGTACTCGCGCGCAAGCACGCAGCGTGGGCTGTTGTGGCCTGCCTTCCAAGCGTGCGGTATCGATGTTTTGACGGAATTTCCAGTACCGCTAGAAGCAGTCCCAAGAATGTGTATGCACACTGTAAAGGAACTCTTGTGGGAGCTGGCGGAAATCAATTTCCGCTACAAGTTCCTCGCTCTGGATGCGTGCGCTTCTGGGCTGGATCGACCCGACGAGTGTTGCAGGTGTTTTGCGGGAGAGGGACTGATTGGGCTGGATTTCCGCGGAGCCAACGAGGACTGGCAGCACTGGGGGCAATGGACCGCCTGCCTTATCTCCTCTGCGCAGCGGGTCTCATGTGTGACTGGTCGGTTCCTTGCACGCGCCCCAAGGAGATCGACACTGCAGAGGAGCGTACGGAGTCGGAGTGGGATGGCAGTACTGTCTGCCAACTGGAGCGGAAGGTCGCCCAGTACTACACCCAAAGATTCTACGAGCTCTTTAGGCGAGCGGCAGTGTCTGCATGCGCCTGGAGCACGAGATAGGTTCTTGAAATTCCCATTACTCACGATGTATTCGCAAAAATAATATATGAATGTATCATAGGCAATATTAATGTATATATGCTGAGTTTTTTGTACTGCATGCTAATAACAGAGCTTTCTTTTATTTTCCTTTTGCCTGAGCTGAACAAAGCCGAGGCGGGAATGATGATTTTTTTGTTTATTATGAACAAATGAAGATGTTATTATTTGTTATGAACGACATCATCCTCATTTGACTCTCACATGTGCACCAACTTCGCGTTGGCACTCACTCAACTTTGAGTTGGGTGTACCTGCAACTTCGTGTTGTTCCTATGTACTGATGCTTTCTATACTAGGTCTCTATCGTGCCTTCATCCACCGATGTTAATCTCGGTCCCACAGGGGGCAAGAATAAACGCACTTGTCATAGCCGCATCCGACACGCAAACGTCCTGGCAGAGTCCCTGCCGAGGCCTCGTTGTGATCCCCAAAAATAAATTGATCTGTGAGGCAACTGTGGTTCTCGAGATTTTCGTAATGATCGCTGTCACCGTGTGACTCACAGTACTCTCTTCACGCCTTCATCTCTCTCTGTCTACCGCTAGCTCTGACCAGTAAATACTCACATTCTGACACACTTTATGCATGGTTTTTGATGCCAGATGCACTGGAATGGGAAGAAATCGAATTGAGGACGTTATCGGTCTCATCGGATGTGTCGCAACTCGCAAGCCTTGAACCTCGCTGGCAACTCCCTGCCTCACAGACACCATCACCCTTGCTCTGGACCGCTAACAATCCCCCTGGACTATCTTCTCTGACATGGAATGGCTCTCTCAGACTATCTACACTACCGCTGGATGCCAGATGTGACTTGCGACGGCTCTGGATGTTGTGTATGAATATATCTCGCCGCATTCAGTCTCGCACCAATGGGTGCCGATGCAGTGTCTGCGACTAGTTTGATTCACACAACACCAAGTAATCCAGAGTCGGTGGCGACTCTACGACCACCTGTCCGGCTTGAGCCGGACCGCGATCCGAATTAGCTAATTCTAATTTTGCACATTTCTTTCAGGTTGTCCATCAACTTCTCACTGCTACAGCCAACCTTTCCTCTGGTCCTGCACATCTCTCAACACTTCATTCATCCTTTGTTAAACGACCCCCAACTGCAATCCAAATGGAGGGAACCCTGAACTCGAAGCGCAAATCTCCCGCCGGCAACAATACCTCGAGCACAAAGAGAGCACGCAGATCGGGCGGAAAGAGCAGGGCTCCTGATGCGGGAGGTACCAGTGGGACTAGTACTGGTTCGGGAGCCGACTCCACCGCCGCCGACGGTTCGGGGGGGCAAGATGCAGAGAACAAAGGGATGGGTGTGCGCAGGAGGAACCCGCACGGGATAGCCCCAAGCGACGTTGATGAGGCGGCAAAACCAACTCAGGTATGTCTACTCTTACCTCTCTATCCTGCACATTCTCACCATGTTCTTGATAGCGGGCGCTCCAGCGCCACATTCGCATGGCTGCAGGCCTTCTCACCGCGGACATGGCCCTTGAACCTGCAGACAGTATATCGACCATTACAACAAACGATTCAACGAGGCCGACGACATAAAGAAACCAGACAAAGATGCTCAGAAGCGTGCAGAGAGGCTCATCCACGACGCAAAGGTTATTGCGCAGGGTGGGGATGAACCCGGGCATTTCGGTCAGATTGCGAAGGACATTTCGCTCATGCCAGCGGAACATATCGCATTTTTCTTCGCTACTGTAACTCGGGCGGGGCTTAAGGCCTTCCATCCCGATGTTTTCGGTCCCACTCACTCAACCTACAACAAGCTGCACCGGCACTTGGCCGTCTCCACCTTCCAGGCCATCACGGGATGGTATGGATATACAGCTTTGAAGGTTTCCTTGACTGTCGCCCAGGATTATCACCTGCTCTGCGACATGTATGACAACTTCATGGCGAACAACAGTCACAAGGAGAGCAACACTCCCGGGAGTCTCTCGAGGCACTCGTCCATTCTAATGCTGACAAACGTCGCACTCAGGTGTGTATTCCTCTGGCGCACACACATTTTATCTGGGTTACTCAATTTACTGCAGCTTCACGACAGGCGCTACCAGGAGGCAAAATCGAAGGGCTACCGCAAACCCATTTTGCGTTTGGTGAAGGTCAAGGCTGTTCATTCCGACGATGAGCGTATCCCAGGCGGTGATGCGAGGAAGAAGAAAGGCCTCAATATCTGCCAAAGGATGGCTGCAACCCAATTGTCACCGCTTTCGTTCGCGAGCTCGATGGGGCCATTTTGAAACACTGTCAAGGACTGGACATCCTCGGGACCGATCGGAGGTCCGAAGGTTCCTGCTAACCGGAAGCGAGTGGATAGCAAGAACATGTGAAGATTTCGGAGTCGAGTCGGACCTCCGAGGTTCCTACCAACAAGCAAGTGCGAGTGAGTGAGGTGGATTAGGACTTCACAAAGTAAAACTTCGTGGATGAACGATAAGTCCCATCCGGTCGGAACCGACTCGGAATCCCGAGGGGTTTAGAGCGGGCTTGGCTTCAGCTCGTGCGCTGCGCCTTTCTCTATGCCCAAGGCCCGATTTCAGAAGGATAAGACAGAGAGGATGAGGGCCGAAGATAGAGCACAATCTTAGTCGATATTCAGGCTGACTAGAAGCGAGAGTACATCGAGCTATTTAAATGATATTGTAGTGTAATTAATCATCGGAGGCCGATAGGCTCCGCGATGGGAATGAGTATGTAGCAGTCAATGCTGTGTCGGCGGACGTTGGAAGGCCGAGGACGCCGACAAAGAAAGTCATAGTGAATCATAGGGAGTCTTGAGCATATGGTGAATGAAGTAGCCAATAAGAATGGGGACGTTACGATTCGGTGATTCTCGGAGGCCGAGGGAGTCCGATGTCACGGTACGTGACAGTCAGAAACAGTACGAACCAATAGGAGCGTAAGTATTGTGAAGAGAAACAAGATAAATCCGGAGGCCGATGGAATTCCGGGTTTGAACGAAGCAAATAGAATAAATGGGAGGGATGAAGTAGAATGAAGGCAAAGTGCTGAATGCCAAGGGAAATAATACATCGGATGTCCGATGGAATTCCGAGGGAAATAGTGAATCGGAGTCCGATGGAGCTCCGAGGTCACGGTACGTGACAGTATCCCCCCCTTTAGCGCCGAACCCTAGAGGCACAAAACGGCTCAGCACAAAAGTGGATTGTGGTAAACAATGTGCGAGCTGAAATGGAGGCCTTCTGACATGCCCGGGGGAAGAATGAAGGGAAAGCCGACAAAAGGAGATGGAAGAGGGAAAGCAGGACCAGTCGGGGGCCGAGATTGGCGAATAACCCATCAGAGATGATGATTTCGCAGCCGGAGTACTCTGCTAAGTGTTGACTGGAGCTCGGGGGTCCGAAGCGAAATTGAGCAGTGCTTCAAAATAAAACACTGGGGGGTATTATCCAAATGGATCAGAAGATAACCACGGAGACCGCCCATCAAGGATCGGGGTTTGGAAATCGCCATGGGTGCACCGCATGTTACATTCTCTGCATACCACCCTGAGTGGATATAGCTAAGTGCTGCAGGTCAAAGGTTGACACTGATGCATATGGTCAAGTCGGATGTCCAGCGGAGCGCAGCTGTCGGAGCCCGACGGAATCCGGAGGAGGGTATCGTCGGAGTTGACAATCATACCACATGTAAGAAAGCTCGCTGAGAAGAGCTTTGTAAAGTCTCCAAAGAAATACAGAGGGAAGAAGTTGGACGCCAGCGGAATCGTGATAGTGGGGAAAGGTCCGGACTATGTTGATAATTCAAGAGATGACTGGTGTCGCAGTAGCGAGTTCTCTGCCGGGGGACAGAAATATCGGGTCGGTCGTCCGGGATACGGGGTGTATGGATGAAGCAGAAAGATGGTAATAAGTCCCGGAAATGTCGTAGATGCGTAGAATAGGAATCAGCTCGATGCGGGGGAAGGTGCCGTGTGGGCGTGTAGTACGGGTGCAGTGCGTAGAGGCTCGGGAGATATGAGAATAGAGAGCTCAGATGAAATCCGTTCACTGGCGACGTAGCCTCGGTGGGCTGCTCAGGTCACTGGTCGCGTCGATGGTGGTGGCTCGGGATCAAGAGGGTGATATTTGTCCGTATGTATGTACAAAACAAATATACGGAATGATCGGCAAGGTGCCGAAGGCTAAGCGAGGCGAGGTGGATAGGGGGGATGGCGACGAGCGGTTCATCCCACCCTTCCAGTGTCGCAGTACGGAGTTCGGGGCTGGTAGACAGAATATTGGGTCGGTCGTCCGGGGAATGGGGTGTACGGGTGAAGCAGAAATATAAAGAAAGGTCCTTGGAAAGTCGTCGGCGCGTAGAAGAAAGATCGGGTCGATTCGGGGGAAAGTGGCTTGTGGGCGTGAAGTACGCGTGTAGCACGGAAAGGCTCGAGGGAGGAGATAAACCAGGGCTCGGGTGGATTATCTTCACTGGCGACTTGCTCACGGTGGAGCACTCGCGTCACTGGTCGCGTCGTAGATGGTGGCTCGGAGGAGAAGAGGTATATTTATCAATATGTACGTCCAAAACAAATACGCGGTCCGAAGACCGATGTACCGTAAAGTACGTACGGGGATATGGACAGGGGGAATGGCCACGAGCGGTCCATCCCACCCTTCCACAGCGGCACATCATTATCAGTCTCCTCACCATCCGTGGAGTCGAATGCAAAGTCTAAGTCCATGATGCCTTCCAACTCGGGACAGTAGTCCGGAATGTACTCGTTGTTCGGGTCCTCGCCAACTCGCATATCGATGTCGGAGTCGGAGGATGCAGACTGGAGGGTAAGCTCAGGTATGTTGTCCCATGCTTCAAATAAATCCTCCACGTCGAAGATTGTGTTGGCTGCTACGCGGAGCAAAGCCGAGTGATTGGTTCTGTCGACGCTCTTCACGGGCTCGACACACCAGGCACCATCGTCGTCAAAATCGTCGACGGCATGTGTGTATCCGGAAGCATGTTGCTTCCCCTTGCCTTTCTCGCTCTCGAGCTTGGGGCTTGGGCACTTGGACGATACATGTCCTTTGCCTCCGCAGTTTCAGCATAGCCCTTTCGGCCGCTGGTTTCCATTTCCGTTTCCACTCCCCTTTCCAGATCTCCCAAAGCGTGGCTTGAGCAATGAGGATGAAGACGAGGGCTGTGCGTTCAGTGCAACACCAGTGTCCTCGTGTGATCTCGAAGCTGTGGTGCGCTTTTTCTTCTCCGCTTCAAGACGATCCCATTCCTCGACGGCCAAGTGCATGAGATACGCGGGCGCGAGCGTGATGGCTTGCGCGGACGCAGTATTTCCAGAGGAAATGGTCATACCCGCTGCAGGTGCTGTACCAGAAGCCTGCGCGGCGGCCGTGACAGAGCGCAACATTGGTGGCGATGAGCGCAGCCTTTGCGGAAGAGGTGATCGTCGAGAGGTAACGCTGGTAAGCGCGGGGAAGGGAGTTGATGATCCGTGTCGCATACTGACTGTCCGACAGGGATACACCGACAGCAACGAGACCCAGGTACTTCAGCTTGAGAGTATCCAGGTGTGTACGCACGTTGCCATTCTCGCTGCAGTTACAGTTGTCGAAGTCAGCCTGCATGGACGCAACGACGTGGGCGCTAAGAGCAGTGAATTTGTTGCTGATCCACTCCCACATGTCTGCAACAGTGGCCCTCTCGTTGGCTTGCAAGAAGGTCGAGTCTTCAAGCTTCTGCGTGAGATGGTTGCGCGCTTCGTCCTCGTGCTTATCCCATTCGTCAATATCTGCCTGCGCAGCAGGCGGCGTGGGTCTGGCAGTGGTACCATTAAAATGCCCCCAGAGTGCTTTCGATTTGGCGAATAAGGTAAAGCGCGACGAGAATATGAGCCAGTTGACTCCAGCAGTGTCAAGAACATGAACGCGCGAGATGGAGGTGATGTCGGCGGTGATGGTGGTCACGGTGGATGGGGAAACGGGGTGAACAGGCTAGTATTTCGCAGGGTGAGACACAGGGCCTAATAACCTGTTGAGAACGGAGACTAAATAATAATCTCAGAGTTGTGTAAGACAACGTCTCAATAATTCATACTTAAATAATAATCTGAACTACATGAGTACAAAGATAAATAAAAGGTATATGGAAAAGGCTCACCTCAGAGTTGTGTAAGACAACGTCTGAGGTGCTACTCGAATCGGGGCAGTATAAATACTAAGAGGTCCGATAAATGGAGTAAAATGTGCAGCACGCATTACACTGGATATTCTACAGCTGTTCCACAGTTATGAGTCGAATAAACTAATAAAGAGCCTGAAAGAGTTGAATGGAGTAATGGTACAGTAATAACAAGTCAGAACGAAAGATGAACACGGACATTTACAAGGTCCGATTGACATATTCAACAACCAAATTGACGATGCCAAGACATTCCATGTATAGGTACATGACGACATTCATGACGATATGGCCTGTCAAAGTGTGTGACCAGGACGCAGCGAGGACGATGCAAGTGCGCCTAGGTTGCCGTTATGACAGGTGCGTCTATATTTGCCCCCTGTGCCCTATGCAATGAATCCACGAAAATTGTGATCGCCTGGCTGATGCCAAATGTCCCCTTTGGCCGCCGATAATATGGAACATGGGAGATGATGTGACGAGGCTCGAGGATGAGCTGAGGTTGTGGGCGCAGTTGCTCCGAGTACTGCACAACACATGCAAACCGTCGATGCGTCAAACATGGTGATTTTGCAACATCCGTCGGGCTCAGATCCATATGGGGCTGGACGACAATGAAGGTCCGACACTGTCCCTGAAGGGCTTGCGTCCATATGGATCGGATATACCCAAAGTCTTTCCGTCCAGTCAAGGGATGACGGAAAGAAATGGAACTGTTGCCGTGATTTTGTTTGAAGGTGGAGAACAGCTGTGTTGTATGGGTGAAATGGGTGAGTTGTACCGCTCGAGTTGGAAATACGTTAACGCCTGCATCCAGGAGGTCGTATGTGAGCTGGGATGCATCGATATACGGAGGAGAATGAGTCCAATTCCAGTAGCTCAAAATCAGCTCTTCCATCGGCGCCTCGAGTACGACTCCGGACATGTTGCAGGCGGTTTCTTGGGCAGGTGAGAGCTGTTCAGAGTTTTGCGAATTTGTGCTAACTGGGTCTAGGAGTCGCATGGCCTCAACAACGGGAGACTGCCAGTCAGTTGTCTGGATGCTATCACTGATCGACGCAAGCAACCTCCCCCGTCGGCATATTCGGCGAAGCATTGTCAAGTCAAGTTCCCCTGCTTCATGTAAGTTGACAATTGCAACGTGTTAAACTCCAGCTTACACATGTGGTTGTTCGTCTTGACCTTCTGCAGCTTTCCGTTATGGCTTTCATACATAAATTCGCAGAGCTTTGGAAGCGGACCCCACCACTTCATCCGGTCACCATTATGCGTGGCGTAGTGGTGGTTAGGACGAGTTGTGAGACCCGGAAAAAGCGACTGGGAGGTCCGGAGATAGTTGAGATAACTCTCCATGTATTGGTCAGCCCGGGATGGGCTCGCCGTGTATGAACAGACTATGTTTGTTGCACCAATGAGGTCGTGAAAGTTGTCAAGTAACTTGAGGTCCCTTCTCGACGACGAACCATGATACCAGAGCTCGGGGATAATCAAGGGGAAAAAGATGGTGAACAAAACAAGCCAATTGTCGGCCTTCAGCTTCCCGTGTGTCTTCTCTCCCACGTTGGTGGGTGGACGATCAATCCAGGCTGGAATCACGACACTGGCAAGTCCTGCATGGATAATGGCCATGGTGTCGGTATCAAACACGATCTGCGAAGGCCTCTCATTCTCACATCATCCGCCTCGCCGTCATCCTCCTCCTCCTCCTCATCCCCCTCACGCCCTAGCTCCGTCGCATCCTCATGCCCTATCTCCGTCGCATCATCAGCCTCGCTGATGGCCATGAAGGATGCACGGCGGACGATGGAGGAGGCTGGTCCGTCGTTCCTGATCAAACTGTCCCTGTGGAGGTCGCCAAGCTCATCTTCGATGGTGCTGGCGTCTACGTCCATCATGTCGACGTCCATCATGTCCGGATCCACATCGGAGTCAGAGTCGGAACACCTTGAAGCCAGTTGTGCATAAGTCCAAGCACTGTGTGCTTAACTGGGTCGCGGTATGTTATTTTGTTGAGGGGCAAAAAGCGACATCCGTGTTCATTGAAAATCTTCTTGTGAGCGTTTAGTGTTCCTGCAACGAGCCAGGCTTTGGCATAGCGGAGGACCTCCCACCCGCGTCGTGGCTCGAAGTTGGCGTAATCCAGCCGATCGATGTCTGCATACTGGAGCTTGCAAAAGGAGCAAAAATTATGGGACGTGTGACCGGCGCAGCCTAGCAATTTTTTGAGAGCCAGGATGTCGCCAATAGCAGCAATAATCGCAGCCCAGTAGAAGTCGCCATTGGGGTGATTGTATGTCGGGATCATCTTTCTGCGCCACATTTCCTGGAACTGGTCCACAACTGGGTCAGCGAGTGCGGCCATTGTCGTGACGGTGGGCTCCTGGGGAGGTGGTGTCATTCCGAAAAAGTACGTGTAGCCCTCGAGATGCCACATCTCGTAAGGAAGATTGAGACAAACTGCGATGATAGCCCCGCAGGACGCCGACTTTCCGGCGATCTTGTTCATGAAGGGATTGAACCAGTCGATGTAGACGCTGAACACGAGATTATTGGGCTCGGAGGTATATGTTCCCAGACTTTGCCACGCTGGGCTATCCCAAATGGATGACATCCTGTCTGGATTCGGCTGATGGAGATGGGATTTCCGAAGAAACTCCTCCATCCCGGGCCGAGATAGAAAATGTGCCAGCCAACTCTAAAAATTCTGCGTGGAATACAGACGCCGGGGCACGATCTTGGGGCATGCATGAGTTTGTCGTTCCACCCAAAGTGGGGTGTTGCATGGTCTCGAAGCGCCTGTTGCTCGAGCAAGGTAAATCTGTGGAAGGTCCTCGAAGGAATACGCTCGAAAGCAGGTTGGGCAGCAAATAGATCGGTCGATGACTGGTTCAATGGAAAGGTATTTCACTGCGGTTCGTACGTCCTCGGGAATTTTATGGTTGGTGTCTGACGCGGCCACCGTAGTTATAATGAAACCGAGGACCTTGAGAACTCGGTGGCTCGCATCTCTGCTGAGACCACATACAAGATGCAGCCACGCCACGAGCATGCATGCAAGAAAAACGACACGACAATGGGCTGCAGCGAGTCCTGAAAGAACTCAATCAACATTCTACACCACAAAATGAATGGATCCAACCTGTTTCCTCCTCCTGAAGCATATCGTCTTCATTGCCCACGACTCTAAGAGCGGTAGGCGGCTTATGTTCCACCACTGCCGGTGTCTCCGCCACTGCATCGTGAGCCTGATATGATTTAGTATACCGGGTGCCTTCTGATTTCTCTACAGAATCTCACTGGAGGCAATAAACCGTCTACAACAAGTTCCTTCTCCTTCGTGCGGTGTTTCGATGCTGTGGACTTGTGACACCACTTGCCCTTCTTTATCCTCCCATCCTTCATCTCCCAGGTTTGCGCCCCGCAGTCATGAGCGTGGCAACGACACAACATCGTTCTTCTTGCCCTCTGGATGCTCGTCTGGATGCTCATCCGGATCCATGTAGGTGAATAACAAAGTGCACCACTGTAGTACTGAATGTCAAAGACAAAGAGATCTCCCAACTTTGGATCAATCATAGATATGATTGATGTGATTAGATTGTGTCTCACGTCTGTCGCTTGCTTATTCATTCCTTTCGACTCCAAGCTGAATTTCAGACAGATCTATTTCTAGTGCGAGCGCGACCGCAGAGTCTATACAGGGCATTTTGGACCTCGACCGTGGCATCTGCCATGCGCGCATCCAACCAGATACACTTATTAATGCGGTGCATACGCGCGTGCGGCAGGGCGGGACGTCGGCGATATTCATCTGTGACGATGGGATGCAGCTCATATCGGAGGAGGATAGGCAGGAGCGCAGGAGCGCATGGTGTTCTATGCCAATCACAATATCAGGTGTGTGCTTTTCTTCCTGTCCTTCAACTTGACACTGACTGGACACAGACGAGAAGCATCTGGCGGCGCTCGAGGCAGGCGTGTCTGCGGGACACTGAATCGTGATGTGTGGGAGGTTATTGTCGACAGCAGGGTTGGGCGTGGGCTTGATGGCAGAGTAGAAGGCCGAGTTTCGTGGTACTGCACGACAGGGCCGATGACGAGGGAGATGTTGCCGACGAGTTGGAGGCAGAAGAACTGAGGGTGGTGTCGGACGGTGCTTGCCGCGGCGAAGCACTCCCGCCGTTGCCGTTACGAGATTTCATGACACTGCGCACATCGTTTGGCCGCCGATGACGCCGCCGTCTTCTCAGAAGTCCTCTACGCGAACCCATGGTGCCGTTGCGGATGGTCTTCACCCACTTTCATGCTCCTTCAGTCCCCATCGCGCTGGTCCCACCGCTGAACCCACAAGATCGCAAACGGCACTTACGATCCATGTACACTCCAGATGGGATGACGAACCCGATTAACGTGGTCTGCAGCGCATGAACGCCGAGCTGCGCTGACCGTCGAGACACTCTGTACACATATCGCGGCGCCGGGCTATACACCAACGACGTCCACGGGGCGATCTACACCGGGGTGTGTGTGAAGGAAGATGATGTCGAGGACTGGTTTGCTGGCAATCTTAACACGACACAATTGCTCGAGGGCGCCAAAGTGAAGACGGGCCACGCGGGGGATTGGGCTGTACATCGGGGAGGATACAAGAAATGTGAGGGGGGAAAGGACATCATCATTTGGCTTTGCATGTACGAGGCGGATGAACACATCTTGGCCGGTAAGTCTTTCACATTGCAATTGGGTGGTACTGACGAGCGTGCAGACGCTGCTATCCACAACGCCTATATCGCCATGGGTGCACCGCGCATTGTCCGCACTTGTCTCGGGGCCCGCTTCTGCGTCAAGCACCGAGAGTTCTTCTCTCTGGCAAAAATCGGCGGGTTGCACGCCATGGACCGCACCATCCGCGCCGTCCTCGCACACCTCGGCCAACCTCGCGTCCGTCGGTGTGACTTCCTCTTGGCGCGCTGAACGATAGCTGGCTTACCAGCACCCTCAGAAATTTCCTACCGGCGCCTCCCGGATTCGAGGATTTACACCGCGAGCTCTGCTTGGCGCTGACGCGCCATTGAGACCCTGATTCACTATCCTTTGCTGCATGCTATCGAACTAACTAACATACTTTCGACCTACATACTTTACTTTACATTGGCTGTTCGCCCACTTGTAGTGTTAACCTTCAATATTAATATTATTTTCAATTATTTATGTTCCAGCTAACCATTTATACATTTATTTCTTGGACAATCAACAAAGCGGTCGAAAAATAATTTTATTGTATCTAAAAAGGAAATGCCGCCAAAACACGAGGCTGCGTCATGGCCACGGAAAAATCCGAAAGCTCGACTAAAGGGGTAAGTGGCCGGATTTAAGCGAATGACAGTTCAGACGTCACTTCGATGACTGCGGAAACTCGGATCGCAAGTGACAGTTGATTGTCCGCTGTGTCAGATGCTTATCGCTATTGACCATTGTCAGAAATCATCACCCATCTGTCATCTATAATATATCCCACAAGCAAAGATAAAAGCCACTCAGATGCCGGGCTGTGTTTTCGATACTTAGATGATCCTCCTCCCCCACTTGCTGTTGGCCACAACTCTCTGTTTGACTGTCCACGGCGCTGGACCTACCTCTGTTCCCGCTGCGCCCACTGGGTTCAAAAATGTCGTGGTAGACTGGTCCTCGCCCAACATCACCTGGGTGGACGATTGGAACATCGGCTGTCTTCCTGCACTCCGGGTCGCACAGCTATTTTGGTTTCGGGTGCAACGACTAATCGCAGTCGGTTCTCGTACAAGTTCCTGGGTGCGTACCATTCCCACATTTCTCATGCACAAATATGCTCAGGATCAACGATCCAGGAACATCGATTTATGCGAGTGTCGCATGGTCGAACGCTGAGTACTCAGTTACTGTGGATAGCGAGGGACCAACCTATAATGGTGATGGGCTGAACTCGCCAGCACCCAACAACTGCACTTTCAGCTTCCAGATGGAAAACCTCTCCGGCGATTGGCATTTCCTATGGGTTGATGCGCTGGGGCCAAGCACCTTTGGAGAGTCCTGGGCACTGGAGGTGCAGAATCTCGTGTGAGTATCTGCGTCATCTGTGTTTGGTACGACTGAACTTTGGGTCACATTGGCAGTGTAACGCAGAACAGTGAGCAGGCTAAATACGACGGCGGAGGCGGTGCTGGCGGTAACACCAAGATATCGGGTTCTGCTCCCCAAAATGGTGTCCATTCGCTCTCGGTCGCGGTGTTCTGTCTGCTCACTGCAATTGGGCTGCGTATTTGAAGGGGTACAAGCGGTTCCTGGGCCGGGATCCTCTTCTATTAAGTGTTGAACCAATTGGCTGGTTTGTTTTGAAACGTTCTTTGGGACTTTAGTCGACTGGAGTTGGATTGATATTCAAGGGTAACACACCTGTCTTTACCGTGCACTTAGTTGAGTTGATCCAAGCGGCTGCTCAGTGTTACATGCATGCGAAATGTGTGTACTCATGTATATATAGTCTGGGAAGCCTATGACAGATTAACTTGTCATAGTGGCCTTTTGGCTCAGTTGGTAACAATGCTAGCTCCCGGGCACGTTACATAACACTCAGCCGCTTTGCAGCCTTGCGTCCTCTTCTGTAGAGTTGGTGTTCACCTTTCCAGTTCTACTATTGAATTTATTAGTGGATGAAGAGAAGGCTGACCCATGACTGAAGTATATTTGGAAGAGAAGTGATGGTGGGAATTGTGTGCCAGTGCCGAACGCGGAATCAGTCCCGAATCCAAGCTGATATCAACAGCTGGATTGGCCATCTGTTTCTGTAAACTCCGAGTATTCTGTCCAAATGGCAAGTAGAATTTGCCTCAGCTGCCTTGCCATCAATTGAGTGGTCTTGACACAGGTGGAAAAAGCCACTGCAGTTCACTCGCAACTGCAGTAAGCACAGTTGATTGGCAGGTGTACTGCAGTTGATCTGTGGTTATGCTGTGGTTGACCCTGCAGTTGCGAATCACCACGCTCTCTCCACGTTTTTTGATAAAATGATGCCATCATAGATGCCCCATATATGTTCGGAACACCCGCCAGGTCACGGGGTTTGCTGTCATCGCCCAATCACTGTCAGGTGTTGATGTTGCCATGAATGTCAACATCCTCGGATGTCCCATGCCCGTCATCAAGCCGCCCCATCAAAGTCCCCACCGCCGCCGTCGATGTCCACGGCAGACAGCGTTGGAACTTAAGGGGTTAATAAGGGTAAAAATTCTTGTTAAGGCCTTAGGCATTAATTTACCCTTAATATTAAGGGTTTATTAAGGGCTTAACTTAAGGGTGGCTGTGTTTCTTGGCAATTTTTTTCCATGCAGAAAAAGCCCAGAATATAGCACCTTCTTGTGCATTTATAGTCCCAATGACTCCCATATCCTTTTGTGATGTTTCATCACTGTCTTGAACCCCCAATCTTCATTTTTTAGCCCAATGGAAAGGCAGTCATTTACCAAACTCAGAAGACAACATCATCTGAGTTGAAATCACCCTGAGGTTCACAACAGTCATCTCCCTTTTTTGGTTGTCCTGAACTGAAGTGATAATGTCCAGTGCTACAGCAGTAGATTCGTAGCAGCCATGGACAAAAATGCCATCATTAAGGCCTAGTTAAGGCCTAAGAACATCCAGGAGTTTTGTTAAGGGTTAATATTAAGGGCTTATTAACCCTTAACTTAACTTAAGGCTTAACCCTTAAGTTCAACACTGACGGCAGAAGGTCCAATAATAGCACAATTTTCACGGAAAAAATACCTTATATCCCTACCATTTAATTAAATTTATTTAGAGGCAATAGAATATAAAAATCTCAAGTTAGCTACAAGAAATGGTTTAATAACTAAGTGGCGGCGGCCGTGTCATCGTCACATGATGTTTGCAAGCGGACAGCCCCGCCGGGTCACAGGGTTCGTAGTCATTGCCCGATCGGGCGTTGACATCGCCATCAATGTCATCTCCGCCAGCAGTCATCGGATGTTCCCACACCTGTCATCATGCCACCATCACCCCCATCAAAGTGCACGCTGCCGCTGTCAATGTCCATGGTAGAAGGCCCAATAATAACCCAAAAATCACGAACAAAATATTGTATACAGGGCTATTAATTAGAAGGCCATACCATGCTGGTAGCAATTCAAACCTAAAGCTGGGACCTTCCTAAACAGAAACATCATTACATCTCCACCTCTAACAAGAGGGTTTAGGTAGGCTATAGGTGACATTACTCCGAAGTCGAGCTTTGGGCACTTCAAAAATCACATAGGAGAAGTATATTTAGCTATATGCTACAATACTGCATGAGAAGAGGGTAATGTGAAAATAAATATAAACATTTAAAAGGACATGTAGGGCATGCACCTTGAGGTGCAGCAGGGACGGCAGTGAAGCAGAGTGTGCATAAGGTGTAGGGTGCCATCTACGCCTTTGTGTGCATCTTGCCTTTGTCGCTGTGCTCCTTGCACTGCATCTTGCAAGGTGGGCATCTACGTTGGCAGCAGCCACCACCATGGCCGTGGATAAAGTGGCAGCCATGGACATGGATGAGAATGCCAAGCTGGAGCTGGAGATGGATGACGTGGTGGGGACTGCGTGTCACGATTAGATAAGATCTATCGTTCCAACGCCTATCTAAGCGCCCGAGATCTAAGCCCTGGATGACAAAGAGGCTATGACTAAGACCGGCCCGACCCAAGGGATGACGTCATGATGATGTCAGAGATGACGTCAGGACATGAGGATGAAGCAAGGACACTGAGAACATGTGGTTAAGGGTAGTTGTAGTATATATAGATTAGTTCACACGGTTCCCTAGACAGTATAAGTAGAGTAGCTATTACGCTGTTGTAGTTAACCTTTTATTCCATCATTTTTCGAGATCAACCATGAGCACTACCCAATCCCTCTCTTCATACCGAGAGTGGACGCTCAGGTCTTGACTGTGACACTGCGGTTCTACTAGATGCAGGGTAGTATTTGCAAGTAGTGTAGTGTTTGTCCTCTAGAGGGAATGAATTTCACAGCCTCAAGTTGAGAAGGAAAGCTATAGTCTTGTGCTAGTTCAGATTCTCCTGTGTCTGTTTGAATGTTGGTAAATGTGATACCTAAGGTATGTCTGATGGGGGTCTGGAGTTCCCAATAATATTGTTTCGCACTCCTGGTACACAGTGGAATTGTCTCCACTTGCGTAGGAAGCAGTAGGTTGCCCTTTAAGATCCATATCCTTCACCGGATATGTTGATACGATTCTGGGGCCTTCTCGAAAAATAGATGGTGAATTCTGTTCTACAGGCAGAGCTGTTAAAAAGCCTCTGTCGTGATGCGGATTCACTTCGTAAGCCCAAAGGATGTGTAGGTTTATGGGATTGAATGGAATGGACACTATTGGCTCTGAAAGTAAGCAAAAGAATGATGTCCGCAGGCCTCCGATCGTGTTCCACGGTACCATGAATAGTTAAACATAGAAGGCAGATGCTTCAACAGGCTATGTGAAGGATGTGGATAGCTCCTTGGAGGGTCTGCATGCTTCGGAACACAAATATTGCTGATGGGTTTCAAAGTGGAGAATGGTTCTGGGTATTTAATTTGTTTCTGCTCAGTCCTCTGGTGTTAGAGAATATCTGTAATGAAGACTGGCACCGTACTGGAGCTCTTTTTTGGAGCTTTGTGGTATAAAATCTGTTGGTGGGTAGTACCCCTCTGGACGCAAAGAGGACTGAAGTTTGTGAAGTGCCTAAAGGACAACACTTCTGGTGTTTATTCTTGTTCAGAATGGAGGATGAGTAAAGAATAGAGCCCCTGGTAACCAGTGAACTCTATCAATTGGCAGGTTCTTATTATTCTGCTCAAGTCTAGGACTTGTAGCGGAAAGCAGGGGAGTTCCAAGATACTTTCTCCAGATAAAGTGGGTGGTATTTATGCTGTTTGTAAAAGTCCATGTGATTTTCCCTCATCCCGACAACTCCATTTATCTTCCCGACGATTGGGACTAAGTTTCCCTCATTCCCCAGCACGGTTTTCTGTCCCCGCCAAGTCCCGTCCCCCTCCTAGTTGTGCGAAATCGTTGTATAAGCTCGCAGACTGAGTTCTTTGGGCCCAGAACATCCACACGAGGTCGCGGAACAACTGTATTGTATCTCCTGCATGGGGTATCCCTACAAGCCGGCGGACTAAGTGTTTGATCATCAGATTGGTCATAGAAGTCCGCGGAGCAGAGTGACTCTGCAAGCCAGCAGACTGGGTAATTCCTCATCGGACAAGTTGTAGATGGTCGTGGAATGTGTTTCTCATTGGCAGAATGAGCCTGCGATCCAGCGGACTGTGTAATTCCCCATCAGATAGGTCATAGATGGCTGCAGAATGTATTTCTCATTGGCGGAATGAGTCTGCAAGTCAGCAGACTGTGTAATTCCCCATCAGATCGGTCGTAGATGGCCGCGGAATGTATTTCTCATTGGTAGAATGAGTCTGTGAGTCAGCGGACTGTGTGATTCTTGGTTGGACTTGGTTGTAGACGGTCGTGGAACATGGTGGAGTGACTCTGGAGCCAGCAGACAGTGTAATTCTTGGTCAGACTTGGTCGTAGATGGTCGCGGAGTGTGGCAGAGTGACTCTAGAGCCAGCATACAGTGTAATTCTTGGTCATAGATGGTCGCAGAGCGTGGCAGAGTGACTCTAGAGCTGTGTAGTGTAAACAATGAGGCGGACTAAGTGTGGTGCCGGTAGCGGACTGTGTAATTCCCCGTCAGATAGGTTGTAGACAGCCATGGAATGTATTTCTCGTAGGCAGAATGAGTCTGCAAGTCAGTGGACTGTGTGATTCTTGGTCGGACTTGGTCATAGATGGTCATGGAACATAGCAGAGTGACTCTGGAGCCAGCGGACAGTGTAATTCTTGGTCGGACTTGGTCGCAGAGCGTGGTGGAGTGACTCTAGAGCCAGCGGACAGTGTAATTCTTGGTCAGACTTGGTCGTAGACAGTCGCAGAGCGTGGAGGAGTGACTCTAGAGCTGTGTAAGGTAAATGGTGAGGCGGACTAAGTGTGGTGCCAGTAGTATGGCGGACGGTGTCTTGTCTATGCTCATAACGGTACTATTTGAGGGGCTGGTCTGCCTTATTAAGGAATCTCCCTACTGAATGCCAAGAAATGACCATAATATCTTGTATATTTGTATAAAAGGTGTAATGTAGCACTGGGTGTAGTCAGTAGACCTAACCCCCAAAGTATTGGGCTCTGAGTCGCTGCTGGATTAGAGACAGATTTAATAAAAAGAACTTGTTAAGCTTGAATAGCAATAACAGTGGGATTGACTTGAGCATTTCAGATGAAGCATTTATAGAGAGAGTCTTGCTCCCTGCAGAAGTGCTCATCACTGTAGATTTGTAGCCAGCGGTTTGGCTCTATAGATATCTGCGGGTCCACTCTTGTACACCATGGATTAGCAGCAGCACAGTTGCATTTCAACTCCTGGGAGCAGGAGCTTGGAGTTCTGTCTCGCCTGGTTCTTTTTATTCTATAAAAAAGCTAGCATTGCGCGCTGATGAGCTCTGCTCAGTTCTGAGCATGGAAGCATCCAACCCCAAATCCGATCGGAAAGTTCATCGGAAATCCGATCGGAAAGCTCATCGGAAATTTGATCGCAAGTACTAAAAATAGAATCTCCACATCACTGGCGCAACTTTCGACATTTTCGCATTCTGCACGACTTCTGCAACTCCCAAGGCTCCGCAAATGCGATATTTGGATTCCACCTGGCTTATTATATGGGATACATCAACTCTGCATCCATTCTGTGCCCATTATTGGTCTTTCCATGGCATTTCCTCACTTATTTTCGCATTCCGCACACTTAAATCAATGCAGAACCTGTCGGAAAGTTCATATTCAGGTTCTACAACACTGTTTCTACTCACATAAAAGAGTCCGCAACTTTTCCGATGATTTTCAATGCTTTCCATGACTTTTTCGGTATTCCACAGCTCCTCCTGGCTCCATTTCAATTTGGAAAATTCTGCAAACTAGATATTCAAGATCTCCGACACTGTTTCTATCGATTCCGACCAGTCTGCAGGTCTCTCCAGTTATTTCTACCTTTCCACAGGACTTTTAGTTATTTCTTCCCCAACAGGCCATCTCTGCAAACTCTACAGTACCACATGGTACTCATACCCAGTTGCTGTTGTCTCGGGTCTTGGCATTCCTATAAAAGCCACAAGTATTCTACATTGTAAAGGAGGAGATTTGTACCCCACTTATCCTCTCAATCAGATTTCCTTTCTTCCATTAAATTTTTGACTTGAACCATCAACCTCCACAGGCTATTACCTGCTATCGCACTCACTCTGCACCATGGACTATTATCCATGCACACTTCACATTGAGTGCGAGTGACCCGCGGATCAATGCGGGTTGATCCGTGGGAAATCCCATGGGTATGCATACCCGCAGATCCGGGTACCTGTTCCCACGGGTACGCCACCCGAGTTTGGAAAGACAACCCCTCCATACCCGTATGAGTACTCACAGGTATTGTCGGTGACTTGGTGCACTTCACTATGCTTCTGCTCTCTGAAATTTTGTGGAATTCAGCAGTTGCATGTTCGACTCTCGCATGTGGATCAATTTTTGACCTTCGCCATCCTTTTATTACTAAGCATCCTCCTTCTTTACAGTCTTTTCGCTACACTATGAGTCACAGCTTAGTAATTTTACATAGTTGCATCTTACCTGTCCTGTCTTATACTTACAATTGTCGCTATCCCTTCATTTTTTGGCATTCCCATGTCTCAATACCTACTATTGATAATGTCAACTCCTCTCCTTGTGTCTGAGCTGCGGCGTTGCGTGGACATACTATGCTGAACAAATACTATACTCTAACTGATGACTCAATCGTTTTTCGTGTTGCTATGAGTCCATGTTTTTCATTTTCCCGCCAGAGCTCTCACTGATGTCGACCCTTAGTTGTTCATCCTCGATTCAAAACTGCGTATTTTGTCAAGGCCAAGTGGCCCCGGGACTGGATCAAAACAGTGGAGGATTTGGTTCGACATGAATGGCATACATACTATAAGCCCAAGGCTCAGCCGTCTCTACAGTACGTGCCAGTTCCCAGACCGTTCAAAGAATCTGATCACACTTATGCAGACACTGAAAGTGATGAACAAATACTTTGATGTCCTGCTAGACACGGAAACAAATATTGATGCACTGGATGACTGGTTGAGTGATGCAGCCGTCATGACTACAACTGACCCAATCACTTGGTGGACAGGGATGAAGGCTGCTGGACATCCAATGGCATGGACGGCTTTAAATTTTCTTTCCCTCCCCGGTGCACCTCTTACACTTTTTTGGTCTTCACACCACTAATTTTAACTAGCCACTTCAACCGACGTCGAGCATGCATTTTCCCGTGGGGGATTGACTTTGTCCAAAATGCGGCACTCTCTCTCTGATGAGTCTACTCGAGCAGCATCAGTCTTGGGACCCTGGTGCAATCTCCCAGGTGCAATCCCACAGGAGGAGATAATTTAGGGGGAAGTCGAAGCGGCCGAGAGGGGAGGATGCTGCGACCACCGATGATGCCATTGACGTTGATAGTATGTAGTATCTCATTGGATTGAATACTGGTCGCTGCCATATACTGTGCATTATACTCACAAGTACTCATGAGTACCCATGAGTTTAACAGGCTCACAAGCACCTGCATTACCCGTGGGTAATGGACCCACAGATCCGAGTCATCCGTGGGAACAAACTCGTACGGATCTGAGTTCCTCATTTTCCCATGCGGGTACCCATGGCTACAGATCCGAGTTGCTCATGGGTGCACTTGTGCCATGCCTTATTTCACATCGCTCTCACTCGCCCAGGCTATCACCTGGGCCACGTTCTTCACACTAGTTCTTTTATGGGTCCTCTGTCGCTGTCATCCAACTCTGCAGACTATTATCTGTGCACATTCTGCATTAGCTCTTGTCTCCACATTTAGTTTCGGTCCCTCATCGCCCACCGTCTCGCGCTAGTTACTGCTGGCATCACATTCATCTCAACCAGGAGTTGAGTCGTGGTTCATCTTAGACCACCTTGCACACCCGTGTCTACTGTTTCTCCACTTGGAGTAGAGTTTTGTTTTAGCTCACGCTCTTAGCGCTGAAGGAGGCACATCAGCGCTCATAGTTGTTCTCCCTGGTAGCTTTGAGCTCGGGGTCAGTTTACACTTGCTGTCCTTAGTAGCTGTAGGCTCAGGCTGCTCAGTTCTAATTACACCTACCTACCCTTGGAGCTGTAGAGCTCGGGAAGGTTGTGGGTCTGTACTCAAAGCCACCCACCTCTTTTTGGATTTTCATTTAAAAGACAGACAAATATTATAAAAACTCTTGCGCACAAGTGTTCATTTAAGATTTGATTGCCCTCCTGCAAAAACCTTTGAAATTGTACACACTTTCTTGAAGGGCAAGTAAAATTCCCCTACTGTCTCCCAAGCAATACAACCTATGGTAGCATCTCTCTTTTAAGTACCCTTTCCTCGGGACTTATCTTCAGGTGTCAGCATGAGATTTTGAGATTTTTGAGATTTAGTTGAGTTAGGTTGGGGTTGATTGACTTGGTTGAGTTTCTTGGGTTCGCTCAGACTCGCTCTCACATTTTCCGAGCTCACTATTTTATAGATTTCAATTTCACAGCTGCACCAGAGTTCACCATTTCACCACATCAATTTTGCCTGGCACCAGTGTCTGCGAGGAGTGGTGGGTGCCCAATCATGAGCAAGCCAGGGGTAATATCAAGTTGTCTGCACCCATGAGAGGGAGCAGGAGCAGGAGCAGGCACAGGAACTGGAGGAGGAAGAAGAGGAAGTGGACGAGGAAGCCCTCACTGAGGTGTTTGCAAACATCATGTGCATCAGCCATGACAATGACACCACCACTGGCACTTAGTTATTGTACACCATATATCATTACTTGTAGGTTACTCATGGTTTTTATATTTCTATTGCCTCTCAATAAATCCAATTAAATGGTAAGGATATAGGGTGTTTTATCCCGTGATTTTTGGGCTACTGTGGACATTGACAGTGGCAGCGTGCACTTTGATGTGGGTGATGGCAGTGTGATGACAGGTGCAGGGAACATCCGATGACTGCTGGCGGAGATGACATTGATGGGGACGTCGACACCTGATCGGGTGAGGACAGCAAGCCCTGTGACCCGGCGGGGTGGGATAATTCTATTTGGCACCCCCCCGCGCTGAAAGCACCCCGGGTGCTTCTATATGGCACCCCCATGATTATGTAATTTCTTCGGCTATCAGATCAATTCCTGATTTTGTTCCACCTCTTCACAAGTTCCAGCAGGAACTTAAGCCCGCAACAAATAATGAATTTGCGGATACAGAAGAACAAAATGGATAATAGAACCATTCAACAGCCCCACATGACCCCACCCGGATCAGTCTGCCGCTGATGACCCTGTTGCCGTGGGTGCCCGTGTCGTCCTTGAAGGTCCTTATCAGCAAAAAAAGGTAGTTTTCAACCAATCCGTCAGAATCGATGACGGAGGTGGATTTCGACTTTCAGTGCTCAAAATACAACCGTGTCATGGTGCGGCCTCATAAATATATGTAGTGATAAGGACTTTGCGGTTACATTACAATTGAAACAATTCTTAATTCGTAGAGTGTGCCCCAATGAAGCAAAAACTGGGTGCGTTAACGAGTTGGTTGGGTTAGTCAGTGATTCGACCAACTCGTTAACACACCAAGCACAGCCACTTAATTCTGTAGGTGTCAGCCTTTACGATCACACAGCCACTCGTAATGGCTGACACCTACTGTTTTTATCTACCCACTCATCCACTCTACTCCATGGACTCATCATATAATACCATCTATTCATTGCCCAAAACACATCTATGGAGGCAAAATTCAGAAAAAGGTCAGATAATAGCCATTGGGGCCGATACTATGACTTTGACTATTAATTTACCCCAAGTGTTTTTTTCTGGCATGGCACACAATATTAGTAGGCCAAAGACTTCATATTTAACTCAAAAACAATACCCTCAATTCCGACTCCATTCATTTAGCAGCCCCAAAGAGCTGCAGCTGAACCTTGTCTGAGGTGTGAACTAAACAAGACACAACAAAGGTCCGACTAAATAATGATTTACTCTAGCATGGCACACATTCCTGGCAGGCCAAAAGGGTTGTTTTTGATTCCAGAATAGACCTCACAGTTCAGACTCCATTCATTTAACAGCCCAAAAGAGCTGCAGGCTCAATTCTATGCAAGTTGCACAGAAATTGCAAGTGTTGGGTCGAAAAATTAATTCTACCAACAATAAAACCAGGTAACAGTCAATTGATCTAATCGGTTCATCTAGTCGTAGTTGGGCAGCTTGTACGGTTGTGCCCAACCAAATGACATTTGGAACAGCGGTTCTGGTGGCGAGCTACATTTTGAGATGGATCTGGACCTTGGATCCTAGCCCCACCACCGCGCGGTCTACCTTCAGTGGGCCCGGTCAGCCTTTGAGTTTGCGGCCTACCTTTGTGATTGACAAAGGGTGGATCGAATATTCGATCGTTCATGGCCTCCTCTTCAGGTGCACGTCTGTCGGTTAATTCAGCAAAGTGCTGGTCGATGTAAGAATTACGAAGCTCACTGCACATCGGCCAGCCTTGCACGGAGAGCATCCAATTGCTCCTGCGTCTGAACTTGACCCATCAGCGCTCGCACATCTGCCTGGATAGCGGTGTAGACTGTGCGCTGCGGAATTGTCCGAGTGGGAGGGACTGGAGTAGAATTGGCATTTCGGTTGATGAGAGTAGAGGAAACCGGGTTAGCGATGAGTTGGCTGGGAAGAGAAGTAGCAGAAAAATGGATGCTGTGACTGGATTGTTGCCTCAGAGTAACTGCTGGACTCTGACGAGCATCAAACAAAGGATCTTGATACCAGCTATTCGTTGATATTAGCACTTGTACTGAACGAGCAGTGAAAGCTGCGCACCGCACTCTGATTAGTGAGATGTGAAAAGGCAGCCCCGGGATCTTGAGCCAAGCCACCAAGTAATGGCGGCAAACAACACCTAGATTTTGACCCATACAGCAGTCGCAGAGATACCGGCCATCTGGAAGTATGGCTATGATGTGAGTTGCCCCTGTCTGGGTGTGCGTGATTTTGAGCAAGTGGGAAGGAACCAGTCCCTGCTCCTGAACGAGCCGGAGTAGGCACCTGGTTTCAATATAGGCATGGTCGTTCATCAGGTCGTGCCTCGTGGACTGCGCGAAATATGAGGGAGGCGAGGATGGATGTACCAATTATGATGCTTACTTGTTCCTCACCGCTTTGCCACTGATAGCCGGGCTCTGTCGTGCTGAGCGCGATCGCGTATTCATTCTACAAAAAAAGGAATCATTAATTCTGGTCAAGCCGGGGTGAATCGAGACGAACCCAGTCAGCTACACCAGGAGGGCGTTGGAGCGCTGCAGCGTCATCGAACATAGCCAGTTCCATTTGCTTAAAACAGGTCTGTAGAGCGAATGGCCCAACATGCTGGCGCAACAAGTCCAGGATCGGCTTAAACAAGGCGTCTAGTTGGCCAGGGTGTTGCTTGCGAGAGGACTGAAAGAGACGTTAGTACTAACAATTTAAATTGAAAATAAATGAGTACATCTCGGACACGGATGTTCTCGTCCCTTTGCTGCTCCTTCGTTCGATCATTCAGGGCATTGAAAACCTGGAAGAGCGTCTTCTTGGGTCCACTGAGGGCCTTGGTGATCCGGTTCTCCACTTCGACACGGCCATTCGTTCGAATGCCTGCAGTGAAGATGATACTTATCCAAGCCCACGCCCAACGATCGCGAACTTGGTAAAGATCGTGGAGGTAGGTTCGTGCCATTGGATATCTGTCCACAAGACCCTGCCACAGCGTCTCGAAGTGTGTAGGGGAGACCGCACGATAACAACCCCAAAAGTCCTGTTGGAAGTTCTTCCACTCGGCACCAAGCGTGCGGGCAAGGTTCTTGTCAACGTTTTCGATCAGATGCGAGAGACAGTATAGATGGAAGGTGAAGACCAGTATGAGTGATGCAGCGGCAATGAGAGCGCCACTACGGTCAGAGATGAGAACCTCCGGGTGGACATCGAGCGAAGCATTCAGGTGACAACGGAAGATCCATGCATGCGTCTCGGTGTCTTCTTTTCTTTGGAAAGCGTACCAGCCGTTACGAGATTTGCCCTGGGAGTCGATGACAATTCCAATGGATAAGGGATAGCGCTTGTCGTTGCGATTATAGGTGTTGTCGTTGATAAGAATATCGGAGTAGCGGCGGGTAAGTTGCGCTTGTCGAGGGGACTGCCACCAAATTGTGGTGAGTACCTTCTGCGTATCCACCTGCACAGCATAGTCCCACCCAGGCTCCGTCCGATTCCGCGTTTCCAGGGAAGCTAAAATCGCAGCTAAGTCTCCACCAAGGGCATCCACTTCCTCCCGTGCTTCCTTCCTCGCGCGATCTCGCATGTTGGAGATTTGGCGAGGTTCGAGTGTATTATCAGCAAACTGAGCGCTGAGCACCTGCCGAATCTGCTCGCGTGAAAAGGAATCGGAAAACCGTTCTGCCGCTGCCCGCTGAGCCACCGTGGGAGGTCGCTGTGCGTGTCCTCCCTCTGGAATACTAGGCTCATGGTTGTGGTCACCATCGACGAGCGTGATAGTCCATCGTTCGAGGGGCCCAGCCATTCGGCAGAGATTAACGTGGGCGAGACAGTGTGTTCGCCCCGATTTGCCCTTTCGATGGTCCGAGGGGTCAATATCCATTCCATGGGTTTCTATTGGATCGCGGTTTTTGTTGCAGCGTAAGACTCGCTTTCTGAGCACGCCGTTGTTGTCCTTGTGTGATTGGGCGCGAATCCACTTGTGCCCCAGAACCTCCTGCGCCTGAAAGACAGCTGAAATACCCTCCTCGACTGTATCGTACATGTTCCCTTTTTGAATCGGACCAAATGCGATGACGAATTCTCGGTTGGGCGGCGGGACGTTGCAACCCGGAGGAGCTGGCTCGGTTTTTGGTTTTCTGCGAGGCGGCGAAACGAGGTCGATAGAAATTGGTTCAGCTTTAGGGTTGTGGTTGGAGCTCGAAGGTCCACCATGTTTACGTTTCGCGCTCGGGCGGCAGGGACTCATATCGAGCTCTATGATTTCAGCCTTGGTGGCGAGACGAGGTGGAGTACAGAGATCGATGAAGTCAGGGCTGCACAAGTCGAAGTCTACTTCCTTCTTGACGCGAGGGGGCGGGGTTTTGGGTAAACCGGCTGGAGAATCATCGACATTGATGACGATCCGTGATGACGGCGGAGTTTTAGGTAGGATTGGAGGGTTAACAATGGGTGATTTGGCAAGCATGGAAGCACCGCCAGTGAAGTCGAAGTTGAATTGAAGGAAGGATCATTGAGCGTCAAGCTCGACAATTGGTGGATGGATGGGACGGAGGCTCCTTGAAGTACAAACGGTTCCGCCAAAAAAGGCCCGACAGCGGAGGAGCTGGAAACCATGTGTGGTCCGGTCTGAGTTACAGGCTCAGGGAGAGAGAAGATGCGGGGTTGTTTCCCAATAGTGATTACCCAATCAAATATAGGATGATCGAACTGGTGCGGTGAAGTCAGCACATGAAATGCTTGTCATGAAATATAAAACCCACATTGGTTGCGAGCATGTCGAGGTTGAAGTCATTGTAGCCAATACCAATGTCGGGAATGAAACCGGGCGCTTCGCCATTCGCAAGCCGAGTACATGGAGTAACCCAGTCAGAGTACGTCTAGATGAGAGGATCAAAAGGCATTAAAGGAATGATTTCGATGTTTATGCAGTTGAACATACCGTCATTTTGCGCCGGGCAAGAAGGTGAAAAAGAAGCACCTCCTGCAAAAACACATCCCGGAACTGTGCCGACTGTTTCGAGCTCCAACGTGGGGTGTCCAGACCAACACGTATTTCGATAAAGTTCGTCGACGCTATTCCGCAACTACCACCACCTGCCAGCGTTGTTTGTCTATCAACCAGCCCTGGCTTGATATGAGTTTGCTGCGGCATGGGCTCAAAGCCTCGAAGTCCAGCAAACGCCCAGCGGAATATCGTCAGAAGGTCCTGTGCAGCTGGAAGATGCATCGTGTCCCCATGCTCAAGTTCGTCTAGAGAGCACTTGTACAGGCCAGAATAGTGAGACGTGGTCCAAGATACCAAGCCAAGCATGTCCACGGTGCCTGCACGGATGCGGTCGCGTATCCGGATAATTTCCGGACTGTACGATGGATTTTGGAGCGCCATGAGTTTCCGACAATCATTGATGAAGGAAGTAGGAATGAAGAGGAAGGAAGGTTCCTCGCCCAAGAACAAAGAAGCTCGGCGGAAGTAGATCAATTCTGCTCGGGCGTTGAGGACATCCTCCGTTGCCCAGTGCTCATTGAGTAAGCAAGCGAGGGTATAGAGAGGTGCCTGGGTGACATGAAACCCGGCCAGAGGCTCAGAGAACATATTGAGTTTGAGCTCCTCAATGAGGTCCGGGGTGAGGAGCGAATACGAGACCACACGATCTAAGAGACTCGCCATGCTGCGGAGGTTGTAAACCTGGTTGTTGATGCCTATAATGAGGCGTATCTGAGGCAAGATACAGCATGAAAATCGCATTTTTGTCTCTTTAGGAGGACGCACTTTTGATAGATGATAGCGCACGAATGTCTGGCCGACCTGAAGGTAAATCGACCGAGCACCTTCTTGGTGAAACGCTGCTTCGATGTTTTGGGTGATGGGCAACAGATCATCCAAGCATGGAATTTGTTCCTCTGCCCCCACGATTATCTCGGATATTGCGACTGGAATCATACCGTCGAAAATCCACTTTTGGACACTGTTTTTGGGCAGTATGTGTGGAAGCTCGTCATTCCGAACGAGCTCGGAGGCAGCAGCAACAGTTGTGCGGGCGAAAAATTGGGCAGAAAACCGAGTAAGTGCGTGGGGGGTGGTATAAGCTGTGAAGGCCATGGTAGAAGAAGGAAAAGGGAGGAGAGCTGAAACTCGGTGAAAATTGCATTGGTTACCGATCACTCCCGATGGAGACATCACTGAAATGGAAAAATATGTGAAGGTATAGAGTATCCCAATGTGACCGAGTATAGTAGGTTTCGTCAAACATAGTGTAGTGGCAAAAAATAATGTGAACTGGGCGAGGCAGAAGAAGATAATGCTCATTTGGTGGTCGCGCTGAACTAAAAATACATCAGATCGCGCCCAACCGATCACGTGGGGGTGCCATATAGAAAAATGCTATTTAGCACCCGGGGTACTTGGTCACGGGGGGGTGCCAAATAGAATTATCCGGCGGGGTGTTCCAAAGATGTGGGGCATATATGATGGCATCATTTTATCAAAAAAACGTGGAGAGAGCGTGGTGATTCGCAACTGCAGGAACAACTGCAGGGTCAACCGCAGCATAACCGCAGATCAACTGCAGCACACCTGCCAATCAACTGTGCTTACTGCAGTTGCGAGTGAACTGCAGTGGCTTTTGCCACCTGTGTGAACTTCTCCGAGTTGCCTGAGCTTTGTAGAATCACTTTATCACAGTCGTCAGCAACTTGATCTAAGCACTGAGTTCGGCAGAGTTTTAAAAGCTTCAGATGGACAGAATGCTTAATTTTATAAAGAGGGTGATTCACTCTGCGCGCTACTGCACGTACTCCGCTGCGGAACTCGGTGGTCGGCTGATTTATATTGTGAAGCCGAAGCGTTCCCGACCGAAAACACCGAGAGCGCCATCTAGGGGCTGTGGTAAAATTCGCGTTGAATTTGTGGCGTCTTTGATTCCTGAACACGCAGTATCCGAAACAGCCTGGATCCGTGACTACCCCTTTTAACTTCCTGTGTAATCGACAGATTATGCTTCAACATAAATGATCTCGTACCTCGCTACCTACGTGCGAGTTTGCTCCGACTCACCATGGGCTTGTGCATGAGACCATTTGACCCACGGACTTGCCGAGGTTCGAAGCGAAGAGTAAAAGGCTGGTCTACGTCTTCTTACCACCTTGGAAGACTCACCGAAATGTCTCACTTTGCATGGAGCCAACTGATGCTTGCATCCATTCTCTGGTTTGGTCTCGTTGCTGGCTTGACCTCGACGCTGCAGCAGGTCACCGACTTCGGATCAACCCCACTAACGTCCGCATGTTTGTGTACGTGCCAGTGAACGTTACGGCCAACCCGGCAGTGATTGTCGCCATTCACAACTGCAACGGCACGGCAGATACTCTCCTTATGCGCAATACGCTGATACCTACGGCTTCATCGTTATGTGCATTCCAGCTCACCGAACGTTGACACCGGTCGGGATGTCAGCCCGCTAGCTGCTCTCACTCATGGCGGGGGCGGTGACAGCCAGGGCATTGCAAGCATGATGGGCTACGCGAGTTCGACCTACAGCACCAACTACGCGCATCTTTGTGACCGGAACAGCTTCGGAAGGTACTGCCAGTCCAACCCTGATGCGTATTTGTCTTATAGTGAAGAACACAGGAATGATGATGAACGTCCTCTGCGCGGTCTACCCTGATCTTTGGCGCGCCGCGACCGCCTACTATGGGCCCGCAGCAGGCCGCTTTGTGTCGACCTCCAGCGCCCTTGGTGCATAGTGTACAGTTTGCGATATATTAATGGATGGGGAGTATTGGGTTCTGCTTGTGCAGGCGATGTACAATATACTGGCACCTACCCGGAGATCCAGGTATGCATCAGTCTTTCTACAAATTTCTTGGGTCTTGAACGCACTTTCCCTCTTGGACCCCGAAAATCCGAAAAACAAGGGGTGTCAGAATCAGTGTTCGCCTTAAGGCCTTAATAATCGACCAGCCCGGAAGCTAAGGCTTAGCCTAAGGTTAAGGCCTTATACTAAGGCCTCGCCGAAGGCCTTATCGACGAAAAAGGAAATATATTTGAGGCATTCAGAATCGCGAAAACAGCCATAATTACTCTCCATAGACCTCGTCATCAGCGATCTCGACCTCGCCGTAGTCCAGAGTATCGTCCTATGCGTCCAAGGCAGCCATAACCTGCATATACATCTCTTCCTCTTCCTGTGCACGTCGCGCCATTCGCTCCCCACGCCTAGCACGGAGCGACTCCTTGACCGTCTTCGCAAAGAGGCGCTCGAGCGTAATCGGCTGCCACTTGCGAGGCGCGCGAAGCTGAGAAAGACGCGGTGGGATAGGAATGACGGGAAAATTGTTCTCCTCAATGTCTCCGTCAATCTCCTCCGCCTCCGCTTCCTTCGCGTCCGAAACCCAGCGCGCCATCTCGGTGCGCCAGCCCGCTGCGGACTGCACAAGTGCCCGCCCGCACTCGCTCGAGTCCTCGTCGGCCTGGTCCTGGAGAAGATTTGCATACCGCGGAACGTCCAGCAAAGTGCCCACGGCCTTGTGATTGTGTCGGATTTGACGAGTCTTGAGCAAGCCCGCTTTGCGATGCTCTGAACGAACCTGTGCGTCGATCTGAATGAGAGTCAGTCAATGTAAAAGAGTTCAACTAAAGCACTTGCCTTCGGTGCCTTCTCTGTTTTTACGAGCCCGAGCCGGTTGCGACGATCCTTTGTGTGCTCTTTGACGAATGAAAAAACGCGTTCAACGCCGGCCTGGTTAACCACAATACTGAAAATGGTGCCCGCTAGTTCGGCCAGAACCTTGGCGTCGGTCTTGAGGTAGCCTTTCCAAAACGCGATGGGATCTCTCCTGAGGCGAAATGGATGATGGACATTGTAGGGAAAGAAGAGGGCGCACCTCATCTACGAACAAGACCTCACCATGCTTAACAAAACACGACTCAGAATCGATAAAATGAAGTTTCCGTGCTGTAGCAAAAAGTTTTTTTTTGGACTTGTGGAAAACCGGACCTGGCTTGGGAACTTGGGGCTCGTGAACTTTTCAAGCCAGATCAAGATTAATCAAGTGCGGTCAAGTTTTCTGTAGAAAGTCTGATGTGGTACAGCGAAAGCAACTACTACACCTTGTGGTGGGCGACCTATAGCTTCCAGTTTAGAGTGGAGCGGCATCTTTGGATACGACACGATCGAGCCTCAAGTCAAGGAATATCTGGGATACCAAAAGTCCATTGACGGCCCCTTCGTGCAGGGTATCTGCTGTTCTCCATTAGCCTGTGTCGACCATTTGACAAGTATCTTCAGTTACGATGAAGTGGACCCCGTTCCCATCCACAGCGATGAGGACATGCCGTGGTTCGGAATTGATCCGTCACTTCCGCCGCTGGTTCAAATTCCGGTTCCCGCGCCTCCCCCTCCCCCGGTATAAGATTGGGGTCAGTCCTATAATGATTTTCCCGGATGCACGCCAACTCACTTTCTCGCTTTTAGGCCAGTGTGGTGGCATAGGCTGGACCAGAGGTACGGTGTGTGTCGCTCCGCACACATGCATTGTGGAGAACGACTATGTGAGTCGTATGAAGTCCGGCTGATGGATGCACTAACACAATGAATGTAGCACTCCTAATGTCTGTGAACTGTACCAGCGAGAGAATGAGTAGTTGTACCGATGTAGTTGTACCGATGTTCTCTGGATCTACAGTTATGAGGGAAATGTATACTCATAGTGTTTCGACAATCAAAAATCAGACTGGCTCCCTTCCCAGAAGCTCTACAGTCTACACTTAAGAAATATCATGTTCAGTGGGAAGTGAATTCACAACGTGCTCGCCTGTCAGCTTGAACCTTATTACCTCAAAAATTTTGCCGTACGAAACACGAAAGTGGGCCGCAATCTCCTGGTCCAATATCAAGATACTTACATGTATTTCCCACACCAGAGAAAATATTAGAAGACGTAACCCAACGTAGACTCGGCACTAGTCTTTACATTGAACAACAAGACAGAGGAGGAATTCAGCAAGTGAACACTGTGCAGAGCAGGATCTGAGGGCCACAAAAACTGGACGCGATGAAATATAACCCTTCTTGGGACGCGTTTTGATTGCATCACCACACGTGACCGTTTGTCCTTTCTCCTCTTTCCACCACTTCCCATTTGCCACTTGCCCCTGCACATGCATCACATCCACTCCACTCATAAACGCGACAGAAGCATTGGCATACCTGGAATTATAACTGTTTGGGTCACCCGGGCCAACCAGAACGGCTGATGTTCCCTACCCATTTTATACCTTCCCAAGGCCCCCCACGGATTCTAAAAATAGAAATCTCCGCTTTTTTTTTTGCGAACGGTAGCCCTGTTCGAGGACTACATGGATATTTAGAAAGTTAAGTGATCGGCTCAGCCGATCATCGGGTATGGAGGTTTTTATACTTAAAAAAGGAAACTTTTGTCGAATCTACCACTTCTGGACGTTGGACATGCGTTAATTTTTGCGAACGGTTGCCGTGAAATGGGCCTCTCGAATGATCTAACTTTCATGCCAATCCGGCAAGTAGTTATGGAGATATGAATTGATGTAAATTTCCCAAAAAGGCGATTTTGCATCGAACATGGGTTTCCTGATGTGCGAACTCTTAGTGCTTTTTGCGAACTCTTCCCCCATATTTTATAGTATTAACGAGCAATACACGATGGCCCTTAGTCAAGCGGTTCTGGAGATATGAATTGATGTAAATTTCCCAAAAAGGCGATTTTGCATCGAACATGGGTTTCCTGATCTGCGAACTCTTAGTGCCTTTTGCCCACTCTTCTCCCATATTTTGCGTTTTTAACGAGCAATGCAAAATGGCTGTCGACTGAGTGGTTATGGAGATATGAATACATGTAAATTTCCTAAAAAAAAGCATTTTGCATCGAACCTGTGCTTCCTAGGGTGCGAGGCACGAACCCTTTTTGCGAGAGGACACTCCGATCCAGCACCAATGGCAATCCATCCAGTGGTTCTGGAGATATTCCTACTTTGAGTTTCAGCTGAATATTTATGAGCACAGCCCATTTTCCACCCTCCCTGTGGAGCCAAGTGTGTTACCCCTTTCAAAACATTTGAATTTCGGTGACAGTAGCGTGGGTAACATCTTTGCGACATATAAAAAGTCGATGATCGACTTAGCCATTCTTGAGTTCTTCGCTAGCAGTTACTCAGGACTGTGAACTTTATCCCAATCCAGGGTCTGCCAAGTGACCTCATTAATATCGAAGGAGAAAACTGGTATTTTGTCGAAAGATTCCGTGCCCATGCAGCCGCCTTGGCATTCCAAATGTCGGGTTCAAAGCCCATTTCTGCTGTGTGTTATCTACCACACTATATATTTCCCATTTCGTTCTGACATGAATCTAGTACACGCTCACATCACAGATGGAACTGCCAATTCACGGAGCGCAATCAAACGATACCCCTGCCCTGCTGAGCACTCGATATATGTGCCTCTGGATCCGTCGATCCGCAAGGCACTGATTATTACTAATGCGACCTCGCATAACCATCCTGTGCCATTGCTCACTAAAGTGTCCTTGGAACTCAAGGAGGCTTATAGAGAATGTGTCAAAGCAAATGGATGTTTCGGGGCTACTGTTTCGAAGGTTGACAATGGTATATCCTATCAATTGCTCAAGCGATTTTTTCCGTGGCTAATTCCTTCATTTCTCAAGCAAAATCGACTAAACTCATTCTGAAAGGGAAAACTCCATCCCAGTTCGCATCCACTCTGTAATCCAAGTGCATCAAGAGAGACCTGCTCCGTGAGATGAAGACTAGAGAATTCCGCATGGTGTTATATCCGTGCAACTCGGAGTTCCTTGGAGCTCCAATTGGACTTACTTCGGAATTTCTGAGGGGGACTTCTATTCATCGCAAGGGACATTACACGATGAGGGATTACCAAGCGGATTCCTTTTACTCATATTCTCTTACTTCACTCTCGGAGTTTATCCGACATCCACTTATTGTCCATGGACTTATACTTACTCATTGTTCACAAGATGTCTTGACGACTTATTGTCCACGGACTTATACTTACTAATCCTTCACAGGATTGTCTTAATGACTTATTGTCCACGGACTTATACTTACTCATCCTTCACACCTTATTGTACTTCACTAAACAATTAGCTTACTAGTATTTAAGCTAAGAGCCTGTACAGCAAAAGATTCGCGAGAATCTAATCTGATGTAATTTCCATATCAAGTAATCACATGAGATTTTAGCGTGACACGGCTTTTCCTTTGCTTTACCATGCTCTCGCGCAGAGGTCTGCGCGGCCAGAGCGCGGCAACAACCCGGACGGTCGTGGCAGCCATGGGCTATGTCGTCCAGGCCATCAGTCTTGCCGTCATGCTATATTCTAGCCCGCTCTACTGGAAGCAGGAGTATCACACTTCCGCACTTACTGGTGAAGCTTGGGTACGAGAACTCATCCACGGCCACCCGGATCGCATTCGTAATGAGCTCGGAATGCGGGCACATGTATTCCTCATGCTTGTTGCAGAGTTGCGCGTTGTTGCCGGTCTCTCCGACTCGAGATATGTCTCGCTCGAGGAGCAGGTAGCAATCTTTCTGTATACCTGTGTCACCGGTTTATCTACCCGCCACGTCGGTGAACGCTTCCAGCGCTCAAGCGATACTGTTTCCAAGTGCGTCTCTAGCAACCGCCTCATGCTATTCCTTCATTTCGATGCCAGGTACTTTCGTTTGATACTCAATGCAATTGCTACTCCACCATTCTACACGAAGCACCTCCACCTTCCTCGTGAGGATGACCCCGTTCTGCCGCAAATTCGCACCAATCCCAAGTGGTTTCCCTTCTTCAGGGGCGCCATCGGGGCAATGGATGGAACTCACATCAACAGCTGCCCCTCCGCGGCGGATCGACAGGCCTCTCGGAACAGGAAGGGGTGCATAACACAGAACTGCCTTGCATGCTGTGACTTCGGTTTAAGATTCCTCTACTTCCTCAGTGGCTGGGAAGGTTCCATGGCTGACGGAGCGCTCTACCACGACGCACAGTTAACTGATCTGCGAATTCCGAGAGGCAAGTACTATCTGGCGGACGCAGGCTTTGGTGTGTGCGATGCACTATTGGTACCATATCGGAGTGTTCAATATCACCTTGCTGAGTGGGGGCGTGCAGCCGTTCGGTAGTATCCCCTCTCATTGTGTAAATAATTTCTGATCATTGTATAGGCCAGCAAATCGAGAGGAACTATACAATTTACGCCATGCATCAGCTCGAAATGTGGTCGAACGGATATTCGGTGTTCTCAAGCGCCGTTTCACGATCCTCATACGCCCGCATGAGTACAACATGGACGTTCAGGCACGAATCCCGCCCGTGCTTGCCGCTGTCCACAACTACATCATTGAACACGATATGCAGGACCTTGCAGAATGGGAGGGAGTTGTGGATGAGCAGCCTGGAGACGTGCCCGAGTCGGACTTGGGGGATCTTGGACACGGAAGGCCTCCAACAGCAGAGACAAGTCGTGCGAAGGCAAAACGTGATGCCATTGCTCAAGAAATGTGGGAGAGTTATCAGGCTATTCTACGGGAGCGGGGCGACAAATAAAGAATTATATCGAGCAGATATTCGAATAGATATCTATGAACTAATTAAAGACCCAATTTCGACTCCACCCATCGTTTACGGAGCACCTCATTCGAGAGAACCATGTAAGAATCAACGCAGTCAATGTCTTTCTCAAGGAGAGTGATGAATGCGACCAAGTCGTTGAGGGAGAGGTAGGTTTCAACCTTCTGTGCACGCTGAATAGCACGCTGCTTGCGGCGCGGCGTCGCCTCCAATCCCGACGCGCTGTGGGGGATCAATGCCTCACGAATAATGTCCCCGAAGCCGTGGACAGAAACACTGAGGTCGGCGATCGCAGAGGCACCCGTGAGCTTAGCTTTCTTCGCGGCCGTATTACCTCCAGTTGAAGCAGAGCTGGCGGAGCTACGCTTGCGGGTGTTCACGGGGGTCTCGGGAATCGGCGACGGCGAAGAGGACTAAAGAAAGACTCAGCACGGCCCGCAGACGAGGGGAAAGAAGTTGAGGAGCTCACCTCATCCTCGTCCTCGTCAAAATCGCCCCACGTGGGGCTGTATCTTCCGTTGTCTTCCTGCGCAGGAGGAGTCATCTGCCCATCCGACTGAGGGAAGAACTCCTCGTCGATGGGGAGCGGGACGACCGCCTGGGACGCCGGAAAGACATGGGTTCCCTTCGGGGGCTTCCCCACCTTAAACGGCGCAACAGCAGCCAGGTGGACCCAGCCCTTGTTACAGAACCGAGCGACGTCCTTGTTCTTCTTGACAAAGTCGTTCCAGGTCGACGCTGTCTCCGCCGTGATGCAGGCGCCACCGGCATGGGTCCAAGTCCACCCAGACTGCGATTTGACGAGCTCAACAAGGTCATAGAGCTTCTTGAACTGAATTAATGGCGCGTCAATTGGTACAATAATACACAGAGTATCAACACGCACCGAGGCCCATTTTCCCTTGCAGCCCGCTGAATTCTTTGCTCTGCCCTTCGTAATCGATTTGTTCAGGTGAGCTGCAGCACCCGTCCATGTGGGCGATGTTTTAAAGTTGTAGCCATCACCCTCAGAGCGGTGGTCCCAGAGGTAGCTAATGAGCTTCTCGTCGTCCTCCCGTGTCCAGTGTGCATTCCCTGTGGGCAATGGCGTGTTTTTATCGGCGGAGGACACGCCATTGGGTGCAGGTTGCAGCTGGGAAGTATCGATGTTCGAGTTATCCGGCAGGTTACCGCAGCGGGGACGTCCAGAGGCCATGAATGAAAGATGCGGAAGATAGGCCACGTCGTGTCACATCTCGGGTCACAGCTCCGAGTCTTTCCGCCGACTCCATATAGAAATTGAATCAGATCAGATTCTCGCGAATCTTTTGCCATACAGGCTCTAAGTAGTTTAGCCTCTGTTCTTCAGTTTGATAATTATATATGTTATTGTGTTCTCCCTTCCCAACGCAACCTGAGTCGGACTTTCCGACCTATCGGATATTCCGTGCCTCCTCCGGCCCTCCTGCATCCTTACTCGTCCTCCCGTTCTTATCTCTGGACTTGACTCTCCTTGGTCGCAAGCCAGGTAGTTGCACACTCTTGTTTGTAGTGCTTGCGAGAACGACCTTCTGACCCTTTGGAACTCCGTGACGAACTCCGACATTTTACCTTCGGACTTTCTCGGCAATTCCGATTCCCTTGGCTCAGCACTTAACAGTAATATCAAACTCAACTATCTGGGCTTGCATGGCTGATCAGTTTAACCCCTACAATCCTGCATCCATCATGCCGGGCACGCCTGGTGCATCCCAATCTCTTGCTGGCAATAATCTTCTCCAACGGCGTGTTAATCGTGTCCACCGGCAATCCCGACTTCTTTCCAATATTCCTATTACTCCCATTGCCGCTCGATCGTCAGAAATCCCTCTGACTCTCCAGCTCATTCGTTACCCCACCATGAATCCACGTTCAGCTTCTTACCCAGTTGGAGGAATACCATCGGAGGCTCCACGTCGTGCCCCTAATCCATTCACAACCCCACTTCCTCCTTCAGAAGATCCGATAGCTGAGGAAACCGATGAACCGGAACCACCTATAGAAGAAGAGGAGGTTGTTGATGAGGAGACAACATTTGGCCGACAAATTCTGGCCAATATCGGAGACCTCACGGAGGTACTTCGGAGTTTGAAAGGTCCACAGTCTGGATCTAAGAGCTCTCGCTCTAACCTTCGGAACCCCAATACTTTCGATGGTTCTGATCCTCAGAAACTCCGCCCATTCCTCGCTCAGTGCTATCTGCACTTTGCTGAACGTGACCAGGACTTCACCACGGACGACGATAAAATCATTTATCTTATGTTGTATCTCCGAGGCACTGCCTTAGATTGGTTTGAACCCCAGCTCTTTGACCCCGACCCAAACACTGTACCTGCTTGGGACAGCAATTTTCCTCAGTTCCTTCAAGATCTGCAGGACAACTTTGGGCTGCACGATCCTGTCAGAGATGCTGAGGACCAGCTTCGGAATCTCCGAATGAAATCCACGGACCGTATCACCACTTACACCGTTGTGGAAGGGTGCTCTGCCCCCTTCGTGGACATAGCCCTTCTCACGGGTTACGTTTCCCATGCCAATTCGGTGACCTTATCATTTATTATTTTATTTCTCTCATTCTTTGCATCTTACTTGAGAATTTCCCTCATACACACTCATTTCTTCCCATTTTGATCCCAGATTTCTTATACAGCTGCTCGAGTGTGTTCCTGCACATTCCACTGTCAAGCCGACTCATACTGGACCTCACAATCATTTCTTCATCCACACGGGAAATATTTGTTATTGAGCTTTTGGACTTCCTTACATATTATTATGCTTACCTATCAGATACACCACAGATGTCTTGTTCTTCTCACTACGTACCGCCAATGCGACGAGCAAGACCCGAGTCATCGGCCATCTCGGACTATGCCGGGGATCGAGCCGACAGTGGCTTGGGCCCCCACTTGTCAATGTCTTGCGGGGGACATGCTCTCCCTATTCCGTCTTTGCATAGCTCCCGGTTGGTTTGACTGGCAGAGGTTTCGTTCTAGCCAAGGCTTTTCCCACGGACTCTTAGATTATTTTGACATTTGACACATTATTTTTATTTGTTTATTTGTAGGGGGATCACTCCGGGCCTCTTACCACCACTATATACCACATTCTGCGCTCCTCCTCGAGATTCAGAGTCTTCACTTCCACATCTGAGCTGAGTTCTTTATTTAATTTGTCTTACAGATCATTCTACACCTAGTTCTATTCTTATACCCTGGGAGACGACGATTCGGCTGCACGCCTCGACCCATCAGCCAGTACGACCTGGACACCACTCGGTCCCCGAGAGGACCAACCTTTTCTTCCACAGTGGAGCCCACCGCGAGGGGTGTCGGTTTTCCGTTACTGGCTACCTAGCTGAGTCCTGCAGTCTTTCTATTTTCGCACCTGCCCCTATCCCCATTCCTTTCATTTTTCGCTTCGTTTCGATGATCCACACTCCCTTAACATGTCCATGAGCTATCCTCTTACTCCTTACCCATCCATGACTGCTCCGAGCACTCCTCCCTCCACGATTCGTCTCCTTATCCCCTTGCCCATCCCACGCACACCTCATGCTCCCCACTTCGACCGCTCCCGAGTCCGCGAGTTTCTTCAGCTCATTTTGATTCATGGAGCGAATGCAGGCGTAACCGATATTGATTCACTCGTCCCCTTCATAGTGCACTATTCATCCGACCGCGTCCGCGAAGTCATTCGATACATCCCTGAGCTCGATCCGGATGAGCCCAACAAGACTTGGAGCGCTGCCGAAACCGTTCTACTCAATCTTTACGGATCTTTCGACGATAAACCACGTGTACAATTGGAGGAGTTACTGGATTTTTGTCGAGTCCGAGCCACTAAGTTTTCCTTACGCCATCACTCGGACATTCAGCAGTACTTACGCGAATTCCTTTCCATCGCAGGTCCCCTCGTTAAGCAGCGTGATATCACCGAATCTGAGCGTGATTATTATTTTGTTAGCGGCATTCCGAGTCGCATGAAGCTGCAGTTCATCTCCCGAGTTCCTGCGGACCAGAGTAAGCGCTCTAACCCGATTTCGCTAATTAATTCCGTAGCCATTTTGCGCGAGCTATTGGATGATGATTTTCTGTTCCCTGACCTCTGGAGCGAGCCAGAAACCGAACGAGCAGCGAACCGACGTACTGCGCATCGCTCCCTACCACGTAACGAGCTGAGTTTACCCTCTACCTCACCTTCTACATTGGTTTCACCCCAGTTCTTATGTAGACTTGAGCCTGGTCCACCGAAAATTCCGGCACCTTCTGCGCCAAGCTCACCATCTGCTCCTGCATTCCAACGATGCCGTGAATCGTTCCGTGCTGCTCCCATCCAATTAGACCCCGAGCCCGAGCGGAGGGATTCCGATGAGCACAATTCTGCGCAGTCCGAGGAAAGTCGAATTTATTACTGCTACCCTGAGATGCATGCTGATTCTTCTGCATTTTCGAGTCCCCGCGATGAAAGGCACGAGATACTGGATGTACATGCCACTTCGGAGCCCGAGTTGAGTGCTACTTACGTTCCAAGTAGACCTGAGTCTGCGATATATTATAACAGGTCTGAGTACGATCTTGACAGCATCTGCGACCTATATACAGATGTCGAGCTGATCCAGCTGAGTTTTTCTTCCTCCCATCCCATTTCCAGCCCCGATTCCGAGTCTGATTGCGATTCAATCACTGATTTATCCATAGAGTCGATTTACCCCGAGCAAAAATCCTCCGAACTCACTCCCGTTTGCGTGCAAAGTACAATACAAGCCGTTTCTGCCCCCGAGATCGTCACCGCGACCAGTCAGCACGAGTTGGATGATATCTGCGACCTCTACTCTGCCATTGATCATGCTGAGCTGAGTTATTACTTTGCATTCAACATACCCTTCACCGATTCCGAGCCCGAGTCCGTCACTAATCTGGTCATTGACATGGTTTTGAACCAGGAAAAATCCAATGAACCCGATTCTGCCGAGCCGACGCCCCCAAGCATCTCCGAATTCGATTCCATCCCCGAATCCACCACCGCTACCGATGAGTATGATTCTGACAGCATCTATGACTTATATTCTGAGGTTGAATATGCCGAGCTGAGTTATTCTTGTCAATCCACCGTTCCCTTTACCGTTCTCGAGCCTGAGTCCATCACTGACCTGTTTATCGAGCCGTTTTTGACCCAGGAAAAATGCAACGAACTCGATCCTGCTAGGCCGACATATCTGAGCAATTACCAGTTCGATTCGAGTACCTCCTCCAACGACAACTTCGACGAAGATCTGTGCAACATTTTTGAACTTTACATTGAGCAATCCGAGCAATTGAGCCAAACCGAGCCTTCTAAACGAGCTGAGTCCCAGCCTTTCTTTTCGCGCACATCTTACGTTCATGATTCCGTTCCAGGGCTACTTGCATCGAGCATCGAGTCAACCGCGATAATCGAGCCAATTGATGATCCACCGAGCTATGAAGACTCGATTCGTGCTCCCGCGCTGAGCTTCGCATTTGCGCGCCCCAAGATCAAAGCTGAGTTCCGCTCAAAATCACTTCTTAATCTGTTCTCCATCGCGATATGTGTTTGCCTTGCTCTGCTATCTTGCTTTTATTCCCTGATTGCGGTGTTTCGATCCGAACTTTGTGCTGATCATAATTTCGAGGCCTTAGCAACCGACCATTACAAGACAAGTGATGAACGCGACACCGAAAATCAAGCCGATCCTCAAGTTCAAGAGTTATTCCCTCGTTCAAAATGCGGTGCGACTTTGATCCTTGATGTGCCGCGTGCACCCGATAAGCCTTTCGATTTTATATCATCGCACACCTGCCATTCCCCCACATTCCTTTCTATTGCACTTCTGAATACTTCGTTCCACCAGGATTCCGAGGGCGAAATCCAAAGTTTGCGCCTCTGTGGAAGGGTGCTCTGCCCCCTTCGTGGACATAGCCCTTCTCACGGGTTACGTTTCCCATGCCAATTCGGTGACCTTATCATTTATTATTTTATTTCTCTCATTCTTTGCATCTTACTTGAGAATTTCCCTCATACACACTCATTTCTTCCCATTTTGATCCCAGATTTCTTATACAGCTGCTCGAGTGTGTTCCTGCACATTCCACTGTCAAGCCGACTCATACTGGACCTCACAATCATTTCTTCATCCACACGGGAAATATTTGTTATTGAGCTTTTGGACTTCCTTACATATTATTATGCTTACCTATCAGATACACCACAGATGTCTTGTTCTTCTCACTACGTACCGCCAATGCGACGAGCAAGACCCGAGTCATCGGCCATCTCGGACTATGCCGGGGATCGAGCCGACAGTGGCTTGGGCCCCCACTTGTCAATGTCTTGCGGGGGACATGCTCTCCCTATTCCGTCTTTGCATAGCTCCCGGTTGGTTTGACTGGCAGAGGTTTCGTTCTAGCCAAGGCTTTTCCCACGGACTCTTAGATTATTTTGACATTTGACACATTATTTTTATTTGTTTATTTGTAGGGGGATCACTCCGGGCCTCTTACCACCACTATATACCACATTCTGCGCTCCTCCTCGAGATTCAGAGTCTTCGCTTCCACATCTGAGCTGAGTTCTTTATTTAATTTGTCTTACAGATCATTCTACACCTAGTTCTATTCTTATACCCTGGGAGACGACGATTCGGCTGCACGCCTCGACCCATCAGCCAGTACGACCTGGACACCACTCGGTCCCCGAGAGGACCAACCTTTTCTTCCACACCGTCGAATTCAATAAGCTTTCAGCTTATACCGGTTGGGGAATGACCACCCTTCGTTTCCAATACTACGAAGGATTTCCAAGGAGAATTAAGGATCCCCTTGTCAATATGGAGTATCCGAATACTCTTATCGGTCTTCGCGCTGCAGCTCAATGGGTTGATACTCGCTATTGGAAGCGAGAGTCTGAGAAGAAACGCGAGCAGACCGGTACTCACGGAAATCCTGAGTCTTCTTCGACTTCCGCCTCTTCCAACCAGAAGGGTGGTAATACGAAGAAAACATTTAAACCTCAGCATTCTTCCACTCCCACCGCTTCGCAGTCTTCGGGAACTCTGAGAACTCCGAAGCCCTATACCGACAAACTGGATAAGAGTGGACAGCTCAAGGAAACTGAGAGGGAGTGTCGCAAGATGTTCAACCTCTGCATGTATTGCAGAGGCAGCAGTCATTCCGCTGCGGAGTGTAACAAAAGAGACCCAATGCCTCAGGCGGGGCTTCTAAAGCAGAAACTCCGAAGAACTCCGACACCGCTACCACGGAGTCAAAAAAAGAGTCAGCAGCTCTGAAACCTCCGCACACGATCAGAGCTGTGTTGACTCTAGTGTGCTTCCCAAGGTCTTCCTCAACGCGTCCTCTCTTTCATCCAATGCCTTATACCTCGACCTTTACGCCGCACCTCCTGACTCGCTCGGAGATTCCTTCGGAAACTCCGAAACCTATGCAACTACAAATTTTACGATTCCTTCATCCCTCGCTGCGAGGTTCATTATCCGCCTTCGGACTCTTGTCGATTCCGGATCTTCACATTGTTTCATATCTCCTAATATTTGTGAAATGAATGGTTTTGTTCCTTACTCGATACCTCCGATAAGGCTCCGATACCTGGACGGCACATCCTCCATAATTAATCGGCAAATCCGCCTTCCAATCCAATTTTCTACTGAAGACGTCCAAATATTGGGATTTTATGTCACCCATCTGGATGCCCCTAGTGACCTGGTTCTTGGATTCAACTGGCTCCACCGCTTCAATCCGTTGATTGACTGGTCGGCAGGCCTAATATCTTTCCGTTCCTCCGACACCATCGGGGTATCAATGTCGGCTCCTCAGGCTATACAGTCTAATTCTGTTCCGGTTAATTCCTCTACAGAAGGACCTTCGGAAACTCCGACTCCAAAGCCCATCTCAGAATCTCCGACGTCGTCTCTCAGTTCTGATCCTTCTATGGATATTCCTTCCCTTCGGCTTCTCCGAAGCCATCCGGTACTCCACCTCCGTCGGCTTCTCTGAAGCCATTCAGTTCTCCTCCCCACATATCCCTGGTTTCTGCTGCTGCCTACTCTGCTATTATTGGGCAGAAAGCCACCACTCAATATACACTTCGCACTTGTCCTAGAAGCGACATATCTGGTCATTCTACTTCCTTGGACAGAGATCTTTCGGATATTCCGACCGAGTATCAAGACTTTGCCGATGTTTTCTCGGAATCCGAAGCCTACAATCTACCTCCACATCGCGAATACGACCTCCGAATTGACACCGAGGAGGGTGAAATACCACCTATTGGTCACATATATTCTCTATCCAAAGCTGAACTATCGGCACTCCGAGAATTCATGGATAAGAATTTAAAGGCCAACTTCATCTACCCCTCGAAATCAACTCACGGAGCTCCGATACTTTTCGCAAAGAAAAGAGATGGCTCTCTTCAGCTCTGTGTCGACTACCATGGTCTTAACCGAATCACCAAGAAAGACCGATATCCGCTTCCATTAATTTCGGACTTGCTAGATGCTCCGAGCAAGGCTCGCATCTATACAAAACTCGATCTCCGACATGCTTACCACCTACTCCGAATTAAAGAAGGCGACGAGCCCAAACTGCTTTTTGCACTCGCTATGGGTCTTATGACTGGAGAGTGGTCCCTGAAGGCCTTACTAATGCTCCTGCGGCATTTCAACACTTTCTCAATACCATCTTCTCGGACCTCCTTGACGTCTGCGTCGTAGTCTACTTGGATGACATCCTGGTATACTCCGAAGATGAGTCAAAACATGCCGAGCATGTCTGAGAAGTCCTTCGGAGACTCTGAGCGTCCGGACTTTTCTTCAAACTTCCGAAATGCGAATTCAGCGTCACCACTTGTGAATACCTTGGATATATTCTCTCCCCCGACGGCTTCTGAATGGCTCCCGAAAAAATCGCTGCAGTTGCTCAGTGGCCTACTCCTTGTAAAGTGAAGGATGTACAATCCTTCCTAGGCTTCTGCAATTTCTATCGGTGTTTTATCTGGAACTATTCAGATATTACTATCCCACTCACTCGGCTTACCTGATCCAATGTGAAATGGAACTGGTCTGAAAACTGTCAATCAGTCTTTGACAGTCTGAAGACTGCTTTCTCGGAAGCTCTGATACTTCACCATTGGGTTCCCGATCGTCAAATTACAGTGGAAGCGGACGCCTCTGAATATGCTATCACCGCTATTCTTTCAATTATTGGCGAAGATGGCGACATTCATCCTGTGGCATTCCAAAGCCGCACACTCGGACCTTCCGAAGTCAACTACAACATCCACGATAAAGAGCTACTTGCGATTTTTGACGCCTTTAAACATTGGCGACATTACGTTGAAGGTTCAGCATCTCCGGTGGACGTCGTAACTGATCACAAGAACTTGGAGTACTTTGCCACTACTAAAGTGCTTACTCGTCGACAAGTTCAGTGGTCCGAGTACCTTTGCCGTTTCAATATGATTATTTGTTTCCGCCCGGGCAGGCTCGGCGGAAAACCCGACGCCTTAACTAGACGATGGGACGTCTACCCTAAAGAGGGGGATAAGGACTATGGCAAAGTCAACCCTCATAATTTTCGTCCTTTTTTCACTCAAGATCAGCTTTCGGTGTCGCTTCGGGCCACTTATCTCGAGTACATTTGTCTTCAAGCTACGGTTGTTATGGATGTAGACAAGCTTCATTCGGACATCCGAAGCCACCTCCGAGATGACCCTTCGGCCTTACTCGGAATTTCCGCGGCAACTTCTGGCAACTCCACTCGTTGGACTATTGACGACACTGGCCTACTTCGCCATGATGAGCGCATCTATGTTCCTCTCCTTATCGGAAATTCCGAGGAACTCCGAGTTCGGGTTCTTCAACACCGTCATGATCACATCCTAGCTGGTCATTTCGGTCAGAACCGCACTCTTCAGCTCGTTCGACGCGAATATACTTGGCCAGAGGTCCGAAGCTTTGTCCGAACGTACTGCCAATCTTGTGTCTTGTGCAAGCGCAACAAGCGGCCTCGACACAAACCTTATGGGTTACTCCAGCCCTTACCTGTTCCACTTCGCCCCTGGCATTCTATATCCATGGACTTCATCGAGGAACTTCCGAATTCCAACGGTTACAACAGCATTCTAGTCATCATAGATTGTGCTTCAAAACAAGGAATTTTTACTCCTTGCGGCACAAAAATAACCTCTTTGGACCTCGCTCGGCTTTTCCTTATTCATGTCTTTTCTAAGCATGGAGTCCCTTCGCACGTCACTTCGGATCGGGGATCCGAATTCGTTTCTGCATTCTTTCGGTCCTTGGGTCAACTCTTGAGTATGGAATTGCATTTCACTTTGGGGTATCACCCGGAGGCCGACGGACAACCCGAACGTGCCAACCAGACTTTGGAACAATATATTTGCATGTACACTTCCTATCAACAAGACAACTGGGATCGTCTTCTCCCTCTGGCCGAGTTCGCTTACAACAATGCTCCGAATGCTTCTACCTGAGTAGGGATCCCCACCGTACCGTATACGGTTACGGCCGTAAAATTTACGGCATGATACAGCATCCCTTCCGTCCATACCCGTAACCGTAAACATTGCTTCAGGGCCTCTTACGGGACGGTACGGCAATTTTTACGGCCGTTTTACGGTACATTACGGCCGTACATAACGATAAATTTTGATACCTACGGGTTCTGCATTAATTGTAAAGTGTCCTCGAGGTTTTTGCGCTTCAGACGAAGGTGGTGTTTGAGTAACATCAAGATTCGAATTGTCTCGGGCTTCAGGCGTGCTCGCCGAAGAGAGATGGTGTCTCTACCACCCGAGAAGACCCGCTCGACAGCAACGGCAGACCCTGCCACAGTCGTGAGCAACGGTCTCTGTGTGAGAAGGAAGCAACCCACCTGGAATCGACATGATGTCGCGTGCCAGCCGATACAGGCGCGGAAACTCAGTCTTTCTCGCATACCACCATTGAACTGGGTCCATGTGTGTAGCTGTGCGAGGTGCTTCAAAGTAACGTTCCAGCTCGTCGTTCGTGTCTTCCTTGTCTGAGTCCTGCTCATAGGCTGTGAAATTGATAATTCCAGGACGTGCTGAAGATCTGGTTGTCACGCTAGAAGTTGTTGCAGGCCGAGGGCGAGTAGAAGATGACGCTGGATAGTTGGCCTGGAAGTAGGCACGAAGCGATGGTGCCAGTTGTGACGTTAATGAGGACTGTGATCGAATTCGGATGATCTGGGTAATTTTCATGGTCGAGCATGTACATGCAAATCAAGTAAATTAATCACCTTTTGCGGGGTTGTCGTTTGATGCTTCATCGTGTCGCGTGGAATCTATGGCGAGTTAATCACTGTATATACGGCAAGAAAAATAATTACCTTACGTAGACTCGCCTCCCGATGACGATTCATGTTGCCACGCTCGTCGCAGCCAGTCCAGTCGCATGTGCGAGACATGGTCGCACCGATATCGCCAGGGTGTCCTAAATGTTTGGTACTTTATAATATTGAGTGCGTGTGGACGTGTGCAATATACTTGAGATCTTGGAATCAACCCACGGGTGTTCAAAAGATTATGCGAAGGACTCGCAGAAGTAACCGCAGGCAGGAATCCAGTAGATATAGATGGAGCAGGCAAAATAGACTGCGTCCACACCAGACAAAGTCTGGTGAGCAAGAATAATGGCCGATGGTACTGAGAATCGGTACGACGCCACAACGAACACAAGTAGACAGCCAAGAAGGGGAGAGAAAAATAACAGATAAGATTTCAGAAAGAAGCGGAGAAGTGACCATTTTGAGGCAAAGACAGCGATGTGGACTCAACCAAGACACCACGCGTCTCGCGGCCATTATGGGCTCAGCCAATGGTCAGATTCACAAATTTGAAGAGCAAAAAATTAAACATACCTTTTTTAATATGCTCACGCGCAAAGAACATGGCCCCTCAGTGCAATATCTTCTCGGTACTCTCCCCCACTCATTTATAGGCAAGACCATCGAATTTTCTAGTGGTTTCGGTCGCTTAAAAATCGCTTATGCGCCATGGGCGCTGAAATTCTTGATGCCAAGGTGAATAGACCGAAGCGGTGAAAAGCAGAATACATAAGGAACCGAATCTGGTCGGATTTGGGCTGTGAAGGGGGGAAATTGGGTCGCAAAATGTACCCCATCGTGTTCCGCCCTCAAGTTGTAGCAGTTCAGCGAGGTATTGGACCATTTGACATGTACAGAGCGCAAGAAGCGCTGGATGACACAGTGCGAAATTGATGGAAATTGCACGACGTCAGCACTGCTGCCGAAGGGCCCCACTGCCGAAAGGCCGAAATAGCTCAAATGGCCCCATTTGGGGTCTATTTACGGCCCGTAAAGGTGCCGTATATGGCCATATGGGTACGGCTTGATACGGCATGAGCTACGGCAATGACCCGTACCGTATAACTAAACACCAGAGGCCCATACAGGACGGTACGGGTTGCCGTACGACCCCGTAACGTATGCCGTATTATACGGTTACGGTGGGGATCCCTATACCGGAGTTACACCATTTTTTGCGAAGGGATATCGGCCTTCCTTAACTATTCATCCGGAATGTGATGTGGCCAACACTTATGCTAAGGATTTCGCTGTCGACCTTCACGAGTTTCTCCGAGAGCAAATTACGGATCCTCAGAAGAGATACAAGGCCACTGCTGATACTTGTCGAAACCCTTCACCGGAATTCAAAATCGGTGGTCAAGTCTTTGTTTCTGCAAAGCACATTCGGACAACCCGACCAACTCCGAAATTTTCCGAGCAGACTCTAGGTCCCTACGAAATTATAGCCCATCCCAGTTCCAATTCTTATACACTTCGGCTTCCAAAGCAACACCGAGGCATTCATCCGGTCTTTCATGTCTCTCAACTTGAACCGCACACTCCGAACCCTTTCCCCAGCCACATCGAGGAACCTCCAGGTGCAGTTGAAGTGGTGGACGGAGAAGAGCACTTCGAGATCAAAGAAATTGTTGACTCGAAGTTAGATCGGAGATACTGAGTGAAACTCCGATACTTGGTCGAATGGCTTGGTTATGAAGAAACCGATTAACAGTTCTCCTGGATGGGAGCTGACGACGTTCATGCAGATGAACTAGTCGAAAGCTTTCACAAATGCTATCCCAGAAAGCCAGGTCCTGAATATTAATTCGGACTTCCTTCGGAAACTCCGAATTTTCAGCTCGCCACAAAAAACATTCAAAAGAAATTACAAACTATTCTATACTACATCTATGAACATTTCGACTTCGCCGATTTTTTCTTCGGCTACTCCGAATCCTCTTCCTCCGACACCTCAAACTCCATACTTGGGTCGAAAGCGGATATCCAACCCATAAGCAACTCATTTTGCTTTTCTAACCTTTTCACCTGCCTTTTCAACTTCTTGTTCTCTGCTGCCACCAGCCTTCGGAAATCCCGAGGCTTTTGGACATCTTTGTTCGCAGTTGCTGCGAACTTGTCAAACAGCTTGTAGAGCTGTTCGACATCCTGGTTGATTTCATCAACCTTGTCGTTGTCCACTGGTTTGGACACTCTCGGGGTTTCCGCGGCCGCCCGAATATGCTCTCCAAGGTCACATCGGACTTTTTGCGTCGCACACTGGACGCATGATACTCCGCGAGGCCCAACTGGCCGATCGCACAGGAGATTATGTTTTGTGAATTTTTTGCATCCTAAGGATTGTTATCTCGGAGAATCTCGGGAAAGCCGAAGGGGTTACGGATGACTTGGTTGCTGCCGCTGGGTTGGGACATCGGAAATGGTGATTCCGAAGGTGTGGAAATTTGAAAATTTCCACCGCTTGGAGTTTGCTATATACATATTCTGGAACGAGCACGTGACATCTCGTGATGTTCCGGAAAGTTCCAAGCCTCTTGAGGGCAATCGGCCTTGAGAGGGGGATACTGTTATATCCGTGCAACTCGGAGTTCCTCGGAGCTCCGATCGGACTTACTTCGGAATTTCCGAGGGGAACTTCTATTCATCGCAAGGGACATTACGCGATGAGGGATTACCAAGCGGATTCCTTTTACTCATATTCTCTTACTTCACTCTCGGAGTTTATCTGACATCCACTTATTGTCCATGGACTTATACTTACTCATTGTTCACAAGATGTCTTGACGACTTATTGTCCACGGACTTATACTTACTCATCCTTCACACCTTATTGTACTTCACTAAACAATTAGCTTACTAGCATTTAAGCTAAGTAGTTTAGCCTCTGTTCTTCAGTTTGATAATTATATATGTTACACTGGTTGAGCATTTCAATTTTTTCACCTTCTTTTTCAGTGAAAAATGTTGTTTATTTTTCAGACATTTTTCACTGAAAAAGAAGGTGAAAATTTTAAAACTTTTTCAGCACTTTCTCGATTCATGGTGAAAAATTTGAAATAAAATAAGAAAGTGATGAAAATGTTTTGAAAATTTCACCTGCTTTTTCAGTGAAAAATGTGTGAAAAATAAACGACATTTTTTACTGAAAAAGAAGGTGAAAAATTTGAAATGTTCAACCAGTGTTATTGTGTTCTCCCTTCCCAACGCAACCTGAGTCAGACTTTCCGACCTATCGGATATTCCGTGCCTCCTCCGGCCCTCCTGCATCCTTACTCGTCCTCCCGTTCTTATCTCTGGACTTGACTCTCCTTGGTTGCAAGCCGGGTAGTCGCACACTCTTGTTTGTAGTGCTTGCGAGAACGACCTTCTGACCCTTTGGAACTCCGTGACGAACTCCGACATTTTACCTTCGGACTTTCTCAGCAATTCCGATTCCCTCGGCTCGGCACTTAACACATGGTCTTAATGCAGCTGGTAAGCTGTACTATGTGACTTCACAGACCATGTGTCAAGTACCAGATTCCGTCGGGGCCCATCGGGGTCCGAAGGGTCCTGTCAAGACAATAGTTTTATGTGAACGATAATGGAGGATAAGTGTGAAGTCCTATCGGAGGCTGGATGGAGGTCCGACTCGGGGACCGACGGAGGGAGTGGACTTGGCTTCAGCTCATGCGCTGCACCCTTCTCTACACCCAGTGTCCAATTTCGGAGGGGAATGGAAGACCGAGAGGATGCGGACTGAGAAGAGGGAAACTTAGTCGATATTCAAACTGACTAGAAGCGAGAGTACATCGAGCTATTTAAATGATATCGTAGTGTAATTAATCATGGGAGGCCGATAGGCTCCGTGATGGGAATGAGTACGTAGGAGTCAATGTAAGTCAATGCTGTGTCGGCGGATGTCGGAAGGCCGAGGACGCCGACGAAGAAAGTCATAGTGAATCATAGGGAGTCTTGAGCATATGGTGAATGAAGTAGCCAATAAGAATGGGGACGTTACGATTTGGTTATTCTCAGAGGCCGAAGGAGTCCGATGTCACGGTACGTGACACCATGCCTTGATATGATATTATTTCACTCAGGCGCATTCCATCTATCTCACTGGTTTAACAAAGCCGCTCTAATAGAGAACTAGGGTGAGAACCTGGATTTAATAGAGAACCTAGGTTTAATAGCGAGACTGCTGGGCAGGACTGCTGTGTGTGACAAACACCAATTGGTTGCTCAGGTCTTGTCCTGCAAGCTGTCGGAAAGTTTCCAACAGGCACAAGGGCAGCACAATAAGCTCAATGCAATGGGCTGTGAGCTTGTAGATATGCTGTCCCACCTTTGCACCTGTCGGAAGCTTTCCGACAATTGAATGTCAGGGATGTGAGGCGTGTAGGTCATGCAATATGTCAGAATGATTCCGACACTGGGATGTGAGCCCTGCAGCTCATGGGATGTGTCGGAAAGTTTCCGACACGTGGATTTGAGCCTTGATCCCCATGCAATGTGTGGGAAACTTGAGCCTTGTAGCCCATGTGATGTGTTGGAAAGTTTCCGACACGTGAATTTGAGCCTTGAACCTAATGCAATGTGTCGGAAACTTGAGCCTTGTAGCTCATGCAATGTGTCGGAAAGTTTCCGACACACGGGTTTGAGCCTTGAAGCTCTGAAAAGTGTGGGAAACTTGAGTCGGAAACTTGAGCCCTGTAGCTCATGCAATGTGTCGGAAAGTTTCCGACACGCAGATTTGAACCTTGAACCTCTTGAAAAGTGTCGGAAACTTGAGCCTTGTAGCTCATGCAATGTGTCGGAAAGTTTCCGACACTAGCCTTGAAGCTGATACGATGTGTCGGAAATTTCCGGATTTGTCGGAAATCTCCAACACTGGGATGTGAGCCCTGAGCTCATGCGATGTCTCGGAATGCCCACTAACTTTAGATAGTGGGTCCTAAAGCGCCCTAATGTTGCAGAGCGTCCGCCAGATTTTTATTTATCACGTGATTTATGAGTGCAGGAGGTCGACTGATCGATTCCCGTATGGTCCACTTTTTAGCTTTTTTTCTCTTTTCGTCCCCGATGACATTTTCTACTTGGTTAGTCGATTCCGTGATATATTTGCATGTGTCCCAGTCCCCTATCCAACCTCACATGGGGTAAGGGAAGACTCAGCAGCAGTATTTTCAAGTGAGATCTCAATAGTAATATCCAACGTCAAATCTCAACAGTAATATGAACCGACAAATCCATCAGAACACGTGAACTAGTCCTCTTTTTTTTTCCTCTCCTATGACACTTTTTCACTTACTCATCCTTATTCATCGCTTACTCATCCGATTGCGTGCTCTAGTTGGCTGTGTTGTCCAGTCCCTTCCAAACAAATTTTCTCATATTTTCTCCGTCCTCTCTTTCTGCCAGCCATCAACGCTCAACGCTCCTGCGAAATGTTGTCCATCTTGGTGGATTCTGTTCACACTTCTAGTGTCTCTGTTTCTTCTGCACCTGGTTCTGTCCTGTCCAATGTCTTTGTACGGTCCCATTTCCCTGCACATCACTCACCATTCTTTGCTTTTACTATCAATTTGTGAACCAACCTGTTGATTGTACGCAGGTATCGACATTGTGAAAAGAAACGCACTGCAACTGCTGGTTCAAAGTGGCATTAATCCAGTGATCTACGTCCTGATCATCCAACATATCTTCAGTTGATGTTGCGCGAGACATGCGATAATATTCCCTTATGTACAATAAGCATATGGACCAAAGAATGGAGTGTAGCGAGAACTGACTCAGCTTTGAGGGCGCGAACGGACACAAACTGGAAGAATGCCTCGCATATGACTGAAAATAGTACCTTGTCCGCGACAATGACAGACAGCAGCGTCCATCCGGGAATTCCTGCTATTGATAGGACTTTGTTTGCACCATATCGGCCAAGGCCTCTGAATGGCTGACGTCCTGGTGCTGACAGTGCCTCCAGTAAGGTCAACTGTTCAGGCCCTTCTCTGAATATTTGACGCAACCACTCGACAGTGTATAAACACCAGGCTGAATAGTTATAAATTGGATCTGGGAATGTTAAGAGTATGATGTTCAAAAAGGAAAAAAAAACTGAAACTCAGATAATTGTACCCACCAGGGACACGAGAAGCTTCATAACTTTCCGCTTCCTCTTCAGGAGTTCTCCAATGCATCTAGGAACGGTATCAATTGAAGGACCTTCATATTTGTTTTTGGCTCACGCGGAAATTATTGTCGAATGAATTCCAACACAATACATGAGATAGAAACTCAATCGCATATCCTATCTTGAAACCTCGATGCTTGGAGGGCTAAAATTAGAAAAATTATAATATGGACTGTACATTCAAACTTACACCATTTGGGACCTGCATCACACCATTCCACTGCTTGCGAGTGTAAATTTGAGGCGAAGTATGCAAGAGAGGTTCAAACTGGTAAAGGTAAAGGTGGCTATTTAGTACATCATAGAGGGGGGTAATTTAACAAACACGCACTTCAACAAAGACTGTTCCTAAATTCATAATGGTCTTTCTTGCATCGTAAACTAGTCCCGTGAGTTTCATGACAGCTGATTGCATCGCCCCGACCGCTGAATAAGCCCTATCCGAAAGGACTGGAAGAGTGTATCGAGGCCAGAAGTACCGTGAAAAATCGGTTCGTGCTCCGTGTGACTCTCGGTAATTTACTTGCTCCTTCTCATTGTCCAAGGTGAGAATTTCAGTCTCGAGCACTATTGTGGTGTCTATATCTTCATCATCGGAGTCCGAAACATGGCTGTGTGCAGGTGATATTGACCTGGCTTTGCTCCGTTTCTTCTGTAGGCTAGGATCAGGGTCTCTGCCTCGAAATAGCTCTGGCATATGGCGTGTTATTTTCACCACAAGTCCGCTGTGAGATGGGGTGTTCCCAATCTGGTATGGTATGTGGATAGGGAGGTAACATCGATGCCAAGGTACCGGTACTGAAGGTTAAAGTATGAGCATACAATTTATTTTATTCTACTTTTAAAAAAGCAGCTTACATGATGTTGGAGTTGTCTCGATACCATGCTTCAGATCTCGCAAAGCGGATGAGAAGGTATCCCATGATGCATGATTGGGCGATATTTGATGTCGGATTGGAGCATGCAGCCCACTCCATACCTATATATCTATGGGTTGAAGTGGATAAATGATTACGAAAAAAACCCACCGTGTGGATCATCAACCCGTGGGTATCTGGAATTGCGTCTGCTAAATCCTGTAAATCTTTGGCCCAGCGAGCTAGGTGACCTCTGGCAAGTGCATGCTTGTCAAAGGTTTTTGCATAGGCTAGCAGAGTAGCTTCCCGAGTTGCGGCGACTCTAGATTCCCCAGCAGATAGATCGCACCACAGACCAATTACATTGAGTCCATTTGGACCGTGCACGATGGTGACTAGGACTATGAAGAACCAGATATATGTTGGAAAGAAATAACCAGCTTCAAATATTTCGGGCATTTGGTTGCTAGGGTTGTCAGTGAATCTCGAGAGCAGGAAAGGGTGAAGAGAGATGCGAGTCAATCGGTCGGTTAGATAAGATACAAAAATAGCTGCTATCGGCATTTCTTGTGCCGGTTCCGTCGGACTCATGCCACCATCACCTGATGGTCACGTGGTTATCCACTCGGGCCGAGATATTTCAGGCTCTCAGGCGGCAAATCTTGCCTTCTGCCACCATCGTCTCAATTGTCAGGCAAGTATGACCCATTACTCAAGCTAACCTACTTATCCCACTGAATGTTAGAATGCCTAAGGCAACAAGAAAGCCAAAACCCAAGAAGATGACAGTTCGGGTTTCAGAACCTCCTATTGGCTGGCGTTTCGACCTATGTGTCGGAGCCCCGAGGAACCCCGATGGAACAGCTATTTTAGTCAAAGTCGACATGTCTGGGCCAGGCTTGCGAGACGGTGATCCTCTCGTTGTGTCTGACTCGGAGCCAGACAGTGAGTCTGATGTTACTCTGCGATTTCTTTTGGCTCAACTTGCAGCCCCCGTAACCACACAAACATGGCAAACCACGCCGAGTACGAGTCACCATTCTTATGCAACAGGTTCCGTTCATCAGCTCAATGCCAATACCCACCCTGCAAACCTTCTGGTTGGAGGCATCACACTTTCTGGTAACAGAGACTGCGAAAGTCACATTTACCGCTGTTCCATTTGCCAGCAGCTCAAGTCGCATCCCGTCTCGTGAGCTAATTTCACTAGATTTTCATGTTTATATTGATATTATATGCAGAACTGTGTGCGGCCACACTTTTTGTTATGTTTATATTCGTCATGCACTAGACACCAGTTTCAAGTGCCCGATTTGCAGCTCAATGATTCACCATCCCCCGCATCGTGTTCACAATTTTGAAGAATCTTTGGCGGCATCTTATCCTACCCAGCCAGATAATACCAAGGTCGACTGGGCAACTGCGTGGAAGGGTCTCAAATTCCCGAAGCAGACTTGAACACCAAGTTCTTGTAGTTATCAGGGTGCAATAGGTACATTGTTCTAATAAAAGTGGTTGAAGAAACAGTTAGTGGGCTCTGCCGCAACGCGCGCTACAATTGTTATGTTTCCGACACTCGGATGCGAGCCTTGAAGGTCATGTGATCTGTCGGAAAGTTTTCGACAATGGTTTGTAGGTCATGTGTTAGGTTCGGGTCCGGCAAGCCGGACAATCTCGGAGAGATGTTTGCCGGAAACAGGGGATGTGTTTTGAGATCAATATCTCCACCATTTCTTATCCGATTTACTCGATGTAAAGTGCCAATATGTTAATTCGATTAATTCCTATGCATTTATTTCCGCAGTTTTAAAGTTGGGGCTGAGGGGACCTTTGGCAACCTATGGCGGTCCAGATGCCCTTTTATTATTCCCACATACTATCGGTCCCAATAGGTCTGAATTTTCCCAATGGGTCTGAATTTCGATTATTCCTCTGCCCCCTTCGACTCTATCCCTCCGGAGTTTTCCGGGATCATTTCGTATACTACTATTCTATAGACCTGCAAAATAACTAAGGGATTGGGCAAGGGGAAGGTATTGAGAGTTGGTTGCCGGTGCATCAAAACTAGCGTAATTTTGAAAATACTGGTGTTCTGTTCTCACCGCTTTTCCCGAGGCCCCAGAAAAAAATGAGGGTGTTTGAGGACCCAATTCAACACATTCTGTCTCCTCGCATTTTTTTCCCGGGTCCCCGTTGAGGTGTTATAAGGAAGAGGAATGACGGCGTGACAAATTCAATCTCCGCTCACATCAAGTTGGCGTTTGTTTACATCCATCAACGTGTCGTTGACGTCTCTCACGCTCTCTATTCTTGCGTCGCGTCGACGCGTCGCATGCCCAAGCCTGGCAATGAGAAGAACATCAAGCGCGCGTGCGAGGATCTTGTCCGACAGGTCCAGAATGGCCGGAAACCCAATATCAAAGACGCTGCTCGCCGTTACGGTGTTGTCTACGCTACTTTGTATGCTCGCTTCAATAACATTCACAAGTCCGCCGACGAAGCTCGAGACGCGCAGCAGTTCATCTCTCCATCGCTGGAGCATGTCCTGGTCAAATGGATCGAGCATCTCGGCGCGACCGGTGTCCCGTTATGTAAAAGGACCATTCGCGCGCGTGCTCAGCACTTGCATCCCGACAAGAAGAGGCCGAGCAAGAATTGGGTGTATAGCTTCCTCAAACGCCACCCTTCCATTACTCTTGCTACGCCATCCGGTCTTGATCCAAAGCGTGCGAAGGCATTTAACCCCCCGGTCATTGGTCGCCACTTCGATAAACTCGCCGAGCTCATCGCGGAGCATGACATCCCGATTGAGAATATATACAACATGGACGAGAAGGGATGCCAGCGCGGTGGTGGGAAGAAGGCGAGCCGCCGGAAATATTTCTACTCGCGCAAGCAAAAGGCGAAATATAAGCACCGCAGTGCTAATCTGGAGCTCATCACGATCATCGAGGCCGTTTGTGCCGATGGGACTTCCCTCAAGCCGGGCTTCGTTTTCCCCGGTTCTTCCCAATGCCCCGAGTGGTTTGAAGTTGATGATGAGATTATGTGCGTCTACGCACTTACATCGCGATACATTCTTTTAATTTATCATCTGCAGTACGGCAATGTCTGCCAATGGCTGGACCGATGATTTTATCGGCGCCATGTGGTTCTTATTATCCTTTGTCCCTCAGGCGACTGCCCGTAACAAATCTGGGTAGCCGATACTCCTCATTCTCGATGGCCACGGCTCGCACGAGACCACCAAAATCATTGATCTTGCCGAAAAACATAATATTATCATCCTCATTCTTCCGCCACACACGACCCACAAACTGCAGCCTCTTGATGTCGGAATCTTTGGGCCCTTCTCCCGAAAGTGGATCGACCGTTGTGACGATATTGTCGCGCTTACGGGCTCGGAGATGCGGAAGGAAGACTTCATCAAAGAGTACATGGCAATCCGGGCCGAATCATTTCGTCCCTCTGTTATCAAATCTGCGTTCGCGAAGAGCGGCCAGTGGCCCGTTAATCGCGACGTATTCAAGGCTGATGATTACGCTCCGAGCATTCCATACTCGTCAGAAGCGCGGGATGTCCCGGATTTGCCCGAGTTCCCTGCCCGGAACCCGATTTTACCGCCACCGGTTCAGAGGCGCAGGGATCGCAGGCGACGCGATCGCGCTAGCTCTGACTCTGACGACTCGGACTCTAGTTCCAATTCGGACTCGGATTCAGATTCTTCAGACACGGACTCCGACACTGATTCCGAATTTAAAAATTCCTTTGGCGCAGCGCCGCCGCAGCTTTCCACTTCCTTGCCAACAGCCTCGACTTCCACATCCCCTCTCCCATCGTCGGCACCCTCAGCCCGCTCGTCCTGCAGTGGCGCCGTGTCGACACTTTCATCCACCCACTTCTACCATGACCCCGTTCTCTTTGCGAGGATTTTAGAGCTCGAGAATGAAGTCCAGGCCCTGAGGGTTCACCTCGGCATGATGGGGGAGGAGTTGGCTACACAGAAACGTAAAATCAACGCGAGGGATGGGAGGTCGAGCAAGAGGCGCAAGCTAAACGTCGAATCTCGTGTATTGACGTCGGCAGAAGGTAAAAAGCTTGCTGCCGAGAAAGACGCGGAGAAGGCAAAGAAGGATGTGCAAAAGGAGGCCAATGCTAAGCGTCGCAAGGAGAAGGAGAACGCACGGGATCTCAATCGACAAAATCGCGACCGGACGCGCCGTACACCGGTTTGCTCACCGCAAAATCCAAAGACGACCTCATGGATATCGCCAATGTCCTCGGGCAGAGCGAAGAGGGAACGAAGTCGGCGTTGCTTGAACGCATCAACCGATACTTCCGTGCTCATCCAGAGGAGCGCGACAGCGCGAAATTCCGTGGATTGTTCACGCGGGCACCACGCGGTCGGCGTGCCGCTGCCGCCACTGCAACAAATGATGACGCCCCACTTCTGCCGTCAAATGACGAACCCCCCGTGCCGTCTTCATCTCGCCTTCCTCCATCTACCCCCCTGTGTGATCTACCGCTGCTTTTCAATGGCCAGCAACATCCAAATTTTGAACATCCTTTCACATTCACCCCGCCTCATACCCAGCTTGGATCTCACTACGAAAACCCTTACGCAATTGGGCAGCCTTTCGCTTTTGGCTCCTCCCAAACTCAGCCCACTCCGTATAATCCTTATCCCGCCGCCGCAGCATTCACATCTTATAATCCCCTTCCTGCACCTGGTCCATCTGCTGTTCCCCACATCTATGACACTACATATAACCCTTACCTGCACTTACCTCCTGATTCCTTCTGATTTTTGTTCTATTCCAATCATAATGATTCACGATACTCGTCAATAGCCTTAATTTTCGGTACGACATCTTAGCACTGTAAATAAAGTGCTGAAAAAGTTTTAAAATTTTCACCTTCTTTTTCAGTGAAAAATGTCTGAAAAATAAACAACATTTTTCACTGAAAAAGAAAATGAAAAATTTGAAATGACCTTTTTGAACCTTGTGAAAAATTTATGAAAAAGTGCTGAAAAAGTTTTGAAGTTCAAAAAATTCATGAAGAAGTTACAAGTTTTTCACTTGGTTTTTCACTGAAAAATTGCTGTAAAATTCAAAACATTTTTCACTAGTTTTTTCACCAAAAAACTTGAAATGTTCAACCAGTGTACTGACCAGCCCGCATGACCTTGATATGCACAAAAGCGGTTGTTAAATTCAGGGGTGGTTCAAGTTGGCCTTGTCGTCTTGCAGCAATCTCATGCATTGAATCATCCCCAGCAAAGATGCGGAAGCCATTTTCGGCACTAGACACTCTGAAGTTCGGATCGTAGGTCATTGGTTCATCAATTTCAACTTGTCGCAGATTTGCATCCAATTCCACTGCTGTCAGTTTGATATCATCGCAAAGGTCAGTCATAGGAGCGAGTGGATTCCACTTTGGCATAATACAGTCTATCAATATCTGCGCAGTGTCAATGCATTTGCCTGGGTGTTCGCAACCAAGTTCATTTCGATCCCTATTACAAGGTGGACATCCACAATTTTTCCGTCCAATGCCACTAGGGCTTATAGTGTGTGGCCGCCTAGGCACCGTAGTTTTTCTGTTTGCAATTAACAATGCATCCCGAAGCGTGCGAACTCTGTGAATATTTCGGAGGCAGGTTGCAGCACCACGAAGGCAGGCATTTCTGTAAGTTGGATCCCATACAGCAGGGTGTTTCCATATCGGCATGTCGAGTTGCACTTCACGGTCAATCGAGAGTGCTGTAAATTTCAGGTTGAATTCCTGAGCTGCAGAGATCATGCGCTTGAGGTCGTCAGCAAATTTGTTTGATCTAGGTATCGGGAAATGTATATCATTCACAAAAATGTTCATGATTTGACCGGGCCTAATGTTTAGGTAGCTAGTCTCCAAGTATTTTCGGAGTATGTAGTCAACAAAATAGCACCACAGTGCTCGATCCTCTCCTTGCACAAGGTAGCATTGAAGATTCCAAAGATCAATGGCTTTGTTACGAGAGGCGATGTCCAAAATTGCTGGGCCGCCTCGATTGACTGGTAGGATCATTTCTTCCAGTGAAACTCTGGCTGTTTTTCCGTCCCATAGGAAGGAGCGTATCAATTTTTCAAGTGTGTCCTCAATGTCTTTCGGCATTCCTTGGACTCTGGTGAGATATTGTGTTCGACCTCCAATCACCATACTGATGATGTGGCGCTTCCCTTCTAGAGAAGGGTTTGTTGCTTGCCAACGCATGAGGTCTGCATTAATTTTTTCAAGTACTAAAGGCCATGGTGTGTTATAAGGGATGTCATTTCCGATCCAAGCACCTAACATCCGGCAGCTTTCGCCATCAGGTACAATTCTAACAGTTCGGTCAATGTCGCTGATCGGGGACTGATTGTTAATTTGTCTTTCTGTGATGACTTTCTGGCGATAGGAGGCTCTCCCAAAGGGGAGAAGCACAGTTTTATGTTCGTTGAATTTTGCGGTAGAGGCACCACACCAGAGGCGTAGAATACCCCACAGAGTCTTCATGGAGTCAGTGGATTTCAAGTAGATTGTTGTGTCATCAGCAAAAAGTGAGACCACGAGATTTTTATTTGTTCCAGGAATGATGACTCCCTCAATATCAGATTTCCGCAGTAGACATGCAAGAGGCTCAATAGCCAGATTCAATAATAAACAGGAGAGGGGGTCACCTTGTCTCACTCCCCTGGTCACAACATATGGTTTGCTAACTTGACCGTTGATCATAACTACGGTTTTGGCATCAGTATATAAGCTTTTGATTGTCTTTGAAAATTTCGGAGGGAATCTCATATGGTCTAGAACACGGAGAAGGTAGTTATGGTTAATTCGATCATATGCCTTCTCTTGATCGAGGGCGATAAGTACCCCATCTTCTTCTGCGACTTCAGCATAGTTAAGCAGGAATTTCGCTAATTTGACTTGGTCCTCAATTTTCCGCCCTTTCATGAAGCCAGCTTGGTCAGGTCTTAACAGAGATGGGGCAACATCCATTAAGCGCATAGAATAGGCCTTTGTAATAAGCTTGTAGTCTGTGTTTAAGAGCGTAATTGGCCTGTAGTTGCTAATGAGGCCTGTGTCTCCTTTTTTGAACACCGGGCATAACCAGCCCACGTTGAAGTTGCATCCATCTGATAATCCATAGTCTTCGATATCACGGGATAAGTCTGCCAGGAAGCCCAAGATATTGAAAGCCCCTCCTGGTTTGTCTTTAGACTTTTTGTATTCAATGTCCAGGGCTTTGAAAAATTCGTAACGGATGCCATTGACTCCTGGAGCTTTGCCGTTGCTAGACAGTTTAAGAGCATTTCGTAAATCATCTTCAGTCAGATACTGGTTCATTTCATTGTGTTCGTGTTGAGATAACCGAACATCACATTTTTCTAGCACTTCCTCAGTGCACATCATTCGACCGTAGTCGTCCTCGGGGAGTTGTGTAGCCTCATGGCAGTCACGGGCCATTTCCGTCATTTGTTTCGGTCGAGTTTCAAAGCGGGGAACAGTTGAGTCAGTATCTGTTCTCTTGAATTCGTTTATGGTGCTTCTCAGATGGTACTCCTTCGTGGAGCGAGTCCAATGACGAGTCTTCAAACTTTCGCCTTCAATGTCGTATTGAGCTTCAGACTGTGCCTTTTGACGATCAGCTTCTTCTTTGAGATAGGTTTCAATCTTTTCTTCGAGATGCAAAATTGCAAGATGCTTATCCTCAGTAGGCATGTCTATGTCATTGAGCACGAGGTGCTTCTGTGTTGTCCACGTGCGAATTTGGCGGGATCTCTCCTTTACCAAGCGAGAGCATTTTTTACCTTCTGTGGTAATGTCATCCTTGAACTTGTGCCATAGGGTTTGGATGTTACTTTGGCTTTCCCGGTCTGTACGGCTCAGTTCCTCATGGTCTTCAGCAAGTTTCTGTGATCGTGCACTAAGATATTTCATAAATCGCGGAGTTTTGAGAAGATAGACAGGTAGGTTCCAGATTCCAGGCCCATATTCCTCCTCTGCCCGGCATGTCAATTGGACGGAAACCAAGTGATGATCACTGGAGATTAAACTGGGTTCAATTGACCATTTTCGATATCGTTTAAAACGGTCTACCGGTACATAGAACATAGATTCGGTCAAGACGTGAACCCGTCACATGCGTCTGGTTTATAGTAGCATTTGTGCGCTTCTGGAAGCAGCAAACTTAGGAACTTAGGAAACCGATAAAAAAGAATGCATTTGGGAGAATCGAACGGATGACCTTAAAAACAGAATTTGGTGGACGCTCTATTCCACTATCGCAGCTGAGGGCCCACTACCTAAAGTTAGTGGGCATCTGCGCGACGAATCCCACTACTCTGCCACTTTCGGCCCATGTACATGATGTACTATGTCTGCCAGGCAAGGCTGGCAGAATTCAAGTTTTCAAGTTGGAAAAAGAAGCAAAAAAAGAGGGAAAAGAGAAAGAGATTTCGAGATCTACAGAGATTATTTACCTTGGAATTCGGCACCCAAAATGCCAATGTAGCGTGTGGTAGGGCATATTCGGCATCTTGATTGACCTTGAATCCTGAGACCCGTTCCGGCAAATCATTGATTTCAAGTCCTCAGTCTTTTCGGAGATACTTCCCGAAAAGTACTTAGGACTAGCCAATGAAATTCAAGATTTGCTGCCGGTGTCTCGGCTTGACACAGATATGATGCCATCAAAATACCCCTATCTTGTCTTGTTTTCTTTACCATCCCTCTTTTTGCCGGCACCAATTAACTTCAGGGTTTATGCATATGGATAACACCATATTTCATCGTGCGATTCATGTAAGGTGGGAAAGACTCAAGAATGTCATTTATTCGGTAAAGTTCCCCGTCAGACGGCCGTAATGGGTGTAACGGACGGGACCCGTCCGTCGGCCCCTCCTGGCTGAACCCTCAACGGACCGGTGACCCCCGTTGGTTGAACATGACGGCTGTTTTCCGACCCGTCCCATCGACAGGCCGGGCGGCTTGGAGCCCTAGAACCTTTTCCCCGCAACCGCCTCACGGCCACCAATTCCTCGCCAACCCGCTGAACACCTGCTCGATTTACCCGCTCCGCGGCGCGAGATTGTCAGGAAGCCACTGTCGAAGTCCCTGTTCCCAATGGAGGTCGAGCCATTGAAGATCGTGTGGGCATTGGGGATCCTGGTACAGCAGTGTGTCGTCATGCTGGACCTGTGGTGAGGGTGGGCAGGCAGGGCGCGCAGCACAAACTCGCGAGCACACGGGGAGGTGGGGGCGGACTGGATCTCGCGAGGGGTCGACAAAGACGAGGCAGAGACGGATTCTGCAGCGCGTCGCGGGCGTAGATGTCGGTGTGCTGGAGCGGCAGTGATTTAGTCGTCAATGGTCCAGATGCGCAGGTGTAGGGTGAGCTGGGGGGGTTGAGTAGGACGCGGCAGATGCGGCCGAGTGCACCCAGGAAGTCATCGGACTGTGACCAATGATCAACGATCAGTATCCGCATCGGTAAGGAAGGGGCAGGTTAGCACACCTGCACACTCGCCTTGAAGTCGAATCCACTCCGGGCTGCGAACAGCAGGAGCTCAATGCCGCCTCCGGGGGACGGGTGTATGGCGCGGTGCGAGAACCATCGGGGACCGGGCACCGAAGTCCTCGTTCGCAGTGGACAGCAAGCCATCGAAGTCCGTGTAGAGTTACGAGGAGTGCATCGTCGCGCTGGACCTGTGGTGAGCGTGGGTGGGGTGGAGCACGTAGCATGAAGTCGAGCAGCGCACAGGGGGTGTGGACTGGATCTCGCGAAGGGACGGCGAAGAGGATGCAGAGGCGTATTTCTGCGCCGCATTGCAGGCAATAGACGTGGCTCGCCTGGAGCATCGTGAACACCTCTCAGCGCACGTGCACTCCGTCAGCGGGGGTGCCTTCTATTGTGGGGAGACACCGTCAAGGGCCTGCGGCGCAGGGCAAGTGGCGCGGATGTGGGCGCAAAAAGCAGAGATGTAGTAGAGTCACGGTGTGTCACACTGCCTAAATTAAGGCTCCAACCATTTAGTTTTCGTTTGCAGAAACCAGAACGGGAAATGGTTCAAAAACAGTTTTAAACCGTTTAAAACAGTTTGTAAACGGTATTTTGGCAGGCCAATCTGGGATGGGTATATTAGGGTTGTCAAACCATGAGTGACGGTCCCCATTGGACCCCAGCCTCTGTCACTAAAATTGCACATTGCCAGTGCCAACAAGAGCAAGACTGAGGTGGCAGGACGAAGGCGGGATCAAGGTGGGACCGTCGGGACGCAAGGCACGTGATGTGGCTGATATCACCGTGCGCCATCACTCACGTGGATAATTACTAAATTGGGAAGCATGCACGTCGATCCTGCCAATCGGACATCTGACAATTCGTATCCTATTATTTTGGTATTGGTTGCATCTAATGAGGGACTTTAGGGGGCCAGTGAGTATGGGAGCCCACCATTTGACCTGTAGCAGGTCGGAGACCCGTTACAACCATTTAAACCATTTATAAATGGTTTGTTTACCGTTTGTCAGGACCTGCAAAGAAAACGAAAATAAAAACATTTTTTACCGTTTGAAAACATTTATAAACGGAAATGGTTGGAGCCTTACCCTAAATTTCTTTGTTCCTCAATTCAAGACCAACGGCAAACATTAAATTACGCATGTAAGATAGAAAGTGAGTGTGTGTGTGTGTGAGAGAGAACTAAATGACTAGAGCTCGGGGTATCAAAGGAATACTGTGAGGGGAGAACAAATGTGGAATGCAAGGTGAATGAATTAGGTGCGAGGGCTGGCGCCTGCGTGAAGGGATTGAACGGTTTGCAAAGAGATCAACGTGGCCACTGTCTTGTCAACGAGCTCGTCTTCCCGCGTCAATAAACACTTCCCCTAAATCCAAGTCACCGTTAATTTCTGGTAGGCCTTGCAGAGACCCTGAATATCGACCGTTCGAAGTTCGACGAGGAGGTCCACACAGCTTATTGGCTCTTCCGGATGATGGATGAGCTTTGGGATGCTTTCCTTCCACTCCTGACTCTACACATGCCAGCACGTACCTGGAGTGTTGCAGTCGGCGTCATTAATGACCGGTGGCACGTGGAAAGTTATTTTCGTCCGAAGTTCTTGAATCTTCGCCTTCGTCTGGACAAGCCAGAAATAACCATACAAACCAATCTGTACAGTGTGGTAGACGTCGAGGAAAAGAATGGACATGGCCATCAGCCTCCGAAATGCAGGATCAATCCAGTGGCCCACACGGTAGTGGCGTGCAACTTGAAATTGGAGGGTGGGATGGAAGTCCTCCCCCCTGTGCGTGACCTCTTCAATGCAGTGAGCAATGCCATCTTCGATTTTGAAGAATGACGAAAGTTTCATGATGGAAACTAGGAACTCATCCGTTTTTGGATGCATGCTGAAAACAAATGTCAGGCACTGGATAAATCCCAATGAAAACCCAAGATTTATGTTGGACCCTTGTAGAGGTAAACTAGCAAATGGTCGAAATCACGCCGGGTAGCACCTGATGGAAGCGTTAGCTGAATCGGGTGTTCGTCCAATTTGCCCTCCGTGAGCACACTCTGAGAAGAGTTTGGACCTCAAGGGAGGGAGAACATTGTGGAGAAGAATTGGGATCTATAGCCCAGAACACTAGAGTGGAGTTTATATAAAGTCTCCGGATAGCCTATTGAACCAAGCTTCGGTTCGAATTCAGGCATCAGGCTTGCGCTAGCACAGGAAATTCGCCTGAAAGACAGCGGAACCATCTTGAAAGTAGAATTCGGGTGGTGATGGTTTTTGCCATCCACATCGAAGCCAGAGGTTTCTGACATGGCAAAGGACACAGACATGTTGCCTCGATCACGATTTGCCCAATCCAAACCAAACAGAGCCTCATGTTTTGCGCGTGTCTACCTCTTTCTTTGACCCCTCTGTCCTTAGACCGCTATGGTCCATCCCGCTGAGTTTCCTAGGCTGCCAAATACTCCAGCTGACTTCAACTGGTCTCCTGATGTTCTGCAAGCTCACAACATTATCACAACTGCATATGATCGTGCATCGGTTTTACTCCGGCAGGAGGAAGCAGATCCAATTTGACTCCGCATCCACTGAGACCAAATTGTCGATAAAATGGTTCCAATATTGGAAGCACTTGTCCCTGAAGTGGGCCATCAACCATGGCTGGAAGCCGGTGCGAATGCACTTGGAGAAATAACTGTGGAACTACAGCGCAGCACAATCATTGCAGATGGAATGTAAGTCTTAAAAAATTTTAAACTTGTCTTGAAATAGCTCACAATTTGAATCAGAGAAAACGCAAAGTTAAAGCATGTTGTTCCAATCCGTATCAAAAGTACTGGCCTAGGGAGGCCTAGGAAAGTTGTAGAGCCTGTATGGCTTGCTGATGCAGTCTCCACACACCGGAAAATGACACTCCAGATATTTGCGGACGCTCTCGGCACGAATAACCGAGCGAGTACAGTTCTGGAATTATTTCTGAGGGCTGTGCAGCAGTATCGTGCTCTATCGCGTGTTCGAGGAGACAGAGGAGGAGAGAATATTGAAGTCTCTGTGTGGATGATTAAGTATTGAGGTCCAAATCGAGGATCCTTCCTCTGGGGAACGTGGGTCCTCATTTAATCATGTATTGACAACTCTCTTGATATTTTCTTTAAGATCTACACACAACACCCGAATTGAACGCTTGTGGGTTGAGGTGGGCACTCAGTTTTCTCGACCCTGGTGAGGCTTCTTTGTCGTCTCGAGCGGCTTCATAGCTTTGATCCCGACAATCCACATCACCTGTGGCTACTGCACTATCTTTTTCTCAATGGAATCAACAAGGACTGTGAAGAGTTCCAAGTACAATGGAACCACCATCCTATTTCTGGGAAGGGGCATGATCAGACACCAGCAGTACTTTCAGCCCAATCTCATGCCGAACACAAACTGATTTCTTCCACAGGATATGCAACTCATCACTGAGCTGAAATACGGAAAGTATGCTGACAACTTTGACAAGGTCCATCCTGAGATACTCGAATGTTACGGTGATGAAGGTATGTTAGTATGACAGACCTATTCTACATTACAAAAAATTCAATTGGAACCCAGATGATTTAGATTTGGCTATAGCGGGCGACCAAGACCATCATATATGGCATCAAGCCACTGAAGTCATCCAGAACGAATGTCCATTCAGGAGTGAAGATGGAGCTGATATTTTTTCTAATGCACTCCAAGAGGTAAAATCAGCTGAAATAGTTCTGCATCACCTTGGAGTCACACAGGATGAGTGGGAGGAGAGATTCTACGGGGAGACTGAAACAGTGAAGGTTGGAAGAAAATATGTCGAAATTTCTCTGCCATTTAGCGTTTGGTGGCCTCGAGCTGTTGCCTGGGCACAAGGCTTGGAACTCATGGTAAAAATTCAGGCAATAGACAGCAGAGACATTGTTTTGTAACTTCAAAGTGGGGTCGAGATCAATTGACTGCCGAAGAGGTGCAAACTTATAAAAATATTGCCACATCTCTCCAAAATCTTCCGTATGAATGCCCTGCTCAGGCAAGGAAGGAAAGGGCTGTTCCTGCCCTGGTTTCCAATACAAAGTGATTGGTGCCGACACTACCAATAATGCCAAGTGCAAGAACTGCAAGCATTGCAAAAGATGCCATTCTCCCACTGTCTCGATTACACTTGCCCAATTTGATATTGACCGGATCAAAACAAAGAAGGTGACTGACTCAGAGGCTTGGAAGGAGACCAACACGGGGTTTCAGAATAAAGATAGCGGCAGCACATTTAGGTCCAGCAAACAGGTATGTGATGCAGTCGAGAGATCAATATTCTTCTCACATGAGGCTTTTTTCTGGAAGATGAAGAGCAGCAAAAAGGGGAACTCCGAGGGCTCAAAGATGGTTAAAATTGGATGTATCCAAGTGTTGACAGGCGGTATCGATGTACGTTGCCCAGATCCAAGTATTTCTCCAAGTAACTGATGTGATATCAGAGTAACAACGACATCCGGGTAGCTCAGGCCCCTTCACCTGAAACTGTTGAGTGACTGCTACAATGCGGACTCTGTGTATTAAAGCTCCCGGAGACACGGACCTTCAGTTTGGTCTGGACTGGACCATGGATGAGATTGACAACTGGATTCGTGACATGGTGACTGGGCCTGGTGTATTCCAGTACCTGGATGCTCGTTACGGCCATCCAGATGTCGAACCTTACCACTGATGCTGGTGGGAAAAGATCAGTGCAGGGTGTGCACCATTACTGGGGCAGAGCTTGATGAAGCCAAAGGCCAGCCAACACAAGGTTTCAAAAACATGTTGTCTGCATCGGTAAGTTTTCTGATTATCAGTTCCTGGCAATGGATAACTTGCGAATAAAATGCTAGTGACACGTCACAAGATTCCGTCTGTGCTGTACAAGAATGGCTGGGAAGGCGTGATAAAGAGTGCTGTGGGGGGTGAGTGCTTTGATTCTGAGTCCGAGGTGGAAGAAAAGTCCTGCACCTGCAAGGGAAAAACCGCTGGCAGGTGCACTGCTTCACCAATCGAGCCCCAATCTGAATCTTCGGAGGCCGAATCTTCTGAGGCCGATGATCTCCAAGTGGTTGATGTCAAATTAAAGTCGGAGGTGGAGGACCATGGCATGTCTCGCCATCACAGTGCTAGGCTATCGCAGGCGCCAGTGATGAAAGCCGAGGTGGATGACAACTTGGATCTTGCCAGGTTTAGAAGCCGCTCTGACTCCCGAGCATAGATGTGGAGACCATCCGGAAGCCCCGTCCAATTGCTCCAATAGTCATTTCATACAGCCCAGAATATTCTCACTAGTAATACAGAACAAGTAGGGCCGGTGCACCAAGGCATTGGATGATAATCCTGTCCAACATCCTTCCTAGGTGGTTTTTTACATTGAGAATTGTCCCGATTTGTTCAGGACCTCAATTCAACTCCCCACACCACAATGGCTATTCCGGTCATACAGACCATGGCTTAGCAGGGAGGGGTGGCGACAATTATATTGAGTTCTGATATGCTTCCTGGGCCATTCTTTTTGCTGAGAATTGTCCCGATTTTTTCACAACCTCAATTTGACCCCTGTTATATACCGAGCCAACACAGGGGGGAGCAGAGCTAGGTCCGAAGGGACCAGAGCAGAGATCGGGGATCAGAGGTCCGGAGAAGACCAGAGTGTCAGTAGGTATTGTGCAACACCACAGGAGGTAAGGGTGTGTGTACTACTGCGGCTAGCGACAAAGACGATGGAGGTCCAGAGGTCCGGAGGACGACTCAGAGCAAAGCGGAGAGCAAAGCAATGTTAATAATCAAACTGAAGTACAGGGGTGTTACTAACTTGTATTTAAACTAAGTCTGTTATTGTACTCATAAACTGGGATACATAATGTGATAGGAGGATGTAACAATAAATAGGTATCCATATATGGACATGGATGAGTAAGTCGTAAGCGAGACAAAAAGAAAAAGTTAAGAAGAACGGATAAACAGGAAACACTCAGTAATCCTTCATTACGTAAAAACCTGTTTATCCGATGGAGCCCGAGAAGTCCGATGGACTCCAGAGGTTTGGAGCCCGTTCCGACTGGAGGACTGGAGCTCTTCGGAGGGGCTTGACGCATGGATATAACAACTCCCCGTGCTGTGATGTGTAATCCCAGTGTACGATCCCTTGGCTTAGCCCCGAGGAGTGAGGAAAAAAATATTCATGTTTAATATGATTCCTGGGCCATTTTTTTGCTGAGAATTCTCCTGATTTTATCAGGACCTCAATTCGACTCCCCGGACTGCAATGGCTACTCTGGTCATACAGACCATGGCTTAGCATGGAGGGGTGGCAACAAATATATTGAGGTCTGATATCCTTCCTGGGCCATTATTTTTGCTGAGAATTGTCCGATTTTTTTAGGACTGATGCATAATCCCGATGTATGATCCCTTGGCTTAGGACCAAGGAGTGAGGGGGGAAAAATCATTTTTGATATGATTCCTGGTCACTCTTTTATGCTGAGAATTATGGTGGTGTCACTGACCATTTTGAATCCCTGTGGAGCATTGCCTAATCCTGATCTACACACCTTGGCTTGAGTGGCCAAGGGGACACAAATATTATACCCCAACATCTATCCTGGCTGGATTTTTACGCTGAGAATTATCAATTTCTTTTCAGGACACAACTCAACTTGTTGCGCTGCAGTACCTAATTCTGTGATAAGCCCCAGGTGGTTATGGAGCCTTGTTATGACACATGACACAGACAGGTATGTGGCTGAATCTCAGAGTGGATACAGATCAACACAGACAAGGCTGCCTATAGAGCTAACCTTCCACAGACACTGAGCATTGCTGGCTCCTTGTACGTTTTACTGAGTCCACCTAACCAAGTCAGACACAGTGGATTCAGAAAGGTATATGATATCAGAGCTTGGTTGTTACACCTCTGAAAGGTCATTTGTAAAGAGATATCCATTATATGCAAGTGCAATAAGCCAGAATGTGATATGAGTTGAAGGATATGAGAGGATCCGAGCCCAGTGTTCTTTTGCCCAAGGTACTCATTCATAAAATACATTGAGTTAAATGATATTCTTGACTGAAAGGTATCAGAATATGACAGGATCCCTTCAGTCGTGGCAAAGATCTCCCCTGTTCAGTGTGCGAGTTGGAGGTGGTGGGAAGCAAAGTGTACATTGTGTTTGGTGATGATGATGATGATGATGAATTCACTTTTGTTACTGTATAGGGCCGGTAAGGGCTAAGACAGCACTACATACTGGGGTTTTGGTAGGCAAATGTAGAGTGGGTTATGATTTAATGTTAAGTGCTGAGCCGAGGGGATCGGAATTGCCGAGAAAGTCCGAAGGAAATATGTCGGAGTTAGTCACGGAGTTCCGAAGGGTCAGAAGGTCGTTCTCGCAAGCACTACAAACAAGAGTGTGCGACTACCCTGCTTGCGACCAAGGAGAGACAAGTCCAGAGATAATAACGGGAGGACGAGTGAGGATGCAGGAGGGCCGGAGGAGGCACGGAATATCCGATAGGTCGGAGTCCGACTCAGGTTGCGTTGGGAAGGGAGAACGCAATAACGTATACAATTATCAAACTGAAGAACAGAGGCTAAACTACTTAGCTTAAATACTTAGTAAGCTAATTGTTTAGTGAAGTACAATAAGGTGTGAAAGATTAGTAAGTATTAGTCCGTGGACAATAAGTCGTCAAGACAATCCTGTGAAGGATTTGTAAGTATAAGTCTGTGGACAATAAGTCGTCAAGACAATCCTGTGAAGGATTTGTAAGTATAAGTCCGTGGACAATAAGTCGTCAAGACAATCCTGTGAAGGATTTGTAAGTATAAGTCCGTGGACAATAAGTCGTCAAGACATCTTGTGAACGATGAGTAAGTATTTCTCCGTGGACAATAAGTGGATGTCCGGATAAACTCCGAGAGTGAAGTAAGGGATTATGAGTAAAGGATTCCGCTTGGTAATTCCCCATCGCGTAATGTCCCTTGCGATGGATAGAAGTCCCCCTCGGAAATTCCGAAGGAAGTCCGATCGGAGTTCCGAGGTACTCCGAGATGCACGGATATAACAGTATCCCCTCTCAAGGCCGATTGCCCTCAAGAGGCTTGGAACTTTCCAGGACGTCACGAGATGTCACGTGCTCGACCCAGAATATGTATATAGGAAACTCCGAGCGGTGAAAATTTTCAATTTTCACCCCTTCGGAACGCCATATCCGATGTCCGAAGCAAGCGGCAGCAACTCCGTCATCCGTAACTCTTCGGCATATCCGAGATTCTCCGTGCTGACTAATCCCTAGGATGCAAGAAATGCACCAAGCACGGTCTCCCGTGCAATAGGCCACAAGGGCCTCGAGGAGTCTCCTGCGTCCAATGCGCGACGCAAAAGGTCCGATGCGACCTTGGAGAGCGGATTCGGGCGGCCGCGGAAGTCCCGAGGGTGTCCGAGCCAACGGACACCAAGGTCGACGAGCTCGATGAAGGCGTTGAGCAGCTATACAAGCTGTTCAAAAATTTCACCACGACGGCGAATGAAGACGTCGAAAGGGCTCGGGAATTCCGAAAGGCGGTCGTGGACGAGAACACGGAGTTGAGAAGGCGGGTGAGGAGGTTGGAGAAGCAGAACGAGCTTCTCATAGGGTGGATATCCGCGTTCGACCCGAGCATGGAGCTCGAGGTCTCGGAGTCGGAAGAGGAAGAGTCGGAGAAGCCGAAGAAAAAGTCGAAAAGTACATAGATGTAAAATAGTATCGCTTGTAATTTTGAAAGTTTTTTGTGATGATCTGAAAATTCGGAATTGCCGAAGGAAGTCCGATTTAATAATCAGGACCTGGCTTTCCGGGGTAGCGTTTATGAAAGCTTTCGACAAGTTCATCGGCATGAACGTCGTCAGCTCCCATCCAAGAGAACTGTTCATCGGTTTCTTCATAACCAAGCCATTCAACCAAGTATCGGAGTTTCACTCGGTATCTCCGATCGAGCTTTGAGTCAACAATTTCTTTGATCTCGAAGTGCTCATCTCCGTTCACCACTTCAACTGCACCTGGAGGTTCCTCGATGCGGCTGGGAAAAGGGTTCGGAGTGTGCGGTTCAAGTTGAGAAACGTGAAAGACCGGATGAATGCCTCGGAGTTGCTTCGGAAGCCGAAGTGTATAAGAATTGGAACTAGGATGGGCGATAATTTCGTAGGGACCTAGAGTCTGTTCGGAAAACTTCGGAGTTGGTCGGGTTGTCCGAATGTGCTTTGCGGAAACAAAGACTTGATCACCGATTTTGAATTCTGGTGAAGGGTTTCGACGAGTATCAGCAGTGGCCTTGTATCTCTTCTGAGCAACCGTAATTTGCTCTCGGAGAAACTCGTGAAGTCCGTGAAGGTCGACAGCGAAATCCTTAGCGTAAGTGTTGGCCACATCACGTTCCGGATGAATAGTTAAGGAAGGATGGTATCCCTTGTTCGCGAAAAATGGTGTAACTCCAGTAGAAGCATTCGGAGCATTGTTGTAAGCGAACTCGGCCAGAGGAAGAAGACGATCCCAGTCGTCTTGTTGATAGGAAGTGTACATGCGAATATATTGCTCCAAAGTCTGGTTGGCACGTTCGGTTTGTCCGTCGGCCTCCGGGTGATACCCCGAAGTGAAATGCAATTCCATACTCAAGAGTTGACCCAAGGACCGAAAGAACGCAGAAACGAATTCGGATCCCCGATCCGAAGTGACGTGCGAAGTTCGGAAGTTCCTCGATGAAGTCCATGGATATAGAATGCCAGGGGCGAAGTGGAACAGGTAAGGGCTGGAGTAACCCATAAGGTTTGTGTCGAGGCCGCTTGTTGCGCTTGCACAAGACACAAGATTGGCAATACGTTCGGACAAAGGTTCGGACCTCCGGCCAAGTATATTCGCGTCGAACGAGCTGAAGAGTGCGGTTCTGACCGAAATGACCAGCTAGGATGTGATCATGACAGTGTTGAAGAACCCGAACTCGGAGTTCCTCGGAATTTCCGATAAGGAGAGGAACATAGATGCGCTCGTCATGGCGAAGTAGGCCAGTGTCGTCAATAGTCCAACGAGGGGAGTTGCCAGAAGTTGCCGCGGTAATTCCGAGTAAGGCCGAAGGATCATCTCGGAGGTGGCTTCGGATGTCCGAATGAAGCTTGTCAACATCCATAACAACCGTAGCTTGAAGACAAACGTCCTCGAGATAAGTGGCCCGAAGCGACGCCGAAAGCTGATCTTGAGTGAAAACGGGACGAAAATTGTGAGGGTTGACTTGGCCATAGCCCTTATCCCCCTCTTTAGGGTAGACGTCCCATCGTCTAGTTAAGGCGTCGGGTTTTCCGCCGAGCCTGCCCGGGCGGAAACGAATAACCATATTGAAACGGCAAAGGTACTCGGACCACCGAACTTGTCGACGAGTAAGCACTTTAGTAGTGGCAAAGTACTCCAAGTTCTTGTGATCAGTAACGACGTCCACCGGAGTTGCCGAGCCTTCAAGGTAATGCCGCCAATGTTTAAAGGCGTCAAAAATCGCAAGTAGCTCTTTATCGTGGATGTCGTAGTTGACTTCGGAAGGTCCGAGTGTGCGGCTTCGGAATGCCACAGGATGAATGTCGCCGTCGTCGCCAATAATTGAAAGAATAGCGGCGATAGCATAGTCAGAGGCGTCCGCTTCCACTGTAATTTGACGATCGGGAACCCAATGGTGAAGTATCGGAGCTTCCGAGAAAGCAGTCTTCAGACCGTCAAAGGCTGATTGACAGTTTTCGGACCAGTTCCATTTCACGCTAGATCGGGTAAGCCGAGTGAGTGGGATAGTAATATCCGAATAGTTCCAGATAAAACGCCGATAGAAGTTGCAAAAGCCTAGGAAGGATTGAACATCCTTCACTTTTCGTGGAGTAGGCCATTGAGCAACTGCAGCGATTTTCTCGGGGGCCATTCGGAAGCCGTCGGGGGAGAGAATATATCCAAGGTATTCACAAGTGGTGACGCTGAATTCGCATTTCGGGAGTTTGCAAAAAAGTCCGGATGCTCGGAGTCTCCGAAGTACTTCTCGGACATGCTCGGTATGTTTCGACTCGTCTTCGGAGTATACGAGGATGTCATCCAAGTAGACTACGATGCAGACGTCAAGGAGGTCCGAGAAGATGGTATTGAGAAAGCGTTGAAATGCCGCAGGGGCATTAGTGAGGCCTTCCGGAACCACTCTCCAGTCATAAGACCCATAGCGAGTACGAAAAGCAGTTTTGGGCTCGTCGCCTTCTTTAATTCGGAGAAGGTGATAAGCATGTCGGAGATCGAGTTTTGTATAGATGCGAGCCTTGCTCGGAGCATCTAGCAAGTCCGAAATTAATGGAAGCGGATATCGGTCTTTCTTAGTGATTCGGTTAAGACCTCGGTAGTCGACGCAGAGCCGAAGAGAGCCATCCTTTTTCTTCGCGAAAAGTATCGGAGCTCCGTGAGTTGATTTCGAGGGATAGATGAAGTTGGCCTTTAAATTCTTATCGATGAATTCTCGGAGTGCGGATAGTTCAGCTTGCGATAGAGAATATATATGACCAATAGGTGGTATTTCACCCTCCTCGGTGTCAATTCGGAGGTCGTATTCGCGATGTGGAGGTAGATTGTAGGCTTCAGACTCCGAGAAAACGTCGGCGAAGTCTTGATACTCGGTCGGAATATCCGTAAGATCTCCGTCCAAGGAAGTTGAATGACCAGATATGTCGCTTCTAGGACATGTGCGAAGTGTATATTGAGTGGTGCCTTTCTGCCCGATAATAGCAGAGTAGGCAGCAGCCGAAACCAGGGATATGTGGGGAGGAGAACCAAATGGCTTAGGAGAAGCCAAAGGAGGCGGAGTACCGGATGGCTTCGGAGAAGCCGAAGGGGAAGGAATATCCATAGAAGGATCAGAACTGAGAGACGACGTCGGAGATTCCGAGATGGGCTTCGGAGTCGGAGTTTCCGAAGGTCCTTCCGAAGAGGAATTAACCGGAACAGAATTAGACTGTATAGTCTGAGGAGTCGACATTGATACCCCGGTGGTGTCGGAGGAACGGAAAGATATTAGGCCTGCCGACCAGTCAATCAACGGATTGAAGCGGTGGAGCCAGTTGAATCCAAGAACCAGGTCACTAGGGGCATCCAGATGGGTGACGTAGAATTCCAATATTTGGACATCTCCAGTAGGGAATAGAATTGGAAGGCGGATTTGCCGATTTATTATGGAGGAGGTGCCGTCGAGGTATCGGAGCCTTATCGGAGGTATCGAGTAAGGAACAAAACCATTCATTTCACAAATATTAGGAGATATGAAACAATGTGAAGATCCGGAATCGACAAGAGTCCGAAGGCGGATAATGAACCTCGCAGCGAGGGATGAAGGAATCGTAAATTTTGTAGATGCATAAACTTCGGAGTTTCCGAAGGAATCTCCGAGCGAGTCCGAAGGTGCAGCATAAAGGTCGAGGTATAAGGCATTAGATGAAAGAGAGGACGCGTTGAGGAAGACCTCAGGAAGCACACTAGAGTCAACACAGCTCTGATCGTGCGCGGAGGTTTCAGAGCTGCTGACTATTTTTTTGACTCCGTGGTAGCAGTGTCGGAGTTCTTCGGAGTTTCCGCTTTAGAGGCCCTGCCTGCGGCGTTGGGTCTCTTTTTGTTACACTCCGCAGCGGAATGACCGCTGCCTCCGCAATACATGCAGAGGTTGAACTTCTTGCGACGCTCCCTCTCAGTATCCTTGAGCTGTCCACTCTTATCCAGTTTGTCGGCATAAGGCTTCGGAGTTCTCGGAGTTCCCGAAGACTGCGAAGCGGTAGGAGTGGAAGATTGCTGAGGTTTAAGTGCTTTCTTCGTATTACCACCCTTCTGGTTGGAAGAGGCGGAAGCCGAAGAAGACTCGGGATTTCCGTGAGTACCGGTCTGCTCGCGTTTCTTCTCAGATTCTCGCTTCCAATAGCGAGTATCAACCCGTTGAGCCGCAGCCCGGAGTCCGATAAGAGTATTCGGATACTCCATATTGACAAGGGGATCCTTAATCCTCCTTGGCAATCCTTCGTAGTATTGGAAACGAAGGGCGGTCATTCCCCAACCAGTATAAGCTGAAAGCTTATTGAATTCGACGGTGTAAGTGGTGATACGGTCCGTGGATTTCATTCGGAGATTCCGAAGCTGGTCCTCGGCATCTCCGACAGGATCGTGCGGCCCAAAATTGTCCTGCAGCTCTTGAAGGAACTGAGGAAAATTGCTGTCCCAGACTGGAACAGTGTTTGGGTCGGGATCGAAGAGCTGGGGTTCAAACCAATCTAGGGCGGTGCCTCGGAGGTACGACATAAGATAAATGATTTTGTCGTCGTCCGTGGTGAAATCCTGGTCACGTTCAGCAAAGTGCAGATAGCACTGAGCGAGGAATGGTCGGAGTTTCTGAGGATCAGAACCATCGAAGGTATCGGGGTTCCGAAGGTTAGAGCGAGAGCTCTTAGATCCAGACTGAGGACCTTTCAAACTCCGAAGTACCTCCGTGAGATCTCCGATATTGGCCAGAATTTGTCGACCAAATCTTGTCTCCTCATCAATAACTTCCTCTTCTTCGATAGGTGGTTCCAGTTCATCGGTTTCTTCAGCTATCGGATCTTCCGAAGGAGGAAGCGGAGTTGTAAATGGATTAGGAGCACGACGCGGAGCCTCCGATGGTACTCCTCCAACTGGGTAAGAAGCTGGACGTGGATTCATGGTGGGGTAAGGAATGGGCTGGAAAGTCAGAGGGATTTCTGACGATCGAGCGGCAATGGGAGTAATAGGAATATTGGATAGAAGTCGGGATTGCCGGCGGTCACGATCAACACGCCGTTGGAGAAGATTATTGCCAGCAAGAGATTGGGATGCGCCAGGCGTGCCCGGCACGATGGATGCAGGATTGTAGGGGTTAAACTGATCAGCCATGCAAGCCCAGATAGTTGAGTTTGATAATACTGTTAAGTGCTGAGCCGAGGGGATCGGAATTGCCGAGAAAGTCCGAAGGAAATATGTCGGAGTTAGTCACGGAGTTCCGAAGGGTCAGAAGGTCGTTCTCGCAAGCACTACAAACAAGAGTGTGCGACTACCCGGCTTGCGACCAAGGAGAGACAAGTCCAGAGATAATAACGGGAGGACGAGTGAGGATGCAGGAGGGCCGGAGGAGGCACGGAATATCCGATAGGTCGGAGTCCGACTCAGGTTGCGTTGGGAAGGGAGAACGCAATAACGTATACAATTATCAAACTGAAGAACAGAGGCTAAACTACTTAGCTTAAATACTTAGTAAGCTAATTGTTTAGTGAAGTACAATAAGGTGTGAAAGATTAGTAAGTATTAGTCCGTGGACAATAAGTCGTCAAGACAATCCTGTGAAGGATTTGTAAGTATAAGTCTGTGGACAATAAGTCGTCAAGACAATCCTGTGAAGGATTTGTAAGTATAAGTCCGTGGACAATAAGTCGTCAAGACAATCCTGTGAAGGATTTGTAAGTATAAGTCCGTGGACAATAAGTCGTCAAGACATCTTGTGAACGATGAGTAAGTATTTCTCCGTGGACAATAAGTGGATGTCCGGATAAACTCCGAGAGTGAAGTAAGGGATTATGAGTAAAGGATTCCGCTTGGTAATTCCCCATCGCGTAATGTCCCTTGCGATGGATAGAAGTCCCCCTCGGAAATTCCGAAGGAAGTCCGATCGGAGTTCCGAGGTACTCCGAGATGCACGGATATAACATTTAACTTGAGTGCATGATGGGAGGTCGCTGATCAGGCCCTGTACGCATGCAGTGGGATGCAAGGCATGTCAATGGCTTCACATGTGCCCAACTCCTGCCACTGAAAAATTGCAATTGACGTGATGAGTGGTTGTGTTCGCCTGTAAAACCAAGTGTTCATTATTCTTATGAACATATTTGAGGAAAAACAACCTAACTAGGGGCGCTCAATTCTTAGTTCAGTTCAGTTCAGTTCAAGTTTTTAATAAAATATTATTAATGATAGAATCTTGGCTCAGCTTAAGCGGACTTTTGCTGATGTTTTCTTACAGCACTTGCACGGCACCATAAATTTCTTTGACCTCTTCTGAGGCTTTCTGAGGGCACAGAAAGGAGCGGAAAACACTGGCATTTATGATTGGAGCAGCCAGAAAGTGATAGAGTCCAAAATAAATAAAGAATGAGGTGAAAAATTGCCCACTTTCTCCCGCCGAGATCCCATCATTAATAATATTTTATTAAAACTTGAACTGAACTGAACTGAACTAAGAATTGAGTGCCCCTACTTAAGCTAAAATTGCTGTCTTATACATGGAGGGGAGCTTGATAACTCACATACACTGAGAATTGACTCCAGATCACTGGGTATGGGTGTGTGCTCAAAAGCCATATCAGCATCGGTTTGAGCAATGCAAAAATTCCATCTGATGGCTTGTATGGCTGCAGCACAAACACTCTATTTTGTGTTTTACAAGCCAATGAACCACCATATTGAAAAATGCTCCTAGACAACTCTTATAGAGTTCAACAGGCTCTACAATCCCAGGTAACGAAGCATCTTTACAAAAGGTAATGTATTAACATCACTGACCAAGGCATACTTACTTCATTTCTTATGCATAGTCCATCGCCTACTTGGCATATCCTTGGATTAGTCCATCTCCCACTATGTATATCCCTTCTCCCATTATGCATATTCCATCCCTCCATGATTTAAGCCATGTCTGAACATGCATTGTCCATTGCCCACTATGCATATCCATGGATCAGTGTCAATTGGTGCTCAATCCATGTCTCCCACTGGGATTGGACCATCTCCCACTTGGTGTATCCTTAGATTGATTGGTCCTTCTCCCACTATGCATACTCCAAGCCTCTATAATTCAAAATAAATATTCAATCTCCCTCTATGCATATCCGTGGATTAGCGTCAATTGGTGCTCAATCCACCAAGGGAGATGTTGGTGTCTGCACAAAATGGCCAATATCTCTGGAGCCACTTGGCCGATTCCCTCGAAAGTAGGACCATATTGAAGGGGTTTAAGAGGTAGCTCGAACACAATTAGGCAATCCGAGGTACAGGTGACCAGCTGTACTGAGTTGTTGCGATGGATCTGCATTTTAAGCCAAGGTTGTTTGGATATAACTGGGCATTGTACCACGGGGAGTCGTATTCATGTCCCACAAAAATCATGACAATTTTGAGTGTAAAAAAGCTTGTAGGAAACACCTCAAGTCAATATATATATGGCTGCACTGGATGGTCAGTCCCCTCGGGAATATATTCAAGTCAAATACATGGGAGTAAGGACTGCATCACAAGGAGTCGTAGTCACATCCCGCAAAAATCATGACAATTCTGGTAGAAAAGTATGTAGGAAACACTTTGTGTCGCAATATATATATATATATGGCTATGCCATATCACACAGGACTTGATAATCTATTCAAGTTGCATACATGGGAGTAGGACCACACCACAAGTCGTATTCACATCCTGCAAAAAGCATGATAATTACAAGCACGAAAAACTACCCTAGATCGACACACCTGCCTTTGCCTGCGCTGCTCCATAAAATCATTTCTATCAACTCAGCTTAGATTCTGTACTGAACTGGGGAGATCTTTGCAACGACTGAAGGGATCCTGTCATATTCTGATACCTTTCAGTGAAGAATATCATTTAACTCAATGTATTTTATGAATGAGCACCTTGGGTGAAAGAACACTGGGCTCGGATCCTCTAATATCCTTCAACTTGTATCACATTCTGGCTTATTGCACTTGTCTATAATGGATACTATCTATCTTATCCCAGAACCTGGATCCATGTTCTTTTTCTTTAAGCTCCATTTCTCTAAAAGAAATAGGACTTGGAGCCGAATTCTATCAGAACCTGGGTTTAGTACAGAACCTGGGTGAGTACCTAGGCAAGAACCTGGGTTCAATAGAGGACCTGGGTGAGAACCTGGATTTTGGACATGACTTGGCTTCTTGTTCAGTCTCCACTGCTCTAAAAGAATGCTACAGGACTTGGGTTTTGTCACAGAACTTGGACTTTGGCAGAGAACCTGGGTGTTGTGACAGGACTTGGGTGTGTGACAGGGAACAGCCATTCCCTGCATACAGTCAGGCCCATCAACTCAGTTGTATTTCTTCTTCTGTGCCTCTAGAGTGTAAAAGAAAACCAAGGGTCATTATTCCTCCTCATCTTCATTCTAATCTTCTACTTGTCCATAGGCAGCGTTGAAAGCATCAACCAAAGAGTGGCGAAGGTAAGATTGGATTCTTCCATGCTACAAATACCATGAGTATAGTCCACATAGTCTGGACAGTCAGAGACATACTTGGCAGCAAAGTTATCCCAAACCAGCCTTTCCCAAGCCTCTCTCCCCTGAGATGACTCATAGGTAGGAGGAGCAACAGCTTCAGATGCCTCATCGGCAGGAGGAAAGCCACTTGATGCAAAGAAAGATCAGCCAAAGAGAAATTCAGCCTTTTATACTTGACTCTTCTCAGTGTTGTCTATGCGGCGACCATACCTTCCACTCCGGGTCTCGTGAGATGTGTCTGCAGTCAGGCAATGAAGCGCTGGTTCAACAAAAAAAAGTGACTCTCAGTGAAAGCCAACAGATGTCAGTGGGTTTCAGTGGCTTCAGTAGACTGGTATATGAGCACTGTAAGACAGTGTAGCCCGCTGTGAACCAGGGTATTTCAGCGGTGGATCGTCGCGATGAATTGCCAGTGGTGTGCATCAGATATCAGTGGATATTGACGTTTCACATCGGATACCACTGGGAACAGAAATCTCACACAACCAGTGGTTCACACTGGATTCCGACGGGTATCACTGGTTATATGCATCGGGATGCCCACCGCTGGAGTACGGTGGTTGCCAGTGTCGACCACTGTGGTCGGGATCGCACATCAGTGATGACTGACACCTGCTGGCACCAGCCACTGACGTTTCCAGTGCGGGGTATATTACTGGAAGGAAATAGGTTTCCGCGTCATTTTGCCATGCAGACATGACTTGCAAGTGTCCTTCGAGGTGCGCGCCGTCTCATCAAGTTCGATTCCATCCACTAATTGATCTTTTACGAGCTTCTTCGCAGCATCAATAGAAAGGTGTCCCATTAATCCGTGGAGTTCCTCACGAGTTACAACCAGCGGCGAGTCGTCTGCAACATGCACATGTGGGCTGGTGTGGCGTTGAAATGCAGTTGGCTCAGAGCCAGTGGTGCATCAATGCGCTTCGGCTTGCTGAGTAAGCCCGAACTCCAACATATCTAAGATTGCCCATCATCCCCCATGCCCTGTCGATGTCCCTGACCGTTTTTGTACAATTCACTTTTGCCCCCGTTGTTGTCTGGAAAGATCCCTCGCTCCTAGTGGGATTGTTCACACCCAGACCCCTGATACACTGGAGACACGCTTAGCATACTCCCACGAATCGAGTGAGTTCATTCAGTGTATTGGTGTTGATTTGGCAATACAGCAAAGGTTCTGGGGCTAGACAGTTCCAAATTGATTCGCGGATTGGAGTTTGCATCCAAACTTCAACGGAGGTAGTTTGATCGCAAGTCGGTTAATAATTTACATTGAGGCGTGTGTTATACGCAGTTGCCACTACTCGTCGGCGTCTCCCAGTTTTGGACCATGCTCCTCTCATCGTTGATCCTGGCGACCGGGCGGGTTCAGCCGCCAGACAGCAGGAGCTGGAATTCTCTTTGATGAACTCGCATTTTCACAATTAAAGTCGTCGATTCGTTACAGGGCTTGTATGGTCTGGTATGTACGCATTATGTATGGTAAACAATTTGAAGAGCAACATCTCTTCTGTAGCTATCGAAGAGCAGCATCTCTTGTGTAGCTAAAGCTTCGGATAACATTGAGTTCATTCACGAACAGTGGATCAAAAAATGAGATCCAATGTGGGTAAACTGCATGGAAGCTCTCGGTGTTGGGGGTGTTTTTGATGAGGTAAACCTCGTTTTGAATCTGCGCTACCCCCAGCAGGTTGGTGTCGAATCGATCTCTGGTGACAGTTTCGAGGTAGGCTCCCAACTGTCGAGCAACCCTGTCCTTCTCCGATCTCGTGGGCATGGTCCCTATCTTGTAGACCACTCTAATGACATCAGGACTGGTGCCATCGGCATCTGCACCAAAAAACTGGCAGATTGTCAAGTCCGGATATGTGCGACTGCCATTGACTTCCATTCCTGCCAGAGTGGCATTGTGAGGTGTCCTTATCTAGTTCAAAAGTACCATTCGTAAACTTACCATGAAAGTCAATGCGTCGATGGCCTCCTGCTCAAAATTGTTAGTCGTTTATCGAGCGGCCATGGTGTAGAACCGACGGCTCACCGGGCGGCTGATTGGATGCGGCGCTCAAATAAGCTTGAGGCTTTATGAGGAAGAAGGTTGGAGGGAATTTCTCGTGGAAATAACCAGCAGGCGGCCCATATGTTTGAAATTGCGAGTTTGGCGGGGCGCGTTGCCAGTTATCGATGTGCATCTGCAACCGTGTCGGAAGCAGGGATTGTGGATCGAATGCCCTCACATAATTGGGAGAAGGGATACAATGAACCAAGGGTGAGGCAGATCGGCGAAGTGGTCTAGGAAGCTCAATGGTAATTGAAACTTATTCAGAAGATTTTCAAACTACAGGCTCTATTGTGTGAGCGAAGACCAGATCAAGGAAGTATTACTGTGCAACAATTACGGTGCTAATTGAGGCAAGAATTGTGGGAACTGTCCACGCGGTACAAACTTCGAACGGTTCAAACCGTTCAACCAATATTAAACACAATAGAAACAATAAGCTAGGCGATATCATGTCGAGCATGGGAAATCACCACGTGATCACAGTTATAAGGATCACAGTGTGACACCCATCCTTACGACAACCTTGTTCTCACCCATGTAGGGCTCCAACCATTTAGTTTTCGTTTGCAGAAACCGGTAAACTAAACGGAAATGGTTCAAAAACAGTTTTAAACAGTTTAAAACAGTTGTAAACAGTATTTTGGCAGGGCAATCTGGGATGGGTATATTAGGGTTGTCAAACCACGAATCATGGTCCCCGTTGGACCCCAGCCTCTGTCACTAAAATTGCACACTGCCAGTGCCAACAACAGCAAGACTGAGGTGGCAGGATGAAGGCGGGATCAAGGCAGGACGCAAGGCGCGTGATTTGGCGGATATCACCGTGCGCTATCACTCACGTGGATAATTACTAAATTGGGAAGCATGCCTGCCAATCGGACATCTGACAATTTGTATTCTATTATTTTGGTATTGGTTGCATCTAATGAGGGACTTTTAGGGGGCCTGTGAGTATGGGAGCCCACCATTTGACCTATAGCAGGTCGGAGACCCGTTACAATCATTTAAACCATTTATAAACGGTTTGTTTACCGTTTGTCAGGACCCGTAAACCAAACGAAAATAAAAACGGTTTTTACCGTTTGAAAACATTTATAAACGGAAATGGTTGGAGCCTTACACCCATGCAGGCACCACAACACGCTATCTTCAGCGGATACTCCATCTCTTCTGAGTACTTTATGAAACTAGCCTGTACTCTTCGCCCACAATTTGCGACCTACCTGCGACAAGCTCCACCGGCATTCATAGAGTATGTCTGCGAGTATGACTCCTGGCGAAGAGCCCTTCCTACGGGGGATCACGCTAAATCTCCCCTGCTTAAAGGTGCCATGCCCCCCAAAGGTTTAAACACACGTTCCCTCTTGATCGCCTGTTCCACAGTGTTGCGCACTGATGCCAACAACCAGAAGGACGACGGCGACGAGAGGGACACCAAGCTCTTCTTCCCGACACGTTGGGTCCCTGCTGAGGATTCTGACGATGACGCTCGGCCAGTAGATTCGGCTCCGAAACAGGAGACCAAAACTGATAGGGCACAGAGGGACGAGTTGATAGCGCTCATCAAGCAGACCAGTGGCTTTTCGGTGGATAAGAGATGTCTGCAATTTGAGTCCGTCAAGGATGTGCATCCATTCCGCGATCCTCTGAAAACGATGTGTTTTGTCTCGTCGCTTCGTTTCCATGTGTTATATACCGAGCCGGGGAACCGAGGACCGGAGGATAGTCCGGGGCTGTATAAGGAGCGATCACAACACCACAGGTGGGTAAGGGTGAGTGACTACCTTGACCGGCAGGTAATCCGATGGAGGGGACAAAGATCGGAGTACCGGAGAGGAGCGGAGAGTGCGGAGGCGAATCAGTGCGAGGAGAAGAGCCAAGCAACATTAATTATCAATCTGATGTACAAGACGTATTAAAGTGATATATATACTAAGTAGCTAATTGTATTCCCAAATAGGAAGGAGGGTGGTTCTTGACAATAAGACAAGTCCTCCTGACTGATGGTAAGTCGTAGGACAATAAGGAAGAAGATGAGAAGACAGATAAACGGGAAACACTCAGTAATCCTTCATTGCGTAAAAACCCGATTCGTCCGGATGACCGGGCGGCTCCGGTCAAAGACCGGAGCCCGGAGACGACCAGAGGTGCCGGAAGGGTTGGAAGGCAGTCGGTCGAAGGAGGGAGGCTGCATGGATATAACAGTATCCCCCTCTTAGGTTCCTCTCCCATGAGGAACCAAGACGGTCGAATATTGAAAGGTCGTGAGAAAATAAACCGCATCAAAAAATCACGTGCTGTTGGTTTTCAGTGTTTGTTTGGCGATGGTGAGTCAGAAAGATCTCTCCTTCTAACCACCACCTCCTCCGAACACCTCACCCATAACACCCATGGAATCCGGGGGAAACAACGACGGTGGACGCAAGGAGATGCCCGGGGATGACAGGAGCGACGCCGGTGGAAGACACAGAGGGGAGACGACCGGAAAGGGCAAGGGGTGCGCGACGGAGGCACAACTGAAGGAGGGGATGGAGGAGCAACGCCGCGAGAAGCGTAGGGTACGCCGGGCGGCGATGGTCGCAGCTCACGAGGAGCGGGCGGCAGAGGCGGCGTTGAGGGTGGAGGCCGCTCATGAGGAGGCCGCTTCGGCGCTGCTGCTGGTCGCGGAGCTGGCGGAGCTTGACGAGAAGGACGTGGAGTTCGACGAGCCGCCACCCATCGTGGTCCTGTCTCGGTCGCCGACCCCAGAACGTGCGGAGGACACGAGGACGAGGAGAACGATGAGGTCGATAGTGACGTGGAGCGGGAGGGGAAAAAAGGTGCGTCGCAACAACTCCGGAGGTTCCGGTACTAACCCAGCCTAAATAGCTTGCGAAGGATGCCGGAAGTGTTGGAATGTGCACAGCAAGCCGAGTTTCATTCGCGAGAAGATCGAAGATAAATCTCTCGAAGTCATCTATTGTCCAACCACAGAAATGACTGCGGATGTGCTTACCAAGGCTCTCACCGCATTCAAGTTCAAGCCCCTCGTTAAAGCGCTTGGATTACTTTCGCTTGAGGGGGAGTGTTGGAATGTGCACAGCAAGCCGAGTTGAAACACTACAACAAGGCTGAAACGCTGTGGCGCTTGAGGCTGTGCAACGGGTTGAAACACTTTACGGTTGGGATGGGCACACATAGTGTATCTAGGGAACCACGGTTTCAGCTGGTCTGAAACCGTAGTAGTTGACACTTATTTACCCCATTGTTCTCGAGGTATAAAAGGCCTCGAGAACTCACCAATAAATCATCGTTTTATTCTGCTCCCCACGGTTCACACCACACAAAATTCTACAGGTTATTGGCCCCCGCGCTTAAACCTCAAACGAATTCAACTACTTCAAAAAAAACCCTTACTTCATCCACCTCACAGCCATGTCAACCAACACATTCTCCTCGACCGCCAAACTTGGTGAATATTTCACCAAGCTTCCCGCCTGTAAAGCCAACGGCACAAACTGGGTCTTCTTCCGCGATCGCTTCCTGTTCGCGCTGGACGCAGCGGGTCTAAGCGATCACTTCGACCCCATCGCTGCTGCACCGGTGGCCCCAAATATTGTCGATACTACAGCACCGACGCCAGCAGAAGTTAAAGCCAATGACAGCTACTTGGCCCGACGGCGGATCTGGAAATCGGAGCAGGCCATCATCAAGCATGGCCTGGCTTCGGTCATCCCAGATGTGCTTTTCTTGAAGGTCAAGGGGGCGGATACGGCGAAGGAGATGTGGGAGAAGGTGAAAGATGAATATGAGAAGAAATCTAAAATGGTCACGGTCGATCTGTGGCGGAAGCTTCAGGATGAGCGATGCGCAGACAGCGGAGACGTGAAGGGACATCTCGATAAGTTACGGACGATAAGGGCGGACTTGATAGCAATGAGTGCCGACCCAGGAGATGGAAACTTCGTTGCAATCGTACTCGGTTCCCTCCCCTCGTCCTACGAAACATACCTATCGGCACTCATGGGTGCCACTACGCTTCTTGGCAAGACACTCGATCCTGACACTGTCCTACAGGGCATCAGCGACGAAGCCGACCGTAAATCGGCCAGGCTCACAGAAAAGGGCGGGAAAGAGGCCGCGTTCTACGGGAATGGCGGCAAGTTCAAGTCGAAGAAGACGATGGAATGCTATAATTGCCACAAGAAGGGGCATATGGCAAAAGATTGTTGGGCGAAAGGAGGAGGGAAGGAAGGTCAATCACCTCACAAGAAGGGATATGGCCGAGCAAATACCGCCAAGGCGGACAAAGACTTGGATGCTGCGTGGATGGCAGCATCATTCGAGCCGGAGGAATATATTGAGTTTGATGAACTGGACAAGGAGGAGTCGGACGATGAATATACGGACCTACCACCATTACAGGACGCGCCGGACAGCGACGATGAAGCTGACGACGTTGAAAAGGATGAGAAAAATGATGAGCACTCGGCGAAGACATCACTCACCTCGGAAGCCGTATTCACCGCCGCCACTAAGAGCTACACCGTTTGATGGGGCACCTTCCCATTGACGCAGCAAAGAAACTGGTTACAAGTCAGTTAGTGGATGGAATTGAACTCGACGAAACTGGACCTACCTCCACGGAGGAATGCAAGTCATGCCTGCATGGCAGGATGACCCGCAAGCCCATTTCAAAGGCTAAGGAACGTGAGGCAGCTGGGAACATCGGCGATGAAGTTCACACCGATGTTTGGGGACCTGGAAGATCGAAGATAAATCTCTCGAAGTCATCTATTGTCCAACCACAGAAATGACTGCGGATGTGCTTACCAAGGCTCTCACCGCATTCAAGTTCAAGCCCCTCGTTAAAGCGCTTGGATTACTTTCGGCTTGAGGGGGAGTGTTGGAATGTGCACAGCAAGCCGAGTTGAAACACTACAACAAGGCTGAAACGCTGTGGCGCTTGAGGCTGTGCAACGGGTTGAAACACTTTACGGTTGGGATGGGCACACATAGTGTATCTAGGGAACCACGGTTTCAGCTGGTCTGAAACCGTAGTAGTTGACACTTATTTACCCCATTGTTCTCGAGGTATAAAAGGCCTCGAGAACTCACCAATAAATCATCGTTTTATTCTGCTCCCCCCGGTTCACACCACACAAAATTCTACAGGAAGGTGAGGGAGGTGTGTGTGGTCGAGCACGGCCGCTATGCCTGCAGACGGTGCCATGTGAAACACGTGCAGTGCAGCATTACCGGAGGCCCCGTCCGCCCGAACAAACATCGGGAAGCGCAGGAAGTCCGGAAGCGGGGATCGGCCCCGATCGCAGGGCCCTCGAGGACGTGCCGGTCTGTCCGGAAGAACTGGAGCAACCGGAGCGACTGGGAGGTGCGTGACAGCAAGAGGGCGGAGGGAGAAGGGGAAAGGGAAGGAGTCGGGTGGAGGCGGAGGTCGCCGGTACCGCGCGCTCGTGGAGTACCTCGGGGGGCTCCAAGAACGGAACCGCGCGTGGTACATGCTCGCATACCGTGCGTGCTGGCTCATCCTCAAGACGCTCGCGAGTCCGGAGAGCAGGGTAACCGTACCCGCCGGCGTCAACCTACTCAGATGGATGGCGGAGGACCCGGAGTCTGCCTCCTGGGACCTTTCGATGGAGGAGGAAGCGGAGCTGGATCGGAAAGAAGCGGAGGGGTCTGGAAGCGAGGAGGTGCCGGAGCGCCCGGCGAAGCGTCGAAGGCTGGTCCGCCGGTTGACGTCCGAGTCGGAGGAGAGGGAGGAGGAACCGGAGGCGCCTCGGGCCTGCAGGACCCAATCCGACGAATGGCCGGAGGATATGCGGGTTGTTGAGACTCCCGAGGCAGAGGGAATGGGTGTGGATGCACCGGAGGTGCCGGAGAGGCAGGAGGAGTCCGTGGCGGCGTCGAATGCCGCAGCCCTGACGGTCCCGAGGACCATCAAGATCCGTCGGTTCAAGCCTGACCCGGAGCCCGTTCCGGAACCGACCCGTGTCCCGACGCCTGCACCAGAGGTGCTGGTGAGGGTGAAGAGCGAGCCGGTGGAGCCGGGGATGATGGAGGAGCTCGTCTTGAGCACGGAGGTCCCGGACGGGTGGAAGGAAGTTGATGGGGTTCTCGTCCTGGACGACGAGGATGCGGAGATGGGTCGCCCAGAGGAACCGGAGGCGACCAGAGGGGAGAAATGAGGGTCCAAGATCGACAATCCAGCGCAGTGAAGTGCCGGAGGTCGCGGAAGTAAGACCCGCAACGGTGGTGGGATCATCATTGTAGTGGGAACGAATGTCAGAGTAGAGTTTCTCGACATCCATAACGATGGAGGAACGGAGGGTGATTTCCTCGAGAAACGTGGCCCAGAGCGACGCGGAGAGTTGATCTTGAGTGAAAATGGGGCGAAAATTTTGAGGATTCAATTGGCTGAAAGCCCTATCCCCCTCTTTAGGGTAGACGTCCCATCGTCTAGTCAAAGCGTCAGGTTTAGCTCCGAGCTTACCTGGACGGAACCGGATAACCATATTGAAATGGCACAGGTATTCCGACCACCTAACTTGGCGACGAGTAAGGATTTTAGTCGTCGCGAAGTATTCCAGGTTCTTGTGGTCGGTGACAACGTCGACCGTAAACACCAGACCTTCGAGATAATGTCTCCATTGTTTGAAGGCGTCGAATATGGCGAGGAGTTCTTTATTGTGCGTGTCGTAGTTGAGTTCGGCCGGACCAAACGTCCGGGACCGGAATGCAATGGGGTGGATGTCGCCGTCGTCTCCGGTGATGGAGAGTATCGAGGCGATGGCATAGTCGGAAGTGTCCGTCTCGACAGTGAGTTGTCGATCCGGAATCCAGTGCGAAAGTACCGGAGCCTCCGTGAAGTAGTGCTTGAGGGTGTCGAATGCGAGTTGGCAAGTGGGGGACCAATCCCATCGGACGTTGGAACGTGTGAGGCGAGTAAGGGGCACTGTAATCGCCGAGTAGTTCCAAATAAAATGTCGATAGAAATTACAAAAACCAAGGAAGGACTGGATGTCCTTCACTTTCCGTGATGACAGCGGAGATCTTTTCCGGAGACATCCGGAAGCCATCAGGCGAAAGGATGTAACCGAGATATTCGGAGGTGGTGACGCTGAACTCGCATTTGGGGAGTTTGCAGAAGAGTCCGGCCTTCCGGAGCCAGCGGAGAACCTCCCAGACGTGTTCGGAATGTTGAGACGGATCATCAGAGTAGATCAGTATGTCATCAAAGTAAATGATGACGTACACGTCCAACAGATCCGCGAACAAACTGTTCAGGAAGCGCTGAAAAGCAGCCGGAGCGTTGGTAAGGCCTGCCGGAACAACCCGGAATTCAAAGGACCCATAGCGAGAACGAAAAGCCGTTTTCGGCTCGTCACCCAGAGCGATCCGGAGGAGCTGGTAGGCATGCCGGAGATCGAGTTTAGTGTATATGCGAGCCTTCCCAGGAGCATCGAGGAGATCGGCGATCAGAGGAAGAGGATAATGATCCTTCTTCGTGAGCCGATTAAGTCCTCGGTAGTCGACGCACAGCCGGAGGCTACTGTCCTTCTTCTTAACGAAGAGAATAGGTGCTCCATGACTTGAACGGGTCAGATATATAAATCCCGACTTTAAGTTCTTATCAATGAAGTCCCGGAGGGCAGCGAGCTCGGCGGGCGAGAGGGAGTAGACGTGACCGACCGGAGGGCTTTTGCCGTCCATAAGCTCGATTTTGAGATCGAATTCTCGATGAGGAGGAAGATTGTAGGCTTCCTGCTCAGAGAAAACATCAGCGAACTCATGATACTCCGGAGGTAATCCGGAGAGGTCCAGAGGGGATGTGGAAGCAAACTGAGCACGGGCGTCTTCCGAGGGAGTGGCGCGCAGCGTATATTGAACACTATCCTTGTCTCGAATGATGGAGTGGTAAACCGCAGCGGACACGAGAGACACAAGCGGGGCAGTGGTGACCGGAGGAGGCCCGGAGGCCTCGGGAATGTGCATAGAAGGAGCAGGACTTGGCAGAATCGTCGGAGTCAGTGTAGACGCCATGACCGGTTCGACTGGAGCCAGAGGCGCCTCATCCGGAGCCGGAACTACCAAAGCAGATCCCGTAATAGTATATGGGTTTGTCGACAGAGATTCCCCTGCGGGACCGGGGTGGAAAGCGATTGTGGCTTCAGTCCAGTTAATCAACGGATTAATACGGCTGAGCCAATTGTATCCCAAGACCAGGTCGCACGGAGAATCGAGACGAAGAAGTCCATATATTGAACTTCGCCAGAAGGAAACCGGAGGAGTAGCCGGAGCATCCGGTCAATTATGGAGGAGGAGCCATCGAGATACCGGAGTCTGACCGGTTTGACCATATACGTAGAAAAGCCATTCAATTCGCAGATTTTCAAAGATATAAAACAATGAGATGATCCGTAGTCGACAAGCGCACGTACATGGGAGTTGAATCCCGTGACTACTCGAGAGAGGAGAGACGGAGAGATGGTTGAACATAAGTCCGGCTCGGAGATGTCCGACCGGAGAGGAGATATATTGAGATAGACGTAAAGGGTGTTAAGTAAGAGAGTGGAAGCGTTGAGACGAACCTCGGTAAGCACCCGGGAGTCAACGCAACTCGGACCAGGTGCGGAGGGTTCCGAGTTGCTGATCAATTTTTTGACTCGGCGGCGGCCGGAGCGGCCGGAGCCGGGGTGGTGTTACCGGAGGTCGAGGTCTGGGCGGCTTTGGTGTCAGCCTGCCTGGGACGCTTCTGACAGTTGTCGGCGGTGTGACCCTTGCCTCCGCAGTACATGCAGAGGTTGTTCGTCCGTCGGCATTCCCGTTCGTCCTGCTTGATCTTCCCGTTGGAGTCGAGTTTGTTGGTGTAGCGGCGAGGGGAAGGAGTCGGATCGGACGACTTGACCTTGCCCTTACCCTTAGCTCCGGCGCGTCCGGCGTTATTGCCGGAGTTGCCGGGGTTGCCGGAGTCGGGAGTGGAGGCAGGAGCATTAGAAGATTTCGGGTTGGGGCTCTTACCGGAGCCCCGGTTGCCAGATTGACCACCGGCAGTGTTTCCGCCGCCGGGACCGGAAGGTTTCTCCCGGTCACGCTCTCGGAGCTTCTCCGACTCGCGTTTCCAGTACCAGCCATCAATGATGTGTGCGACCAACTTCACTCCGTCGAGGGTGTTGACATAGTTGTGATGAACCATGTTGTCCTTGATGCGACGAGGATGGCCCTCGTAGAACTGATACCGGAGAGCGTTATCGCTCCACCGGGTGAGGACCGAGAGGAAGTCGAACTCGATGATGTAGGTGGTGATCCAGTCGCCGGATTTCATCCGGCACACGCGAATCTTGTCCTTCGCATCCCCAACCGGATCGTGTGGCCCGAAGTTCAGAGTAAGTTCCTGAACGAAGGCGGCAAAGTTGCCGTCCCAAGCCGGAATGATGCTCGGGTCGTAAAGGTTGGGGGAAAACCACTGCTGAGCACTGCCCTGGAGGTACGAAATGATGTACAGAATACGATCATTGTCCTCCGGAAAATCCTGAGGGCGCTCTGCGAAATGCAAATAGCACTGGGTGAGGAAGAACGAAAGTTTTGCTGGGTCCGATCCATCGAAGGTGTCCGGATTACAGAGGTTGGATCGGTTGGAGTGAGCAGGAGCCACAGGGGGATGATTGGAGAAAAGGTTGACCGCATCCCGGAAGGTCCAGAGGGTATCCACAAATAATTCGTGGTTGGGGTCCGGGTCCGGCTCTGCCGGAGCACCGGCACCTCCGGGAGGACCAGGAGGACCTCCAGGCAGACCACCAGGCGGACCACCGCCACCTCCACCACCTCCGCCACCTCCTCCACCTCCCCCGTCACTGTCTCCCCCGTCACGAGAGGGAGTCGATTCGTGATCAGCGAGAGGATCATCGTGAGATAAATGAAGGCTTCCGGGACGACTACAGCCAGTTTGTCCGGAATTCTCCAGAGCCTCTCGGATGTCCTCAGGGACCTCAACAAAGCGAGGTCCCTCGATGGGGGATGCACTGCGAGAAAATGCTGCAGTGCGACGTGGATGAGGGGAGGCAGGATACCTCACCGGGTTTTCAGGAGTCCGGGGATTGAGAACCAACCCCGGAACATTAGCCGGATATGGTAAAGGTAGCCCAGGTGCGGTCCGAGAGAAATGCGAACCATAGGGAATCGAAGGAGAGAGTGTTGTGCTGGATACATCGACAGTCCGAGTATCTGGACCGGAGTAGACAGCGGGATGATCTGGCTGAACATACGGGACTCTCGGCGAGGTTCCCGACCAGACCGACCTGAGATGACACGGTCGACTTGTTCCGTGTTGGGGAGGTTGGGATTAGGGAAGCGAGACATTGCCAGTCAGAGTAGTGAGATTGATAATACTGTTATATACCGAGCCAGGGAACCGAGGACCGGAGGACTGGAGGATAGTCCGGGGCTGTATAAGGAGCGATCACAACACCACAGGAGGGTAAGGGTGAGTGACTACCTTGACCGGCAGGTAATCCGATGGAGGGGACAAAGGTCAGAGTACCGGAGAGGAGCAGAGAGTGCGGAGGCGACTCAGTGCGAGGAGAAGAGCCAAGCAACATTAATTATCAATCTGATGTACAAGACGTATTAAAGTGATATATATACTAAGTAGCTAATTGTATTCCCAAATAGGAAGGAGGGTGGTTCTTGACAATAAGACAAGTCCTTCTGACTGATGGTAAGTTGTAGGACAATAAGGAAGAAGACAAGAAGACGGATAAACGGGAAACGCTCAGTAATCCTTCATTGTGTAAAAACCCGATTCGTCCGGATGACCGGGTGGCTCCGGTCAGAGACCGGAGCCCAGAGACGACCAGAGGTGCCGGAAGGGTCGGAAGGCAGTCGGTCGAAGGAGGGAGGCTGTATGGATATAACACCATGCTGCTCATTGTTCGTGCTCTGCCTTAGATCTAATGCCATCTCAATTCTCCCCGTTGCTCTGTGCTAATACATGTCCGATCATCCTGTGTGCCATCGAGAATTTACGTGTTACTTCGACCGCCAGCTTTCATAAGCCCTGGATGTTGGTCAGCCCTGTCTTCCACGACAAGGAACTCGCCTGCCGCGGAGAATTACATCGGGATGTGGGTCGAGCTACGTGCACAGCGTCTTTTTACTTTCGATCTTCTTTCCTTCGACCCCCCTCTTTTGTTTTCGATTCCGCAAAAGATTCTAGTCTTGGATGCATTCCCGTCGGAGCCGCTGCATTAGTTAAGCAGTGTTCCCATTTACCTTGCCCACCCGCACGCCCTAGTACCTGCATATTTTCCCGACCTGCTGGCTGTTTCTCGCGCTCACCTAGATTCCAGAACCAGAAGAGTTAGATTCTGCTGTGGGCACTTCAACAGAAGATGTCTGCACCGAGGTGCTAGCTGAACGCGAATCCTCGCGCCCTCCAGCACCTTGCCCTAAGCCGCGTTGCCCACGACACGAGTGGTGAGTCTCAGCATTCTTTTGAGAGGCATTACGCGACGCTGACTGCTGCTGCGCAAGCACCGCGGCTGCGCCTGCGGCTCGATTCTTGGCGTCGATTTTCACCAACATCTCGGCTGCTTCTGCCCCCTTCACAACCTCGTCCCAAGTCGCTACCTCAGGATCAAGATCTTTGCGATACGACTCCGTCTGAATGTTGAAGTTGAAGCTATTGAAGAGCTTCACGACCTTCTCCTGGCCGTCGTCAATGCCAATGGTATTGTAAATTTGCGACCATTCGGCGATGTGAGCGGCGACTGACTCGTCGTTTTAGAAGCAGCGGTTCAGTCTCTTCCGCTGCGTGTTTCAATCAAGAACCTCTGTAAGTCCCATTCGCCTTTGTCTGGAACGACAACCTGGTTATAAAATCCAAGGCTTTATCATCCAGGAAATACCAATGAAGAAGACTTGGTCCTTCACTGGTACGTGACCCATTTTCACATAGGTCTTTCCCTCTAACGAGGCGGTAGAGCAAGTTCGCGCTGGGTTCACCGTTGTACCACGACGGCGGTATGGGCTTAAGTAACATCTTTACCTCCTTGTGCTCCCACCCATGCTCGCGCCTGGAGGACACACGGCGGCAGCGGCGGGACGTGCTCTGTTCTGAGTTACTGGACTCATCGTCGCTTGATGAGCTGGAGTCGTGAGAACTCGGACTCGAGCTCGATGAGCTACTCCATGAGTCGGACGGTAACGGGTCACGTCCAGTGCCTTGCATGGCCTTCGCGAGGAAACTTCCGGCTGCAAGTCGGCCGGGCGTTACACCTCGCGTCTTCAGCGTGGTGCGGGACGGCGAATCCCACATGTCGGGCCGTTGGAGACGTAGTCTCCGGTATATCTGCGTGGGTCTGCAGGAACGTCGGTCGGGGCCGCACGAAGTGGAGAGGAGGAGGCTTGTATTTGTTTGTCTACGCCGTTTGTCTATCTACTGCCTGCTCGGCTCTCTGTTTGGCTAGCGCTCGGCTAACGCGCCCGATGGGGAGTGCCTAGGTGCACTGCCACACCGTACCTTTCACCCTTCACCAATTTTGGGGTCATCGGCGCCAACCACGGCGCCTGAGAATCAATCCTTTCAGTCTTAACGATGCGGTTGATTTCCGCAAAGTTTGCGAGTGCGTCTTGCTGCGCTTTCAGATCTGTCTCGGAAAATTGTGTGAGAGAACTGATATCCCCCCAGTTGCCGGGGTCGATACCTTTCCCCTTCTTCCGGGAAGTACCTTCGCCACTGGCGGCGAGGAGATCGAATGAGATGAGATCCTGATCTTCGACCTCCTCCACCCATGCCGGATGCGACGTGCGTGCAGGAGCACTGGCGGTGATGGTAGCCTTCTGGTTGTCGATGTCGGCAACGACTTCAGGAATGGTGCAGTCCTTCGCACTTCCCTTACCGACCACAACAGCCTCCTCACTGTCGGAGCTCTGGGATGGAACAATTGAGACGCGGGATTTACGGTCCCTGTCGACCACAGAGCGCTCTTCACCAGGACCAAGCGAGGACAGGGGTGAGGAAGCTCGGGCAGGACTGTACAGCGAAGGTGGCGAGGCTTAGACACCAGCGCAAGTCGCTGCACCGATATGAGGACGAGTAGCGTAGTAAACAAGGTGGCTGTCGACGGGGCGTATACTGGAGTGATCAGACCAGGGTGAACCAGCAGAGCTAAAAAGATGTGACGGAGAGCAGACGGCTAGTTCCGGCGCACAGGTTTCGGGTAGTCAAACCGAACAATAACTGGGATAGATGTGAGATGGACCGAAGAACTACGCTAGGTACAGTCAACTACTTATACTACAGTATGGAAGAAAGAAGAGGCGGAAAGGAGTGACATGAACTGGCATAAATGACAGGAGTGTGTGCAAGGCAACGGGCGTAATGAATGAATGGTGAGTCAGCAAAATAAGGAACAAGAAAAGAGAGAAATAGGGACGGCATCGGGAGTAGTGCGTATGACATTCGCGTCCGCTGCACGTGCAGACTATTATCTGAGACTGGCTACCCGGCCACCTTAGCGCTTTTGGCCTCTAGTCCACGCACGGAGTCGGGTAGGTACTCGGATATGGGCTCTGGAATGAAGTTATACATCCTAAGAGTGAGTACAGAAATTTCCCCGATTTTACCTGGCGATGTGGTAGCTTGCTGAATTTCTTTTCGGTGACATTGCCAAACGGACAAAAACGGGCTAGCTGGCCACCCTGATAAATCCTTTATTCGCCCATGAACCGGTCACTCCACGGCATTCCAAATCGTTCAAAGGACTCAAATAAATGATTTTATGCACCCAGACAGTACATATAAAGTGTTTGGGTAGTAAAGCAATTTCCTTTTTTTAGCCAATTAAGACCGGGGACAGGACAACCAGCCCTATGAAGTGCCGAGCACATGCACACCCCGAATTAAGCTGTGAATAAGTTAATAAGATGTTTTTGAAGATCTCTAAGCCCAAAGGACGTCTCAGTCACACTCTTAAACCCTCTAACAAAATCCGTCTTTATAGGCGACTGAAATTTGGTGGAGTAGGGTAGTAGCCCGCCGTTACCGGGAAGTCTTACAGTAAAAATGATATCCAACTGGGAGGACACAGATTGACCTATCTTAAATCTATTAGCCAGATTCTAGGTCGGTATTAGACACAGGTGGTTTGTTATTGAGGTGGCCGGATGGCGACACTCAGGATCAGTTCAGGGTCTTCTTGGACGCTCCGGGGGACGAGATATGTCCAATCTGATAGAACAAATCATACAGAGTCAATCCGCTGCATCGGGCCGCAAAAATGAGCCCCCAACCATCTGGATTGGCGAGAAATTGGTGGAGGAAGAAGCGAGAAATGAGTGTGAAGGCCACTCGGGGATAAGAAATGACGTTGACACACCGGCGACTTGATGAAAAACATCCCACAACTCTTGATCGCCGGGTCAATTTGGTCCAAACTGGACCTGCAACATCCTCTTGAGTCGTATTCCACTGTACAAGTGGCCAGACACCGGAATCATGACCGGAACCTGTTATATTTGGCAAGTGGCCGGCTAGCTAGTTTGGCCGGATAGGCAGTCTCAGATAATATTGCCCGGATTCGGTTTCTGCCCGCCCTAGGGCTGTTCGCCGTAACCGTATTTACGGCCGTATGGCAAGCCGTATATATGGCTACCGTAACCGTACCGTATGGGTAGGTTCTGTGATATTTGACGGTACGGCAGATGGGTAGCCGGCGTACCGGACAGAGCCGTACCGTTAGAGCCGTATACAGCCGTATACGGCTCTACTCGGCAATCATTTTCCCAGCAAAGTACTTGCCCTCGGCAATCTCTCTCAGGAACGGCGTACTCGCACTGCCGGCAAGTGCCATGACCGTGGGTTCATGGCATTTGATTGGCAGAGCACCGACACTTGCCATGGCGTTGGCCAGGCATTGCACAAATCCCTTTGTTCCATTGTCAGCGTGGGAAAGTCCAATGTTCAAGTTCGAACGCAATGAGAAGTTCTCCCCTTGGCTCACTCATTACTCGCTGGCCGTCGTCTCACTCCGAGCTGGATCAGGGAAACTTGGAGAGCCTGAGGCAGAACTTACTGGTACATCTTGTGGCCTTTATCTGCACCAACCCCTGCAGTGCAATGAATTTGTTTTGCGTGCGGCTTGAAACCCGGTGCCCATGCAAAATTGGCTGCATGGTGAGAAGTCTTCGGGAAAGCAACAAACGAGGAAAGCTTTTGTAGAATTAACTTATGGGAAGAACAATATATTTTCTAGACTCAGGAGTGGTCGAGAAAATCAGAAAGCCTCAAGGTTACAAGGTGGAAGTGATCGCCGAATGATCGCCGATCGCAAGCCGCGAAAGGCAGACCAACTTCCCACGCTGACAAAGGAACAAAGGGATTTGTGCAATGTCTGGCCAACGCCATGGCAAGTGTCGGTGCTCTGCCAATCAAATGCCATGAACCCACGGTCATGGCACTTGCCGGCAGTGTCGGCCACCGCACAGCCCTATCTGATGGAACCACATGCTATGACGTAGCGACAGGTGATTCACCGACCATCGGGGCGAATGATGATTTGCTGTTAACACCTAGCAAAGATGTCTCTCGACGACAACGCGGACGCGAGTTTGACGGAATCTGTCCTTATGCTTATCTTGGACGTGAAAACCCGGTGGTCGTCGACGCACCAGATGCTCCGTGAGTTTTATTTAGTTCCCTTTGGCATTATATTGATTATTCTGATCTCTCCAGGTCGCGCTCTGCAGTACAGGGTTGCAGTGGATAGTTTCGTGACCCGTGACCGTGATTTACATCCTTTCACGCTAAGCGATGATGACTGGAATGCAATCGGTCTGGTGGCGAACTGGCTGGAGATCTTTCGTGATGCCACCACCCAGATGTCGACCACAAAAATTCCTATGATCTCCACTACTCACACTGTTTTCCGAGGTCTTCAACAGGACATCCGCGACAATATTCGGGCGTTACCCAAGGAAATCGCACCTCAGATCAAGGAGGGTCTTGTCCAAGCGCATCTCAAACTCAGTGACTACTACACCAAGTTCGACGAATCCCCATATTATACATGGGCTGCTCGTGCGTTATCCTTTCAATTATCGATTTTTAATAAGCTGAGCGCGCGGTTGCAGTCCTCGATCCCCGAATTTCATATGAAGGCATTCGTGGTGACTATGAAGATGACCTAGAGCTGTCCGCCTATCTTGAAACCGCAAAAACCGAACTCCATAAGCATTATAATGACTACTACGTATCCAGCACTAATCCTGCCAGTGAAACAACCCTCCCAATCCCTGAAGCCTCCGCCGCACCCAAAAAGCGAAGCTTCACGGATCGCTACAACCGACGGGAGCGTGTCGTTGTGGACGAACTGGCGGAATATTTCAAACTTGTGCCCGAGGACTTTGATTCATGCGACCCTATTGAATGGTGGTTTGCGCGGCGCTTCCAGTTTCCCAACCTTCACCGTTTCGCATTAGACATATTGTCGATTCCTGGTATGTTTGACTCCTATGATCACTGCAGGATCTAATTTGGTGAATTCAGGATCAGCCGTCGCCGTCGAGCGGGTTTTCTCCGGGGGTCGGGATACCATTAGTCTGCGTCGATCAAGTCTTAAAGCTGACACGATCCGAACCCTTATTTTGGTGAAAAATAGATTGTGCATGGCCCGCAGGGACATCACTGCACGCCTAGGGGATTAATAACATGCCTTGTTACATTCTAGATTTTTAAATGTTCATGCCCGTCGTCCGATATGACAGGATTTGAAAAATTGCACTGTAAGATACGCGTAACACGGGCGTAATACGGTACCGTACCGTACCGTACGACCCTTCCAGATGAGCCAGTACGGTACGGGACACGGTCCAAAATTCACCCGTATGTCAGCCGTCGCTATACGGCCGTATACCGTATACGGTACGGCGAACAGCCCTATCCAGGCCGCCCCCGCCCACGATGCTGCGCAAACTGAAGTCAACGAAAAAATTGACGCGTACGACAAGATGTGTGGATTACATCGACTGAACGATAAGGTTCGTGCTGTACAGTTATGATTTTCTGGCGCTCAGAAGCAACAGGCGACTCTTCCTCCTGTCGACGAAACTGTATCGTCGGCTAGGGAAGTGTTCATTCGCCAGCTAGCGGATGCTGAAAAAAGAAGAATACCCTTCTTTCCGATTCTCGCCAGGCTGTTCTGTTCGGGCGCCTGTTGGCTATGCTATTTGCGGCGAGCTGGGCTCATATTATGGACCATAAGCGCGATGTTGTCCCCGTTTATGACGCCGAGAGTGGCAACCACTGGGACTTGTGTTTGTACCATTTCTACTGTCAGGACAAAGAAAGGATATCCCCTACGTCATGTATGTTTCACCGTCATGTTCGCTGGTTTCTTGCTGATAACCTGCTTTCCAGGTTGGAGTACACGATACACTACCCGCGGAACGACCTCGCCGACAACATCGACTCGGCGGCGTCCATGGACTCAGCGGTGCCCATCGATGGCCGGATGACGGTCATCAACGGCCAAGTCAACCGTACGAGGCAGAGCATCAGATTTTGTAGAGATGCTTCCCTATCGGCTACGGGGGCGCAGTTAGACGGATCGGTTGTTGAGCTGGCCGAGGCTGCAACCAAACAGGCAAGGCCAACCTACAAAAGTGCGCACCGCACGGCACCCTTCGGCACCCCAGCAGATACCCCTCGGGGCATCCTTAGATGGAAATCACTCATACATTTTTCTGCACCACCCCAGGGCACAAATAAAATACTTTGAACCTTCTAGTAGCCTTAGAATACCTGTCAGTGGTGGAGTGCTAATGTGTGCCATGAACCACCAAGGGGTGCAAAAGATATGGGTGTGGCTGCTGGATGCTGGCCCAAGATGGAAATCACTCATATATTCTTCTGCACCACCCCAGGGCACAAATAAAATACTTTGAACCTCCTAGCAGCCTTAGAATACCTCCCAGTTGTGGGGTGCCAATGTGTGCCATCCTCCAAGGGGTGCAAATGATAGGTTGCCCCCTGCCAAAATCACAAAATCACCCAATATTCCAGATCACCCCCACCAGCACTCACAAAAATTCAGCTGTACCCCACCCTAGGCTCAGAATGCTTGTGAAATTTGGGGCGCCGATGTGTGCCATGAATCCCCAAGAGGTGCAAAGGATATGAGCGAGATTACTGGATTTGACATGTTCTCCCACAGAAAGACCCCCTCATATCTCAAGAACCGGCGAGTATGCGGGCATGCTTAAAGCCAAGAAAAGGATGCCCTGAGGGGTATCTGCTGGGGCGCCGAAGGGTGCCATGCGGTGCGCACTTTGGTAGGGGCCCCCCCCCATCCTAAAGTTGATAAGGATAGACGCTGTGTCGTGTGGGGTGGGCAGGAGTGGGCGCGGCCTTTCCGGCACCGGGTTAAGGTACCAGTCCACGCGCATGTAGGTAACTCGGGTCGCTGCCTAACAGGCATCTGCTCCACCGGCGGAAGCCACTGCTCGACAAGCACCACCTCCTGCTGTGCGCGGTCAAAATTCATCTATTCCGACGGTGGAGAAGATCAAGCGCGCACTCCCAGCCTTCAGGCGACCTCAGCCCGCGCGTGAGCAAGTGAACGAGGCGCACATCCACCCACGTTGCAGTCCTCCGCACCGTGGCCCGGCTCTCTCATCTCTCTCTTGGCATCAACTCGTCCTCCTGCAGTGCCAGCGCACGTCGGCAAAATGGCGCCCTCCGTCCACTCCCATCTTCCACTGCTTGCAGGTGAAGCCGCCCACTCTATCGCCCACCCAGCGCCCGCACCGTTTGAGAAAAACTGCTGTCACAGTGCGCATCCTGCTTGCGCGCAGTCGCGTACGAGCGTAAAGTAAATCCACCGCGCGCCAGCATCATCGGCGTCCCATACGACCTCAGTCCCCAATTCCCCGCCGCTCGACAGCGCAGGCGCGGCGGGAGCGTTAGCAATCCTCCACCGCGCTCGTTATCGTCAGCGACATCGCAGCATGGAGGCCACCGCGCGCACTGTCACGAGGACACCATGTCCCCGTGCCGCTCGACAGCGTACCCGACTGGCGCAGGAAATCCTCCTCCACACTCCACCATACGCCCCATTCTCCACTGCACGCATCATTGCGAGCGACACCATCGGAGTGACATCGCAGGCACGCGACGCCCTACCATGCCAACCATCGCGGCGCCCCAACGTCCGCACTATCGCGAGGCGGGACGGATGCGTGCAGCAGCCGCAGGCCCGCTCTCCGCGTCTCGGACGTCCGTTCCCCGCCGCACTGCATCTACCTCACACGCTACACGCCAGCCAGCCAACGCGAGGTACATCCACCACGCGCACCTGCTCTCTCATCCCGAACGCAGATGCGATGAGGTACAGGAACGCCAGTGCGGGGAAGCACCCGCCGCTCCATTCTGCAGCACACCACCTCGACTTCATAGGGCGCCGCCACTGAGCGCGCGGACTGCATCCATCCCGCACCTGACCTTCGCACGCAGCATCTCCGTCCTTTCATCCCACACTGCGTCCCCCGTAAAGGATCGAGCGACTCCACACACCGCCGGCGGGGAGCACGCCACGTCATCATCCCCGTACCGCGTCGCGTCGCCATCGCACTGCCCGCGCCACTCGCTTCCTGCACACGCATGGGTAATGAGCAAGACATCCATGTCGTTCAGGCGCAAGGATGGCTCGAGGGCGAGCGCGGAGTCGGAGCGTCGGATGTTATCTATCGAGGGGGCGAGTGGCTGGCGCAATGTCAGTGACGAGAGGGGAAGGCGAAGGAGCGGAAGGGGAGGATGGGGAAATCGACGTACCTGGGCCGACGTGCAGCATCGACTACTGCGGGACAGGCTCGACGAAAGCGTCGCCCCCGCAGAAGGTCGCATCGAGCGCGCATTCTCGGGTGAGGTAACGTCAAGAGGAGTGATTCAGCGATGGCGCGGAGGTAGCGGTAGTCTGCCAGTGAGGGACGTCGCACATTGCTATGGCGTGGCGCAGCGGAGATGGCGGGCTCCAGGGGGCTGACAGACGGCGGAGCGTTATCTGCTGTTGGGGTGAATGAGCCAGTAGAATATGGATAAGCGGACGGGGACGTACCCTTGATCGCGCACAAACAGCAGCCTGGCGGTATTCGCAAAGGCGCAGAGCAGATTCGATGGAGGATTGAAATTAAGAGATGCCCCCGAATGAAGGAAAACGGGAACACGAGCGTACCTCACGCGGAAAGTTCGTCGTAAGTGAGGACCACGCGGATGTCGCGGACAATGTATGAGCTGCCGCTCTGGTCATGGCTGGCCACGACGCGTGCGCAGTGTGGCAGCAAGACATGCGCGGGCGACGAGGACGAGGCATGCATAGTCGCCGTCGGAGGGCATAGTGGGGCTCCAGAAGCGGCAGCTGGGGAGCGGACGTAGGTGCCATAGGTCCAGACGGGCTGGAAAGGCAAATCAGCGTGAAGGATGCATATCGCGAGGCACAAGACACACCTGAAAATGGCGATCATGCTCCCAACACAGACCCGACGTTAGCCAAGGGATGTGGACGATCTCGCAAAGGCGCAGCTTTGCAATGTAATGTCAGAAAAGGCGAAAAATCAGAAGCGAAGCGCACGCACCTCCGCGAGTAATCAGACCCAGATACTCGATCTCAAGATGTGCTCCGCGTTTGAAGTTCTCCGGTTACAGGTACACAGCGCCCAAGGAAAGGGGGTGCAGCGTGGGGCACAACGAGACCAGCAGACGGCTTGACACGCAAGAGGATGAGATGGGAAGTCCTAGTCCAATGGTCCTAGCGCAGGACGCGGCAAACGACGATTCTTGTTGAGCACAGAGGTCTACCAGGCCCGATAGCGGTGCCGATACAGATCGCTGGGCACGATTGCCAGGTTCATTCGTCAGGAGTTCGTTTTCGTCGAGCAAGCCAACTTGAGGATGAAGGAGGAAGGAGAGTCTCAAAAAGGAAATCCATGGCAAACGCGGCCAAACACTGCCTCGTTCTCCGAACTATCATGGCGATGGTAACAACTCTTCGCAGGCGTCTCATAAAGCCAGTTCCTCGTCCAGGCAACTCTGTGGCATCTCAACTGTTAATTTCCAACGTTATGCTCGAAAAAATCTGAAAAATCGCACTGAAAATGGCGAGATAATTCTCGTCGGCTCAGTTTCCGCAACCACTGGGCGCCCTGCATTCGAGAAGGTCAAGTCGCCGACGATCTGTTGCTGCTCTTTAACGTCTATCGGGAACAAGGTCTGGACTTCGAACTCAAAGACATTCGAGAACGAATTTTTTCCTTGTGTTATCAAATGCGAACGCGCAATTTCATTCCTGTAAGGTCATGCTGGAAAACCTGCCATTGTCTTAAATCTGATTTTTAAGCAAAAAGTCGTCTTCAATTCTCTCCGTGGCCCGGATTTCCATGTCCTGCACCGCATTTCCTCCACTCGCATTTCCTTCCTACTGTTTCTAGCTAGACTTCCTTCGACCGACGGCAGTAAAACACTTTCCGCTCCCAACGATAAACATCACACTCACTTCTGAAAACCATTTGATACTTTTGTTTCTGCTTGGTTTGCGTCGGCTTTGGTAGGCCTGCTGGTCTAGAGGGTCTCTCGATTTCTCGATTTGAAATCTGTTCTTTGGTTGCCTTCTCTTGCAATTGGAATCCTTTGTCGTGATAATCCTCCCCAGACTCGAGCTGGGGGAAAAGAGGTAATGTTGAAAATATTGATGTCGTTGGTACACCTTTCCGACCAGCCGGTCACTGACGATTTACACCAGATTCACCGACTTTCAACGTTTCCGTCCCAGATTTTCACTTGCCTCGTAGGGAAGAAATGGGCTCTATCGCGCAGCAAATTGTGAACTCTGAAACAGTCCCTCTACCTTTACCGCTTCTCATACGCAAAATTGCGGCCGACCCCTCTATACCACTTTTGATCTAGGCACACCCAAAATTCACCACGAATGCAGCCGGTTCCTCAACGCAAACTTCCGGAGAAGTGCTACAGGTCCCATTCTGCCAGAAAGTAGTCTCTCCTCATCTATAATCCTTCGCTGCTCAAAACCCTTCAAGTTTGGATTCATTTCATGTTCGACGAGTTGAAGATATGCGATTCGAGTTTCCTGGTGCGCAACACTCGCTGGCAGTGGTACACATATTTCGTCCTCCCAATCTCCTCAATTTATGACACTGACTATGCCGGATGGGTAAATTGCAGGTCCCCGTTTCTTCTGTGTCGAAAACGAATTCACTATCTGCCTACTCTAGGGTTTTTTCGCCCGATGGTCAAGTCCTCCCCGTTCAATTTCAGCGGTCTATGGAATGGACACCGATTTTTCGTCGTTGCTCATGGCCGTAGTCGTTGAATCGTGCGTTCAAGGATATTCAATTTTATTTCTTCTTCTCTCATGATTTATCTGACTCGCAGTTTCCCTCGTACCGACAAGTGAGCAAATCCTGATGTCGTCCTTCACACCGATATAATTTTTGAACCGTCTGATTGCCAGTGATGCCCTCGATACTGTACTATTACGACCGAATGTTCACAGCATGTCACCCGTCACCTAAGGTGTTCATTTTTGCAGGTGTTCATTTCTCGGCAATCACGCCAAATTACCATAAATGGCAGTCCAGCGGATGCCGGACCGGAAATTTTGACGTTTTTTAACCTATTTGGGCTTCAAAATCCCGTTGCCACCGTCACCTACACCAAATTTGTTCAGTTCACGACCCTCCGTCACCCGTCACCTGAACATTCGGTCGTAATAGTACAGTATCCTCCGACTTTCAGAAATTCAACCAGGCGAGTTGGTTGGGAACTGCGTGGGTGCAAAACTCCTCGAAACCCCTGCACCACCTGAGTTATTTTCCTCACCAGATATCTATTCGCTACATGCGCCTTCACACCCTTGTATGGTCGTCTTTGCAGCGTCCTGGGCCGCCGCAACACGAACACCACCGCCATACTCTTCGCCGTGCTTGGCACCATTGGCTGCGGCCTTTCCCGTAACATGGAGTCGCTTTTCTTCGCACGATTTGTGCATGGTCGGCTCCGTTTTGTTTTCTGTATCACATCCTTATGCTTCATAGATTGCGGGCATAGGCGCTGGGCGGGCTGCTCACAACTTCCTCGTGAGTAACGTGCTTTGGTGTGAATCTTTCCAAGGTGCCGATGTTCGAACCATTTCAAGGATTATCGTCAGCGACATGTACACCTAACGCAGTCAATCCCCACGTTCAATGCCGCCCAGGAAAATTGCCTTGCCTCGAACACTTACCTCGTGCTCCCGGTGTCGACCCTGCCTCATTCATAACTAGTTCTTCACCTCCCCGTGGCCTGATATCTATATTCCGCTCATGAAACCGCGCTCAAACTCGACGGATTGGAATCGTGGGACGAGATACCATAGATATGGACATGCAGAGTAAAGGATCTCATGGCATTCGGTCCGTGCTCATTTCTCCTCAAGCGCGCTTCTGTCTTTCTCATTCCATCGCGTCACCCTCATTTACTTGCATGTTCTGAGCGCAATCTCTCACATCCTCACCACCTTCTCCGTGCACCAGCAGAAAGTCGTGTTAAGATTCGACGCAGATCGAGTTCAGAATGCTGCTGACCACGTGCGAACATGTGGGTGATACTCCCTTGTGACGTATCGTCACCTCCGGGCGGTCACCTCTCTATGGGCGCACGCTCGCCGTTTCTTTTGGTGCGCTTATATCTGCCAATCTACTTTTTCATTCGCTGATAATTATTCAAAAATAAACATACGGAGCGCCCAGCCACCGCGCTCTGCGATACCGACATCACCGCGTATAACCCACCGCCTGGATACAACGTTCGGTGCGTTATACTGTTGTTGTCTTTCCTCTGTGCTTCGTTATGAGTATCTTCTCCCTTCCTCAGCCTTGATAGTCAGATATATGTCGATGCATCGTTCCATCGAGGCGGCGATTGAGTACCGCTGGCCTTCATCTGACGGCTGTTCGTCTCGTTTGCTCCTTCCACGGTGTTGCGCGCGCGCTTGCATTTTATACAGGCTCTTATGCGTCTACACCATTGGATGAGTTGGAAATCCGTACACCGGAAGCAGCCTCGCTGCCTCTCACACGCCGACGCCATAACACACCATGCGTTTTCCAGAACGGCCATCCTGTGAGCTTTGTAGTGTTCTTACTTTCAATATTCATTCCTTCATGCATAATTATTTTGTTCGCCGTGTGTATGGTACATTCAAGCTGGGTCTGTTCCTCTTCTTTTTTGGTGGCGCCGTCCCCTATTGTTTCTTCAGAGAGTACGCACAGAGACACGGAGATATGGTCCTCCCGACGAGTACCTTCGTGAGTCGCCTTCATTTTCTTGCCGCCCTGAATCACCTCTTGCTGTCAGATCGCGTGGTCGTGGTTGACCAATTCGAGCTTGCGTTGTTGAGTGGTTATGTTGCCCGGTTCAAAGATTGTCTTCTTTTTGAATGTCGTGTGTTCGAACCTGGCTTGAAATTCCTTTTTTTGCTGCCAACTCCTCCCTCCTATCTTTCTGATCCCGGGAATTGGTGCTAATTCCTGTGGCTGTGCCCCAGGGAATCGGCGCAAATGGGTTGGAATTGGCGCAAATGGGTAGGAACTGCCACGAATGGGTAGGAATTGGAGAATGAAGTGGTTAGGAATTAGCGCAGGTGGGTAGGAACTGGCGCGAAATGGGTAAGAATTAGCGCTATGGTATCAGAAATTGGTGCAGGAGGGTAGGAACCGGTGCAGAACCCTCAGGAATTAGCGCAAGTGGGTAGGAATTAGTGCAGAACCATCAGGAATTAGTGCTAAGGTATCAGGAATTGGCGCAGGTAGGTAGGAATTAGCGCAAAATAGGTAGGAACTGGCGCAGAACCCTCAGGAATCAGAGCAAGTGGATAGGAATTAGCGCAGAACCATCAGGAATTGGTGCAGAGCCCTTGGGAATTGGTGCATGTTGGTAGGAACTAGGGTAGAACCCTCAGGAATTGGCGCAGAGCCCTCAGGAATTAGCGCAAGTCCGTAGGAATTAGTGCAGAACCCTTAGGAATTGGTCCAGGTGGGCAGGAACTTGCGCAGAACTATAAGGAATTGGTGCAAGTGGGTAGGAACTGGCGCAGAACCCTCAGGAATTGGTGCAGAGCCCATGGGAATTAGCACAAGTCAGTAGGAATTAGTGCAGAACCCTCAGGAATTAGCGCAAGTGGGTAGGAATTAGCGCAGAACCATCAGGAATTGGCGCTAAGGTATCGGAAATTGGCGCAGAACTAGAAGGAATTGGCGCAGAGACCTTGGGAATTAGCACAAGTCAGTAGGAATTAGCACAGAACCCTTAGGAATTGGTGCAGGTGGGCAGGAACTAGTGCAGAACTATAAGGAATTCGCGCAGAACCCTCAGGAATTCGCGCAGAGCCCATGGGAATTCGCGCAAGTGGGTAGGAATTAGCGCAGAACCCTAGTAGTTTGCCACGCCGTTTGGAGGGTCAAAACGGATGGACAGAGCCACCGTGGACATAGTCAGGAACATAGCCACCGTTTTGACCCTCTAAACCGGGTGGCAAACTAGTAGATTAGTAGTGCAGCAATGGAAAATGACAGCTTTTACAACATTCTGGTTGAGGACGCGATTCTGGGCGCAATACTTGACCGTTTGGGCTGTATTTTTGTGAGGATGGGTGTTTGGATGTTGCGAATCAAATAAGATTTCTGTCAGTCAGGGAGAGAAAATGGCAGGGAAGGTTTTTTTGGGGGAGGCTCCGGCCATTGTTTGTCCCGGAGCCGCCAAAAAGAGCTCATCTTGTAGGCATTCGTTTAAAGGAACCACAACAGATATAAACGAGGTTCTTGCGGCGGAGGGCAGGGATTAAGGGATAATATTGGCCCTCCAAATCTCAGAACAATCGGATAATGTCTTGATAGTCGGAGCCTTTGGGTGCAACGAAGGTGAAATTTTGGGGGGGAATAACCTAGCTTCCACCTTCGGCCATACATTTTCAGCTCTGATTAGCCCCCTTAACAGGACTCTGCCTTCCTGTCCCAGGGGAAGGCGTGCCTTCGTTTGACTCAACACCCACATGGATCGTACAGTACAGCTTCAATGCCAGTCCCTTGGCAAAAATCGGAAGGCTGGGTGGGCGCTTAGGATGAACGCCGGCACGCTACCATGCGTTTAACCCCACACACATCTTTGTGCAACCACGACGCGTGTAACAGCGATTGCCTCTGCAGCCTGTGTTGGGGCCAAGTTGACCCTAACGCAACAAAATTTTTCCCTTCAGTGATACTTGACTTGACGGAGTATTCCTGATTGGAGGACTCGGTGTTTTGGCGCGCGCGATATGCGACATCAAGGTAAGTCAATGTGTCTTTGCGCTCTATACGCAATCAGCTAAAGAATTCCCTTGAATCAGAGACAACAATTAAGTCCCAGGTGAGGCGGTCTGTGTTCCATTCAGGCTCGGTGTGTGCGGTACTCAGCTCGTCTGCCGACCGCGCAATTCGGATTCCAATACGAGTTGAGAGCTCTATTCTCCCTTCGCGCATCCAATTGCTAACTCCGCTTTCGGTGGCTGATCTGTCTGCGCTCCCAGCCCAAGCCTTGCCGTCTTCGTACTTTGCTCATATCCTACACTGTCTCAGTGCTAAGCCGCGCATTTAGTTATTACACCAGCCGCCGTACTTGGTAATGGGTCTGGTGAGCGATGGAGATAGAATTGGAGGTCTATAAGGTATGTTAGTTGCGCGATGTAACAATACTTATGGTGTGTTCAACTGGTGCGCGAAGTGGTGCGCGATTTCATTACTATGAGACGCGTTCTTTGAAATGAAAATTTGGGTCCTGGGATGAGCTTACCCGCTCGACTTGACAAGACCAAGTTATCATTCACTAACCGTCCTTTCTCTCCGGTAAGCTCTGAACACGGCCACAGGCTTGTGGGAGAAAGAGGGAAGAGAGGTGTGGGAGGAGAGTCAACGGATCGTCCGAAGATTGGTTGGTTGGTTGCGTACTTCCTGTGGATCTCAGGATGATCTTGCCTTGTTCACCCGCCATTAGTAGCCAGCGTCAAAATTAGATTGAAGTTTTTGCGTTATTCCAAACCCACCGCAGATATCGATGGAGAGTATCTGCAGTTATGTACTGCTTAAAAAGTCCACCCTCCCTCGTCGACACCAAATCACGAAAGGAGGCCAACGGCCGTACGGAGCTTGGCGTAGTTCGGAGAACCGAGCCCAGTGACTGGGTCCCAGCCAGCTGTGGCGTTGAACCCGCTGCGAGGCAAAAAAAGCACAGTTTAGCAGGCGAGATACACCAACAAAAAGACAACGCACGGGGTACTACATCCGGGATTCTTGCCGTCCGTAACATCGTTCAGCGCCGCACGACCCGCCGGGCTGTACAAGAAGGGATTAAGGAAACCGAGCGGGCTCTTGCCAGCGGCGATGAGCTCGTCATTCAGGAGCGCGATGACCGAGGCGAATACGGGCGAGGAGGCGGAGGTGCCGCTGACGAGGAAGGTGTTGTTCCCTGTGGGGTTGTCAGCTCATGGACGTCCAGAACGAAACGGCGAGCGCACCAGCGATGATCTCGAAGTTGACTCCCTCGGCAGAGACGTCGGGAAAACTTTTGAAGAATGTGAATGGGGATGGTGCGTGTACTGAGAGTATGCTCACCCGCGTCCGGTGGTGTTGAAGAGGCCACCGTATGTGCCATCGAGATTGGCGACGTACGCATCGACGGCTCCCTTTTGGTATGCGGGCGCCTCAAAGTAGTTTGAGAAACCTAGGCAGATGAATCACAAGAATCACAATCAAGTACGGAGAGAAAAAAACGCACCGCCGGAAGAAAACGCAGCACCGATTTCAGAAAAGTTGTTCTTCGTAAAGTTCTCCAAAATAGTTTGCGAGGCGCCAACAGAGGTAACCCAGGGGCAGGTCGAAGGGGCTGTAGGCACGAACGTCGTGCACTCAAATTCGTTGCCGCCCACACCGCCGTCGCCTGACGCGAAGAGAATGGACGTGCCGAGGGCACCAAGCTGGGCGTACGCATTGCACAGTCCTTGCGCAACGGGCAGTGTCAAATCTTCCTCGTCGAAACCATATGAGGTGGTGAGGACCGTGGGGCGGGAGGTATCGTTGATGAGCGCGTTGATTTGGTCGAGGAAGCCGCCAACGACGTCGTTGTTCAATGGACCGACGGAGATGAACCTGACGGGGACGCCAGTAGCAACGCCGACCGTGTACTCGATGTCGAGGCTCTGAAAACGACCATTGAGATTTCATTAGAATGAAAGGCGAAGTACGAACCGCTTCAACACCAGCAAATCCTCGCAGCTGGGTGTTGGATCCACCGTCAAGCAGCTGGACGTCAAACTTGGTCGTGGCAGGAAGATCGGGGCGGAATTCCGCGAGGAAGTCCTAGATGTGGTTTGAGAAAAAGAATCCAAACAGACCACAAAACGCACCTTGAGGTCGTTGAAATTGGCAAATTGATTCGTATATCCCGAGACTCCAAGGACGTTGTTTGTCTGCGTCGCAGGCGTAGTGGGGAGGCCGTACTCGGTGAGCAGGCACGAAATGGTGGTGATATCCGCGCAGGTAGGGTCAAGGTCGCGCTTGCTGTTCTTGGTAGGAAGCGGCTGGGGCTTTGGTGCTGCAAACGGGTTCGAGAAGCTCGTCGTCGGGTGGACGTATGCAACATGCTGGGAGACGTCGGCGGGGAGCGAGTACTGTAACGTGCGGATGCTTGTCTCATCGCTGGCCTTATGGCTGAAGACGGAGAATTCGGTGTTCAAGAGCGAGTTCGCCTGGGAGACGGGGATCTCGAACTGCAAAACGTCACCTGCGGGGGAGATGGTGCTCGCAGAGATCTTGTTCGTCTTGAGCCAGGACGTCACGACAGAATGCGCGTCGGAGGAGGGCTTGACGTATTCGGCGACCTGCTCGACGCGTCAGAGAGCAAACGGCTGCAGAAATACAACGACGTGCCTCTTCTGGCGTCAGATGCTGGCCATAACGGGAGCTGCTCGGGTCGGACACTGCGTACAGCTCATTCTCGAGCCCAGCAATGTTGTTGGGATTGAGCGCGATGCGGAGCGTGAGCTGCTCATCGGATGGAGCCGGGCCAGTGCTCACGAAACCCTGAGCAGGTCGGACACGATGTTCGTGAACGACGAGCGCCTGGCGGTCTGTCGGCGTGGCGGTTGCGAGCGCAACGAGGGTCGCGAGGAAGGAGGCGCGCAAAAGAACCATACTCTAGAGGTGGGTTGAATCAGTGCAAAGACCTTGTGCTACTACTTATTCACGCACACGAAGACTTCAATACCTGCTTTGAGCTCCTCGATCTGGATCACACGCCGGGGTGATTCTGCCTCGGATTCGAAGTGCTGCGCATGCTGCTGCCAATTGTGGAGGTGCATCAAGAAACTCTGAGACATCTCTGATGTGCAAAACTCGCGTCGCATTGCGGTCCCGCCAACAGCAAGCCAATAGAATTCCTCGATGACTGCGCCAAGCCAACAGAATTCCTCAACGACTGCGGAAATTGAGGCATCTGAATGATACGGTATAGCTATTACAATAGATCTCGGGAACGCGGCACCTTGTCAGTCTGATTGGGAGGCTCACGAACATCATAGAACTCGTATGCATGGGTCGCGATCCGCTTGCGAAGCACCCAGCGGCGTACAATGGCCGCTGTGGAGACCGCAACTGTCGGCTTTCAACTACTCGAAACGGCATACGAGTGTTCACGTCGATGGAGTTTTGGCAGGGTTCAAGTTAGGAATGCCACGTGCAGACTCAACGGCCAAGTGTTTCAAATTTGGGCGCAGGAGTACTTTCAGCCAACGGTCGAAGTAACAAAAAAAATCGATTGTAATAATTCAACTTGCAATACATCCATTTTATGCTACTTCACGAGCTGGGGAAAACGATTGAAATCTGAGCGTTCTCCGACCCATCGACGTCCACCGTGACCTCCACATTCGTGGTGGGGTCCACACTGGTATTCCACGAAATCGTGGGCGGGCCGGTGGTCAAGTTTAGATTAACCTGCTCGAAGACGATCGAGCCGGCGGGATAATCGCTGGCCTGGAAGACACCTTCCTCCTCCAACTCGAGAGCGGCTATCTGTGGGGACACCTGCCAGCCGACTTCGAGCACGGGCGCGTCGGGAACGTTGTCGAACGACGCGATGTACCAGAAGATGCCGGGGTCAATGAATTCGGTGTCATGCACCAGCGTACTGATAACACGCTGACCGACGTCGAGGCCAGGATTTGGATTGCCGATGTTGGTGACCTGGAGGAATCCGCTTGGGGGAATCTCGAGCTGGATCGCGTATGTCCAGAAGGGGCCGCCCTGAACCCAGCTGCCTCCGTACTGGAGGCGTTCAGTTCAATTTCCACAGACTAAAATCTCGCACAGACCTGGAGAGCAGCGCGAAGATTGCCGAATGGAACGCCATTCGCGTCCAAGGGTTGCACGTTTGCACTGATGAAGATGATCTGGCTTTCAAATGTCGTCGGGGCAGGAGGAACGACGAAAGTGGTGTTGAACGACTGTATCACATCCGTTGGACCGAACTGGGCGTAGGCCTCGGTCACGCTCAGATCCTGCCGCCGAATCGGTTGAGATGAAGCGCGCTTGGTTTTGAGGTTCGTCGGGATAACGTTCTCGAAAGTATGGATGAGGGTCCCGTTAGGCGCAAAGACCTCCATGTTTCGGCCGGATGGCTTCACGCGCGACCCGCTCGGGGCGACGAAGACGGGTTGGCCAGACGCAGTGTGGGCCGCTGGGGACAGCGCGAGGGTGGTTTCAGCCAAGAGGGCGGCAGCGAGGGCGCGGAAGAAGAACATGGTCGGAGAGGACTATCGGAACACATGGTGGTCAACCTTTAAGTTCAATTGAGATGGTCGAAGCGGTCACGTCGCGGTGTGACAAGCCGCGTGAGATTCGACGCGGTGGGACAAGTCGTGTGAGATTGATGCAAAGTTGTCTTTCCCCACATCATGATCAACTCTGATCAGCTTCTTTCTGTAAGGCTCCGCAGCAGCTTCCCTGATCAACTTCTTTCTGTAAGGCTGCGCAGCAGCTTCCCCGTCCCCGCGTCTGCTTGCTACGGCTACAAGCACCCGTGGTGGGATAAACCACTACAACGCAGGTGCTGCGCACCGAAAGTTACGGGAATCCAACACCAGCATGCGATGCGCGACCACACGATCCTAAGTTTACAGTCAAACTTGTCGGTAAAGCAACTTGTTCTCTGCGTCTCCGATCAAACAGAACGCGATCCCCATGTTCTATAAACACGGCTCGTCATTTTTGGCAAGAGTAGACGGGTCCTTGAGTTGCCATGTATTTCGCTCGTCTAGTCAGCCTTCTTTCCATCGCGCGCGCCGTGTCCGCTGGCAGTCTAGTCCAGCATGAACACCGCAACTCTGCTCCGCCTGGATTCGCCAGCAAAGGGCCTGCCGCCGAGAGCCACATGCTAACCCTCCGCTTTGGTTTGGCCTCGAACAACATCACGGGACTCCACGACAAGCTTCTCTCTATTTCCACACCTGGAAGCGCCGACTTTAGGCAATGGCTCTCGCAAGACGAGGTCAGTCTTTGCTTCCTTCCATCCGCTTTCACTCACACAAATGTTCAGGTGAAATCCTTCGTCGCGCCCTCATCTGACGCTGTGAACGCCTTCAACTCTTTCGCGTCCGTGAACGGGCTCAAGACCTCGGCCATCTCGCCGTACGGCGACTGGGTGTCGGTCTCGCTGCCCGTATCCAAGGCCAACAAGCTTTTCGGCGCCAACTACACAAACTTCACGCACGCCGGTCTCCCCGACCCCATCATGCGCACTCTCTCCATCTCCCTACCTTCCGAGCTCGTTGGTCACGTGGACGTCATCCATCCCAGTACGGCCTTCACCACCCCAGACCCGCGGATAGGACAGTCCATTCGCTTCGACGTCCCCAAATTGAGGCGCGACGCGACCGCTCCTGCCGAATGCGATGTCAACGACCCTAACAACTCTATCACCCCCGCATGTTTGCAGGCCTTGTATAATATTCCGACCACTCCCGCGACTCAGCAGAACAACCCGCTGCTTGTTACTGGATATGTTCAGCAGTGGGCGGGTGAGATTTGCCTCTTCTTTCTGTGCTCCGGGGGCTCACGAACTCGCAGAGATCGATGATCTTCAGGTATACCATCGACGACTGTTGTGTATGTTGCTGAAACTCATGTCTTCCATAGGCCTTCATGAAACAATTCCGTCCCGATCTACCCTCCGGCGCCAACCAGACCTTCCTCCGCCTTTCCATCGACGGCGGAACCAACCCGCAGTTCCCTAACTCGGCTGGCATCGAGGCTCAACTTGATATCGAGTACACGGCAGGTTCGTACTATGCTATCTGAGCCCGTGATTGCGTTCTCATCTTCGCGTGTAGGTATCGCCAGCGAAGTTCCGTTGCAATTCCTTACTGTCGGCGGCTTCGACTTCCCTACGGCCCTGCTAGACACCACGACCTTCCTCGCGAGCTCTCCTCAACCTCCTACCGTCATGACCACGTCGTAAGTTGGACGTTTGACTGCTCAAAAGTCGGCGCCTCACCTCCATATGTAGGTACGGCGACCTCGAGTCCAACTTCGGTCCTTCATTGGCTACGTCAGTTCTTCTTTCCTTATAACCCTTCGATGTGCTTACAGTTCCACAGGAAAATTTGCGACGGGTATGCTGCGGCAAGCGCACGCGGTATCTCTGTCTTGTTTGCCTCTGGCGACGTATGTGTATCCGTTCCTCATCTGCCTCACTCTCATGTTCTCCAGGGTGGCGTCAACGGAAACCACGACGACGGTTTCGACTGCGGGCTCTTCGTCGCCGTGTTCCCCGCCTCTTGCCCGTACTTGACCTCGGTTGGGTCCACCATTGGATTTAACCCCGGTTCGTCCCTTTCACTTTCTTTACTATTAACCTCACTAATGCGTTTTCATTGTAGAGGTCGCCGTCAACTTCACCGGCGGCGGGTTCTCCGACGTCTTCCCCCAACAGTCCTACCAGTCTGACGCCGTCGCAGCCTTCCTCGAGACCATCCCAGCCAACTTTACGGGCGACTTCAACAAAACGGGACGAGGCTACCCTGATGTCTCGCTCCAAGGCTGGAACTTCCTGATTGAAGCCGACGGATTCGTGGGCGGTGTCAGCGGAACGTCGGCTTCCTCACCGAGTGTCGCTGCTATGATTGCGCTGGTGAATGACCAGCTTCTCGCAGCGGGCAAGCCTGCGCTCGGATTCCTCAACCCGTTCTTATACGCTAACCCATCTGCGTTCAACGACATTACGATTGGGCACAACTCGGGCTTCTCTTGCGATGAGGATACGGTGCGCCATCTCATTCTTTGGACGTGTCTCTGCTTTACACATTCGTCTTCGCAGGTTGCCTTCGACGCAGCTGAAGGGTGGGATCCATTGAGTGTGCCCTTTCTTCGCCTTTTCTGTACATCCCAACTGAACTTTTTGTTTTTCTTCTTCAGGCGGCATGGGTACCCCAGACTTCCAGCGTTTGCTCGCTGCCGCATTGGCTGCATGAGCACTGCCTAAGCGAAATGGACTTCTTTGCACCCGAATACAACCGTGATGTGGTCGGACGCAGTTGAAAACTTTCAAAATACAAGTGTTGTATCCATTAGATAAAATAATGAACTACGACGTGTCGAGAATACCGTAGGAGAGCTTAAGCAGCGCGACGCGACGCGAGCCATCAAAGGCACGTGGCGGCGTCAGCTTACGCAGCAGTCCGTAGCTTGCCCACCGGCGTCGCCTACGATGGTCGCAGCTTGCTCGCAGTTGCCCGCAATGATGCTCAGGAATAAGGCTCCAACCGTTTTCGTTTTTAAACGGTTTTGAACTGTTCATAATTGTACACTTTGGCCCCAATGAACCCGGAGATGCATGAGAGAGTTGCCAGCGTTACCCGTCCTTGATGTCATTCGACGGGCCCGTTTTGGAGCCCAAGGCTCTGGCTGAGATCATCGGAGACGACGAAGAGGCCAAGGAAGTGTTCCAAGATATCAATTCGAGAAAGGCCGTCAACAAAATATACAACTGGGCGGAACACTTCGGTGATAGCGTGAACGGGTTTTCCGCGGTGTTGAAACGGGGATCGTTGGGCCTTCAGCGGGTTAATTAGAAGAAGCCAAAGAATAATCCCAGCCAAACGATATGGTTGTCTCAACATTAAATGTATGGATTCTGCGGAAGAAATTTAACGTTTAGTTTATTTCAGCTTTGGCAATCAGGTCACGTGCCCCATCGCGTCCAAATTACAGCATAAACATGTCCAAATCAAATGAGGCGCGTCACGGTTTCTTTTTAAATATATGTTTGCTTTTCTTTGACGGTTGAATCTCTGCCCCACAATGGTGGCGATTCTCATGTAATATGCCCCATCGCTGCTTCCAGGCCTCGATTATTGGCCATACATTTTGTTTGGAAGACAACAGAGCGAGGATGTTGGCACCTAACGACAGATTCTGGAGCTTATGGATTTAATTCTGAGGGGCTATGTTGTAGAATTTCGAGTACTTAGTGCATAAGCAGATCACACCCCCACCGCCCCCCAAAATAATCGAGACGCATAGAGCCGTTACGGCCAACTTCCCTCCCACATTATGGCCTCTAGAGCGCGCCGCATTCTCTGTCCCTCGGCCGCACTCAGACACCACGGTTTTGTTGTCCGCACAGTTCTGGAATGTTTCAATCGCCGTCGCAACTCGGAGCGAAAGTGGGCATCCGCAGGTGCCGTTCACAAATCCGGCCGTGTACCCACTTTGCGCGCAACAGGTCTGCAGAACGCTCGGGACGCCCACCCAGCAGCCTAAATTGCAGTAATGTTAATTTTTTAGTGTGATGAGGACGAACACATGAACGTGCACCAACGAACGAGGTAGTGGCATTTATGGGTGTGTGGGCAGTGGCACCAAAGAAATCGCTGGCAGAACATCCTGTCAGGAGCGAGTCGTTGGACATGGGTGAAGCCTAATCCCCGTCGGAGGAGTCAGAGGGTTGAAGCAGGAACATCGTACTTATATCCGTGTGGCCCCACAACCAATATGAAAAGCTGTAAAGCCGCGTGTTGCTGCACTGAAAAAGTCCCACGACTTCCATTCAAAACCAGAGCTTTACATCATGATACAGAATTTAGCACCAAAGGCGTTGCCACGATGCTGTTACGAGGTGCTGAGAAAGTGGGAGTACTGGTGGCACAGCTTCATTACAAAGAAGCGACCATGCTGAGGACATGCAAACCATTAAGTTCTTCAGGCCGTGGGCAACATTCAGTCTCTCGCAGGCAGCATGTTGCAGGGAAAATTGCGTCGATACGATATTGCTCAATGGGGGGTCGTATTTCGGCTTGCAAGCCGGGTTGGATGCGACCCGGGATTTACTCAGTCGCGAGTGGTCAGGAGTGATGATGATGATGATGATGATGTATTCAATTCTATTGCTACATATAGTCAGTTGCGGCGAAGATAGCAGTACAGTAATAGGTGTCTACGTATTCGGGAGGGTGGTTGGATGAGTAATGTTTTTCCAGTAAGAGATATGGGAGAGGAAAAGAATTATGGTAAGGAGTAGTTTATTGGGTATCGTGATGCAGGATATAAGAGGAGCACGTGGTTGGGTATCAGAGGAAATCATGAGGTGTCCGTTGGTTTGGAATAATTAAGTAAATGTAAGGTAGGGAAAGGAGATAAAGAGAGATAAAGGAAGAGAGTCAGGGACAAAGTGTCCGACAAACAGGTCATGCAAACTGCCCTGTCGCTTCAATGAATGACCCTATTTATCTTGGGCTCAGTTCTGTGGGCAGACTGGCGGCTGTACACTTTTGAGTGTAGAAAAAAAAAAAAAAAACTCAGAATTTTTTCCGATTTGTTCTGTTTTTTTTTTTTAACAGTCAAAAGTGTACAGCCACCAGTCTGCTCACAGAACTGAGCCCAAGATAAATAGGTACTCAGCAGTCTTTGACTGGGGGAGTACTAGTAAGAAACCTGCTCCCCCCCACCTGAATATATGTAAAAAGTCGAGGGGCTTGCTATCATCCTGCAGTAGGAGGAGTTTTAACGAAGCAACACTCCTTGAGTGCATTTATTGTAAGAGAGCCATGTTTATTTGCTAGACCTGGTTGGTTCCATGTCATCTCATAAGCACTCGAGGTTTTCAGATTCTCAACATGCGGCAACTCAAGTCAGACTCTGTCTCTCGTAAGTCTGTGGCAGGCACATTCTAGGCCACAGTCAACCACCTGGATCCATTCCATACCTTCCATCCAGAAGGAACAGACTCACATGGGGGGCAGCATCTTTCTGGCAGACTAGAGCCCAAATCCAGCGATGAATTCCCATATGCTAATCTCTGGGATATAAATCCAGTGGCGAACGAAAGGTAGACTAAGGACCCACCCAGTCTTCTCACCTCCTTGACAATGTGTTTCACCCTCTCCCTGCTCACCAGTGTCATCTTGGCCCTCCAGGTCACTGCTCAGTCCTTCCTCACCTTCAATGACAATGATTGCGATGGAACCCAGGGCCTTGTGGTTGCTTGTGACGGCACCTGTTTCGATTTCACTGGAGAACACTCTTTCGAGGTCAGAACTGACCCTTTAAAATGAAGCAATGCTCATGGACATCATAGATTTTGAATTCCGAGGTGGGAGACATCACATTTTTCAAGGGTGCCAATTGCACCAGAGAGTCTTTCAACTTCAGTGCTGAGGCAGCTGGCGAATGCATAAATGTCAACACGGGCACCAACATCCAGTCCTTCATTTGCACATAAGCACTGAAAGTGAGAATTAGACGCCTCTGTCCCGTTCGAATAGAACCTGACTCGATCCTTAGTGAAAGGATTTGTTGCGAAGGCAGCGGTGTACAATAATACTTCAACTTCCACACATGCCTCTTGAATGTTTGTTTTTGTACAGATACATTCCCTTGTCCCATGCGACCTGGTCCTATCTATGAGTGCAGATCATCTGGGGTGTGTCTGCAGATTGGATTAATTTCAGCTAAGCCGGAACTGGTGCTCTGACCAAGTGTTTTGACCTTTGACTCTTATTCTTTGCACCTAAATTTCGCTGAATCTTGCTTGTGTTCTTGACGTTCTTGATCCTGAAATGCAGGGTTGCAGTTCAGACCTCTATGAATCTGAGGTTGTTTGATTTTCCCTGCTCACAGCACAATTGCAGGATAGGTAGGTAGGGAAATTTCGATTTCAAGCCTGAGAATGACACGTGTTTTCGAGGGCCACGCAAGGGGTATCTAAATAAAAACTGCTGGACCAAGACTACCCAAAACCTCCCGGCCGTGACCCCGAATACCTGAACGACTACCACCAGTCGGCAATCACTCGGTCCGATGGTCCGTGTGCCTAAAGTGGTAAACAGTTGATGCAAATCGCTTCATCTCAAGGGTTTTAACTACACCCAGATCGTCTGAGACCACTGGAGGCCTCTGAACTGAAGCAATATGTAGGTTAGATCAATGTATTCCCGTCCGTGATTAATTTTCATCGAAATATTTCCCTACGCACCTATTAGACACCTCTCGGAGCAGTTAATTTTGTGAATCATTGCCTGTGAAGCAGGGAAAAGCTCACAATGGGTCCATGATGTACCAATAGCAATTATTGGAGTTTCCGAGAACTCTCGGGAACGTTGAACCGTCTTAATGCTTCAACTCAGCTTTTTTCGAGTATTCCAAGCGTCGTTTTGATCCTTTGATCTAAGTTCACGTGCTTCGGTTTGTTCCGAAGTAACCAAAACCCTCAGAAATCACCTCGAAGATAGCCTCGCATTAGGGTTGTTCACAGTAGCCATTTTCGGCTCCTTTTCGCGACATTTTCCTATCATTTTCCTATCATTTTCTCATCATTTTTCAAAGAGGAGGTCAAAGAGGAACACAAAGAGGAAGCCAAAAAATGTCCCTTTTTTCATAATGGACGTATGTAGCCCATTATGCAAAAGAGCCATTTTTCCCGTTCCTTCTTGCTCTCCTCTTTCGCTCCTTTTTGCCAAATTTCAAACTCCGAAAGTAGTGTTATGTAACTGTTCTGACATGAGGTCCGATCGGACATTGAACTTTCGAGCGGGTGCCGGGATGTGCCGACACCGCCATAAAAATGAAAAGGGGCCTTTTCGGTCCATTTTTGCCAGATGCACGAGGCTACCCGTTCACAGTAGCCATTTTTGAGCTCATTTTCGAGTTCCTTTTTGTTCCATTTTCACTCAAATGGCGGGAAACTGGCGAAAATGAGACAAAAAGGAGCGTAAAAAGGAGCCGAAAAATGGCTACTGTGAACAACCCTATTGTATTTCTTTTATGATATTCGGATTCAGGGGATCAAAATGCATAACTTGCATGGCTTAAAGCCAGTTGAACCAGTTGAAATGGATGAGAAATACGAAACCTCCCCAAAATCAGTGCAAAACCCGCTTTGTCGGGACTACCACCATTGTCCATCATTCCGGTTTTAGACACCCCTTGGGCCTTGAGGCCACGTATGATTTTGCGTACGGCGTCTCATTAAATCACCGGCGGGGATCCAATGTGTCATCCTTGTCGCTCGCTCCCTGCTCACCGTGACCGAGCTCGTTCTTTCCCCCTCCATGAACAGATTCCCGAACGAGCTATGGCTAGAGATATGCACCCATCTACCCCTAGAAGCGCTCAGAAATCTCTCTTCGACACACCGCGCGCTATATGCCCTCACGCGCGTTCTTGGCTTCACCGAATTCAAACTCTACCCATACCCATACGACTACAACCCCCCAGCGCTACTTGAGGCCGCTCTGGAGCGCCTCGACTTCTGGTTCTCGCCAAAGGTCGCACCACACGTGCACTCGTGCACCGCGCGGTATAACGTGTCGAGATGGCAGGGGTCGCCGGTGATGAATGACGACGAAGTCCCGCACGTCTTGGTGAACAGCTTCTTCGAACGCCTGCCCAAGTTCACCGGCTTGCAACGTCTGTACACAGATCGCATCCAGTGGACTCAGCTAGGCATCGTCAACCTGTGCGCGTTATCTGCACTTACCCACCTCGAATTCTCTGGGTCCCAAATCGCATGTGGGGAGCGTATCAATCCCGCTTCCTTAATTCTGCGCGTCTCCACATTCATCACGAGCTACGATTTCAGCATGATTGACATCTGGATCTCCTTGCTCTCCCGTGATACCCTCTGCGAACTCACCCTCTCCCATCCGCACGCTCTAGCCAAACCCGGTGTCCTCCCCTTCCCTCACATACATAAGTTAAGCGTGAACGAGCTCCCCATACGCACGATGGACACCCTCGCCATGTGCGCAAAGTTCCCCACCCTGCGCGTCTTGGTGTCCGACTATCTCGCCGTGTTGCGCAACATGACGCCCGCCCAAACATCCGAAATCTTCCCGGTGCTCGAGAGGTACACTGGTTCCTACCGGAATCTGCATATATTTGCCCAACGGACCACCCTCACGCACATCACTCTCGAATCGGGGTTTCCGTTCTGCAACATCTTGATGGAGTTGCAGGGCGTGGTTTCACTGCCCAATATTACCTCGCTGACGGCGCGCTTCGCCTCCGCAGCACCGTCAGCGGCATCTGAGAATTCTTTTGGCAAGGCTGAGATCGATGCGCTGTTTACGCTCTTCCCCCGCCTCACGGTGCTGAAGCTGACGTTGATGCCCGACGCGGAGGAGGACGGTGGGTTCGCGCCTCAGGTACGCACTTATCCCATCCCAAGTTCACGAGGCAAATCCATTCAACTCCACACAGCCGACCTCTTTCCTCAGAATGCTCCCCGCTCACGCCCTCCTCCCAAACACATTACAATCCCTGTCGCTCGAGTGGGACTTCCCCTTTGAGTACGGCAGCACCGGTTCCGCGAAGGGGAACGACCCTGCCGCCCCCGACCCTCGCGATATCCCTCACTTCACCGCCTTGCTCCCGGCGCTCGTCGCACGTTTTCCGGGGCTGACGGCTGTGTACCTGGATGGGTATCATTTTCTGTTCGTGTGGTGGGAGGGGGCTGGGAGGCAGAAGCGGATAGCTATGGTGTGTTTATGCGCCTCAAAACTGAAGAGTGTCAGCACTGATTTCAATATATGCGTGTGGTAGACGACGCGGAGGCCTTGAGAGCGATGAGGAATGAGTTCAAGTGTGGGCCGCCTGTTTTGTTGTCGTGACTCGTGATGCGGAGATCGGTTAGTGGGTGAATTGGACGAAGGCTGGGTCGAGAGCATGAATCGTTAGAAACAGAAATCACTGAATCATGCGTCGGGCTCGTGGAACGGCCAACCTCCTCAAGAAATTCCCAAACCAAGCTGGCGGAATAGTCTCTGTAGGCGTGGACCGTCGACCACCGAGCCACTGGCAGTCTCCAGTTCTTATTGTTCGCTCCGTTTTGTATATCCTCATTCACTTCCTAGCATTTTTAAACGGAGTAAATTTCTCTACAAGTTACGCAGACACAGACATGTGACATGAATAAGCGACATTGGGACAGGAACGGTTACCTTCCTGAGGCGTGTTAATCCTACGGCACGAGTCCGAGTGAACTGCGTTGTTGAAGAAAAGGAAAAACATCCGGATGGTACGATGGCTAGGGCCCGAGTCGAACGGGCACCCTCCTCCAGAAACGGGTTAGCAACATTGCCATTCTTTGTAGGTGTGGCGACTGCCACCGAGCCAGTATCTACATTGTTCCCTCCCTAGACTACTCCATCTTCAATTGAGAGAACAGAGGAAATTTCAGCGCAACTGGGGTTGATGGGTTACCTAGACTTCAGACAATTCAAGACTAAATCGGTGACGAGCGCACGGTGCTAGTCCGAGTAAATTGTGTTGGTGAAGAAGGAACTCCGACCTCATCCTGAAATGGCTCGGGCCCGAGTCAAACGGGGAACCTTCTAGGATGAGCTAGCAATGGGCTATGCGTCCCCTGTATCAACCCTGAACGATACCCCGAAGCTTATTTAAATGGCGCTATGCCTGCTTCCGAAATAGGCAGGCAGGCGATATTGCGGGCGGAAATGGCGACGCGAATATTAATTATCACAGTGATACCTACATAGCTGTAGCGAATACAACAGCATACGTGATGCGCTTCGAGGTAGTCAAGGGTGCAGCAGGCGGAGCGGGGAATCAGCTGTGGCAAAAAGGGGGTAGTCAGTGCAAGGACGAGGAGAGAAACCACAGGTCAGAATTCACTTGAGCTATAAAACGGTGGTGCTGGAGATACCGAGGACAGGAACAGAGTTGGAGGGCAAGTAACCATGTGTACGCGCCGTGGCACAATCTCCGAGCAATGACGGCGTTCTGAGCGGGCGGGAAAATGCGCGGCTGAGGGAAGGAAGTCAACTCCGAGAGACGGAATTAGCATCGAATGAACGAGCGCTTGCCGAGGAGACTGCCGGAACGGAATTGGGTTGTCTGCGAAGGTGAAGATGGTTGAATCCTATTCGCAGGATTACATCAGTTCTGAGCCTGAAATTGCTGAGAGGACGAGTACACGCCAGGTGACTTGCACCTCATCGTGCGTTCGACGGACGGCGTCCGGGATCGGGCGTTGTGCGGGATCGGGCGTTGTGCGTGCCAGAGGCGCCGAGCAAATTGGCGCGCCCTTAACGATCCCCTTTCGAATCGCTAGTCAAGAACAGTCGACTGAAGAAAGGACCGAAGACATACCTGAATAGGGGCGAGCGAGGTCTTCGGTTCCAGCATTCCCGCCCGAGATGACATCTAAAAGCAAGGACGCGTATACATGAAATGGCTGGAGGAATCATCACCCAGAAGTCTCGCCCTCGGCACAGTGGAGCGTTTGCGCGTCCGGGACCATTGTAAACGGGAGGATATACAGAACCCGACACAGCGACACAACTGTCAAAAATCAGCAAATCCGACACATCCTGCAAAACCCGCACACAAATCAGCAAATCTGACACATCTTGCCGCAAGTGACACGATCTTCAGGAAATCCGACACGATTCCAGGAAATCCGACACGAATCCAGGAAACCCGACACACCGCTCGGCTAACGTGGCTTGCCAGTGACTGCCGTCACTATTGATCCGCTATCCTGCTTTCTTCTCCCCTCCCACGTTCTCGCCGCTGCAACACCACGCAATGGCGGAACTCGAAGCGCTTCTGACATGCCTCCCCGACACGGTTCTGGAGCAGTTTCGGGATGAGGCACGTCCTTTGATCTTCTGACCTTCCATTCAATGCAGGCTGAATATCTGCAGTCATTCCCCACGAACTTTAGGACCAAACACCCGCAATTGTTCTCCGACACCGCCTGGGTCGACCTTGATGACCTCAAGGAATGGCTCGGTCACCGAGAGGATCTGAATCACCTGTTGTACCCCACCATCAGTGAAACGTGTGTAATTCAGTCCAAATGATCTATGCCGTTGATTTCATCCAATACCCAGGAATGTCCCTCCGATTGTTGTCGACCCCCGATCGTCCTCTGGCATGGATGGCAATTTTGGCGATGTTAAGTTTGATCCCTACCACCCTGTCAATTTTTATCAGCCTCGATCCGCCATCATCAGGAAAAAGTGTATGGAAAATACTTCCCCAGTCGGCTACAATTCAAAAAATAGCCCAAAGCAGCTCACATAGTTGGCAAGATAGGCTGATGTAGCTTATGTAGATGTGACTGACTGGTTTATAGCGCTACAGTAGCACGGTAGCTCTAAGTGACAACTACAAGGAACAACATTGGCGTGAACGGGGAATATAAAGTGCAAGATATACCTGTACCCCTGCACCATAGTGCTATGCTTTCTACCTAGTTTCGTTCGGGAGCTACGATAAGTTAGACGGCCAAAGCACGTCAACAAGGATAGGCGCGGCGGCGGAAGACCGATTACTTACGTAATATTTCATCCTAATCAAGAAACATCTCGATGAAAAGAGCAAGTGATTTATATGATTTAAGCTAATCGATCTCGAGAAAAGGTATCTAAATGTATGTACGGGTTAAAATAGAAGTGGGTGGCCTCGTCTATGACATTGTCTGTGGTCCATCTGCGGTCAATTTTAGTCCCACACTTTCCCATCAAGTGACAACTCCGCACAATGTGCTCGACAGAGACGATGGCAGCATTGCGGCGGTGGGCGCGGGTGGATCGACGAAGGATGTACATGCCACTTATCTTGTCCGGCTGGTTGAAGGGTGTGAACCACTCGATGTACGCGAGGGGGTGGGAGTAGTTGCCAAATTGGGGTGGAAGTGTGAATATGGCGCGAACCTGGGCGACGCGTAAACCTATAGGGCAATTTAAGCACCAGAAGCAAGATAGATAAGGGGGAAACAGACCTTGGATGCCAGATGAGGAGCTGTACTGGCTCGGGTGTTCGACGACAAGGACCGTGTCAAAATGTGCCGGCATACCAGAAGCACGACCTTTAGAAAGAATAGCTGGGCTGGCGCGGATGCGGCATGAGCGGGGCTTGTCAACCAGGAACCGATTCCGAGAGAGCTTGACCGATAATTGTTTGTAAACGGCAAAACGATCATGGGGCTAGGCACGATAGTACAGCGGGGAAAGTATGTGCGGAGAAAGAGAGTCAAGGCAGGGATTAAATCGACAGTGCCGTGTATAGTTTCCAGCTGGGCAACGGTCACATTTGGGAAAGCGGGGCGTTTGGCGATGGAGTACACGGTGGTGGGAAGTTTTGTGGCAGGTAGACGTACAACAGATTCCACCTCCCGGCGAGCCGAGGGTGTATCTCCGAGGTCATCAGAGCTGTCGTCGTCGACAGGGGCAGAGAGTGCTTTGTCAGGCCAGTCAAGATATGCCTGCCGAAGCAGGAAGGCCTCTTGGCGCTGAAGCCAGACGGCCATCTGCTCCGTGTAGTCCCGTCCATTGGTGGAGCGATAGGCTTTCTTAGCAAAGTCAATATGAAGCCGCTCAGGTGCCTCAGTGTTATAGCCATCAGCGCTCCCCAGCGCCCGAATAGCATCAACGTAATGCTGAAGAGAATGAAGTTTGGGGATATTGAAGTGCTCGCGGATTCCATGTTTGATGAGGATATCCTTGTTGGCGTGGAAAGTATCAAGGGCTGACTGCAGGGCATCTAATGTTGCGGAAGTATGGGACTGGAATTGAGCGTAATACATGAAATCAATCAATGACTTGACAACGGTGAGAACTTGGGCGCTGACAGCGCCCGCGAGAACACCGAGGAAGACGCGCTGCATCTCCTTGTGTTCTGTTCCTGTCCACTGGGAGACTGACGAGATCCCCTTCTTGAAGTGCCTAAGCCCCGCATGTGAGTGCATGGCCTTGAAACGAGCATCGAGCTCATCAGAGCCAATCAGTGCTGCACACCACTTTACGAGATGGTCCTTGAAGACACCCTGGTGGAGTTGGTGCAGAAGATCGGGAGTGAAGCAGGTGAAATATCGGTGTAGGGAAGGTCCCGCCAGAAAGGCTTGTACACAGCGCGTAAGCCATCGTCTTGAAACTCATTGGCTTCTTCCCTTTCTGATGGTCATCTAGGGTTGATAGTGTGTCTTCGACGTCCCGCAGCAGCGAATCCACTAAATCTCCTCGTTTGTTATGCGGGACAAGGCACCGAGGGCAGCGACTCTCCTTGCAGCATGCGACAAGGCATTGCTCGGGGAAATCTGCGACGTACGCGGCCAGGATGGGGTGAACACGGCGAATGAAGCCGTCAGCGCAGACCATGTTGACTCCGTTCTTGCCGGCCTCAACTAACGGCGTCATAAGCGACGACATGCAGCGGTGGAATAGGCGGTACCCGGCAAGGGAACGTGTAGCATCCGTGAAGCAGGTCAGCTTTGAAACGGGTAAGTACCCTATCAAAACCATTGCGTGTGCTGAAGGTTGACGGCGGATATCCTTTGAGATGTTGCCAATGGTGAGATACACAGGCCAGGCTGTCTTGTCACCTTGGTGCCTCGTAAGCTGGGTCTTGTCGGACGACAAGATAACGGGGCTAATGACGACACCAGGTGGTAATTTTTTCTACATCGCACTGATTAGTTGGCCAACGAGACACGACAGTGCGCAGATACATACCTGTGTCTCCCACCACCAGTTTGCCGTCCACATCTCGTCAAATATGCGGCTTGAGTCACTGCCCGATTGTTCACCGTAGACACGCTCAGGTATGTATGTCATGTAATCATGGAATGCGGGATTCCCCATTAACTCCTTGATGCATTCAACAGGATCACGCTTCCAGAGCTCAAGATCCTCTGTCATCATCTCGTCGTTCTCGTCCAACTGGTTCCCGGCCGCTGTCACAATTTCGCACTTCCAACCGGGACCGGTGGGAAGCTGGTCCACCTTCTGCAAGAATGAGTAGTTGTTGTGGTAGGAGACTTTACTCCGCCGTTGAGTCTGGAAGAAACAACAGTGAGTCGGCTGGGAAAGCGCTTAGACACAACTCACAATCGGCAGTTTCAAATATTCTTCAGTCGCAGTCTGGCTTACGTGCTTTGACAGCCAGCAGGCCAAGTCCCACTCCTCATCATCCAGGAATGGTGCGTATTGGGATGCTCCCGCTGCCACCTGTTCTGAATGCATATGCTCAAAAACAGTCTCTCCCTTCCCCACAATCTTTGCTGTGTCACCGGGGAATGGCTCCACAAATCGCCTGAAGTTCTCAGGGTCATCCTCGTCAAGAACCTCCTCCACGGTAGCTCGCCGAGATGGGGGCACTACCTCGGGCTCTGCCTCGGGCTCTGGTGGTTCACGGGACAGAAAAAAGCCGTCATCTTCACCGCTGGATGGATCTTCATTCGGATCGTCATGACTGGGGATGGTCGGGGAGGGTGGCCGAGATGATGGAGATGAAGGAGGTACAATGTCGGGCTCAGACGGCGCTGCCGGGCCATTGTCGACATCGTGCGCAACCGTGAAGGTTTTGATGCCTAGACTTTCCCGCCACTTTTCATGGCAAGCAGCTTTCTGGGAGATGTGGCGGTTGATAGCGGCTCTCGTTGGCTGTGGTCCATGACAGTATGGGCAGCGGTGGGCAGCGGGCATCCTTGGAGGGCAGAATTCAGGGTGATATTTTTCCTTGTCACGCGCTGCTGTTTGCTGATGCAACGTGTTTCAGCGCACGCGCGGCGCCACTCCGCAGCTTATCAACCCCGCTGTTTTGACCGATAACAGCACGTACATCGTCTCAAACAAACCACCACCATGTTCGTTGACCTAAGCCAAACAACACATCCTTGAAGACCTATAAAAGCGGCAGGACCTTGGACTATATAAGCCAGTGAGCGCCCTTTCCCTCTGCATTCTTTCCCCCCTGATAAGAATACACACCACAGTCCAATGGCCACTATGTCCAAGCCTGCTCGTCCCTCAACTCAGCAACCTGCTGCTCCTCGCTCCATGACTGCCGCGGCCCGCTCCAAGAACAACATTGCTGCCCGTGGTGCCCATGGCAGCATGCAGGAGAAGGAAAATCAGCCACGTCAGCCGTTGCACCTCTCCCGAGCTTATAAGTGACACTCACCTGTTACACAGCCCCTGCTGGTCGCCGCAGTGGTGTCTCCGAGTCTACTATTGTACCTTCAAAGAGGCCCGCCAATGACGATGATGGTGTGTATGTCCAGTTCGCTATCTTGCCCCAAATTGACATCCATCATTGTAGACTATGATGAGGATGACTGCAATGGTCACAATGGTATTGCACTCCCTCTTTTATTTGTTGGCATGCACTCACATTCCCTTTAGACGTTGCCGCCGAGCATTTCGCCGCTGCTGACGGTGACTACGACAAAGACGGCAATGCAATTGTCAGGGCCGATGGACGTGCCGCTGAGCGTAAGTCATACTCCGTTTGCACTGTTTACATACTGTTTACACCAATAACATCCTTTTAGCCTTCGACAACGAGGAGGAATATGAAGAGCAGGCCCCTCCGAGTCGGGGCAGTCGAACGCGCCGTGTCAGCACAAAGCAAGCCCAGTATCGTGAGTTCTTCTCTGATCTTCGAAAGGCTGATTACTTATTCTTATCCAGTTGCTGCAAGAGAAGAAACCGAGGCTCGCAAGGCGGCAAAGGCAGCAAAGGCGGCAAAAAAACAGTGCCTCCAAGATGGTGAAGAAGAAGACGAGTTGATTCCGCTTCAAGATACTCAAGTATGTATTTTCTCCCCACCTTATTGTGACCTTAGGCTCAATCCAACGTAGTTTACCTTCCGTGAGGTCGACGCCCGTCCTGAGAGGGTGAAGGTGCTTGCTCAGCGCAATAATCGAGTTCCGACAACACAAGCCCGACTGGCTGTAGTAGAACGGGGCCGGACTCATGAGTCGAGCCAGGATCTCCGTCACATTGTATGTTCTCCTCTCATCCTACTTTTGCCGTTTTCTGATTATCTACATCCCAAGATTGCAAACAACCGTACATCCGGCTCCAAGAACAATGCAGTTAGTGCTTACCAAGGCCCCGCGGACCGAGCACCGGAGACTCCTTGCATCACCGGCAGTCGTCTACCCCACGATACAAGCAACTGGCGCCGCTCAGCTGTCACTCCGAGGCCAATCGAATCCAGCGATGATGACCAGCGTCCCCGCGTGTGTATCTTGATTTTGTTTGTGTTGTTGACTGACTTCGCTTTAGTCCATCAATGGTCATGTCTTTCCCCAGCGTGTCCAACTTGATCTTCATCGCCGTCGCTCCCCCAGTTACAGCCGAAGCCGCTCCCGCTCCCGCTCCCCGGCCTCTGGAGACAAGCGTACACACTCCCCCGAGGCCGATTTGCGCCCAACGCAGGCGCAAAAGATCAATGATTATGCGGGCCGACCAAGGGCAAAAGACTACGACGACACCACCCAAGAACTACTTGCCATCGCCATTGACTCCTTCCGCTGCCGCATCAGTGCCATCAATGGTTTTCCTGACCATCAGACAGAGGCTGAGTTTGTTAAGCAGTCTTGGGCGAAGGCGTGCCTGGAACTCAATGTCATGATGCCTATCACCCCCGTTCTTGCAAAACTGGTATGACTCTGTTCTGTGCTCGTTCAATGCACTAATCATCATTAGATCACCAGACGTGGACCCCAGGTACGTGGAGAGCTCAAGACCAAAGTCCGAGCCCTCGTCGAGCTCGTCCATGGCTTCGAGAGCGGCCAGAACAAGACGAATGTCCGCAAGAATCGGGTGCTTGCGGAGGACTTGAAGGAGGGCTTCGGGTACTGCTACAAGGCACGTTCTTTCTTCCTGTGGCTCAAATCTTTGCTCACTTTTCTCAGGAGTTTCCTGCCGATCCTGCTAGGCGCAAGGGCCTCTACAAAGCCAAGATCATCCAGAAGGCCGCGAACGTCATGTGGTTCAACAACCGCCGCGACGAGGGTGCAATGCACCCGGACATATTTGGTCCCGAATTTCCGCGGCCTGCGCTCGCCCTCATCCTCAGTTCGGTAAGCTCCCCTCCTGCATTGCTCTCATGGCCGTCATATTCAAATCAATTCTAGATTGATTGCTCAATTGACGAATGGGCAACTGGGATCAAGACGGATGTGCCGTTCACTGCCACCGATTACCGTTCCGTGTACCAAGAGCACCTGAAGTGCCTCGCCGAGTTTGAAGAGCACACAAAGCCGCATAACATCCTCGGCAACATTCTGACACGCATGCATAACATCGGCCGGTGAGCAGTCGTACAATTGGTATGAATCAAAGACTTATCGGGAATCGGCAGTTTCCATTCTGGAGCACAGCCCATCGAGCCCATCGCTACCTCGACACTCTCAACGGCAGCGCTCGACGCCGCAATCAAGGAGTATGAAGAGGATGAGGACACTGAGTCAGATGGAGAGGATGGTGATCATTCCGATGCAGAGTAGACGGGCTCTGCTAGCAATACCCTTATTTCGTTGATATTATATGCCTATGAATTACTTCTTTTGCCTTTCTTGAATAGATCTCAAGCTTGATACACTGTACTATAGACGAGTATGAAGCACTACACGCCTACGAGCCTACAGGAATATTATAGTCACAGTTGTGACTATGATGCCTTGATAGCACTTTGTAGCTCTCGCCTGCAGCTATCTCGTCCTACAAACCGGGGGGCTAGCTACAGAACTACACGAGCTATCCTGGCTACCTTGTGCTAGGTACTCTTGTCTATTTTTGCTGATGATGCCGTCATCTGGCTACAGCTTCAATCCATACGATGAGTATCCAGCCTCAAACTACTCGGGCCCGAGTTCCGAAGTCGACTATTTCAGTGCCTCCGGATTTTCGACGCCTGTGTCTGGTCTGGATCTCTTCAACGAGGACAATGTATCCGAGCCAAATTTGGACTGGGACCCATCGCTCACCTCATTTTTCGACTCGGTTGAGGCGAGTGCTTCGGGTTCTGGTTCCAACCCTTCATTTCTTGAGACAAATGGTATGACGTCCACTGATTCTCACGTTCCATTTTTGATTCCGTCCGCAGATTTCTCGCCACCAGAGCCTTGGGCTGCGCCTTGTTCTGGTTCCAACGTCTTGTTCCTCCCAGCGAATATTCTCCCTTTCGACGAGTCAGCTCTGGAATTCACTGGCACAAATTATGGCAAAAATTCAACTCACTCCAACGCTCCATTTATGATCCGCTGCGCAGATCTTCCACCGCCGCCAGAGTCTTCTGGATTCGATGCTGATCACCCAAGTTTGATGACGCAGGAAGAGATGGACGACGCCAGCGAGGCGTTGGAGTGGATAACCTCCAACACCGTCTGGCTTGACAAGGACGTCTCGTCCGACTTCTACATCCCACCTCAACCTTTTCCTGTCACCAAGAATCTCAAGGTGGTTCGACTCGAGCGCGTCCATGGAATTCCTTCGCAATTTCCCGTTCCGCATGTGCCAACCGCATATATCGTCAATTTCTCATCTGTTCGAGACAGCTACAAGGATGCGAATGGCGAGGTGCCAAACCTCGAAAAGATCTTGAAGGATAAGGTGCACATTTTCCCTCTGTGCTGCAAAAAACTCATTGCCGTCACCAGGACTGCCACTCTTGGGATGGGACCCCAGGCGAACGGCAGACAAATCGAGCTCCAATGGTGAACGGGCAGCTGTTCGCAGCCCTTGGACAGCTCGGGTACGTTCAATGCCGCCGTGCTCGACAGAACTGTCAGGGTGTCATGTTCTGCCGTTCGATCGAGGAGTCCCTGATCGATGTCGAGCGCTAATAACGCCCAAATCATGCAGCGTCTCAGTCAGGGCAGCATAATTCAGGACAAGGCAATCTGGTAAGTAATTTATTCGGCTTCTTCTGCACGACACTCATTCTGATCACTGGCAGCTATGTGAATACCGTCAGGGCCATGAAGTGTACTGGAAAAGATTCCGCGCGCGGTGCGTGCACCGGGTACCAGGTTCTCAAAGAAGTGGTGAAGGCTAGTACGACCTCATCAACTCGAGTGTGGTCACTGAATGAAATGCAGGAGCTCATGAGCGGCCGAAAGTATTACTTTGCATGCAGCAATCGTTCCAACTCATGGAAGATCCATTCTGGAATCCAGATTCTTCCAGATGTCGACGAGGATTTATGTGTTCGCCTTTTTCGCGGGGAGTTGATCACCGAAGGCGAGCTGGAATCAACTAGCGAGCCTTGCAGTCGCATCATGGGCAACGGATCTGGAAAGAAAGGGAAATCCGAGTGCCATCCGTCTTTCCTCAGTTTTAAACATTCAACCACTTTGCTTATTTTCCCCAGCCTTTCCGCATCTCAAGGAGGGTAAAATATACGCCGCCCCGATGGACAAGCGCAAATGTGAGGCTGCTAGGACTATACTCGTTCCTTTGGACGAGGAAACCGTCCCCATTGCAATCGTAGTTCCGAAACATCTCCACCCCCATACACATCCGCCTCCGCCAGCCACAAAGGTCCCTACTGACGTCAGGCTGCTCTATGAGTGAGCGATTCGTGCGTATGGGATATCCGTGGCAACAGTAAACAAAGTCGAGCAGGGTGAGTCGGATTCGCAGCGTGTGGGACTCGAGTTGTGCTCACCAATCCTAGCATCATCTACCATCGAAATCATGGGCGCGGCCCCGGGTTTGGTTCACCCTTCCCTCCTGAATGTCAGCTCTGAAACACCGTGAACCCGGCGGCGACAAATCTGGATGGGAAGGTGAGTTTCTTTTTTCACGTCTTTTCTTAGCTGAAATCATATTCGATCCAGGTCTCTTTGATCTATACAAGGCCGATCAGGCGAAGGAGCCAAGGCAACGTTATATCCATTCATTTGATTTCCTGCCAGGCCGCAATCCGCCTTCAGCTGTAATCACAACCTTCGAGACTGTTCTCCTAGAGTGCGTTGAATGGGTGGGTAGCCTCGACCAAGATACGCTGTTCAAGCGCATGAAAGCAGGTTTGTTGAACGAATATGAACTCACCGCTTTCTTTGCCCCGCTCAATCGACGTATGTCACAGTTGCTTGAACCTGTCTATTCTCACCTGCTTGTCGCCTAGTTTTTACCTTCGGGCGCATCTACATGGATGCAAAGGATGCAGACGCATTCGAGTTTGCGTGGGACAAAATTCACGAAGCGTTTTTGCGGCAGTAGGGAAACAGCTAGCCTTCAAGGCGTGGGACCCAGAGGGTTGGCTGGTCACGGTTTCCGGTGATATGGAGGCGGCGCCGTGGATCGGAATGGCCCGCTCTTTTATCAAGCGCATGGGATGCTGACAAGCGCCCAACTGTGGATGAGTTCTTGTTCAAGGTACTGTATATATGTCGCCAGCACGCCCTTGAGTACGTCTGTCCGATCGAGTCTTATTCCCGCGATAATTCTTGCTTCCAGGGGTTTACGAAAGAGTGTCAGGCCTCATGTTGACGAGGACCAATGGCGACGCTTCAAGGGTCTTCTAGTGCTCAAGACACACTTAGAAGTCGGGACTTTCAGCGACTGGGTCTTTTCACTCAATATTAGACAAGTTACTGGTACGTGCTAACCCTCTGTATGCTTTGACATGGTTTAAACTCTCCCAGTGTGGTGGAATCACAAATTGAATCACAAGTGGATTCTCCCTGGACTGCTCGAATGCCTCTCGGGTCTCTCTCACGAGGACTGGCTCACGACACCTTTCACATCGAACGGTAACGAAACTCAGCATCACTGGACGAATTCTCAGACTGGAATCGGTCTTAACACACGAGAATGTATTCTGAGGTTTGACCCGACACTCCTTCAATTTATTCACTAATATTCTGTAGAGCAGCAAAGGCCGATCATGTCGTGGGCGACCAGTTTGAAGTGTCTCTGTCCAGCGGTGTCATGGCCAGTAATCGTAACGAACTAAGCCATAGGACCGCGCGTAACGCCAAGCGTCATACCAGTGCTATCGAGAAAGCTAAGCAAGTGGCTATGGGGAACCAAAAGATCAAAGAGCTCAAAGCCGAGCTTGCCATACTCATGGCAGAGGCGAAGGTGAGCTCATTTCACCACGTTTCAGATCAATCTGAGCAGAATACAGACTAGCTCGTCAGGCGTTGTTCGTGTAACCCAGAAAAGCAAGTCGAAATCTCTCGGTACTCTTCCTCGTCTCTGTTCCCGCCGATCACGTATTCACTTTCATTGGTGACAGCTAAAGTTGCCACGGGCCGGCCCAAGCAGTCGAAGAAGATGACTGCAGACGAGATGGAGCTAGATGGCATTGAAATGATCTCACTGGAAGGTATGTGGCGCTCACTGATACTTTCTCGATATATCCATTTCCCCAAAAGTACCAGTTTGAACTA